>JADLZK010010508.1:0-729375 GCA_015847255.1 Hyparrhenia diplandra | reverse complement strand
GGGATATACATGCGCATATTACGATTCACGCGAACTTCGCCCATCGGTTTCTGCCGGCTTGAGTAAACCGAACACCGAGCCGAGCACCGGTTCCCATTGAAACCGAAATCAACCGAAAAACCGACAATTCAGCTCGGCCGTTGTGGGATCGGCTTTCGCTTTGAAGTGCCAAAACCGAGGAGAAAGGCGTAAACGGCCAAGACTCCGGCGGTTGTTGGGCCACAATTTGCAACCGGGGGGGCTGGAACAGACACGCCGCTCGTCTCCGCCGCTACCCGAGCTCCTCCCGCCCCGGCCCACGAGCGAATACAGCCCACGGGCCCATTCCTCGCCGCCACCGGCGGGTCTTATAGTAAATCGCCGCACCGGGCGGCGCTAGACCGCACCGCACCTCCGCTCCCCGGCCGTTGCCGCCACCCTCTCCGCCGCCCCGCCACTCCCCGCCACGCGCTCCAAACCCCAATCGACCATGAGATTCAGCTGAAGTTACCGCAGCCTGCCGGACTCGTTCGCCCGCTCTGCCTCACCGCTCATGGAAGAGCTGAGTCGACCGCTTCGAGATCGGGCCTTCGAGCCAATTTAAAGAGAAGATTAGGCTGTGGAGGAAACGCTCGCCGGGCGCCCACGGTAGCAAAATTATTTTCGACCGTCTGATTCCGTCATGGACGCCCGTGATCCGTTCTAACTCTTTGGCGATGCCGCACTAAATATATAACCTCCCTCTTCTTTTTCTCGGTAAAAAAAAAAAAAACTCTCTCGCTCGCCCCGTCTCCCGACGCTGGCCTGCGCCGTCGCCGGGGAGGGCTCCGCGCCGGGCGCCGGCCGCTCCCGCGCCTCCGCCCCCCCTCCCCTCCTCTCCGCTCCTTCCTCTTTCCCTCTCTCCCTCCTCCCGCCTCACGGCGGGCGGCGCGGGCGGCGGCGCGACGCTACCACACCGCCCGCCCATGCCGTCGCCCCCCGGCCACCGGGCGCACCACCCCCCCCACGGCGCGCCCCCCCCGTTCCGCTCCGTTCGTTTTTTGCGTGTCGTCGCGACCTAGGTTTGGTCTCTTTCCTCCTTCTCTCTCTCCCTTCTTACCTCTCCCTACGGGATCCCTCTCCTTGCGCTTTCGAGGCTCGCCCCCGCCCCTCGCCCACGCTATCTATTTGCGGATGAATTGTTAAGCCTACGCCCGGCCGAAACCCCTAGCCGCTGGGCCTCATCTTTTTCGACATGGTTTCGCACCATAGAGGTGCATTAAGCATGTCTAGCAATCTCATGTGCGATTTCATACCGCTCGCCAGTGATCGCATATATTCAACATGTTCGATTTTTGTGATTTGGTCGTGGTTTATGGTTCCATCTATGAAATTGTATTTTCTTTTAGTGGGCTCGGTTCGCCTCGCACTGCTCAATTGTGTCCGGATATACTAAATATGTGCTATCTTGTGATCCAATATTCTCGAGCTATTTAAAATTTCTACGAATCATTTGCAAGGTTATTTGTTGTGTGCGCTCTTGAAGTTGTACACCTGATTATATTATGTTCAGAAATCAATATCTAAAAATTGGCATATATAGGCATGCTTTTACCTCCGCCCGACTTGTTTGTTGCAATCACACAACAATGATAGGTTTGTTGGGAACTACAGTGGTGGCGAGGTTGCTGTTGGGTTCTTGACCTTGACAATTTGAAACAAAATGCATGCACTGAATTTAACCAAGAAGTCTACATTTTATGGTATTTAAAATTTCTACGAATCATTTGTAAGGTTATGTTATGTGCGCTCTTGAAGTTGTACACCTAATTATATTATGTTCAGAAATCATATCTAAAAATTGGCATATATAGGCATACTTTTACCTCTATCAGCTTGTTTGTTCATATATACATATACCTAGCCTTCACCTTCTATGTCATTTTTCAGTTTTTACGATTCATCGGTCCATTCACAAAGCCAGGCGAACAAAACCAAAATCTTTACAAGGTATAGCAACTGAATTTTCTTTTTGCTTCGATGGTTGGCCTTACAGAAGTATTTGGTTGTAATTACTCAAAGTGAGAAGAGGCTACTGTTGAAATACCAAACCTGTGCACTATGGAAACTATGTTTTTTCTTGTGTGATGGAGATCATGTTATAATTTGTATATGTCTTGGAGCAGTTCATTTGAGTTACTAACTTTAATACTTAATTGTTTCTTGCGTATGCATGTGTACAGGACCTCCCAACACTTCTGAAGTTTGCACTGCATATATGCGGAGGGATGTCCTACTTGCATCTATCATAAAGGCATTATCCATGGAGACTGTAGGTCTATCAACCTTTTCCTAGGTAAAGAGCATATATGTGCACTATGATTATCGGGTTTTCATTGCGGCCGAAAGTGATTTGCGACCCGGTGGTTACAGAAAATATTTGTTTTACATGGAAAACCCGATGCTACAATATTTCCAGTTCATTGCAAAAGAAACATCCGTGAGGTACAATTGATGTGCAAATGGGTGCCCTTTGTTCTAGGAGACAGGTAAGATGTAGAGTGTAGGCTCACAATGATTGCTTATATTAAATTTTATTGTTATAGATTGCTTGATGCAGCTTCCAATTTATACATACTTTAGTCTCGTGCTTGCGTTTCAGTCCTATGCTTTGCAGCTTCCATTTTATACATACTTTACCGCTGGGCTGCTTGCAATCTGTCTACATATAATTTTGATTCCTGATACAAGAACTACCTGTTGATGGTGTTTCAAAGTCGTCTTATGGTCTGTACAGAAAAGCATGGAGATTTTTTTAATAGTGCTGTAAGATAAGCGGTTGCTTCAACCTGCTTCTATACATGGGAATCGGTTGATGACATGTAATTATATTAACCAAGATTCTTTCTTCCTCACATTATTCTTAGGTTGGATCTTGCTGGTCGTCATCGGACCGATTGCCTAATGAAGATCCTCACAGAAAGAAGTAGGCCTTTGTTGCCATTGATTACGAAAGCGGGATCTCGAGAGATTACTTACAACAACGGTCAATGTTTTCTTTGCTTTGCAAGTTCGTCGAACATTAAGTTTATTTCCAATTTGGTCTAATAAAGAGTGCACCGCGCGGTGTAGTATCGCAGACTTCTAAACTCCTTATGCCTTATCAAAATGTCGTAATCGGTGTATATGTGAACATCTCTCGTTTTTTATATATTTTATGTTTAGCGTAAGAACCAAAGAAAATCGAGTATATATCACAAAGATATTAGCGTTCTTCCAATGCAGCATTTACTATATTTTTTGCCAATAGACTCATAGAAAACTCAGGCTTCAGTTACTTCAGCGGTAGAAAAAAGTTAATGAACCATTGAACCTTGCTATCTTCTATACAATGGGATTTTTATTTGTTTCCCTTTCATAGACGCCCTTAGCAAAGAAGTATATTTCCAATGTGGCCTAAAGACTGGACTGGAATGGTGTAGGTTTCTGCTACGTAAAAGGAACCATATTGGTCATAATACTATTAATGTTCATTTGGAAAGGAAGAGTCTCTAGAGCTTCAGTACTACCTGTGTAATTCCTTGGTCGACCTTTTTATATTTCCGATACCTGATTTCATAGTTTGTTTGAGCTATATGCTATAGAGAAACTCCCCGTGACCTTGAAAGATATGGTGAATTTCTTCCCGGACTTCACTTTGAATTGATAAATTTCTCCAATAAAAATTCTACTTGCTCTAATTGATTTTTTTTTCCCTACAGAGGATGTTGCATGCTCTTTTATTTGTCTCAACTTGATCCGTAATGCTCACGACGGTGGACCAATAAGGGACTCATGCACGGTGGGAAATGCCTACAAAGCTCACAAAGGTTGTCATCATCCAATGCGAGGGTAGCTGAGAGAAGGAATAATTCTCTACATTATCTCGTTGTTAAGATTGTCCTTCCATCTTTAGCAAACAATATTGCTCAAGAAAAAACATTGTCATAGGGTAACAAAATATCTGCATTTTAGTTGTCCACGAATTTTTCAAGGTGGGAATTGGGCCGGAGCTCCCATGGTCGTCGTCAGCCTTGCCTCAGTGGAAATCATTCAAGGTGGGAATTTTTCGTGCTCTTTTCAGTCCTAGGGTTCCGGATCCGGAGTCCGTGTTTTGGGTTACTTGATTTGATTTCACCCTTTTGTACAGGCCAGGGAGAGTGGTCCACAAATTTTGGGGTCATGCTTGGGGTGCTTCTACTCTGGATTGATCCGATTCCAGTTTGCCATGGATTGTTATGGCCAGAGGTAAAACTGTAGTGAACTGCATATACCTATTTATTCTACTAGATGAGAACCTAAACCGATTGATCTGATTCCAGTTTGCATTCTAAGGCTAACAGTTTTTGCCATGGATGTTATCAATGACCTTGCTCAAATGGGTACATAGGAAGGCATTTCTATTATTAATTATCATTTTCCTATAATTTATCGCTGGCTGAACACGCCTTTTTGTTTTACTATAGGAAAACATTCTCCTCTTCAAAGTTGAAGCAACGTGTTAGCAGCTTGGGGCAAGGCTAGAGAAGATGAACCTCTCAATCACTCCATGACTCCCATCTGAATGGTGTCAAAAAACATATCTGGTAATGCTTTTGGATTTTTTTATAGGACTATGCATAGCGATATTCCTTCAGTTTTGCTATGACGTACTCCAAACAGCTCTACGGTGTACTCCCCAAAGAAACTCTCGCATCTCTTAGGCTCTCCCTTTTGCTACATATAAAAAAAAGAAAAGTTTGGTAGGTGATAGATTCAGTAATAAAAATAAAATATCTTAAGTTTAGAAGGTGATAGATTCAATAATCTACGATAAACTGTTGAAAGTTTCCGGTCCATATGGATCCATTGTGAATTTTAGTCATGGCCGCCCAAATCCATTGGGTTCCTTCCTATGCAATGTTAGATTACACTTATTTGCAAGGGTGCGACTAATTGTGAAGACGATGTTTTTTTTCCTCGCCGAGCCGAGATGCAACATTTCGTCATCCCTAATGTATATGATGAGAAGGCCTTTCTTTCAATAAAGAATTTAGAACTTTTTTCCCAAAATGTATAATAAGAGGACAACCCATAGGAACAACTAGGAAGAGCAAAGTAGCCAATAGGAGAACTAGGAAGATTTTATTAGTATTTTGTTGCCAAAAGATATGTGTCGATGGTTATGCCTATACATATGTTTCCTCTATATAACCCGACATGTCCGTATCTTCTCCGAGCTTCAAGAATAATTATCGGTATGTAGTGTAGCTTGCTTTTTTTTTTCTCGCCACCATGTTTGTTTGATAATAAGACTCCATTTGCGGTACATGTGTTTGAGTAAATTAGTGACAAAATCGGTGGGGTATCGGTGTCATTGCTTGCCTCATACTTGATCAGGTCCGCATTTTTCCTTCACCCCTTGCAACTTCGATGACATCAAATGTTGTTTTTTGCAACATCTTGGTATTAAATTTTTAAGTGCCCCTTCCATGATAACATTGCATCTCAATAGAGTACAAACATAGGCTTGTTGTGGCGGATTTCCTTGACCAAGCTTTTGCATTTCCTCGGTTGTTGACCAAATCGTATTTTGTAGCTCCATGTGAGCATCTTTGATCGAGGTGCATACCATATCTCAAGATTGGCATACTCGCTAGAGAATCCTATGACAAGGAAACAAAAAGAACGAGGCAAAAGATGCATCGCCTCGTGGCTTCCTCGACCTTCTCTTATTCGGGTTTGTCGGGAAAGTTCACCCACTCTTACACTTACCTACCGGCGAAAACCACATCGAAAAAATCACTTCATTTGCCCGAAAAACCGGATGCCCCGATTGATTGCCGCCAGGATATTACAAATCCTTGGTGAAATTCCAGCCTTGGCAATGCTTCCCAAACAACAATAGACTTTGGCCAAGAGAATCGATGCTCCAAATACTATTGAAGAGCGTGACGTTCTTATTTTATTGCCACTCTATAGCTAACTATGTATGTATTTTTTTTTTTTTTCCTTCTTTTGTTACTATCCCCTAGAGAAATGGCTGCAGGCCAAAATCCCTTGTAAGTGCAACCGCTATCTTTTAGGACTATTGCAAGTCTCGTTATTCGACCACAACTATGCATATTTTATTTCACATGAAAGATTGTTTATCCGTGTGTTTCGCAGAGAAAAATCGCTTGTTATACGCTGTTTTTTTAACACGGCTATTCCATTTGCCATTTATCGCTGATAAAAGCACGGTTATAACCCGCGCGCATGGGCGCGCGCAAATCACTAGTGTCTATGAGGTCGCCAAGGCCAGACTTGATGACTACTACAGTCAGGAGTTCAGAACGTGGTCGAAGTCGGATTCACCTCTCAAGGAGATGGTGAAGCAGGCACACAAGGACCTCCTCGACGGTCGCGACAGCGTCGTGGCCACTATGCTCCAGATCTACCGCTCGGGATCTCGCCCGCTGCCTCCGGTGAAGGACCTGGATGAACTCGTGGCCGAGTTGCTGGGTCTGCCACCCTGCCGCGACGCAGCATTGGAGGAGATGGCTCCAGATGCTCAGGCAGCAGAGAGAGCCTTTCTGGAAGCCGATGAGAGGGCACGGCGCGCGGCGGATGAAGAGGCTGTCCGCGTGGCGAAGGCGGCCCGTCGCCGAGAGTCCGAAGAAGACAACATTCGTGCCCGGCAGGCAGCGAGGGCGGCCGCTCAGCGCCGGCAGGAGGAGAGGGATGCATCCTACCGCGAGTGGCTTCTCCAGCAAGCCCACCAGGAGTCCCTGAAGAGGACCGACCGCCTCAATCGTATGGAGTGGCTGCGGGAAACAATCATCGACATGAAACGTGAGCTCTGTAAACTGCAGATCGAAGAAAACAACTACCTCAAGGTGGAGTCGGCACTAAGGAGGTGGAGTCTGTGAGGGGTGTGAGTTCGGGTCAGTAGGTGTAAATGCAGTTACGTTTAGATGGTGCTGAAAGTGCAGGGTGGTACGGGTTTTTAGTTGTTGAAATATTTTGGGTTCGCTGATGGTGCTGATTTGGTAATTATTATCGAGTTTGTCTCACACTTTTCAACCAAATCCGTGCAGTTTTTTATTTACGTTTTAATCTCTGATGGTGCTGATGGGCACTGTAGTGAGTTTAATCTCTGGTGGTCTGAGACGGGTCAGTAGTAGATAAATGCAGTTACGTTTTAAACAGGTATTACGGCAAGTTTTTAGCAGGGTAATGCACTGTGTCAGTTTTGGGGTATGTAATAAGTCTTTTATGTTTGAACAAGTAATTGAAATAACTTATTGTTGCATGTCTGAGCTTCAATTTTATTTTATTTTATTATTATTGATTATTATTATGTGATCATGCTTAATTCTGAATCTTAGCAGTTGCAGTCATTGTCTATCAGTCCTCTTGGATATTGACATTTCCTGAAAGATTAATAGTGGTTTTCTGACTGCACAATCTCATTCTACTAGAAAACCAGGGCCGTGCCTCTATAAATGCAACTATTACTGTAGACAGGGGCATGCTTAAACAATAGTTAGACCTTGAACAGTCTCAACTTGATTTTGCAGATTGTATATATGTCTGCACCAGAAATATTATACAAGTAAGAAGTGGATTTAGAGTTCTGTCTGTCTTGGACATAGCTGCAGGAACAATCTGACTCCCAAGTCATGTTCATCATAATCTGACCAGGCATAAACAGTTTGAGGATGCTGCGTTTGTAGCGATGTTAAGATGTAGTTTCCTGGAGGCAAAAAGAAAGAAGTATGCATTATGTGTTAATATTAACTCAGCATTTGATATGTGTTTCTCTTTGCAATAAACGGGTTGTATAGACGGCATACCTCGTAGCCAGGAGGTTGCCTCATCGTCCTGTTTTCTGAGTGTACAGATCATGTTAGTATGCACTAAACTGCTGATTGCATTTTTTATGATCTCAAATTGCGCTGACTTACCTGCATAATCATAGTACTGCTCGTGAATCTCCTGTTGGTGTGCACTGTCAAGATCATAAAGAAGTGTGGACTGTCAGACTAAGGGAAGAAGGTTTCCAAGTTTATTTGGGGTCCATCGAATCACTATCACAACTAGCTGATGTGTTTCCATGCATATTATAAACAGGTAATCAAGTTCCCTGCTATCCTTCATAATTTGCTTGCCCATGGTTGTACATGTTCAGTTCCACGTCTATGCTGATGAAATACCCTGAATCTTCTGATCATATACTTTCTTGGATATTGGAGTACAAAATTCAATTTTATCTAAAAAATTCAAAATTCAAATAAACATGATATATGATATTGGAGTACAAACCTTGGATATGAATAATTAATTTGGTCCATTTTATCGTTGTCAATATAATTTCTTTAGTAAGGCATCTCTTGGGTAGAAGAGAGGCCCAGTACTTTTTTAACGTATGCCCACTACAACATGTCATTGAATTAAAGGCACTTTGTTAAAGGCGTTTTTTTTAAAATTGTCTCAATTTCCTTTTACTTAATGTCTCATTTTTTTACCAAAAAAAAAAAGCCTTTTAAAACTAGTGTTTTGAGGCATTTTTACGAAGATGCCTTTATAACTTTAGTATTTGGAGGCATTTTTATGAAAATGCCTTAAATAGCTTTAGCATTTGGAGGCATTTTTTTTTTTTGAAAAATACCTTCTATAGTCTTGTACTGGGCACACGGGGCACAGGCACATTTAGATAAAGGGTTTTCTCGTGGACAGAAGCAGTCCGTGTCGCCAAAGTTAGAGCCGTCCAGACATATCATCTAATAATCACCCCGTCCTCTCTCCCTCGCTCTCTCGCCGTGCGCCGCAGCGGCCATGGCCACTGCGCCCACCCGCGGGAGGCGCACCGGCGTCCCCGTACCCCTCTGCACCCTTCCTCCCTCTCCCTCTCCCTCTCCCTCTCCCTCTCTTCTCAAGGTTGAAAGCATATTTCACTAGATTATTATAAAAAATAGGATGCTGAGCAGAACCAATAGCACCAGCCTGATGGAAATCATCAGGATACTTTTTCCTATTACTAATTCTTTTTTATTATTGTATATTTTCACAGATCAAAGCACTTTTGTTGTATTACTCATTACTAATTCTCTAGGACATCTAGTCTGTGCTTTAGTGGTTCTCTTAGTTTACACGTTCATGAGGATTTGGGGGTTTCCCGTTTGCTGGTTGATATGTACTGTGATACAACTTGGTCAAGGAAAAGAACAGGTTCTTTCCAGAAATCAATTCATCCTATCAATTGGTCTATGTTTGTTCTTATTCTTTTAGATTTCCCATGCAGTATCTGTTATGTGTGTTTGCCATCAGATTGCTTACACCTATTTGTCTTTACAGGTCTGAATTTGAACATCTCGATCTGAATTTTTGTGGATGCTTCACGCCCCAGGGGCTCCCAGAATTGGTTGGTGCCTTCATGTCTCCTCAAATAATCGTTTAATGCTATTGTTTGTGCCATTGTTAGTTCCCTGCTTTCTTGTTTTAACCCGACATGGCAATTGTTACCTTACTTTTAGAGTAACTATGTATTCTGTTTTTATGTATAGTGAGAGAATGCGTTTTGTAAGATCTTTTATCTTCTTTGTGCTTTCCAATGCGTGCTTTGTTCATTACAATCAAAGCATATGCTGAATGAGCCCAATATTCTGCTGCTTCATTTGTGGTGCCTCCTCTGCCCTGAATGTGTTTGACAACTACTGTTATGTGTTGGCATGTAGTCACTACAATTTTGCATGCTATCTTAACCTTCAAATTTGTTGATTTACAACCAGTCAACCACAAAAAGAAAGTTCGGGAGCATTTATTTATGGTAGCAGATCCGCTTTCGGTTATCTGGGTGGAAAGTATGAGTTTTCTTACTAATATGTCCATTTGTTCACTTTGTACAAAATGCTCTTTATTTGTGTGCCCTTTTCCTGATGCGCCCCCCCCCCCCCCCAATCACCACACACACAACTCATTCACAGTAATATAAGGGCAAAACCAATTTTTCTGGACCCTAGGATCTATCTATCAAAGAAATTTGATCTTACTATGACTACTGCGAGGAGAGAATTGTCAACATCTTTCAAGCTATATACCGGTAGGTCTGGTTCTCAATTCAATATTCAGCACATATGCTTTCGTTGTGATTATATCCATAAAATGGAAATACATTGAAGTGGCAGTTTGCATGTAGTCACTACAATTTTGCATGCTTGCTTAACATTCAAAATTTGGTACCGGTCAAAAAAAAAAAACCCTTGAACCAATAATTGTGGATTCAATTTTTTTTTTCCTATTTAGGTATTTCCCCTTAATCTGATCAGTTAATCAATTGTACTTATGTTCCACAAGAGGTTTGGCATTCTAGCAAAAAGAACTAAGAACAATAGCTGCTGCTACATTGCATTTTCAACCTGAAGGTTTGTGTTTAAGATATTTGGACCGAGTCCATAGTGTTTGGATATGTTGCTGATTTCCTTTTTTTACAAAAAATATATGATAAATTCTTCTTATTGACCATGTATAGGACTCTCATTCATTACATCACTTTGGACTACCCGTGAAAGGAGTATGTGCTCATCCTCTCCTGACTTCAATAAGATGGTCAAGGGTGGCGTGCCATTTGCACAAAGACAGATTAGCCTTTTCTGTTAGCACATCAAGCTTTTGTACTCTCCTTATGTACCGCTACTGAACCAATTCCATCTTTGTAAATTATGCGACATTTCTGTTTGCTAACTACAATAATGTAGTCTAAACACCCAGTTATCTAGACTAAAGTCCTTACTCAATTCAGCTATTTGTAAACTTATCATGTAAAGCTATGTTATAATGTCAATTTCTATCGTCTTTTTATGTTGACCACTGATTGTCTCCACTCGGTGCGCAGGTGCGTGCTGCCCGTACTAGTTACTTTTGACAAGTACTCGTAAAATATGAATCAAGATGGGGACATGGCAGTGTACAGTGCGTACAACAGTCATCGTAATGCATTTTTGTATCACGCATTGGTGCCTCCTGTACCACTTGACATGCGGTTGGCATCCATCCTGGCCTCGTTGTTTATAGAGACCCGTCGGTACGAAGTACGAACGAACCAGCTACCACGTACATCGGCGTGTCCGTGTGTGTGTGCGCGTAGGTAGAACTGCTTCTCCTGGTGGCCAGGTAAACAGAATTTCACCGTCGTGTGAAAGTGAATGAATGGTGTGATCGAGCAACCAGAAAGAACCATAAGCAAGCCACCATGACACACGATTACAGGAAAACTATGGTCCGTGCCCTGTTTTGAGCAGTTTCTGCTTTGCTCAGTGCTCACGGTCCACCACACCAGCTCTGCTCGCTAGAGGTTTCTCCGTCCCGGAGCCAGACTGCCGGAGGCGTCCTGCCACAATCCAGGTCGCGAGAACAAACGGGCCGGTGCACCATGAAGGAATCCGCTGCACGGGCCAGTCCACCCTTGCTCGGCTCGCCGCTGTGCGCGTGCCGTCGCGGCCTCCCCCTGCTTGCGGCCCTGCCCCTCCCTCGTCAAGCCCCGCCGCAGCGTGCCCTGTCTCCTCCTCCCATCCCTCCAGCTCTACTCCGGGCCGGCTGGCTGGCGCCAACTCACACGCATTGCCATCTCCCTCACACATAGATCACACGCCCGGGAAGGTACCAGTACATACTCTGCTTCGCGGCACCATCCGCGCAGCACCGTCACGCCATTCCCATTCTTGAGCGTCACCTGCCCGTCGTGCGACAAGCGGCAAGAGCTCCACCAGGCACCAGCTACTCTTGATATGCTCGGTGCAATTGAGATTTGAGAATGGTTTATTACTTCCGGGCTTCTTGCCTGTGGATTTATTTATTTACGTTCTTAATTAACCAGAATAGAATACGTGCGTGGATCCCACGCCACACGTTTCCGATCCTGATACACGATTCCGGACACCGAACGCAAGACGGGCATGGGCAATATATAGGCCGGTGCGGGCAGTTCCCCTTTCCCTAGCTTCCCTTGAGATCAACAGGCGCAGATCGAGAGAAGGGTTCCGTCCACCACGGCTTCTGCCATCTCGCCGCCGCCAATGAAGATCACGTCGGTGGAGGCTGCTGGGACCCGCAAGAGGAAGACAGCTGAGGCGATCACGTTGTCGGAGGCAAGCCATATCCTCAAGCTCAAGAAAGAGGCGTATGCTGCCGATGGGCTGTGGAGGGCGATGATGGATTTTCCTGAAGGGACCATGGATCTAAACCTCTGGCTCAAGGCTAGGTCCAACGCCGAGGAGACCCGTCCCAACAAGCGAAAGAAGGTTGTCAAGAGACCGCTGGCGCCCAGTTTCATCGAGTCCCTAAGGACTCGTTCAATCCGTACCGTCCCCAAAATCTCCGCCGAGAGGCTTTCCAGGAAGTCGGAGGCATACCGTCGAGAGTACCTTGCGCGGGAGTACATCGATGGCAAGTGGCAAGACTACCAGAACGCCCTCGTCAAGCAGTACGACCTTTTCGGACACGCTGAGGATGAAGACGAGTTCACCGATGATGAAGACGAGGACGTGGTCAACATGAGGTCATTAGCTATTTAGGGCACCAAGCAAAGGCAACACCTAGCGTTCCATGTTTCTACTGTTCCATGTGTGTATAATAAACAATAAATCTTTCAATGCCATTGTTATCCATCTACGGCCTTTGGGCGATTTTGAAGCACACACATATATATGCCTGTTATTTTTTCTTTTCATGATCTTTTTGCTGTTTTTTTTGTTTCCTATTCTAGGGATGCACGAGGTGCTTGCACCAATTTAGGAGTCTCATCCCATTATACTATTAACATATAAAATTGAAAAGTCCACAACATTTGCTATAAACGACTTCTCTTCTTGTATCAAGCGTGGACTTACTTTCACCGTCATTATATGAACCATGCAGATGAAAAATGCTGAGAATAAAAAAAAAAAACTCAATGAAGATATATCAATAATAGTGTCGGGGCCCAAAATAACCGCCCACAAACATTTCTAGCCAGTGGAGAATACGACGGCTCATCTACTCGGAAGGGATCTGGCCCAAGGCCATCTCCGGGCCAAGTGCCCCCACTCACATCTCAAGCTGTAGGCCTGCTGATAGGAGATGACGAATCACCGGTCACCTGATCTACAAGCTTTGAGGAATTGACAAACGAGTCACCTTTTGGTCTACAAACTGGCCCACGATGACCCGTATAAAAACACTCAACCAGGAGACTCCAAAACGCCCACATATGGGCTCGCTACCCACAAATCGCCCACGGCGCCCCAGGAAGCACGTATAGCCCATTATAAGCGTTGTTAGAGTCATTAAGAGTGTGGAGAAGAAAGATCAAAAGTGATGGCCATACCGGGCTTAATGACGATACATCACACGGCCCAATCCGGACCTCATCCAAGGGGGGAATTAACCGGGTGATCCAACCCACATCACCACACTTACATCTCAACCAAGGACAGGAGGCCCCGGGCGCACGAACTCTGCCTCGCCCGAGGGCAAGAGGTCCCCGGGATAAATTATCTCCACCTCTCCCAAGGGCGGGAGACCCACTGGGCGCACCTTGGAGGCTCCGGCCAAGTAGTGGGGGGGCAGCCGCGATTAAACGCCTCGCCGCCAAAGCTACAAAATGGCAAGGGCAATCGATTGCCCTGTCGATTCACCTACTCCGTTATCACCTCGCGTCCCCCATTGATGGGACGTAAAGGGGTGGTTACTTAACACGCCACCGGGCACGGGAAACAATACCAGCACTGTTCATCTGCTAAACGCTCCGTCTCCCCGCCACGTATCCGATGG
This sequence comes from Hyparrhenia diplandra, assembly GCA_015847255.1. Taxonomy (NCBI): domain Eukaryota; kingdom Viridiplantae; phylum Streptophyta; class Magnoliopsida; order Poales; family Poaceae; genus Hyparrhenia; species Hyparrhenia diplandra. The sequence continues at coordinate 715,608 of JADLZK010010508.1, read as the reverse complement.
CCCTCGGGGAATGGACACGCCACCACGACGCTTCCAAGGGAAGCTCACCCCAAGCAAGATTCAGGAGACCCGCCTCGGGTCCTCAGGGGCTCCTCTTCGGCTGCTGCACGGACACGTACCCTGACGGCCCAAGGACACGCGTCCACGAATCTACACTCCAACTTGGACGTCCGAGCCCTGGCCTCGGGCATGCATCTACTCAGGGGCACGAACAGTAGACACCTTAGCGTTCGTATTCGACACGTATTGTACACATTGATTTTCCTTCCCACTATAAAAGGAGGAGTAATGGCCCTGTAATAAAGGGGGACGGAACTAGGTTTTCACATGTAGACACCTTAGATCCGGAGCCGAAGCCTGTTCCACTCCTCAAACCGCTTGTAAACGCCGGTTCAAAGCGCACATTGGTGCGAGGTAATACAAACAAATACACCGTTGGACGTAGGGGCCCCATGGCTCGAACCAGATAAACCCTTCGTGTTCATCTCGCACACGCCATTTGGTGGGGAGCGCCGCGACCTATAAATTTATTGCCGGTCCTTGAGATACCCCTGGTTCTCAAAACACCGACAAATAGTCTTTATGGTCCGAGTAAAAAATGGAGGCTTGAAGCATTATTGTGTGAAGATATTACATTTACACAAGGAAAAGTTCTATAAGCTGATCCTTGGTGTTACGGGCTGATGATGGTACAATCCATAACTCCTTGACCCCAAATGAAAATCAGAATCCAACTCATTGCATATTTATGGTACCATCACATCTAGCCATCTAGGATCAAGCTAATTGACCGAGAACGCCAGGTTTGCCCATCTTATGAGCCAACTCTTCATAAAAGCGCCACAGAACATCTACAAATGAAAGCAGGCCGAGGCATCCATGTTGATTCCGCAAGAGAAAAACAATATATAGAATTAGTTTATTGGTCTAGGAGATACGTCTTCGAGAGAATGGGAACTTGTGAGATTCATGGCTGGCAAAGTGCAAGGGGAAAATGACATAGGCTATAGAATTCTGCCTCAAAGGCATACAAGAACAAAGGTGGAGAAAGTAAATCTAAGTTGTCTTACATTATTTGAAAGATGAGAAAAGAAATGAAACTCAGACCTCAAAAAAGTTAACATTGTACCATGTGGGGACTTAGAAAACAAATAAAGCATATGCAAACTGATAGAAAAGTTACACAATAATAATTGGAGCTACATGACACAAATCTTAAGCGCGAAGGCAGGCAAAGACCGACTCGCCGACACGGAGGTGGGGAGGACATGGTCCAATTCAGACTCCCACCTCCGTAAGAAGCTCGAGGAAGCACTCAAAGATCTATATGATGGTCGCCAAAGTGTCGCCGCTACCATGATGAAGATTTATGGGGTGGGATCTCGTCCCCTACCCCCAGTGAGGGATCTTGACAAGATGTTATGACATGTGTCCTCCTAAAATTTTTCCGGATAAATATTAATATTTTACATTGTTTTCTTTATTGATGTCCTATAAATCTATACATTTTCAAGCCTGTACAAATCTCTACATTTTCAATCTCTCACCCACCTTGCATGGATGTCATGACAAGGAGGAGTGCTTATCTATTTATAGGGCATGGGGTCTTATAAAGAGATGACACGTGTCCTTCTAAAACCTTCATAGATAAATATTAATATTTTACACTGTTGTAATGTTCATATGGTGAAAACATCTAGTGACTTTGTGCAAAACAAAAATCAAGGACCGTGAGATGTGATTAATGTTCTAGAAAGTTTGTATTGTTATCTTCAATATTATTATAAATGTGACCACAAGCAACTTCATCTATTACCATTTGCTCTTTTAAAAATATAAATTTTTAGAGAAACATTAACGTTACATTGTTTTCAACCAAATTTACCGTCATGTTGTTGCAAACATGTTATTTAAAAAAGTTTTTTATACGATTATAGGTCATGTTAATAATTTATTCTTTGAACACAATTAAACATAACATTCTAAAGTGTATGACTATATTTCAGAGTGACATGGAGTTTTTTTACAGAGTGTTTTTTAGGACAAGTTTTTTCTTACCATAGCACTGACTTCTAAGCAATTAACCATAGAGACGTGCTACCTACCATAGCTCTACCGCTTAGCATCAGTGTTTGTCTTTGTCCTTCACATAGCCGAAGCGGTTGCACTATTTGATAAAGACATGTTTCCAGGTGTTAACCTTGTCATTGATTAACTTTCAAATGGTCACATTAAAAAGAAACTAAGATTTCCATGTAAACATTATGGTCTAAATTATTTGTTGTGAACAAATTATGATATAGTCATGGCTCCAACCAATTAACAGCTTCAAAAGAAGGTCGAAAATACGTCAGCCCTGTTTCGCTAGGCGCTAGGCGGAAATTAGGCGGTGACCCGCAGCCTAGAGCCTAGTCGGGAGTAAGCGGAGCCTAGGCGCCCTAGGCGTTTTGAATCCATTCATATTTTACAAAGAAAAGTGTATAAGAAAAAGAAAAAACAGAGACATGTAGGCCTAGAAAGGCCAATAAACAGCCCAAGAAAATGTATAAGAAAAAAAAAAAGGACACATGTAGGCCTAGAAAGGCCCATAAACAGCCCAAGCCCATATTCTAACCTTATCCTCTCCTCATCCTATTCCTCTGCTCACGCACGCACTCCCCAGGCCGAGCCGCCCGCCTCTCCCCTCCGCCGCCGCCCCCGCGCCCCCGCCCCCTCTCCTCCGCCCACCCGCCTCTCCCTCCGCTCTTTGCTCCCGCGCCCGCCCTCCTCCACCCGCAAAATTGCCGCCCATCGGGCGACCCAGCCGCCCTAGGGTTCCGCCTCCCCCTAGGCGGAGGCGGGACCCATCGCCGAGAGCTTAAGCGCACCTAGGCGCAGCCTAGGCGCCGCCTAGCGGAACAGGGTACGTCAGTGAACTAAACAATATCAACATTAAACCAAATGTGAAATCTAAATTGGCCCGCGACAGAACATACTTCGAATAATCAATCAACCTACAAGGCTACAAAATTGGAGGAGTCTTGGCGACAAACAATACACACAAGAAACATACAGTAAGTAATCTTAGGCTCTTGGTCTTCACAAAGATACATTGTGGTCAAAATCATCTGTAGTGTGTCGCCAGAGAACGTGTTCATCAATTTTGGAAAGCTTTTCATCATCTAGAAGCTTCCAAGTCTGGATCGATTCAACTTCCATCCACGACCTCTGCCCTTTCTTGAGTTCACTGTAAATTATCCGAGCTCTCCTTGGCCAATGAGGTCTTCCATAGGCATGATAACCGAAGCCACCGCCATAACAAAACCAAATCCCATTGAGGTTACCACAAAAATCATTGAGATGGTCGTGACCAAGAAAGACACCTTTTACATCTCCCATGGAGACAAGGGTCCCAAGGACACCAGAATTTACAGATGAGCAAGCCACTCCCTCCTGATAATGACCCTTGAAGCCTGAGTACCAGAGTCCTCGAACCTCTGGGATTGGGATGTGGAAGAAGACTAATCCAGGGGCATGTGTTTTTTTCTGTCAAACATAGGTAAATTTCAGATACTACACATAAGCACAAAACTACACGCCTTTGTGATTATTAAAAAATAATCTAAAATAATATGTAATCTGCGTCCAAATTGACCACCTATGTCATTATGCAAATTAATTTAAAGTAACCCACAAATTTGCATTCAAGTTACCCACCTATGCCATTATTAAAAAATAAAACAGAGTAAACCCTAAATCTACATCCATCCAAAAAGGAAGTATTCCAAAGCACTCCTATATATGATTCTAAAATTGCCCACTCATGTCAATTTTAATATAGAAAATAGAACCTAAACCAATTCATACATGCATTATATGTGTTTTTCATCACGACTACCAAGTATAAATGTACCTATTTATACAATGAACACATAGCTCAAGGTAAGGTTTCAACTAAACACATTGAGGTGAGGTGCAAAGAGGAAAATTCATGGATTTAAAAGCATAGAGTAATTAGCAACTAAGGTTTATTATAATCATATAAAGAATATGAACAAATGATATCTAACCAATCTTGATTAACTGTTGATCCCAGATCTATTCACGAGTTTCAATGATAGTTAGAAGTACCTGGAGCTCAAATTACAATATGTTTTAACTTCATATGTTGTGATTTGGTTATCAATGATATCTAACCAATCTTGATTAACTTTATGTTTTAGTGTACTCAAATTACAATAACAACTTCATATGTTGTGATTTGGTTATCAGTAATGATCAGAAGTACCTGAAGCTCCAGTGAAGTAGCACGAAGCCAGGCGAGTTGAGATTCTTTTGATCCATCCATATGTTTTAACTCCATTCACCACTTCACGATCACCACTATCCAGGAAGTAAAGGTTAAGCAGGCTAGTATTGACCAACTCGGATCCAAATGGCCCATGTACGCCAATGTGATAATTCCCAAACCCGTGTACCAAGAAACCAGGCGGGTTTACTTGAGATACCGAGTAATCCATCAGAGACATGAAGGTCATCAGCTCCTCTCGTGTCATTGTTGACTCTTGGTCGTGATTACCTAAAATGGCAGCCCATGGCACCTTGTATTCGATAGCAGGACTGATTGCTCTGAGTAGTGATTCCGCTGCATCAGTTGCACTGCCCCCAAATATGTTGTCCCCTGATCCAAATTAAACCAACGTGAGCATTAAAAGTAAATTACAATGTTTGCCTTCTGCTTATATAAATAAATAAATAAATGGGAAACAACTTCATAGTCTAGGAACCCAAAAGGGCATGTTCACTGCACGCATTACCAAAATAGAATGTTGCCAGATTTTACAGGGAGTAACGGAAGGTAGTAGTTAACTTGGATGATATAGCTTTACTAAAAAACCATTGACAAACCCAGCTAACAAATTCCACTATACGGAGTATTGTCCAGTGTTACAACTAAATTAACTAGCTAAACTGCCGCGTCTATCTCAAAGCTAATGCCTGCTCAGCAGGAAGTTTGCAGTTTGCACGGAACAGAGCAAGGGACAGTTTCTAGTCTTGCCCTGGCAAGGATACTAGTTTGGTAGCGCACTCGCCTTGCCCAGGAGATCCAAATTTGGCACTCGTGCGCCGGCAAGGTTGGTTGCCAACGCTGGCGTCTGGACAGCCAAGCGCAGGGCTGCTGAAATCAAGGCCGGCAACGGCCAAATCGGGCTCCCCTGCTCACAGTCGAGCTCAGCGCGAGGCAGGGGACAGCCAAATCGAGTTCCCCGGCCACAATACGCTCGGCGTAGACGGTCGAGCAGCTGCAGCTCTAATTAAGTAGAAAGAGAGGAGCGAAGCGCACCTGTGAAGGCGATGAGGTCGGGCTTCTCGGCCTCGATAACCCGGCGCAGGAACCGCGTGGTGTTGAGGTCGGAGCACAGCGCGCCGCCGCCGTCGAGGCCCACGTCCCGGCAGCGCGTGGCGGCGCCGTTGCCGAAGTGCATGTCCGCCACCTACCAGCAGCAGCAGCAACAACAACAACAACAGAGAGCGAGATCAGCTCATCGGCTTCCGGGCGGGACGAACCCGCGCGGGGAAGCGGACAGGAGGCACACGCGCGAGCGAGCGAGCGAGGAGACACGCACGCACCTGGAGGATCTTGAAGGCGCCGTCATGGCGGAAGCGGAGAGGGAGGGGAGCGGCCGCCTTGACGCGGGGCACGGCGGCGTCGGGGTCCGGGTTCAGCACGGCGGCGAGGTGGAGCAGGAGCAGCGCGAGGAGGCAGGGGAGCAGCAGGGAGACGAGAGCTGCCAGGTGGGACGAGGCCATCGGTCCCGGACTCTTGGTCTCGTCTTGGTCTCGGTCTCGCCGGAGCAGCCGCAGGTTCTGATGAAGACATTGAAGAGTCAAACGTACCAGCTCCAGCTCAGCTGCCTCCATGCCGCTACCGAACCGAACCAAACCAACAGTGTCAGTCTCGTGTTCTGGTTCGTTGTCGTTGTCGTTGCCGATGCAGGTGCAGGTGCAGCTCAGCTAGGCCGTTTATCCGTTGAGGAGGCTGATCAGACTTCAAGCTTCATCAGGCTTGGATTGGTTTCTTTTTGTTTCTTCAGAAGTAAGGTCAGAGCACAGTCAGCACGGCAGCATCTCTCTCGTCCTCGTCCCCTGTCCGTAAGTTTCACTGGTGCAACGGCTGCCATTGCCGGGCGCTCGCGCGACGCGACCAGGACAGGACACTACCGTGAGTTCCCCGCTGTTTGCAAGTTGCAACGTTGAATTTGTTACATATCGCTGCCACTGAATTTATGGAGACAAATATAGTACCGTACTGTAAATAGGATCCAGTGCGAGTTGCATATCTGGGAGTCGATCTCTAGCATGCCAACCATGGTTATGTTCTTGATGGTTGCTCTTGCATACAGCAGAGGCAATAAATAATAGCTAGGAAACAGATCCATCCACAGACACACACAAATAGAAGCACTTTCACTCACCAACTATTCAAAAATACGAACTCTCTTTTCACAAATTTTTTTTTTTTTATACTAGGTTCATGTCACAGTCGCATATCCGCGAGTTTAACATGACTGCGAAGTTTACTGCTTACCAGCATTCCAAGTCAGTAATCACCAGGAAATTACATTGTAATACGTCGGATTGAGACATGATTTTACTTCTTCTCTATGTCAACACGGTCCTCCACTTGCCAATCTCTTCGGTGGCCTGACACAAATGCAAAGCAATGAAGATGAATTAGCACAAGTTGCTTTTTTATCAGCAGAATAGGACAAGTGGCTTTATACATGGGGATCCACCACTTTCTCTTCATCTAGAATCTATAAAAGACTATGGACCATCCTGTTGTGCACCCGGCCTGCATTCAAAACAGGACCATGTGTTCATGACAACCAAAACATCCTAGAAGGTCATTGAAAGTTACAATTGTACTCTACGGCCACTCCACGGAGTAGACTTCTGAACATATGTTTCTTAGCTATCAATTTTTGCCAAGCAATGCTAGGACCTACTTGGGAATAGACATCCCGAATAAATTGCAACCTCCCTGAAATTACAACTATCTTCAAATTTCATTTGCAATCAAATTTCTTCATCTTCAATGGGGTTCAACCAATTAAATATTGAGAATTGCAATAATAAAATTCTTCCAAGAATTAAGCCTGGTCCAACACAAGATAAGTCAAGCCTTCAATTAAGTTTTGAACTATGAATTCTCAGTCTAATTTCAGACCCCTAACTAGCTCTTATCAAACGGCGCTCCCTGATGTTTGCAATTTGCAACGTCGAATCTGTTGCATTTCACTGCCATTGAATTCATGGAGACAGGGACACAGGATGTGTTCCGTACTGTAAGTAGGATCCGTTGCCATCCTAATTCACTCGATCGGTCAACTGCACAGTTGCATATCTGGGAGTGAGAGTCCAGCCAGCCATGGTCATGTTTTCTTGGAATTTTGTGGCCACGCGTATGGTGCTTTGAGTTTTGTCTGGGCTCCAATTGAGTGTTGGTGTGTGGTTGTCTGTCCACTGAATATATAGTCGTGCATAATGTAAAACAAGGATGTGTCTATTCATCTATCAACAGATCTTTATGTGGTCAAATTAAGATTTTTTTTTATTATAAGACTCAGTAGATAGTTGTAGCACAAATCTTAAAAGCACAATCAAACTTATAGAAATATGATAGATTTAACATTAGCATCTAAAATCTGTCATCAACATATAAAAACAAAAAGTCATATAGTAGTATCGGTGGCTCGATACAACAATTACTTTTTTTTTTTTTTTGAGCAAAAGTACAACAATTACTATTATGTGTGTATTTAGGTGGGATCCAATTTCTATAAAAAAATCCCATTAAAGTTGATACACTGTTTATGTTTTTTTAAATTTAAGAAAGATCGAGAAACGTTTGTGGATTATTTATCAGTTGACCACAACATGGATACAAAAGGTAGGTGTTTCTCTAGAGTAGTACTTTTTTTTTTTTTTGACAAGATAGTATGTTTACCTTTGTTCCCACGTTGTGGGCAAGCAAACTCACCTGAGAATCTGAGATCTCAACCATGGTGGCCACGGAGATGATCACCACACCAGAGATCGATCACCATCACGGTGACCAAGCGTACATCCCTTGGCGTACGGCAGTCGGCACCGGCAGGCAGCATGAAACCAGGAGAGACCAGCAGGAGTCAAAAGCCCTTGTAAGCATGCCAGGGGCAGTGGCAACGCAACTGAAGCGTATGCGTATCGTAGGTGTCGACGTCGTCGATCTATATATGTCTCCATTTCCCAGCCAAATTCTTGGGGACACGGCCGGCCACAACAGCTTACAGTGGCGTCACTGAACCGGCATGGACTTCACCAGGGAAGTCGTCGTCCCGGCGGCGCTGTCCGAGATCCTCGGCCGGATCTTCGCCTTCCTCTTCGACAGCCTGCCCCGGCCCTCCTCCCCGGGCACCAGGGAGCTGCACCGGCGGCGGCTGGAGCGCCTGCTTGGCAACATCGGCAGCATGGTCGAGGAGGCCGAGGGCCGCCACATCACCAACCAGCAGCTGCTCTCCCCACCTCCAGGCGCTCACCTCGGGGATGTACCGCGGCCGCTTCGCGCTCGAGGTGACCGACCTCGACGACGCCACCAGGAACGCAGTCGGCGGCGGCGACGACGACAGTGATGACACTACAACTGACGCCGCCGCCAGTAACGACGCGGCGGGCAAGAGGTCGTTCGCGCTCTGCCCGTCGTTCAACAGGGCGAAGCGTTCCCGCATGACGAGCCTGATCTTGGGCGGCGGCAACAGTGGCGTGGGCGCCGGCGGCGACGGGGGCACCGAGAGGCTAGCCGCCGTCGTCGAGGAGCTGGAGGCGCTGACGCGCGACTACATGCGCGAGTTCATCCTGCTGGTGCAAGGCTACCCACGGAAGGTGCACCGTCCGGTGCGCACGACGCTGTACATGGACCGGTGCGTGTTCGGTCGCCACGTGGAGAAGGAGCGCGTCGTCGACTTTCTGCTGCAGCGCGCGCCCAGCGGGCAGGCACCGTACCTGAGCGTGCTCGCCGTGGTGGGCGCCAAGAAGGTGGGCAAGACGACGCTGGTGAAGCACGCGTGCGACGACGAGCGCGTGCGCGGCCACTTCGCGCGCATCGAGTGGTTCGAGACGCCCGACGTGGTGCGTGCCGGCGGCCAGCCCGGGCAGTACATGTGGGAGAGCGGCGGGCCGGAGTACCTCGCCGGCGTGCGCCGCATCCTCGCCGAGCCGCGGTTCGCGGGTGCGGGGACGTCGCTGCTCGTGTTCGAGGACGCGTGGCCCATGGACGAGTCGGCGTGGGCCGCGCTGGCGTCGTCCCCGACGCCGCTCGGCGACGGGAGCAAGCTCCTGCTGACGTGCCGCGACGCCGACCTCGCCCGGCTCGGCACGGCGGACCCCGTGGTGCTGCACAAGCTGCAGCAGGAGGAGTACTGGTACTACTTCAAGGCGTTCGCGTTCGGCGGCGCCGACCCGCGAGACCACCCGCGGGTGGCGGCGGTGGCACGGGAGATCTCGGAGCACCTGGAGCGCACGTTCCTGGACGCGCGGGTGCTGGGCACGCTGCTCAGGGCCAACTTCGACGCCCGGTTTTGGCGGAAGGTGCTCGCCGCCATCGTCAGCTGCGAGCGCCGGCCCATGCACGTCGGCGTGCTGCTCGAGCTCCTGCCCGTGCGCGGCAGGCTGCAGTCGTACGGCTACTGCCGGAGCCCGCCCAAGTTCACCGTGCAGGACGTGCTCAGCGCGCGAGCGAGTACGAGTACGAGTGCTCGTGACGACGGTGCCTCGGGCTCAGGCTCGGAGGAAGGCTTCACCGTCCATCTTTGCAGGGGAGACGCTGTACATGGATCACTGGTACAGCATCACCTTCAAGAACGATGACAGGGCAGCGCCGCTGCCTTCTTCGCCCGTTTTGACGACGACCTAATCAATTAGCAACGAGTTTGTACTTACTCTTTTCTTTCTCGTGTTTTCTTTTGCGTTCGACAAGATGGTTGTGCTAATTAAGCTAGACATGATTTTTTTTCACCGTCGAACCTTAGCGTCGTGTGTTGTGCCCGGGCTGGGGTTTAGCGAGCCATGCCTCGTACTCCTCCGTCCTATAAATATTTGCATGTCTCATTTATCAAAAGTTAAACATTTCTAACATTGAGTTAGTGTGTTAAAAAATAATCATGTTTACGATGTGTAACAAGTATCATTAGATTTATACCGAACATACTTTTATAATAATAAATATTTCAAAATATAAGTATTGATATTATTTTCTACATACTAATTTTCTACATACTTAGTCAACGTTAAAAGAATTTGACTTCTCGCAAAATGAGATGTACAAATATTTGTGGGAGGAGCATGTACTTGCCCAATGCCTGGGATGCACCCGCACGATCGGAGACCATGTGGCGGCGCGCTGGAACCGAGCCGTTGCGCCACCACCTAGCTGCAACCGCAGCCGCCAGCCTCTCCAAGCTCATAGATCCCCCGTCTCATCCTCCCCATCCTCATGTTTTCCCCTGTCCCAACAGAGTCTTGGAATTACTTCAGTAGCCTATCGGGGTTCTACTTACGTCGGGGTCGCTTCCGTAGCCTGTCGAACCCGGTCGGGGCGTGGCGGCAGCGCTGTCTTTGGAGCTGCGGTGCGGCGGGCGCGTTCCTCTCCTGTAGGTGCTGCGGGAGCGTGTAGCCGGTCGACCCGTCGTCGACTACTTCAAATATTTGGCCTGTGAGTAGCTCGAGCCTTTGAATTACGTTGCGGCGGCATTCGGTGCTCATAAGTTTACTCCACATTCTAGGATTGGATGCTGAACGATAAGATGCCTTCACAATTTAAGTCTTTGTTTGCTTGTTAACAAGGACTTAATGCAATCGTAAAACTAGCTATCTGTTGGATACCAAAATACGGGGTACCCTAATAAGTGATCAAACCACCCCATAAAAATGCACATCGAGACCAAAGACCCACTAAAGCTTAAAGGCTAAGACCTTCATGTGCCAATTCACCACCTCGTATGATGCAACCTCTACAGGGGACCGAATCCCCAATTCGCCTCGGCCTCTACAGATGATGCAGCCTCTATGAATGAGGCAGCCCCTACGAGGGACCAAATCTCTGATTCGCCCGAGCCTCTACGGAGAACCTCTAAGCCTCTATGGAGAGCCTTTGCGGATGAGGCAGCCTATACGGATGAGGCAACCTCTACGCCCGAGCCTCTGCGGATGAGGTAGCATGATTGCTTTTCAAATGATTTCTAGGCTTATATTTTTTTTTTTTCAAGGGACAATTATCTCTATGGCCCTTGGAAACACATCTTGTAGGTATATGACTCTTTTTTTTTCAAAGTTATCTCTATGGCCCTGAAAAACTTTTTGGTTAGCTCTATGGCCTTCCGTTAGATTTTGACACTTGACGGTGTTAAGTGATGGGTAAAAAGACCATTTTACCCCTAGAGGAAAAAAATGCAATTTTTTGTTTGTTTCTTTGTAATAAAATTCATATATATTGCAATAAATTCATTGTAATTAAGCCTAGTTTCAATCTCACATAATCAAGGTCTAAAATTTCACTGTCACATAAAAATAAGGCGATCGGTGTGGACGTACATGTAAGTGCGGCATAACTGCTGGAAGTATACCACACGGCCAACATGGATGAGAGATGAGATTGATGAGGGCGATGGAGCTGCATGCATGCATGCTCTTTGCATTTGCAGCAACGCATGGATAATACGTGATGCATGGCCCGAGCTAGCTAGCTGGGCGCACACACAACTGAGCCGCTGACTGGTTTCCTAACGGTAGTTGGTTCTCCATCGTGTCATGCATCCATCTTTGTTAGCGCTTTGACCAAGTACGCGTACACCCAACTGAGCCGCTGACTGGTCCTACCGGATTCACTATTGGTCAATATAATGCTCATCCATTCATCACTGATCTCATAAATATCGTGTATATATAATAGTACTTTGACTATTGCATGATTGCATCGATGCTTTACACTAGGAGGAGTATATCACTATATCGCCGTAGCTTTTGCATTGGACTTTAGCTTTTGGATGGGTCATGCTCATGCATGCAGTAGTAGTGGCAATGGAGCGGACAAACGAATAGTATATGATGGTAGTGTCTGTGCAAATGCATGCCAAACGCGTATGACGACGACGACGACGACTACGACGATCGAGACATACATGCACATCATCGTATACTAATCCGGCAGAGTCCGACATGTATTATATGATTAGTAACGTCGTCGATCAATATTCACTACTACAGGATTGATTTTACGAGGTGTTCGGATTTTATTTTCTGTGGCGGGCATTTGAACAACCGCCACGTAAAATCGGTGACCTGACACCCCCTCCGGCCAGGGGAAAAACCGCCACGGTTAATCGATTAACCGTGGCGGTTATTTAACAATGCCCACCACGGTTAATAGGGATTAACCGTGGGCGGGGTATTGTTAAATAACCGCCACGATTAATCATCAAATAACCGCCACGGTTAAGATTGGCCCATTTTAGCCCAACAAAGCCCGTTCATGAGTTGGTCGTATATATACTGAGCACACCAAACCCAAGCTAACTCCCACCACTCGCTCTTTTCTCCCAGCCGGCCGCCCACCTCCTCTCTCCTCCCACACACCAAACCCGACCTTGGCCTCTCTCCTCTCTCTCTCGTGGGCGGCCTCCCTCCCCTCTCCTCCCACGGCCGGCGGCCGGCCTCCCTCCCCGTCTCCTCCCCGGCGGCGGATCCCTCCACCAGCGCGGCGCCATGTCCTCGTCCCCGGCGCGGATCCCTCCACCAGCGGGCGCGGCGGCGCTCCGTCCACAAAGCGCGGATCCGGCGTCCCCGGCGCGGATCCGGCTTCCCGGCGCGGATCCGGCGACCCCGACCACGGCTTTGGCGTCCCCATCTCTGGCGGTCCGGCCCCCTCGGCTTCGATCCGGCGTCTGGAGCACGGTCGGCGTCCCCGGGATCCGGCGCGTCCCCAACGCGGCAATGGCGTCTGGCCGGCGGCGTTGCGGCGGCGTGGCGTCTGGGCGGCGGCGGCGGCGAGCGGCGGCGGCGGCGGCGAGCGATGGCCGGCGATGGCGAGTCGAAACCCCACCGGGCTGAATCACGACGCCCGGCGGCCCCGAATCTAGGCCCGTTAGGGTTTAAATGACCGAATTTTCTTTTTTTTATTTATTAACCGTGGCGGTTTTGTTAAATAACATTCCGCCACGGTTAATCGATTTTCCGTGGCGGGCGAAAAACCGCCCGCGGTTAATCGCTCGATTAACGCGTGACCCTAGGCGTGTGGCGGTTTTAATACCCGCCACGGAAAAATAAAATAAAAAAACCGCTACGGAAAATCATTTAAGTAGTAGTGATTTATGGGCGGTTGCCTTGCCGAAAGATATAGACAGATACATAGCAGCTCGAGTGATCGATGGCGAGACTCGACCGATAGCTATGTTTAATTACAATAAATTTTATTGCAATATATATGAATTTTATTACAAAGAAACAAACAAAATCTTACATTTGTTTCCGGGGGTAAAATTGTCTTTTTACCTATTACTTAACACCGTCAAGTGTGAAAAAATCTAACGGAAGGTCATAAAACTAACCGAAAAGTTTTTCGGGGCCATAGAGATAACTTTTAAAAAAAGGATTATATACCTACAAGGTGTGTTTCCAAGGTCCATAGAAATAATTCTCCCTTTTTTTCTATTCCTTTTTCCAGATTAAGGAAAAGCTTGAAACCTGGTCCTATTCCTTCCAGAAGGCATTTGACAAGAACGATTTTGACCGTGCATTGGAAGCTACGCAGAGAATGAGGTACTATGAACGTGCTGTGGAAGAAACGGTGAAGAAGCTCTGATCTTCAAATTACAACTGCCAAAGGTGGTGAGGCTTGGAATTTTCGTACGCTCCATGCAGCTCCCCCCGTGCTCACGCTGCCAGCCTGCTACATTGCAACAGTGTTGTTAATGAGGACTACAAAAGAGCACACATGTAGTGCCAAATTCCAAATGTTGGCTGGTAGCCTGGTACAGAGTAGGTCAACTTTTTTAACTCATGCTTCCCACAAATTTAGGCTTTGATGCCACAAATTTAGAGAGTGCAAAACGTGTTTCTGGTGTGGTTTTGTTGTGTTGGACTTGAAATTAAGCACTGCTGGTCACGTAATTCAGAGGAGAGCATCAATTCGGGATGGAATTGGTGGGCGTGGTCTAAAAAAAAAAAAATTCGGAATGGAATTTCGGGATGCGGGCAGGTGTGTCAAACGGGCCTTTTTCTGAGCTACGGTGGGCGGGCCTGTCTAGAAAATGGGCCAGGCTGAGATGCCTGAGCGACGGCATCCAAACAACCTGCGAGATTGTACACTATATTATTATTTTTTGTAAAAAATGTTTATTATAATATTGTACTCCCTATTTGGACGATCCAACATGAGTTTCAGTTTCGGATATCCTAAAAAAACATGGCCTTGAGATTCACCCAGTTCGAACCAGTACGAATGTAACGATCTACTCAAAGTATGGGAAAAGTAGAGCACATGTGTGCATGAGCGACAGTGTAACGACCTGCCCTGCAGGAATGGCCGGCGTTGCTGCTTGGATCGGAGCCACTCCAGCATCATGGCAGATATCAGGAGAAAACTTACAAGCAAGGTAAAGGTAGCTCAGTTCCAACAAGTCAGGACGCAGAGTCGATAGGTGAAAAGAGAAAAAAAAATCTCTTTTCAAACGAAAAATTCACCGGCCTATATGCATAGGTTCCATCAATTCCTTGTTTCCAAGAGAAAGGAAAGGAAAACCCGCGTTGCTTACTGAAAATGCATGCAAAGGCATCATCATCGTGGCCGGATCTCACAACGCAAGATGCCAGGCAGCTAGCTGCCTTCTCGATCTTCGGATGATGCATGATGATGACGACGTGACGATGGCGACCGACGATAAGGAGATATCACATGCACGCACGGTTGGTGGCGGAGACCGGCCGGCCGGAGACGGAGAACCCCTGGTACGGTAGGAAACCCTAGGCGCCGGCCGGCCACGGACCCGGGCCTGGGCCTATCAGATTTCATTCAGGGAATCTGAATCCAAGTCGTAGCTAACGCGGCAAAAGCGACAAGCCGGCCGGACCCTAACCCGTATAGCCAGAACGTGCGTGCTCGTGGGCCGCGCTCGGCGCGATGCGTGACGCACGCGCTTTTTCCACGCGATGGCGACGACGCTTCCATTCAAGTAAGCACCGTATGTATGTACTATGTACCTGTTGTACCCTCGATCGATCCTCCATGGATAAGTGATCGACGAGCCGTGCTTTCGTACTCCTCCTCTAAATGCGAGCGCGCCAGCGAGGTAGCCCAACCCAACCGCCGCCGGACGGCCCGGGTCGCGGTTCGTGGACGCAACGCGAACGAACGAACGAAGAAGCCGCCGACCGCGTGTGGTGTGGTGTAGTGTAACTGCAGAGGAAAGCAGGCGGCTCACATGCCCGATGCCGGAGCCTGGGGGCAACAACGCCGCACTGGAGCCTCGGGGTCGGGTGCTGTTGGCACCTGGCGCTGGCGGGCGACGCACGCGGGCAACTGGACAAAGGCACCGGCGGGACGGCAGCGGCAGGTGACGGACGCACGCGCTTATCAGCAGCGAGTCACCGAGCGAGAGAGACGGTCGTTTTCTCCGGTCGTCGCGGGGGCAAAGCAAAACACACGCGGTCAAAACTCAAAACTGGATAGGCCACGGCGGATTTGCCCATGAGCGAGTGAAGTGGTGGAGTTGGTTTCCGAAAGTGAAAGGAAGCAGCCCCGTTCGTTCCGTGCAGACGTGGGGACGGCCGAGAGCGAGAGCGACGCCCGCCGACCGCCCCGCCCCCGCGGCACCGGATGCCACATTGCCACTGCCCACTGCGGTGCTCGGCGGCTTGCTCGCTGGCAAGTAGCCGCCCTCGGCTGCCGCGTGCCCGCGCGTGCTCGTGCCTCGGCTTGCTGCCGCCCGCCGTCTCCTTCTCCTCCCACTCCCACCCGCACCGCACCCCCGGGTCTCCTCTCCGCAACAATAAAAATAGCAAAGCCACGACGCCACTGCTTCTCTCTCGTCTCGCCCGCTAGCTCCCACCTCGCCCGCCCGCCTGCCCCCAATCTCCCACCTCCCTCTCGGTTCCGCTCCGCTCACCGCGCGGCGCCAGATCTGCGGCGGCAGCCGGTGGACGCCGCGCCGGTGACGGTGGGTGGCGCTCTACTCTAATAATCCCCAGTCCCCGCGCTTGGCGCGGTTCGAATTACGACAGCAGCTCACGTTCGTTCCTCCTCTTTTGACCGTGCAGTGAGACGGCGGATCCTGTGCGGGCGGGCGTGTCACCCAGCCCCGGTCGGTGATGAGAGCGTAGGCGGGCGGCGGACGACCGCACGCACGCACACGCACGTACAAGGGCGCTCCCTGACCTCCCGAGGTACCTCCCACCTGCGCCGGTGTTCCCCTTCCCGCCTCCTCTGTTCCCGCGTTCGGTTCTCGGCCGATCCGCCGCTCTTCTCGACTCTGACTGCATGCGCGCGACGACCGGCGGCGGAAGGGAGGGAGGGACGGGTCGGGATCGGAGCTTCCACTCCTTCATTTTTTTTCTTTCTTTAACTTTTATCGGTGGCGGTGGTGCTCCATGCTCCGCCTCTGCTCGGACGATCTTAGCTCAATCGAGCATGCCATGGGAATTGGCGCTCCAGCGACGTTGGGAATGGATTAGGGGCGCGTCTGTCGTAGTCAAATGCATGGGCTGCTCCCTACCACTTGCACCTCCTCAAACGAGAATCGATTTATACACAAGACATGCCCCTGTTTTCGTTTTAAGTCGTTCTAGAGACATTGGGGGTTACAATATGTTATCGAAGTGGGACCTTGCCCCTTGGCCTAGGAAGTACTTACTCCGTATGCTTTTCAAAAAAGTCCAACGAGTCAACAAAATACAGCAATGATTTTTCGTCCAAAATTCTTTTCTTGCATCAATTGCGAAGATCATCATTTTCTTTTTGCGACAAGTAAAGGTCATAGTTCACACCACCAACAAAAACAAGAAATTTGCACTACTTCACTCGGTTAATCGGACCTGACTGGGTGTGCACTGTGTATAGTACTAGGAAAGTTACTGAAACTTTGTCTTTTTGTTTCTTATATAATTTTATCCCCCACTAAGTTATTGGCCCGTGCTCCTTCGCAGAAAATGGCGATGCTGGTGGATCCCCCCAATGGCATGGCAAATCAAGGAAAGCATTACTATACTATGTGGCAGACACTATTTGAGATCGACACCAAGTATGTGCCGATCAAGCCCATTGGAAGAGGAGCTTACGGGATTGTTTGCTCATCTGTTAACCGTGAGACCAATGAAAAGGTCGCGATAAAAAAGATAAACAACGTCTTTGACAACCGTGTGGATGCGCTGAGGACACTGAGGGAGCTGAAGCTCCTTCGGCACCTTAGGCACGAGAATGTTATTGCTCTCAAGGATATAATGATGCCAGCGCATAGAAGGAGCTTCAAGGACGTTTACTTGGTTTATGAGCTCATGGACACTGATCTGCATCAAATAATTAAGTCATCTCAACCACTTTCTAATGATCACTGCCAGTATTTCCTTTTTCAGGTACGTTTTGCATGGATCCTGTTTTCAAATAGTTATGTCCTTGCTCTTGTTTCTTTATTGATGAAATGATGACTCCAGCATAAACAGAAACATAAAAATATTTGGCCACCTTGACATTGGACATTTGTCATAAAAAGGTAGCCACTAAGTAACCAAAGACTTGTACTTGGTTATTTCCGTTTTATGCTCTATCTGGATGCCATGGTTAGGAATTGCTGGCATATCCTATCGGAATATGAGATGCTTGCCCTTATGCAGATCAAAGTGGGGTCGAGAGTTTGCAGCCTTATCATAAGCTATGCATGCTAGTCTCATAGATGGTACATAATCTGTCTGTGTGTGGTTTGCAAGATCATGTTTAATTAAATTATTCTATTTAGCTAGTTTACCAGAAGTAGATATGTGGTGATGGAGTATTGGGTTTCCGTAGTCTGATTCGGGTCTGCAACCATTTAATGGATCAAACATCTTTTTCATCGATGTACTTTGGCTGATATGAGGACAGGCCCTTGACACAGTGTCAGAGTCTCTCCACTTGTGGCCTCGAGTGGGTTTGAACCACCATTTTTGCAAAATTAAGCAAGGGTTAAGGTTGTCTAGAAATTCCCTTCTCCTGTCCTGATCCCACCTTCTGCTGGAGCTTTTAGCACTAGGTATGACCTTATCAGTTATCGCTTTGGCTGATACGAGGTTATTCTTTGCTGAGTTCACCTCATTAGATTGGCATCTCTGGACAAACCTAATATGGGCATGGGAATCTGTTCCATTCACCGTTTCTTTCTGGTTAAGGTGGGAATGAGTCATTTTGGCTTTTTAGCACGATGTTTTTATGGTCATTGGAAAGGTACCAAGATACCGAAATTGGTACCTCCCTAGTCCCTAGTTATAATTGGTGGCATCTCTTGGGTACTTCTTCAAGGAGGATTAAAAAGCTCTTTCAACTCAGTCAGTAGTCATTTGGCTGGTCAGCTTTCCGGTTCAGACAATGGCACAAGTGGGCCAGTATTCATTTGAAAGCGCAGCTTTTAGAACTTTTACTTTTGAGATAGGATAACCTATTTCCTTGTTATTAATACATAAACCATACTGTAATTTCATACTGGCTTGCAGATACCTATTATTTCTTAGTAGCTTGTCTTACTTATACGTAAAAGTGCACAGCACTTACAATTCTGGACTGACAACTTAGCATACAGTTAAATTTTCCGAAAATCTGAAGTCAAGATCTATTTACATTTCCAGAACGGTAACTGTCTCAGAAGTTTGGCCCAAGTTAGACATGGCAGCATTTGATACTGCTGTCTTCTTTTTCCCTCCAATACCAACCAGAGCTGAGTGTCATTTCGTTAAGCAGAAAAAGGAACAAAGTACAGCCCGAGCACCACAGCACACCACAACAGCATTTGAGACTACTGTCTGAAGCTGAGCTGTTAGAAAACAATATTATACAGTCCTAACATGAGAGATCATATATGATAAAATGTAGGCAAGCTTCAAACTTAGACCACAGATCTTAGGGGGAGTGGTTGAGAGAAGATATGATTTCTTAGCAAGCCAAACAAGTTATTATTTGGGGACAAGGATAAACTTGGTCCACATATCACCAGAGCCTAATAATATTATTTAGTTGCTCTTGATTGGGATGTGCTTGACAGATTCTTGTTTTCCTCTGAAGTAGCATGTTTCTTAGGAATGGCAAGTGGAAGCTTCTATTACTGCTCCCATTTTTTTTTTTTTTTTTTATATGGATTTTTTTTATTGGAAACATCTCAATGTGGCAAATAGATTTGCATGTCCTCATACCTTGAGCTTGTTGGAATGAATTATTTAAGGAAAGCTTTTATAGGTGAATTGTAATTTAGGCATACGAGGATAGACCAAGAACTTAGTGTTCACTAGTTTCCAGATTCTTTTATTTTGTTTCTGTCAGGTCTTGAGATACCTTTTTTTCTGAAGTAGTATTTTTTTGCCAGTCAGATACTATCTAAGCTGCCATTTTTCTTCTTGATTGTAGCTGCTCCGAGGTCTGAAGTACCTTCATTCAGCTGGGATACTCCATAGAGACCTAAAGCCAGGGAACCTCCTGGTTAATGCAAATTGTGACCTCAAGATATGCGATTTTGGGCTTGCCCGCACAAACAACACTAAAGGTCAGTTTATGACAGAATATGTCGTCACCCGCTGGTACAGGGCCCCTGAGCTGCTGCTATGCTGTGACAACTACGGTACCTCCATAGATGTCTGGTCTGTTGGCTGCATATTTGCAGAGCTACTTGGCCGCAAGCCCATTTTTCCAGGAACTGAGTGCCTCAACCAGCTTAAGCTCATAGTCAATGTTCTTGGCACCATGAGCGAGGCTGACCTTGAGTTCATTGACAACCCGAAAGCCCGCAAGTATATCAAGTCCCTCCCATACACCCCAGGCATTCCCCTCACCAGCATGTACCCACAAGCACACCCTCTTGCCATTGACCTGTTGCAGAAGATGCTTGTCTTTGATCCTTCCAAAAGAATTAGTGTCACCGAGGCTCTGGAGCACCCGTACATGTCTCCACTCTACGATCCGAGCGCAAACCCTCCTGCTCAAGTGCCAATCGATCTTGACATAGATGAAAATCTAGGTGTAGATATGATCCGGGAAATGATGTGGCAGGAGATGATCCACTACCACCCCGAGGTCCTCACAAGAATGACCATGTGACAGGCAGCAATGAACATGTGGCAGTACCAGGATCATAACATGTTCGCCTTTTTTATGAGCTTACTGTGATTACGGCACCAGTCAAGTTATTATCACTATATGTATCGGACCGTCAAGTGATCTCTTGTGTAAATATGCTCTCAATAAGATGTGTGGCAATCTCTTGTTTTTGTAGTACATGGACTACGTTGTTGTATGAGTATGTGAAGTGAAACTCGGTAATTAAGACTTGTATCATTGTATGGAAATCTCAAGGCCTTGATTCCATCTATTTGGTTTCTGAGATATGCGTCAGTGCAGTTTCCTGTTACATTTGTTTCCTTTGTTTTTAGGGCTGTAGAACTGCATTATGGATATTGTTTGCCTGTCTCCCATCAACTGGCACTTAGAATGGCATGCTGTGAAAATGGATACTTGTGCAAAGTTTCAAGTTTTCAGGTGCCATTACAAGACAGTTGATTGTACTGAAAATGAAGTTCAATGAAATTTGGAATCAGGTACATGCCGGAACGGCTTTCAGTTGAAACCTTGAAATAAAGCTCATAAACTAGTGGTGTCATACTCAAGAGGAATTTCCATGGGCGACAACGGAGGTGCAGGTGATACACACGATCAACGTTTATTGATGTACTGATGGTATGTATTGACGGATTCTGGTGGGTGCTTGGACGCAGCAACCAAACCATCGTCTTCAATTCTGCTGGAGGTGTCTCAGAATGTCGATCCGTTGAAGCCAAAGTTGGATCCCTATAACACAATAATGTTGAAGTGTTAGTAATACAGAACACAGTCGAGCGAGGCGTCCATGGATCATGATGACAGCAAGCACTGGATGACAGCTGATCGAAAGAACATGTCCTTAAAACTGTATGCGTAAGGAAACTAATAAGCAGTGTAATGGCTGGAGAAAGTGAAGATAAAAGCATGCTAAACTGAAGGAAACTAAGCTCAGAGAGCAATGGACGCTGGATCTTGCTTGGCACAGTCAGGTCAGGTCAGGTGAGCTGAAGTGAAGGCTGAAAAGCCTGATGAAACACATGGTAAGCAGTGTTGTCAGTTGTGGGTTGGAGTACCTTGACGTCATCGAATTTGATGTAGAATCTGGACCTGCTGACGGAGAGCTTGGTATCGAGGACCTCAGCGACGGCTGCGCTCAGCTTGCCGTTAACGCCAGGGCCGATGCCGCCGATGGACACGAGCTCGCCGTAGGCAGCCGGCTCTTCGCTGGCCGCGAACGACATGGGCACCGACCCGTTGATGGACACCATGACATACTGCAGTGCAGCACGGCGGGGGAAACGAGCGTTTCCTTCATCAGAACACTGAGCTAAAACTACCATGGCGCTGCAGTCCAGCGACAGCGACATTAATAAAGACGAGAAAGGAGCAGGCGAGCGCGGCATTGCGCCGAACGGGTGGGGCGCGTGACGAGACGTACGGATTCGGGCTTGCCGATGATCCTGGCGACGGCCTTGGAGCAGTCCTTGAGGATGTCGGCGGCCACCACCACGTCCACCGGCACGTTGGTGCTCAGGTTCAGCGTCGGCATCCTGCTGGCGCTGCTGCGGGTGGGGTGGCTTGCTCGTGGATAGGGGAAACAGCGAGCGGGTGGAGTGGAGGACGAGACGAGAAGGCTATAGCAAGCACAGCTAGAGAAGACGGACAAACGGGCCTGGTGGCCAATATGATCCTTCGAGCGGGGTTACCGGGCCCTGCTGGGCCTGACTGACTCCTGAGAATGGAGTCACGTCAGCCCATAACTCCATGGCCTGTTTGACGTCGAACCAATTGAATTTAGCTAGTGTCCATCGTTCTGATGGATAGCACGGTGAGATCAGCAGCAAGATCAAGTCCCTCTCTACATGCTACTGCTTTTGTTAGGGAGATCAAGGTTAGATCGGTTGACTTCCAACAAGCTGATTTTGTGCATGAAAACAGGAGTTCAAACACGGATGCCCATTGTATAGCTAGAAGTTTAATTTCAGCAAGTTTAGGCGGACATGTTTGGTTTATTTCGCCGCCATTTGGCGTTTGTAATTTGGTGAACCCAGCTGTGGTTTAAATAAAGTCGGTTACCCCTCAAAAAAAAAAAAAGCTAGTGTCCATCGTTATTGAATTTAGAAAAATATAAAACTTACATTTTTAACTGGTTTCACAATCGTTTTTCGATCATTTAGGCTGTGTTTGGTTCACGGGTTGGTGTGGGTTGGTGCGGGTTCGACCCACACCGACCCGTGTTTGGTTGAGAATTGAAGGAGGTTGGGTCCAACCCAATAGGGAATATACCCTTCGGATGCGGGTCGAACGAGTTCGCTTTGAAAACCACGGACCATCCCAACCCACGTGCGTTCCCACCGCTATCCTTACCCCCGCACCGCACGCCACCCCTCGTCTTTCCACTCGAGGCCGACAGACCCTGAGCCGCCCCCTCGCCGCTCGGGTTTCTCCCCCAAGATCCGGCCGGGCGCGAGCCTCCCAGACCGGCCGGCGGCCGAGGCTCGCCGGTCCGGCGGCGGGGAGCTCCCGGCTCCGGCGGCCGGGCCGAGGGCTCGCAGTCCGGCGGCCGGAGAGGCTCCCGACTCCGGGCGGCCGGGAGGGCTCTGGATCCGGCGGCGGCCGAGGCGCCCGCCTCCCGCTTCCGTCCGTCGATCGTCGTCGCCCGTGCCATCTCCATCCGTCGCCGTCGTCGTCCCCTCCTCCTCTAGCCGGTTCGCCCCGCTACCGCTTGCCCCGCTCTTGTGCAATCAAGGTAAGAAACCCTAGCTCAACTCATCTCTGTATTTCTTGGTAGAAAAATTACAATCTTTTTGCTATTGCTGCATACATCTTCTATTGTAGATGGATAAGAGGACAAAGATCATATCTTTTGCTGCAGCTGCACACATTTTATTGTCAATGATGGCCTTGATTATTCAGACTAGAAAAACGCAAGCGTGGTGCAAGAAGGATTGGTATTCCTTATGGGCCTATGGAGGAAAGGGATAGGATTAGACTTGAATATCTAAACAACAAAATTTGGAAGGATAATACAACTTGTATGAACATGTTACGACTTAAACGAGAGACAAGTATTTCCGGTTTTGTCAACTTTTTAGAGATCGTGGTTTATTGAAAGATACTATCCACCGTGTGTTGAGCAACAAGTGGGTATGTTTCTAAACACTGTGGGACATAACCTTAGGAATAGGTTAGTTGGAACTAATTTTGATAGATCAGGGAGAAAACAGTGAGCCGCTACTTCAATAAAGTATTGCGTGCTATTGGTGAGCTAAGAGGGGAACTAATCAGGCCCCCGCCTATGGAGACACCAAGCAAAATTGCAGGAAACTATAGATGGGATCCTTACTTCAAGGTGTGAGGCTTATACTTGTTTTGTTCTTTAGAGATCTATATTCATATGGTCCCTAATATTTACTTGTTAAACAATAGGATTGTATTGGAATAATTGATGGTACACATGTGAGAGCAACTGTACCTAAGGATCTTGAAGATGCCTTTCGTTGTGGTAGGAAAAAATTTGCCACACAAAATGTAATGGCAAACCGTAGATTTTGATCTACGATTCACCTATGTCTTGGCTGGTTGGGAGGGGGGCTACGATGATGCTCTAGTGTTAAGAGATGCTTTAGAACGTGAGAATGGCCTTCATGTTCCACAAGGTAATAGATTAGCACCCTCTCAACTAGTCCATACAATTTTTTGTATATAGACATATGACCAATCTGGCCCATCAAATAGGAAAATTCTACCTAGTTGATGCTGGATATGGAGCCAAACCAGATTTTTGCCCCTTTTAGTGGTGTTCGATATCACTTGAAAGAGTGGGGACCTAATAATACGGTGCAAAATGAGAAGGAATTATTCAACTATCGGCACAAATCTCTTCGTGTGGGTGTGGAGCGTGCTTTTGGGTTCCTAAAGCGAAGATTCAAAGTTCTTGATGATGCTATCCCGTTTCTTCCCTTTTCCAACTCAAGTAGATATTGTTTGTGCTTGTCGCATCATTCACAATTGGGTCATACAAGATGGGCCGGATGAAATTTTTGAAGAGGACATTCCTTTGCCTAGCATTATCCATGCTACAACACGCATTGGGCAAGCAAATGACCATCTTTGCTTTCGAGTCAATTTCGTGCAACAAACTAGCGTATCAAATGTGGGCGAGACCGCAAAATAACAATGTTAATTAATTTGTGTGTAAATTCATTTGTAAGATTGAATTTGTTCTTTGAACCATTTGTAAGGACATATTTCATTGTTATAATTCATTTGTAAGGACATATTTGTGGCTGACTTCTATGTTTATTGAAATATTTATGGTGGACTTCTATGTTTATTGAAATATATGTGGTGACTTCTATGTTTATTGAAAATATTTTTGCTGACTTCTATGTTTATTGAAATATTTGTGGCTGAGTTTGTATGGCGTGCAATGGGGGATACAACCGAGGGAGTTGGTGGAACTAATGGACATGCTACATGGACATCGGCAATGTCCCTTTCATGCTTAGTTACTTGTCCGATGTGGTGGCTAATGGTATGAAGACATCAAAGGGATTCAAGAAAGTTTATTTGAATGGTTGTGCTAGGGCTCTAAATGAGAAGTTCAGCATTGCTCGCACCGGTGAACAAGTCAAGAATCATTTGAAGACATGGCAAAAGAAGTGGGCAAAGATAATTAAACTCAAAAAGTTGAGTGGTGCAATCTTTGATGAAGATAACTGCATGATCACACTTGATGATGAGCACTATAATGGCCATATCAAGGTAAAGTTGCTGCTCACTTACTTATAATTGACTGCTGAATTCTCATATTTTGACTACAAGTTGTTGCTGAATTCTCATATTTTGACTACAAATTGCTGCTGAATTGTCATATTTTGACTACAATTTGCTGCTGAATTGTCATATTTTGACTACAATTTGCTGCTGAATTCTCATATATTTACTACAATCTATCCTATATTCTAGGATCATAAGTCTGATGCTGAATTCTTAAACAAGCCCATCATGCACTATAAAGAGATGGATGCAATATTTGGCAATAACATGGCTGCAGGAAACTTTGCAAAGGACTCAAATGCATCTCCGGGTAGAATGCAGATGATGAGGCCGATAGCCAAGATGAGGAGGAAGATGTTACCGGGCGTAGACCATCAAGGGGCGACATCATCGCCTACTAGACCATCACCGCCGCTAGACCAAAGAAGAAGGCCAAGGTTATTGACCTTGAGGAAGAGGGACCGATTTACGTATTCAAAACTGTAGGTGACAACATTGCCGAAGCTATAAGAAGTGCTAGCAAACCCCGAAAAATGAGGTGCCGCACAATCTATTTCAGATCCTAAATACCTTTCCCCGGTTTCAATTCGAGTGCACGTATCCGCATACCATCTTCATTTGTGTTCCAATCTCGTCATTGCTAGATCTTTCTGTAACCTCCCATATGAGAACCAGCTTCATTGGTTTACAATGTTCATTAGTGACAAGTTTCCTGGAGTGTAGGGTGATGTTGGACAAGTGGCATGTTTCTTTTGGTACTCGTGTAATGCCTTGACTTATATCATGTGAGGCCGAACTTTATGTAATGCATTGAACTAATGTTATGTAAGGCTTGAAGTTATGTAATGCGTAATTAAGGCTTGACCTTGATGTGTAAGACTATCTAATTATTATTATGACTTTGGTTAACTCAAGTGAATTAGTGCATGCAAATTTGTATAACATGTGATTTCATATTATTTTCCTGTCATGGATATGCTTTGAACTTCATTAGAATTGAAGATATTTGCAATGTGTGGTAATCTCACCAAAGAGGTGATCATTTTCTTTGCCAACCTTCAACCCTCAAACCAAACAAGGAATGGAACCACTCCAACCTAATATATCCTTCAACCAAACACAAAACTGGTTGAACCCATCCCTCAGAACCAAACAAGAGATGGGTTCACTCCAACCCAGATAAGTGGGATGGACCCAACCCATTCCATTTGGTTCCCAAACCAAACACAGCCTTATTAGCTCCTGAGATTATGAACATCCAAAAGAGATTATGAACATTTGAAGCAATCAAGTATGTTTAGCCCTGTATTTAGGCTTCTCTTGAACATATCAAACAATTTCTGGAATCCAATCCATGTGAAACAAACCTTTTGTTCAAAAGGTTGGACCAAAGAAGAAAAGGGCACATGCACACCAAAAAAGTTGCATCACTATATTCAAAAGATCCACACTAATATAAGAGGAATGAAACAAAAAATCCATATCACAGAAACCTTTTGTTTGAAAAGTTGGAGCAAAGTAGAAAAGGACACATGCACACCAAAAAGTTGCATCAGTATGTTCAAACGATCCACACTAATATAAGAGGAATGAAACAAAAATGCCAGTGTACTAGTATTTTTTACAACTTAGTGAACTTACAAATACATAAGTCAATGTTTTTGATGTTGAATTGGTTTTTGAGGGTGAAGGCAACTATACAACAGGGCGTGGTAGTATGTTACATGCATGGTTTTACCTTGCCATTCTGTATCCGAAAAACCCATACATTCCAATGCCTGCAAAATGATGAGAACTGCTTGGCAGATCCTTGAATTGAGAGAAACTGGAAAAGCTATTCTCTATCCTGATGGGTTCCACCCCTTTTGAACTTGAAGGGCGAGGACCCAAAGTAGTTAGATCTATTATTGAACCGTAAGCCTTACATGCCTCCAGTACAGTGTCATATGACTTTGCAGGAAGCTGAAGACCTTGGCTGCAAGCCTTCATGTACATCTCATAAGCAAGTCTTGGTTTGCCATCTTGCACAAGAGCTTCAATCAACATTTGGTATGTAATTTCATTTGGCTTAATGTCGCGCATCTTCATCCTGTGAAACCACTCAAAGGCATTTCCACCCATGTTATTCCTCACACATGCACTGATTATTGCGTTGAATGTGACAACGGTCGGCTCGATCCGTTTCGACACCATGTCCTGAAGAACAGCATCCACCATAGCATGGTTGCCTTTGCCGATGTAAATCGATACCAAGATCGTATACGCATAGAGGTTTGGTTTGATGCCAACCTTGCACATGTGCTCCCATACCCTCAATGCCTCATCATATAGCTTGCCTTTCTCAAGTGCACTCAGCAATGCTCCATAGGAAACCACATCTGGCTTCAGCCCTTCATCTACCATCTTCTTGAAGATATCCACCGCCGCGGATGCTTCAGAAGCCCTTGAACATGAGAGGAGAACAGCGTTCCACTCCTTGCTTCCAGGCTTCAATCCCTTCTCCTGCATCTTGTTGAGCAGTCTAACACCCCACCTCCAAATTCCCCTTCTCTTGGCAGCATCCAGCAGAATGTTGAAGTGTGACATGATCAGCTCATGAGACAGATTGTTCGGCTTCGGCCCTTTGTCCAGTAAATCCTCATAGATCTCGAGAGCCGCCCACCATTTCTTCGCTTTGCCCATCAGCCAAATCAGGTGGTTGCAGACTGACAGGCTGATCTCGCCCCCATCGCCACCCTCACGAATCCTCTGGTAAAGCTCCTTGCCAATGGCGTAATGCTCCTCGCCCGTGCACGCCCAGACAAGCCGCTCGTAGTCGCTCCTCTCCGGACGAACACCTGCCTCATCCATGGCGAGGAGAACCTTGAGCACCTCGCCGACCGGATTCTTCCCCGACGAGCGACCGCCGCATCGACATGTAGCACGCCCGGACAGTCAGCTTCTCAAACTTGACGAACTCCTGCTCCCAATCACCACGGCTCCCCACCACCAGCTCCCCGTTCCTGTACCTGCCGCTAAGCATGGCGAAGAACTCGATGGCGGCGAACGCGTCCCCGGCCTTCTTGTAGGCGGACATCACCGTGGAGTATGTCGCGGCGGTGGGCACGAGCCCGCGCTCCTGGACGTCGGCGTACACCCTGAGCACGTCCTCGACCCTGCCCTGCTGCACGTAGATCGACATCAGCGTGTTGTAGGTGACGATGTTCGGGGACACCCCCTGCGCCTCCATGTCGTCGAGCACGGCCTGGATCCGGCCGAACTCGCCGCTGCTCTTGACGGCGCCCAGGAGGCAGTTGTACACGAACTGGTTCAGCACGGCCCCTCTCCGCTTGAGATGCTCCACGACGGCGAACGCGGCGTCAGGGCGGTTGTCCTTGCCGAGCCCCCGGATGACGCACGTGTACACCTGGAGCGGCAGGAGCCGGGCCTCGCAGCCGTTGCCGCCGTCGTTGTCGTGGTTCATCAAGAAGGCATTCACCACGGACTCCACGTCGTCGGCCGTTCTGGCGTCGCGCAGCGCCGCGCCGACCGCGGCGACGTCGATGCCAACGCCTCGCCTCGCTTTGCCACCGCCACCGCCGCCGGTCGTGAACTGCGAGGTTCTAGAACGGGACGGGTCACAACACTCCGATGTAAAGGTGGAGCACGCGCGTATGTACAGAATGCAAACGTGCGTACCTCGGCGGCGACCCAGCGGGAGCGGCGACGGAGCGGCAGGCGGAGGAGGAGGGAGGAGGCGCGCGCGTTGGCGGCGGTCCACTGGCGTCGAGGGTGTGGCAGGTGGCTAGCGGCGGCGGCGGAGTGGAGGGCGGCCAGGGAGGGAGCCATGGCGGCGTGGCCGGGGCGCGAGCGTCCAGGTCCAGACGCTGGTGGCCTCTGAAAATGAAAGAGACGAAAGGCTATCTGTTTGTGGTTCTGATTGCTGAGGAGCTGCCACGAGTGACCAGCAGCTTGTGGCTGCCGGCTACCGTGACTCCGTGGCACTCTTGTCTGTTATAAACACGGTTGAGGCCCTGTTTGATAAGCGGGATTCTTTTTACCTGTTTCTGTGTGTTTTCCAGTTAAATGATCTGATTTCTTTTTGAATTATATAGCAACGCCCATGTCATTGCATAGCAAAGATCGTGTTAACGTTTAATAGCATTCAGGTGGGATTCACCCGTCCATACAACATAAAAACACCTCCCAGAAAAGCTAGTCAACAAGATCAACCAAAACCGGCCACTACTCAGAACCGGCTAACAGCTCTAGACTGATCAAGCTAATCCACCTCCATCGGCAAACTGGAGCCATTCCAATCTAGAGCCCGGCTAAACATGAACCTGTCCCACTTATCGTTCACCTGTTACAGCCACATATCCTTGCTGGTCTGGCAATCTCCTTCAGAATGGGCGTGTTCATGAACCTGTCCCACTTATCGTTCACCTCTTACAGCCACATATCCTTGCTGGTCTGGCAATCTCCTTCAGAATGTGCATGTTTGGTACCCTGCACCCACCCCAACCAGGCTCCCGGATGCAGGGTACCCTTGTTTGGTTGCCTGTGTCGTCTCGTGCATCCCCCCTGAGCCAGGCTCCATGGAAACGCCAGAATCGAGCGTTCCTCGAGGGTCTGGCTCGCTCCGTGCTTCGCTGCTTGCGCGTGCGCGTGCAGGATAAATATAACTCCGATGCAGTACGTACCGTGATTTTTCTGTAAATATGTATTCTCTGCCTTCACGAATTGTTTACAGGTAAAGCTTTGGAGTCGGAAAAGAAGAGGATACAAGTTGCAGGGATGGTTCGCCTGAAGCTTCACATGAGAAAACTGAGGCATCCTCACATTGGGATGCCACAAAAGCCATACGTTGTTTACTAAATTGAAGTCAACAATCTCATCAGCTTCATCAGTGGTATTCGGCGCGTTTGCATAGTTGAAGGACACAAAAGTCTCAACTTTAGCTAAGCAAGGATATGAAATCGTCAAGGATGAATTAAGTTCTAACTCTAGCAGAAAGGAAAAAAAAAACATCAAGCTAGGAATGCTTCTGCTAAAGTAGATTTAGTTCTTACGCCGACAAAAAGGACAGCATTGGGTGAGAAATGGGAAGCATTTAAGAATAAGGTATAAGGAATTGTTCAACTTTACTCCTGTCTTTCTCATATTGTTTTCCTATCAATCTTTTTTCTCTCTCTCTAAGATCCGAGATCACCCGGTCTATAAAAGAGTGGATGAATACACCAAGCCTGTTGTAACCAAGGGATAAGAGGTATCATCACAATGCCAGACAGATGTATTTGATCAAACCTAGTTTTCTCTTGCAGTGATATCCATGTTTTGTGTATGCAAATGCAGGTAGCTGAAGATGTCAGGGAAAGATGGGAGACAAGTGACAATCCAGTTGTTCAGAAAATTCAAGAGTACTATGTGCCCCCATCATTCTTTGTTCTATCTGGTTATGGAATTTGATTGATTCAGTCTGAACTATGCTTGGCATTTAGCGCATTACATTTAGGTCTTGAAACTGTTGTGAAACGGTGCCTGTATGCCAACAGGCACAACTTCACATTCGATCTCATCCATCCGTACGGACGCCGTACAGTACATGATTAGCAGTTAACCTAGAGATTAGTGTTAGCAGTTAGCAAATCATCCGAAGGGTCATGTCTCTTCGGATGAAACTTCCCTGTAAACAGACACCTCTTCACATGTATATATTCCTTAATGATTAATGAAACAAGACAGTTGTTCCAAATCTACGCTCATTACATTCACTTCTCAATACGTTATCAGTCACTTTTGCTCTTGGACAAGAGAAGAAGAACGACACTGAAGAACGACGAACGAACGGCGCTGAGGCAAATGCCTCTGAACCCCCATCGTTTCTACGGGGTCGATCCGATGGAAGAGGAATTATGCCTAGTGGACAGCGGTACCACTAATTCTATTCTTAGGGAAACAAAATATTTCCAAACTCTTATCAAAAGACAAGGAAATGTTTTGACAATCGCTGACGCGATGCTACGATTGTTGGCTCGGTCGTGCCACTATCGTACTCCCCATGGGTACCCAAATTACAATTGAGGATGCATTATTGTATCCCCGATTCAAAGCGCACCTTATTAAGTTATAGAGATATCCGTCAAAAACGGTTTCCATATAGAAACTTGTGATGACAATAATGAGGAAATTCTCCTCGTTACTAAAAATAACGGATATGGCAAACAAATTGTTGAGAAAATTCCCTTTTTTTAGTCCGGATTGTACTACACATACATCAAACCCGCACCTCATGTTGGCGTATATAAGGTAATTTTCCGTAATGTCAACGCATTCACGACTTGGCATGAACGCCTTGGCCATCCTGGAATAGGGATGATGCGGAAAATTATCGGCAATTCTAATGGTCATGAGTTAAATATGCTAAATTCCCAAAATCTTCAGATTTTATGTGCACTTCATGCGCTATGGGAAATTGATTTTACGCCTTCGCCCGTTAAAATCCAAAATGAGTCACTCAAATTCCTTGAACGGATTCAAGGAGATATTTGTGGTCCCATACAACCATCGCCCGACCGCTCGGGTATTTCATGGTTCTAATAGATGCATCTACTAGATGGTCTCATGTGTGTCTTTTGTCCACACGTAACCATGCATTTGCTAAAATTATTGCTCAAGTTATTAAATTGAGAGCACATAATCCCGAACATCAAATTCAATCAATTCGAATGGACAATGTTTGCTGAGTTTTCCTCAAAGGCTTTCAACGATTATTGCATGGCTTTAGGAATTCAAGTTCAGCACTCTGTCCCTTATGTCCATACGCAAAATGGTTTTGCGTAATCTCTTATTAAGAGAATTAAACTCATAGCAAGACCATTATTACATAATTGCAACCTACCAACTTCATGTTGGGATCACGTAGTCTTACACGCTTACTTAATTCAATTGCGACCTCATGCATATCACGTTGTCTCCCCCAATGCAATTAGTACGTGGGAATATACCTAATATTTCCCATCTCGCGAAAATTCTATGCTTGCGATAATGCACCGATCTCACTACCTAAGCGTACATCTATGGGTCCACATAGGAAACTTGGTATCTATGTGGGATATCAATCCCCATCGATTATCAAATACCTTGAACCCCTTACAGGGATTTATTTACGCCCTGTCTGTGTGTATATTCAATGAGGACCATTTCCGGCATTAGGGGAGATTACAAGTACCAAAACGAATGCCGGAAATCAACCGGAATGCCCAAGGCATTTCCTCCTCGATCCACGTACTCAAGAAACGAACAACAAGTTCGAAAAAATCATAAATTTGCAACATATTGCAAATAACCCCGCCGTAAGCATTTATCGATTATAAGGGTGTCACTAAATCCTCTTATCCCGCCTCGTAATGCTTTGAAAGAGTGGAGGTACCAATAAAACCATTCAACTCCCACTTCCAAAGAAGAGGGGAGAAGTACGGCCGTTCCTAAGGATAATGCTCCAAAGAAGCGTCCCGAGGATATCGAGGGCTAAGTCCTCTAAATCAAGAAATCCAAACCAACCTCAAGTTGGTAGACACCGATAGTGGATAAAAATCCAACACCGGGATCAAATCCACGACCCGGGATCAATCGGTGCATCCAAATTCTGATCCAGGGGACATCGAACACCCCGACTCCATAATCTTGGGAAATGAGGAGTCACTTAATGGGGTGAAAGAAATTTCCATCAATTATATTGAAACCGAGAAACATACGATCGTAAGACTACTTTTGTTGTCGACATGTACTTCTCATGAAAGAATTGCGTAAACCTTTCTCGATGACCCGCATCCTAAGACCATGGCGAGAGTGCAAAAGGCGCTCGGATCGGGCCCAATGGAAAGAAGCAATTCAAGGCCGAGATAGCCTCGCTTACTAAAAGAGGGGTATTCACATCTGCAATACCCACACCTTCCAAAGTCTTTCCCGTAGGCTTCAAATGGGTTTTCGTCCGGAAACGGAACGAAAAAAATGAGGTGGTGAGATATAAAGCGAGGTTAGTAGCACAAGGGTTCACGCAGAGACCCGGCATTGATTACAATGAAACCTATTCTCCGGTAATGAGTGGAATTACTTTCCGATACTTAATATCATTGGCGGTTCAAAATCATCTATCTATGCGGTTGATGGATGTAGTGACAAAGATATCTATATGGGTCACTTGATTCGACATATACATGAAGGTTCCCGATGGAATCCAAATTCGAATCCAAACGCAAATCGCAACATGTATTGTGTAAAACTACAAAAGTCATTATATGGCTTAAAAGCGAATCGGGGCGAATGTGGTACAACCGATCGAGTGAATTCCTTTTAAAGAAAGGATACACCAATAATGATGTTTGCCCATGTGTTTTCATTAAGAGATCTCCAACGGGATTTTGCATCATATCCGTATATGTCGATGATTTAAATATCATTGGTAGTCCAAAGGATATAAATGAAGCACGCAATCATCTAAAGGCGAATTCGAGATGAAGGATTTGGGTAAGACCAAATATTGCCTAGGCTTGCAACTTGAGCACCGTCCCTTCGGGGATTTTAGTGCATCAATCGGCCTATATCCGAAAAAATATTGGAGAAATTCAATATGGATAAATCATACCCTAATGAAACCCCGATGGTTGTTCGTTCCTTAGAAATAGGAAAAGATCAATTTAGACCACGGATATTGGGGAAAGAAATTGGGACCGAAGTCCCATATCTCAAGATCATTGGCGCACTTATGTATCTTGCAAATTGCACCGGGCCCGATATCGCATTTGCGAAAAAACTTACTAGCTAGACATAGTGCGCGGATCCGACTCGCCGTCATTGGGCCGGGGAGCCAAGTGTATCCTCGGATACCTTAATGGTACAAAGGATCTTGGTTTATTCTTCAAGAAAATCATGATCCCAAAGATGATTGGTTATAATGATCTTTGGTTACTTATCTCGATCCTCATAACGGAAAATCCCAAACGAGATTTGTATTCCTACATGGAGGTACGGCTTTTTCGTGGAAGTCTTCTAAGCGCACTATGACGCCTACCTCTACTAATCATTCTGAAATTATTGCTCAGTATGAGGCATCACGAGAATGTGTATGGCTTCGCAGAATGATTAACCACATCCAACAGTCATGTGGTATTGGTTCAATTGAATCACCTACAATTATCTATGAAGATAATTCTCGCTTGTGTTACACGTGATGCAAACAGGTTACATAAAGAGTAATATCACTAAGCATTTTATTCCTAAGTTGTTTTATCCCCATGAATTACAAGAATGCGGGAAATAAACATCTTGCAAATCAAGTCATGTGATAACCTCGCCGACCTATTTACTAAGTCCTTACCAACTTCTCAGATTCCGTAAATTGGTGCATGGAATTGGTATCGCCGACTTCGAGATTTGCGAATCGGGAGAAATCCCCTAAATAGTAACCTGTACCAAAGATCATATTATACTCTTTTCTTTCACAAGTTTTACTCAAAGAGTTTTCTTGTTAAAGTTTTTAATGAGGTAATATTAACATAAGCGCGTGTCATATTTTCTATTTTCCCCATCAGGTTTTTGTTGGAAAATATCAAAGACACATATTGCCCTCACAACTCATTCATGGTTTTTCCCCGAAAAAGGTTTTTCATGAGAGTTATCCAAGAGGCAATACCAATAATATGTCGTCATATTTTCTCCTAATTTTCCCAATCGGTTTTTACAGGAGTTTTAGCGACATATCAACCTACATTACTCCTCATATTTTTTTTTCGAAAGGTTTTTGGGGAGGTAACTATATGTCGTATCTCCAATATTTTTTCCCCATTGGGGTTTTTAATGGGATACCAATGACATAGTGGTTTATTCAAATCACAAACACAGATATGCCATTTTCTCCTTATTTTCCTAATAAGGTTTAAAGGAGTTTTATAGCATATCTGTATATACATATTCCTCGATTTTTCCCACGGGTTTTTCGAGGAATCAATCTTGCAACTTCATTGATCTCAAAGAATATTCGATCGAGGGGGAGTGTTGTGAACGGTGCCTGTATGCCAACAGGCACAACTTCACATTCGATCTCATCCATCCGTATTCGACGCCGTACAGTACATGATTAGCGCTTAACCTAGAGATTAGTGTTAGCAGTTAGCAAATCATCCGAAGGGTCATGTCTCTTCGGATGAAACTTCCCTGTAAAACAGACACCTCTTCACATGTATATATTCCTTAATGATCAATGAAACAAGACAGGTTGTTCCAAATCTCTGTTCATTACATTCACTTCTCAATAGAAACAACCAAGTAATGCAAATGACTGGTGCATTCATGACTGCAAATCCATTGGTTATTCCTCTTCATTAGCAGCACACATAGGGATAAAAATCAATTAATTGAATAATCCCTTTTTGAATGTTCGAATCAATTGTATTTCCCTATTTCATCGTATACAATGTTTTTGTTTCAGACACGTCATTGATTTTTCTTTTGTTCATTCCTTGTAGCTTGAATGAATCTTTGCTTGAAGAAACCTCAGCTACGGTGACATTCAAGGAAATTCGGTAACGAGACCCGTAAGGCGTATGCAGCTTAACTTTGAGAGACTTGGGACGTAATTGAATGTATATCACCTTTTTTGTACAGGTCATTTTTCCCTTTCTGATTTTGTTGCCGATGTCCAAGAAACGATCGAGCCAGTTCTAAGTGCATATTCAAAGGTAACCCATGTCTTACTAACAAGAATTTCTTTCTTTGTTTGAACTAGCGTGCTGACTTGCCTAATGAGATGAACTGGTTGTATATTACTTCTTTATATATTTTTGTGGTGAAAGATTTAAATTTCTTGCACTTATTATGGCAATGGCATTGGGGAGTTCCAGATAAGTTTATAATGTGAAGTTCAAAGGGATTAATTGAGATTCTGTGTAATTTGCATGATTAGTCAGCTCACTCGTATACACACTTACATATACGAGTGAATTTTGGTCATTTCACAGTTACATATTATGCTTTCAGGGTGATGTGTAAACTCTAAAAAAAAATTGCACCAAGGAAGTGATTCAGCGCTGCAGAGAGAGAGAGAGAGAGAAGCTTATGCATCACAGGGATATATATTTTTTTTTATCACAAAGTAGGTCATTGTTGAGCAATCTTGGACAGTCCCTTTCCCATTGCTTATCTGAATCTAGTATTGAAACATTCCCCTTTTTCCAAACTCAGTCACACTTGGTTGCTATGTTCTGTAGTTTTTTTTCTTCATTATTGACTGTAGCTTGTTGCTCTTAAAGAACATAAGATCCTGCTCCTTTTTAAAGAAATTTTCTTATATTCCATTGCCTTTACAGATCCTGCACATTTCAGAAGCTGATGCCTTGTGTCACTGAAGTCTCAAGGTTGCACTCAATCTGATGCAAATTATGGAAGAAAATTAGGTGGAGGATTGCTCCGTACAGTCACACGTGCATGATGATGGAGCCACTCTCCACCGAATTTTCTTTCTGAATTAGAGGAATGGGAGTGGTAGCCGGCAGTTAGCTTAGCCTGTGCATCAAAGTTAACAGGCTTGACCAGTTGATCATGTCATAGTCATACGACATGTCACAAAGGAAAATTTAGAAGAGTCAAGGGGCTCATGGCTCAATGGTAAAGGCCATTTGTTAGGGGCTCCCACCCGGGGTTCAAATCACGGGTGCGACACTTTATCCCTGGATTTATTTCAGGATTTTCCCGCTTATGCATTAAGTGGTAAAAGGCGTCCCCCTCCGATAGCGGGCGCCCGGTGGTGACTTCGAACTTCAAGATTTGCCGGCTCAGTCCCTTCGAAGGTGTTCATAGGGGTAGGGTTTGCGTGACGTGTGTTCATAGGGGTGAGTGTGCGTGCGTGTTGAGCATCTACGTTGTACTTGTGTAATCTCAAAAAAAAAAAAAAAAAAAAAAAAAATTTAGAAGAGCATCACACCATATGGATCAATTAGTTAACTCGATCTTCCGTTTCATCAGTACAGTATTACAAAATTTCTTTCTTATATTGTGTATAATATTTGACAGAATAAGTTGAGTTGCGTAAACTAAAAATGAGAGCTTCAGGCTGGCACACCTCGAGGACCGACCTGAACCAGCCTCGCGCTCCCTCCCCTCGCCGCCGCTAAGCCCACCTCTGCCGGTGGCCAGCCGGGAGGGCCCAACAACCCCCCGTCTCCCTCCTTCTCGGTGCCTCCCCGTGCTCCCCCCCCCCCCACCTCCAACCCCCACTCCTCCCGGTGCGGGCGTAGCCACCGGATCCGCCCTCGCTTGGCCGGATCCGCCGCCACCGTGGTCGGCTCGGCCAGGAATGCCGGGCGGCGGGCCTCCCTATCGGCGGCGCGGCCACTGCTCCGGCGTGCGGCGGCCGTCCGGTGGCGGTGGCCGTCCTCACCGGTGGTGGGCCGATGGGCGACCTTGACGAGAACCTAGCGCAGGCGGGCCCGCGTCAACGGCGCCCATACGGCCGGGCGCGCTCTTCTCGGGCTGCCGACGCCATGGTAGATCTGTCAAGAGTAGCAGGCTGCGGATGACAAAGATCGGGTGAACACCCCCCCTTCTCCCAAGCCTTGCGCCTTGGGCCGGCGATGGTGGCTGCCCCGTGTCATTACCTTCTTAAAGGCATCGCCCTTTCTTTCTATCGCCCAGCGGCTGCCGGGCTCTGGGAACGAAAGGTTCCAGTGGGTGCTTCTCAACGCCGGGCGGGCGTTCAAGGGCGCATCCCTTCTTAAAGGCCCGTTGAACCCATCGAAGCTCTGCGTCGCCTTGCGCTTCGCCTCAACCTTCAATGTCGCCTCGCCCTGCCAGGCCGTAAAAAATGGCAGCCGGGTCGACACTTAGACTAACTAAAAAATGATAGCCGTGACCAAGCATAATATAAGTTTTTTTTATAAAGCATAATATCAATTCCATAATGTAGCAATGCATATTGTATTGTAACAAAACAAGGTTTTACAAGGGTAGTTACCTCTTACAGTTTCCCTCTACGACACGATCCTCCATTTTATGAAAGCGAACTATCACATCTTCGATAGGAATTGTGCATAGAAGTTCCGGTTCCACAAAACATATGATGCAATCATTCATAAATCCATCACCAATACGATTTCTCAATATTGTCTTCACAATTTTCATTGCTGAAAAACACCTTTCCACCGATGCAAAGTGGCAATAGGAAGAACCAGTACTAGCTTGAGAAGCCGATAAAACCAAAGGAAAAGCCAAATGCTTTTAGTGCTCACCATCAACCTAGCAAGCTCGAAATAGTGTTCAAGCCAAGAAATCTTTCATCGGCTTGCATATTGTCAATGTAAAATGAAGCTCTCGAGCAAGATCTTTAAGTTGTGTCGAAGTTGAAATCATCAGATATGACTTAGCCAACTCCATTAGACTCTCATGTTTGAATGCCTCAAAAGAATTCTTGGGATTGAAAGCAGCGATATGAGTAAGCAAACTGAGAGTTTACCTCATTAAAACGATCATTGAACTCTACAAGTTGCAAATCAATAATTGGGTTCAAGCAATCATATCCGTAATGTTGATAGTTTGTGCGATTGGTCTTTTTTTCTTGGCCTATGGCGATCAATATATTCCTCATCCATGTCCAACTTAGGAATTCCATGTTCTTCACAAAAGGAGTATACATCTTGCAGCAAAAAGAATCCCATCCACCATCCCCGATTTGCTGAAATTTCTGCTTGGTTAACTTCA
Organism: Hyparrhenia diplandra; assembly: GCA_015847255.1. NCBI lineage: Eukaryota > Viridiplantae > Streptophyta > Magnoliopsida > Poales > Poaceae > Hyparrhenia > Hyparrhenia diplandra. Next base: position 676,754 of record JADLZK010010508.1, on the reverse strand, counting down.
CCTCTAACATGGCCTCCGTGATGTCTTTATCTTTCCTCCGCAATGACAATGACAAAGTATTTGCATGGCCTAAAATAAGCAACATTAGGTGCAAGTGGAACACAAAGTCAAAGTCCCGAGATAATCAAGGAGACCACGAGCTTGACGCCTCTTTGCATCATTTGGACCTTCTTTTTCCACATATATTTGAGCACTTCAATAACTTCAGGGAATAGATTGCTTATGCTCTTAAGGGTTCTAAAATGAGAACCCCAACGTGTGTCTCCAGCTCTCTGAAGGGATTGTTCTTGATTTAATCCAGTTCCACTAGTTAGCCTTTCGGTTCCTATGGCCTTTCTAACTCTCTCCTGTTGACTTTCTCGAATCATATCTTTACGTTTACAGGAAGATCCTGCCACACTAAGCAATAAAGATATCATGTCAAAGAAGTCACTAACATCATCATTCTTTTTAGCCACTCGCAACAATGACTAACTGTAGCTGATGAGCAAAGCAATGGATATAATGTGCCGAAGTTGTTCTCTCTCCAATTAAAGCCCGTAGTCCATTGAATTCACCTCTCATGTTGCTTGCTCCATCGTAACCTTGTCCTCTAATTTGCTTTATGCTCAATCCATACTTAGCAAATAAATTATCAATGTTCGATTTTAGACATGAAGCTGATGTTTCTTGGACATGAACAACGGCAATAAGTCTCTCCTTTATTATCCCAAGCTTATCAACGCATCGCAAGACAACCGCCATCTGTTCCTTTCCAGACACATCAGCTGACTCATCCACTAAAAGGCAGAACACATCACCATCAATATCTTCAACAATAGATTTCACGATGATCTGAAAAACCAAGTAGAAAATAAGTTTATCATTATAGATTATGAGAGATGACATAGGTTATTAAAAAAATGAAGACAACCTTTTCTTACCTCACCAAAACAATTTGGTAATGTCCTTTTGAATATCTGAGATATCATCTTATTGTTATCAGGAGCATCAATCCCAACAGCTCTCTTTACTTTGTCATTTTCATCTGCCAAAAGCTGTACTAACTCTCGAAAAATTCCCCTTATTTGTGGAATTCACTGATTCATCGTGGCCACGAAATGCTAAACCTTGATGCAATAAATATCGGGTAGCTTTAATAGATGTCTTCACCCGAAGTAAATGCTGCTCTTTAGTGATATTATCCCTCTTGTGATAACACTCGCCAATCGATTGGCCGGGCTTCAACAAATCATTGCATCTTTCACAGTCGTGTTGTGAAAACTATTACAATTGCTGCCTACATGATCTCGAAGCCTATCAGATTTGTTCCAACCATCCCAGCCATCTATTGCAAATGCATCATTCCCACCTTGACCCTTATTGCAATCTCTAAACAAGTAACAGTATAAACAAAAACACTTATCCATCTTTTCACTGTACTCTAGCCAATCATATTTAGTGAACCATTCATTATGACACCAAATGTGGAAAACCCGCTATCATTGTTACTGGAAACATAAAACCGGTGGTGGTTTACACGGACCTCTAGTCAAATATTTTCGCCTTTATGTCATTTTGCAATGGATCGCCTATGTAATCTGATATTCTCCTTCTATCTGCTGGATCACATGGAAGCTCATCGAGATTTACCTCATGTCGTGAGATCCGTGGAAGTGCGCTGAACAGTACGGGTTAATGTTTGATGGTGTGCCATCTCCATCATCTCTTCTTATTCGTAAAGTGTCTGTGTCTCTTTGATTATTCTCATTATCTCCTGATGGGGGTAATTTTCTTTTAAGAAATCCTTGCAAAGTAGGCTGACTGACTGTAAAAGTACTAAATTAGTCACAAAACAAATAAATAAAATTAAAACACACAGCTTGGCATGCGTACATGTTAATACTAGATAAATACCTGGCATCTTGCGCACTTGCCGGAACGACGAAGAACGTGCTTGACTGATGTTTTATGAGAATCCGGTCAGATTGAGGCGAATATAGCTGAAGAAAAAAATCAAAACCCCTAAGAACTTTTTTTTTCGAGACCACGCCCACCTAAGTTGGCGCTTTTTTTCATTAAGCAGGAAGGCCCTAAGAACTTGATCCCTAATTGCAAACAGCTAACTGCATAATTGCAAATTGAAGAGTACCGAGTACCTTGATCTGTAGACGCCGCACAACGTGAGATCAGAGCACGAGCTGCAGTGGTTCGGCGGTCCGGTCGGCCCTAGAGGCGACGTCAGGCGGAAGGACGGAACGCGGAACGACCGAAGGAGATTGGAAATTTAGATTTGCGGAAAGATGGAACGACGCCACGCGGAACGGACTTGATCAGAGCACGAGCGCTCGGCCTTCTCGTATGCGTATGTGCAGAACTGCAGATGGGCCAGCTCCAATACTACGTAAGGAAATAAGGAATTCTATCGGCTGCTTGTCTCTTTTTCTGGCCTGGCAAATTCCAGTATGTACGCATCACGCATGAATGGGCCAGCTAGCTGCCGATGGGCCAATGGGTGACTGGGGTCGCAAAAAAATCGGTGGGGTCCTAGCCGGCCAAAACGTGGTCGCTACTAGGAATTACGTAAATTTCGTCGGTGTCGTCCGACCCCGGCTCCTGAACGTGGCTTCGCCAGCTATTTGGGACTCTGCATTTAGATTAGATGCAATATTTGGGACCTGTTTATACTAGCTATCCTTTACTCTTGCATGTATGAAGTGGGGTGCTATAACGTATTAACGTGTGATATATATGTTGCTTCTTTGTTATATGAAATTCTGGTGTACATGAATTAGAGATTTTTTTTTTTGAATCAATGAGTTAGAGATTGTTTGTAGTAAAAATCATGCCATTTTTGGTATGTCATATGAATTTGATCCGATATTTCTGAGATTTCGAGTTTATGGCCAGGGGTTGATATAGTAAACCCTGATGCTTTCTGAGTATTTTAGCATGTTGATTTCGACCTTAAAGCAGTACTTCATGTCTCTGCTGCCTGTCCATGCTCTGAAGTCTGTACGCTCCTCAGATCCAAAAAACTGGTTTGGTTTGTACTCAAAAAAACAAAATAGTTGGCTCATATAGAGTTGTACTTTTGTTAGTTTCTTTCAGCGCCTTTCTTGGATTTCTGGATCCAAGCACCAAATTAATCGGTGTGGACAAACATATATTTCACATACACACCATAGTTTAGTGCAAGGTACACCATAGTTTAGTTTGCTATCTAAGAGGAGTAACGTAGCAGAGTGCTGCACCTCACATTTTGCCCTTAAGTATTGCTAGATAATCGATTTATTCTTTTTTGAGATATTGAAGAAGAGTAAACTTGGAGCTTAGTCCACTATTGCCAAGTTGGGCAGTTTCATGTTGAAGCACTTGTACATACGAAAGAAGGTGGTGACTTAGTAGAAGAGATGCAATTCAGTTCCTGCATACCTTTGTTTTTTTAAAAATAGTTTTCTCAGGGTGAATGCAGCAAACCTGACATTTTGTCTTTGTGGTTGGTTCCCTTATCTTCACACAACTTATTTCTTCTTTCATACAGCTATCTTGGTTCGGTGAAATTTTTGTCACAGAAACAGCAACCTGACTCACTGAAGTACCTTGCATGCTGGGGAAGACAAATAGATGTTTGCAATCATGTGAAAATGCGTTGGAGTCAGGGTTTTGCTTAGAAAATGAATGGTGAGTTTAGTAGATATGATGATAAGCTGGAGAGCATGTTACAAGATGCAAGTTCAGGACCACACGATGTACCACTAGAATATTTGAGAAACATCACAAACAACTTCTCTGATGAGCGACTACTTGGTGAAGGTGGTTTTGGCACGGTTTACAAGGTAAGATTGAATTACATATTTTGAATTTTTCAAACATGTTACCAGACTATGCACAAACTCATGGATGAGAGTTGAAACAGGGAGTGCTACAAGATGGGAAAACGATTGCTGTGAAGAAACTTTACTCGTCAATACCAGGAGTTAAGGATAGACAATTCGAGAATGAAGCCAATCTTCTTATGAGGCTTAAGCACCCAAATGTTGTTCTTCTTATAGGCTGGTGTTCAGAAACAGAGAATATATATGTGGAGTACAACGGAAAAAACATCTACGCTGAGAAGTCGAAAGGCTGCTTTGTTTGGAGTACATGCCTAAAGGAAACCTTCGTGAGTATCTTTCGTATAACAATTCAATAGAGGTGTATCGTATCCTGTTCTTCTTTCATTTCCTACTATAGATAATGTGGTTACTGGTTAGAGCATGTCCATTTTTTCAGAATGCTTCTTTGCAAATGTGGTTAGAGCATGTCCATTTTTCACATCATTTCCTACTATAGATAATGTGGTTATCGGGTTATAGCATTTTCGCACGCTTCTTTGCAAATGCAGATGAATTTTCCTGGGACTTGGCTGGGACACACGTACAAAAATAATTGAGGGTATTTGTTATGGTTTACATTACCTCCATGAGCGATGTCAACCTAATGCTCCTATTGTTCATATGGATCTAAAACCTGCAAACATATTGCTTGATAACAATATGGTGCCGAAAATTGCAGACTTTGGCTTGTCAAGACTCTTTAGTGAGGAGAAAACTTGGACTCACACAAGAAGTCGCCATGGAACACCAGTATGTCAAATGGCTCTTGATAGTTCATTCTTTCAGGGATAGCTAAAACGAATTGTCTTTACACTCGCCTCAAAGCTTTAATGTTGATGCACTCATGTTGAAATGCAGGGGTTACATGCCCCCGAATACATAAAATGTAAGTCTAATCTCAAAAAAGTCGCACATATTCAGTTTGGGTGTAATAATCATAGAGATAGTGACAGGAGGAAGGGACTACCCGGATGATACCGAACATCATCCGGCAATTTATTGAGATGGTAAGGAAATTAGATTTCAACGCTCAAGGCAGAGCTGTTTTCTTAAGAGAGAGATGGTGTTACTCCTTTTTCCCTTTGTTAATATTCTATATGTGTGTGATTTTGCAAAAGTGCTTAGTAATTGGACTCGAGGAAGGTGGAAAAGGAAATTTTATCCGGGGATGTATCACGAGAAGTTGATTTCCAACAGATAAGAAGATGCATTCAGATTGGTCTAGACTGTGTGAAAATTGATCGGAACAAAAGGCCAACAATAAGTAAAATTATCGAGACACTTCACGGACCAGGAAGTGCAAAACCACACAATGTACCAATCAAGTATTTGAGAAACATCACAAACAACTTCTCCGATGAGGGACTACTTGGTGAAGGTGGTTTTGCACGTATATAAAGTAAGATTGAATCACATATTTAAAACTTGCCAAACATATGTCACCGATTATGCATAAACTCTTGCCTCGATAATATAAGAAAGTTGAAACAGGAGTGCTACAAAATCGGGCAAACGATTGCTTGGAAGAAACTTAGCTCGCCAATACCGTGAGTTAAGGATAAGCAATTTGAGAATGAAGCCAATCATCTCATGAGGCTTAAGCACCCAAAATGTCGCGCAACCTCGTAGGGTCGGGTGTTGTGAAACGAGAATATATATGTGGAGTACAATGGAAAATACATCTCATTCGTTTGAGAAGTCGAAAAGATTGCTTTGCTTGGAGTACATGCCTAAAGGAAACCTTTGTGGGTATCTTTCGTATAACAATTTAATAGAGGCGTATTGTTTCCTGTTCTTCTTTCATTTCTTCTCAGATAATGCGGTTAGAGCTTGTCCATTTTTCATTTCATATAGCACTTTCAGAATGTTTCTTTGCAAATGTAGATGAATATTCCGGACTTGGTTGGGACACACCATACAAAAATAATTCAAGGTATTTGTTACGGTCTAAGTTATCTCCATGAGCAATGGCAACCTATGGCCCCTATTGTTCACATGGATGCGAAACCTGCAAACATATTGCTTGATGACAATATGGTGCCGAAAATTGCGACTTTGGCATGTCAAGACTCTTCGGTGAGAAGAAAACTTGGACTCGCACAACAAAACGCCATGGAACATTGTATGTCAAATGGCTCTTGATAGTTCATTCTTTTCGATAGCTAAAATGATTTGTCCTTACAGGTTGTCCCATGGCTTCAAGGTTGACACACTCACGTTGAAATGCGGGGGGTTACATGTCCCCGTAATACATAAACAAAGGTCTAATCTCAACAAAGTCGACATATTCAGTTTGGGTGTAATAATCATAGAGATAGTGACGGGACGTAGGGACTACCCAAATGATACCGAACACATGCCGATGAATTTATTGAGAAGGTAAGGAAATTATATTTCAACTTTTTAGGCAAAGCCGCTTTCTTAAACGAGATTGTCTCGTCATACTATTTTTCCTTTCCTCTGTGATAATATTTTAGAGTCGTGTGATTTTACTGTGTACCGCATAACCGAATCGAGAAATTGGGGTATCACTAGAAGTTGATTACCAACAAATAGGAAGATGCATTCAGCTTGGTCTAGACTGTGTGCAAACTGACCGGTCCAAAAGGCCAACGATAAATGAAATTATCAAGGCACTCCACAAACCAGAAAGTGTGGATTCCAAAGAATATAAAAGGGTAAGGTCACCAAAGAAACATGGTTGCATCATATAATCTTTTGATACGTAGATAACATATTTTGAAATGAGTGACCGCCCAGACGAGCGAGAGCCCCCCACTCCTCACCGCCGCCGTCCTTCCCCGGCGCCCGCCCCATACCCCCAAACTCGGTCCTCGTGGCCTACCTCAATCCCCTTATGTCGTGGGCTACTACCCCATCCCTACGAGTCCTCTCGAGGTGGAGGAGGTTGAGGTCCTAGACTAGGATGAAGATGACGACATCCTGCTGCCATTGAAGTCGATAGCGGTGCTGCGGGCGAGCTACAAGTGGATGTGCACGCTGAGCTGGGCCGATGGCCATGGATCCGGTGGACCTTGCTCGTCGACCACGCTCTACCTCACCCTGGGCATATTACCCGCTACCCATTACCCGAACCCAACTACCCGACCAACTCAAACTACCCAACCCGCTAGTATTCGAACTTTCTTTGGGTAGCGAATTGAATTACCCGAACTTTCTTTGGGTAATTCGGGTAGAGTAGCCCGATACCCGAACTACCCATACTACCCAACTTTCTATGAGTCCAAAAGCGCGGCGCAGCCCAACATCTCCAAGGCTCACGTGCGCGTCCATTGGCCCAACATCTCACTGTGTAAATTTACTCGAGAGCTTATATAATTTTTGACATTCATAATTGGAATGCTTCAGGCTGCCAGACTTTTGATTTTAAGTGCTTGGCGCGCATGGCGCATGCACTACGCATCGCGGATGTGTAATGTGACTTTGTGTCGGCGTTCCGAGAGCCGGGGTGCCTCGGGTGCCGGCAATAAAGAATTTCTAGGCCGTGTGCCTCCCTCCCCCAATGGCGTAGCGCAAGATGGACACCTGACACGGGTGGGTTTATCCCCGGTTCAGCCAACGGCGCCCTACGCCCGGCGGGTGGTGTCCTCGCTTTCGTGTTACCTCGCTCCAAAGGAGAGCTCGTAGTAGGGGTTACAAGCGTGAGGGAGAGAAGCCGGTCTCAAGCCCCACGATCATGGTAGTGGTGGTGGTGGTGGTTGTCCGCTACGCTTTGTGGTCGGGTCCGGTTCGGTCGGTCTCCTCTCTAATGGGGCATTACTCCCCTTTATAGTAGGAAGAGGGAAGTAATGTTTACATATGCGGGTGCCTAGGTGGCTAATTCCCGAGGCTACACTTGTTGCATGTGCGCGGCCGAGGGTTGGTTGTCTTGGACGCCGTTTGATGAAGACATCGTCCCCGATCCGATGGCGAGCGTGCCATTTCCTGGTGCGGCCCGAGGATACGTGGCGTCCCTCCGCGACCCGCATGGCGAGGGCGGTCCTGGAACGCCGGGTAGGCGTGTCATGAGCCCACGAGGGTCAGCCCAACGTGGCGTCTTGGCGGTGTTTCGAATGAACAAAGGTTGTCCCGGTTTCCGTGCTTTGGCGCGCGTAATACATCACCGGCTGAAGCTTTGTGTCCCATCGGTTGGATTGGGAAGGCGATTTGGCAGCCGATTTGACTAGGCGTGACCGACGGCCCCGCGCCTCGTCTGGCTAGCGCAACCGCATTAAATGCAGCCATTTCCTTCCTTCGCACCGAAACCTCCCATGCCCGAGGGTCGCCGACCACTGGGTGAGTCGGTTGGGCCACCTCGCCCGGGATAGAGAGCCGGGTCTCGCCGGGCGGCGGAGACTCAGGGTGGTGAGCTAGGCCACCCTGGGCAGGCGGAACCATGCGCCCGGGACGGGAGTCAGATCCTCCTCGGGCGAGATGGAGGTTGGGCTTGGGTCCGAGTCCGGTCGGTTGGTGATGACGTGGGAGCGTTAAGTTCTCCGTCTTGTAAAGGTTCCCGACCTTGTCATTCTTGAGCGTAGCGACTCTGATCGATGTCCTTCGTCGTGGTGACTCCCCAATGGGGCCGCTTGTGGGCCGCTCCGGCTTCATGTATGTGCCGTGGCTCTTTGGCCTGGTCCGCCGCCTGTTGGGCCGTTCTTTGAAGCGGGATGGTGGCGGGATGGGTTTTTCTCGAATTTCTGATGGGCCGGCCATGGATTCTTGTTGTTTGAGAATGTCTCGGGGCCCGATATTTTAGGTCCCCGACAAGTGGCCCCTCGAGCCCCCGGTGTCGACTCGCCTGGGGTTGTGCCGCCTCCCGCCTTGGTGTTTCTTCTCGGGGTGGTTCGTCTACAGGGGTGTCTTGGCGCGAGCGCACCCAAGGTGTAGCCCCCGAGGCCTCGGAGGAATGGCGGATTCCTTCGAGGTCTTTAAACCTCGCGACGCCGCAAGGCCGAAAAATGCTCTATCTTGCGCTTGTTTGTGCGGAGTCCCATTTGTTTTATGTGGGCGGCCCGAGGCCCGCTTATGTGCAAAGGTCATCCCAGGCTTCCTCGACTTTAATTATACGCTCCTCACGCCCTCCCGAGAGGGTGGAGAGGGGAGACACACCTCGGTGCCCCGAAAGCCGACCATGGTGCGCCCGCTTTGAACGTTGTAACGGGTCGGGCTTTAAGTGGGGTGCCGTGCCCTTGCCGGAGCAAGGGTCGGCCGTGGTGATCTAGGATTCACCCCATGAGAACCTACGGACCGTTTAGCGAGATCCGGGGTTTGACTGATCAACCCCCGAGGGCCTCAGAGGCCTCCCACGGATGGGACATCTCTATAAGCAAAGACCCACGGGTCTTAAACACGATCAGAAATCCCGAGCCCCCAGGGCTTCGGGTATAGCCGATTGTGCATTTCCTTCCGCCCCTCGGTTCGGGTTATCCAGGCGACCAGAGAAACCCCCGGGGGCTCAACTGGCCAACCTCCGGAACGTAAAGCACGTTGACGTGCGTCGGCCGAGGTTCGATTGGTTCAGCCGGGCGGAACTCGCAACTTTTTGCCCCTTAGGGCCGGCGCCTCATTGATATGGACGGCCGGACGGTTTTACCCTCGAATGGAAGACGAGGCCCCTTGCCGCGCGAGGCGGCGTGCCGTTTCCAAATCCGTGGGACGTGGCCCCGTGGCTCTTGTCGTGGGCGGCGTGTCGAGAGCACCGCAAGGTGCATTAATGCTCTTGATTGACGGCTCTGGCCCGCGGCCGAGCCGCCTGATGAGCTTGCCCCGTTCCATCATGGGCCGTCCATTCCGCACGCCGGTTCGCTTGCCTCGGCAGCGGTTTGCCTCCTTCCCTATAAATTTGGGGGTCGTCGGGCGCGGCGCATAGCTGCTCCCTTGTTCTTGCTACCGCCTCCTTGACTTCTTGCCGCAGCAAATTAGGAAATAGAAAGAAGGATAAGGAGAGATTGAGGGAGAGATCCACTTGCCTTGTGCTCGCGGCGAAGCGGTGTTGCCGGGCGCCGCCGCTCGCCCTCCCGCTCATCCATGGCGCACCGGTGGTGGCGACAACATGAGGGAGGTGCTCGACGCCGAAGCCGCGGCCAAGAACGCCGGGCGATGGAGGAGAAGCTTCGCCTTGTCGAGGAAGGGCTTCTTCGCGTCCCGCACCAATGCCGAAGCGGCCGGAGTGGATAGCCCCGATTGGACCGAGGATGAGCCTAACCCTCCCGATGGCTACGCGGGTGAGCCTCGATTGATCTTCACCGGCGCTGGTTTGGGATGCCGGGCGGCCGGTTTATTCGTGGCGATCCTTCATTACTTCGACATTGAACTTCACCATCCGCCCAACTCGATCTCCTGTGCCGCCATCTTTGTCACCCCTCTCGTGAGGGATTCCCGGGGATCGAGCCGCATTGGGACCTTTGGTTGTGATTTTTAAGGCGACATCACCACGCGCCGGCGTGGCGAAGGGTGCGCCACGGAGGAGGGCATTGCGCTGTCCGCTGGTTGCATGCTCCAAGTCCGACGGAGCGTGCAAGGCCGAACCGAAATGATGGGTACATCCTTTCCAAGCTCACCTCCTCCAACAAGGGGTGGCGAGGACCGTGGTTCTACCTCCGCAATGACGGGAATGAGCTTCCCCGTGGCACCGCTCTCTCAAGCCGGCGTCCGAGAAGTGGTTCGAGGGGGTCCCCTCGGGCGTTCAAATTCTACTGGAGGGCCCGAAAGGCAGCGGTGATGCGGCTCGAGAAAGGGAGGTAAACGCAGCGGCCGTGGTTGCCGCTTTCATCGGCGTCGGGTGTTGCCATTGATGGCTCGCCCTTTGTGCATGTATCGATGACCTCCTCGAGCCGCGGTCTTGAAGAGTCTCGGATGTCGCCTTCTCGCTTCCACCGGCTGGCCCGGCCAAGAGAGGGTGAAGGAGGCATTGGGGTCCAATGCCCCGTCCCGAGATCCCGAGATCCCTATGCGCCCCTCGGTGGGTACATCTCCTTGGTAAGTGCCTTTTGGGTTTCGGCGTTCTTGTATTGTCTTGTTGCCACCATCTTTGCCGCCGCGCGGTGGTTCTTATTCCATCTTCTTGTAGGGTCGCTTTGAATTATCACGATTCTCCTTCGCCCCGTGTCTCGATTTGGATGCGGCGCAAGGGCGAATCGTGCTCTGAACGAAAGGGGAGAGCGCCGGGCGTTGAAGAAGGAGGAGAAGAAGAAGAGGAATGTGGCTCGCACCAACCGGGCCGCCGAAAAGGGCAGAGGCGGGGCTGGTCGCTGACCGCCTCGACCACCGAGGATGACGAGGATGAGGAGAAGGACGAAGTTCGCCGTGAACTCATCGACGATGATCGAGGCCTCGTCGACCGAGCCACGGGGTTGCCGACCTACTCGGGGCTTCGCTATGAGCCCGGCGGCGCCGGAGGAAGCAGGACTAGCGCACCCGAGGGTCCTTCCGACAGGCCTCGGGACCACCGGTGGCCCGGGGTTTTACCCGGCCGTGGTACCTTGGCGCCGCAAGGTGAGGCTCGGCGGGAAGAGCCGCCTTCCCCGTGGGCACTTCCCGCCGCAAGGCGCTCGGGGTGAAGAGCCGGTGACGCCCGTCGAACCGGGCCCGTGCGCCGTGGCCGTGGAGGAGGCCCGTGCGTCAAGTGCGACGCCAGTCACGTGCTTCCCGGTGCCTCTACCACGCCCAAAGCGATTCCTGGACCTCGTGAGTCCTTTGTGCTTTCTGCAGCTTGGCTTCTCTTCGATATCTTTTGGCTTCTTTCGACGTGTTCTTGACTTGGAAGCGGGGCCCTTACTCCGGCCTTGCGCCCTAAGAAGGCCACGAAGGCCGATCTTGCAGGCCTCGGCGGGCCCAGAGCCGGGGGCGGTCTCATCAAGACGCTGTCCCATCCGTGTTGGGCCCCGTGAGGTGTTAGCCCCAGGCCTCGGGAGGGATCGGGCCCGAGCGGACGGCCGAGACTTCCCCTTCCGAGGTGGGGCAAGCCCATGGCGTGATGGCGGGTCGTCCACCCACCGATGGTGATCGACTTGGAGGGCTCGGCTGGGCCGCTACGACCCCGACTCGGTCTTGGGGCAATTGGGGCCGTTTGAGGGGACCCATGACGAGGCCGCCCCTCCCAGGGAGCCAAGCTCTTTCGTCCGGAGTTTTCTCGGAGGAGCTCTTCGAGGCGGTGGAGACGCTGAAGGCCGCTGCGCCGCTCTTGCCGATCCGGGGGCTCATGAGGAGTACAAACCCGACTTCCCGCTGCTCCATGCGCCGACTGGGCCGGTCCTCGGCGGAGCGCCGCGTCTTCGGGCGATGGTGAGGACGAGTGGTCACCGTGGTCGCCAGCCGAGCGGACCCCGACTTCTATTGGTCCGGGGTTCCCCGAGTCTGCGGGTTTTTTCTTGGGAGGCGATATTCCCCACGGAGCCAACCCGCTGGGGTGGTCCTCCTTGACCTTGGGTGATGTGCCCGGGTCCGCCGCCGTGGGTGATCGATGATCGCCCCGAAGTCCCGGGCGTGGAGGGCTCATGAGCGATCCACCAGTGGGCCGCCCGACGGCCTTGTGAAGATCGGGCGACGCACATAAACCGCGGCCGCCGAGGCCGACGCGGTGAGTGTCTTGGCCGTTATTCCCGCCGCATTTTCTTTGTGTATGCATCATAACCGCGGGTGTCCCCGCGGTAGTCTTCGCAATGCGCCCGGAGAAGTCCGAGCTCCTTCGCCGAACGCCCCGAACCGAACGCCTTTTGGGCAGACGCGGGTGAAGCCGATCCAGCCCGTGAGCGAGACGCCCCGCCATCGCTTCTTTTGCCGAGGAGAGGGAGTCTCAGCCGACAAAGCTCGGGCGGCAGGGCGCGGCCAAGGCCAGTCCGAGGCCGCAAGATGGCGGGCCGTAAATGGCCTCGGGGATGAGCCAAGATTTTGAGGATGCTCTGGCAGTCCCTCCGGGCCCCGGGGAGGCCAATGATGAGCCCGGGACAATCCCGGAGGAGGCGAGGAAGCAGGCGAGATGTGCGACGCCTTGAACACCCGCGATCGAGAGCCGGGTGTCCGAGGGGAAACCCTTAGAAAGGAGAAGGACCAAATACCCAAAAGTCGCCATGAGGAGCACGGCGTGATGCCGGGTTGGCAAACCGGTGCCAAGGTACGCCCTCCCCAGAAGTTCTCCGCTTTGATCCCTTCATCTTGCCGACATCACTTTGGTGCCTGTCGCCGGAGGCGGAGAAGGTCCTGACCGAGGCCGTGGAGACCACGGCTTACGCTTGCCCGTGGGCCGGAGCAGAGCGTAAGTCATACCAGAGGCGGAAGAGGCCCCCCGCGGACTTTATCCGGCGCTTTGGGGCGGACAACCCGAGGTCGGGCCCTCGGCTCGCAGCCGCTTGAGCACCGCGGGCGGCTTCTCGTCCGAAGCTTCGAACGCCTTCCTCGGACCGGGCGTCGCGGGCGTGTATGGCGGCGTTACGCTCGCACTTCTCGGTGACACCCGAGGTGTTGGATAACGCCGCGGTGGCTTCTTCCTGGTTCCGATGACGAGGACGCGGGCCGACCACCGAGAAGGCCGGCTGATGCCGCCAGACCAGGGAGTTGTACGACTCCGTGGATGGTGCTACGACATGGCCGCCTCCCGTTTTGAAGACGGGTGTGCCCTCCGATTATTCCCCATAGAGTCAAGCTATGAGGCGGACACGGAGATCTTTGGGCGCCATCTCCGAGGGACGCCGCCGACGGTCCGGCGCCTGCCGGGGATGCCGCGGATTGGCCGATGATGTTGCCTGCGGGTGTTGCTTCGGCGACGATCGTGAAGCGCGGGTGGACGAGGCTCGTGATGCCCCCCGATCTCCCCTTGTATGAAGAAGTATATGTAAGAAATGTGTACATAAACAATGGTGCTGCCTCGAGGCCCGTGACCTAGGCGGTGCGTTTATGATTGTGTTGCGTTCTCTGGACTTCTCGCTTATTGTGTGGCGGGTCGCTTGCTTTCTCCGGGCCGCAAGATAGTGAGCATGGATGCCACCGGGGCGGTCCGTGACGGGTGCCACCGGGCGATCCGCTTGGCTCGGTTACCTCACACTTAGGATTTGTGCGTGCGCCGACCTTCACAACTTAAACGATCGATCCGAAGGCGTGCGCGGGAGAACTTTTTCTTTGAAAAAAAGTTTTGAAAAAAAGAATGAGCGGGGGTCCCCGTAGCCCCCCGAGGGAGTTTTAGTCTTGTCTTTGACGAGGCTAAGACTCCCTTAAGGTGTGCACAAGAAGTTCTTCTTCGTAAAAGATGTAAATCTTTTATTGAGCGAAAAACATAAGTGTTTAACTTCCGTGCGGGGTTAAGGGTAGAAGCAACGTAGTTCTCTATGTTCCAGCGTTGGAGTAGACTTCGCCCTTCTCGCTTCTTCAACTTGTAGGTTCCTCGCCTTAGTATTTCGGCGATGAAATATGGACCTTCCCAAGGTGGTGTCACTTGTGGGCGCCCTTTGTTATCTTGCTTCACCAGTACGGGGTCATTGACTTGAACTCCCAAGGCTTCAGGTAAACTACGTGATACTTAGAAGAGCTTGTTGGTATCTTGCTGAATTCGGCGCGACGCCTCGGGCCTCATCGACTTGGTCAATGGAATCTTGCCTTGCATGCCGTTGCCATGCTCGGTGTAGGCTCGCAGCCTCGGGGACCCATATTCAATGTCCGGGGCAAGATCGCCTCGGCTCCATAGACTAGAAAGAATGGGGTGAAGCCCGCGGCTGCCCTTTTTGTCGCTCAAGGCTCCATAGAACCGACGATAGCTCCCGGTACCACCTCTTCCCGCATCGGGTTCAAATTATTGAGGATCCTCGGCTTGAGGCCTTGTAAGATCACGCCATTGGCACGCTCCACTTGACCGCTTGGTCCTTGGGGGCCACGGCCGGCGTCAACCTCGATGCCGTAGTCATCACAAAAGTCGAGGAACTTTTTTTCCCACGGTTGGTTCCGTTATCCGTGATGATGGAGTTCGACTCCAAAACGGGAAATGATGTTCGTAAGAACTTCACCGCTTCCTCCATCCGGGGGTTCACCACAGCTCGGCTTTGATCCATTTGGAGAACTTGTCGATGGCGACTAGGACATGAGTGTGTCCTCCAGCGCCCTTTTCGAGGGGACGATCATGTCGAGCCCCCATACCGTAAATGGCCATGTCGAGGTATGGTCTGCGCAGGCTTGTCTTTGGAAGATGCGTCTCGCGGCGTAAATTGACACCCCTTGCGTGTGCGCACGACTTCATTCGGCGTCTCGACGCGAGGGCCAAAAAAACCTTGTCTCAAGATTTTACCGACAAGAGTCCTCGGGCTGCATGATGGCCACACTCCCTTGGTGGGTGTCTTCAAGCAAAATCTTTTGCCCTCCGCCGAGGGTATGCATCGCATGTATATTCCCGGGGCCCCTTTCTTGTAGAGTTCTTTTTGTCTCCAATTAGCGTAAAGGATTTTGCCCTTCGGGCCAATCGGGCGCGCCTCGGTCTTATCCTCGGGTAATTCTCCCCTGGGAGGTACTCCAATAGAGGTTCTCTCTAGTCGTGGGCTTGGTCGACCGCCATGGCTTCCCGAGCGTGATCTGTTGAAGTTGTCTCCGTGAGCCCCCGAGGGTATTTCCTGGGGAGTGTACTTGACCGAGGGCTCATTGAAATCTCGGGTGAGTACATTCGGGAACGAGACCTGCGGTCGCAGAACGACCTTGGCGAGTTCGTCCGCAGCTTCATTGTAACGCCTTGGGGTATTGCTTGTGCTCAAGCCCGTGGAACTTTTTCCTCCGGTTCTGCGCACTTCGGCAATATGCTTCCATCTTGGGGTCATGGCACGCCGAGGCCTTCATGACTTGATCAATAACCGCTTGAGAATCCCCCGGTTTCCAACCGCCGGATCCCGAGGGACTGCCGCGATCCCGAGAGACCGCGGACCGCCTCATATTACTCGCGACGTTGTTGGAGGCCGGGAAATGCAACCAATGGCGTACCTCATGTGAACCCCGA
Source organism: Hyparrhenia diplandra (assembly GCA_015847255.1). Taxonomy (NCBI): domain Eukaryota; kingdom Viridiplantae; phylum Streptophyta; class Magnoliopsida; order Poales; family Poaceae; genus Hyparrhenia; species Hyparrhenia diplandra. The sequence goes on along the minus strand of JADLZK010010508.1, from coordinate 660,932 downwards.
GGGGTGAGATGTAAAGCAAACCGCCCCCGCACTCCGCTTTCATCATGGACCCGTCGAAATACATGGTCCAACACTCGCCCGGATTGGTGCCGGGTAGTTGCGTATCGTCCATTCGCCACAAAGTCGCCAGACTTGAGACTTTATCGCCTTTGCGCAGGCAGAATGATATTGTCTCACCCATGAGCTCCACCCCCACTTCGCCACTCTTCCCCGTGGCCTCTGGCTCGATGATTTCCGAGGGGAATGAGGATACCACGGCGCATCGGGTGCGAGGAAGTAGTGGGCGTTTTCTTCGCCAAGATGATGGCGCATAAACAGTTTTTTGCATTTGCGAAGTACCGAAGTCTTGGTGTCGAAAAAGCACCTCACCGATGAATTAAACAGGCATTGAACCGCAACGTGTGCCCTTCTTTCCCGACGCTCCACTACAACCACCGCTACCCGACTACTCCCGAAGTAGTGGCCGTGGCGTAGAGGAGCAAGGTCTCTCTGGGTTTGGCGGCACGGGGACTGGTGGACTAGTCGGGAGCTTCTTGAGGTTACCGAGGGCTTCCTCGGCCTTCGGTCCAGCAAAGTGCTCGGTCTTGCGAAGGAGCCGATAGAGGGGGAGGCCCCTTTCCCCGAGGCGGAAATGAACCTCGCTTAGTGAAGCCAGCAGCCCATAACCTTCGAACTCCTTTGCGCCTCCTGATTGGCCCCATCTTTGTGATTAAGGCAACCTTGGTTGGGTTTGCTTCGATGCCTCGTTGCGAGACAATGAAGCCCGGCATCCCCTGGGACTCCAAATACTCATTTTTCGGGGTTGAGTTTGACTCCTTCTTGTTTAGACACTCGAAGGTTTCCCCGAGGTCTCTCACGAGGTCCGCGGCAGTTTTCTTGGATTTGACCACATTGCTATGGTATCTTTCACCTCTTTTTTTTGCTTGATTTGACATGAGGAACATCTCCCGTCCTTTTCTTTGACTCTTTTTTCTTTCTTTATATGGGAAATGATCCCAAATGATAAGTGAATAGGTGTGGAAGTTATAATTGTAAATAAACCGTGATCAAATCTATGGAAGCATTGGTTTTATACGCCCTTTTAGTTTCGACTTTAGGGATAATTTTTTTTAGCTATCTTCTTCCGAGAACCACCTAAGGTTCCGACTAAGAAATGAAATTTTAATTGAAGGAAAGAAATAATTTCATTAAAGTAAGAAGTCTCCCATGTCGCCAACATAGGCTTCCACAATCCTCCCGATGAGTTCTCCGAAGATGATTTGCATGCACCGCTGGTACGTGGCCCCAACGTTCCTCAGCCCGAAGGGCATTGTGAGGTAGCAATACATCCCGAAGGGTGTTATGAACGGTCGCGATCGAGCTGGTCGGATTCTTTCATTTTGATCCGGTGGTAACCGGAATATGCATCGAAAAGGACAAAGTTTCGCATCCCGCGGTGGAGTCGACAATTTGGTCGATTCGAGGCAAAGGAAAGGGAACTTTCTGACATGCTTTGTTGAGACTAGTGTAGTCCATACACATCCTCCATTTCCCATTCTTTTTTCTCTACTAATACAGGATTAGCTAACCACTGGGTGGAATACTTCCTTTTATGAATCCGGCCTCCTCGTAACTTGTGGATCTCCCTCGCCGATGATCTTCCGCTTAGCGTCATCGAAACGGCGCAAGCGCTGCATGACCGGCTTTGAGCCCGGCCGATGTCTAGGGAGTGCTCGGCCACATCCCTCGGTATGCCCGGCATGTCCGAGGGTCCCCACGCAAACGCCTTGGCATTCGCGACGGAGGAAGTCGACGAGCACCGCTTCCTATTTCGATCCAGCTCCGAAGCCGATGGTCGCCAGCCTTCTCCCTTCGGATGCTTGGGATCGAGTGGGATCTTCTTGGTGCCCGGAGAGGGCTCAAAGCTCTCCCGCGCGGCGCTTGGCCTCGTGCTCGACAGATCTCGTCGGCTCTTCTTCGCGTCGGCAATGAGTGCCTCGGCAATGGCGAGCGCCTCGGGCGTATCTACGCCTCTACGCCGCACTCATATGCATGATGGTGCGAGGGGCCGGGCCGTGATGACACCCTTCGCCCCTAGCATCTTGAGCTTGAGGTAGGTGTAGTTTGGGACAGCCTTTTGAATTTGGCATAGCAAGGCCGCCCGAGGAGTGCGTGGTATGTACCACGGACCCCGAGGATCTCAAAGGTGAGAGTCTCTTGCCTGAAGTTCGAGGGGTCGCCAAAAGACCGGTAGGTCGATCCGCCCGAGGGGCTTCGGCTTGCTTGCCGGGACGACGCCGTTGAATGCCGGCCCTCCCGGGCGGATCTTGGACTTGTCCACCCCGAGGAGGTTGAGTGTTTCCTCGTAGATGAGGTTGGGTTGCTTCCTCCGGCCCATGAGGACCTTGGTGAGCCGAGTATTGGCAATGATGGGATCCACCACCAATGGATAAGCCCCCTCGGTTTGGGATGTGCCGAGGGTGATCCGACCGGTCGAAGGTGATGGCCCGATCCGACCACTTGCGCAGCCTTCGGGATCGCCGCCTCGCCGCATACACCTCCCGCTCCTTCTGCGCTGCCGCACCGACATGTTGCCGGTGTTGCCGCCAAGATCATGTAGCAGTTGTTTACCTTCGAAACCCTTGTCCCCTCGGCATCGCCCCTCGGTGCCCCTTCCTCCTCCTCCTCGAATGGCCCCGAAGTTTGGCGGCGTATTTGCGCACCGCTTTGCATTCCTTGAGGGTGTGCTTTGACTGGTAGCCGTGGTTCGCACGCGGCTTCTTGAGCATGCCGCCGAAGGTAATCGGTGGCGGGGCCGGGACCCTTTGCGTCGACCGCGCCACCATGTCTTCATCGTTATGCGTTGAGGGCTTCGCCCCTTGTACTTGCGGCTCTTGTCCTTTTCTTCTTCTTCTTGCCCTCCCAAGGCCGGGATCCCTCCGGCTCCTCTTCCTTGCGCTTTCTCTCCCCCCCGAGCCACGATTGAACGTGAGCCCCGACGAATTCTTCTCCGCTAGCGAACTTGGTGGCGATGTCCATCGCCTCATTCGCCTCGGTTGGAGTCCGGCGCCCTAGCTTCTTCACAGGTCACAAAGAAGTGGTGCCTGGCCAAGAAGGCCCCTATGACGCCGACCGCCATGTTAGGGAGCTCGGTCCGTTGCTTGAGAAGCTTATGTAGTCGCAAGCAAGGACTCGCCGATTTCGTGGCAGCTTCGAGGTCCCATGAGTTACCCGCGCAGTAATGTGGCCTGGAAGTTCCCTGAAGGTTCTCCAAGTCTCCGCCCCGCTTTGATATGAGGTCCTGTGGAAGGTGTTCCAGCCGTGCCCTAGCCGAGCCTGGAGAGGTACAGGGGCAAATTTCTGATTATTACCTTCATCGTGTGCCCCCGCAAACCGGGCATGCCTAATGATAGTCGGCCGACCCACACTTCGACGAAGCTCTCCCGAGTACTTCGATGTGGCCGGAAGGCCCAAGCGCTGGGAGTGGTACCCTCCCCGATATCCCTTGTGAAGGCCCTCAGCCCGGTGGATCCGGGAGCACCCCGGTCTTCCCGGCATTTGCGCTGCCTCGTCCCGCCGGTCGCCCCGAGGTGAGCCGCCCCGTGGCGAGCCCGGGCCGGCGGCCGATTTCTTCCCGAGGTCGTGGGCGCCCCATGGTTACGGCCCCTATGGGGTCTTTTTGCGCCGCACTAGGGCTGTTGTTGCGTTGTCGACTAGGCGTTCCCGACCGGCTTGCCGAGGCTCGCTCGCCAGTCGGACGGAGCCCTCGCTCACCCTCGCCCTCGACTCCCTCCCCGTTGCTAGACGTCACTACCCGATCCCGAAGCGAGCTCTCGCCCCGCCGCCCAGCTGCCCCGCCGAGGAGATGTCGGCGGCTTTTTGAATGCGCCTTCCCTGGTAGGTGAGGGTTCCTGCATTTTCGCTACTCAAACATGGCGGCCGCCCGAAATCTCATGTTTGGTTTTTGGAAATTGATGACGATTATTGTGGACTAATCCTTTGCTTTAAGTATGTATCTTAAGAAAGGATTAAGTGAATGACAAGGAGCATGATGATCATGAACATGGACAAAGATGGTGGACATGATGGATCGCCAAGCTCTATGGATCGGGTTGAGAGGAACCCCCTCGAGATCAAGGCAAAGGTATACTTGATAGGGTTTTCCTTTCGTGATCAAGACACGATAGAGCCGCAGGATCACATTATAGGATAGATAGCCGACTATCAAGAGGGAATGCCGCGACAATCCTTGCATGAAGTGCTTCTAGGTCCATATCGATTTGCATGATGCATTTAGGACATGAGAGCACTAACTCGATCTTGCCTAACATCTCGACATGCTAACATTGGTGATAACGCGGTCATCTTGGACGTGTTGGCAACCTATGGCAAGAGGCGAAGCAAGTTGGAAGCAAAGAGCAAAGAAAAGGAAGAAGATGCCGCTGTCCGTAGGCGAACGGACGCCGAAAAGTGACGGACGCACCGACCGGACGCCCGGCCAAGCGCTCGTTCGCGTAGAGCCCCCGCAGCCGGCTTTGACCGACGCAGGACGACGATCCGTGCCGACCGAAGCCGCGACCGACGCCGGTAGCCGCTGGCCGCGGGGCCGCTGGGGGCTTGTCGGTTGTGACCGACGCTTGACCGACGCTGCGACCGACGCTGGTGAGTCCTGGCTCTGCGGCCCGGCCGGGCCGAAAAACCGCAGCTTGAATTCCAACGGCTCTTTTCGAGGGGGTCTCTATATATACTTGTTTGGCCGGTATTTGGAGCCTCTCTTGCACATTTGAACACTCCTACACACTTGTGAGCTTGTGAGACTCCTCTCCACTCATCTCTTCACTCTAACTTCGAATCTTGAGTGAGATTGAGAGTGATAGAAGTGCATTGCTTGATTAGTCTTGCATCTAGAGGCACTTCATCCTTGAGAAGCCGCTGGGATTCTTGTTTTCTTGGGAATTTGCTTGGTTCCCTAGCGCTTGGAGCAAGAGGCGGTGTTGAGCTCGATTGAGCTTGTTCGAGGCCACACCGGTGGTGATTGTGAGGGGTCGCTCCTTACCCCGTGGGAGATTCGCGAAAGGAGCACTAGTGGATTGCTCGTGGGCTTGTTGGACCCTCTCTTGTGATCGCTTGCTTGAGCGCCCATAGGGGTTTTGGCACCGCCATTGCTTAGCAACCGCCAAGTGAGTGTGTCGCCACAACGAGGACTTAGCGTGCCTCAAGCAAGCACGTGAACCCTCGGTAAAAATCATCGTGTCACTTGTTCTTGCTCGTTGGAGATTTCTTGGTGATCATGGTGATTGGCTACAACCTCGACACTACACCTGGTATTGTATTCTAGCACCTCTTGCATTACTTTCGTAGTATATCTTGTTAAGGTGCTTAGTGTTGTGTAGCTTGTTTAGTTAGCCTAGTCTTGTTAGCTCCTAGTGGTAGAATTGGTTAGAAATATTTGTCCACCTAGGAGTAACTTAGCAACCTAGTCATTGCTTGTGATTAGTGATACTAGAATTGCTTGAATTGTTAGAAGGCTTTCAAGTGAATTAGCTTGAAGCATTTGCTTTTGTGCTACGCCGCCTTATTTGCTAACCGCCTTGCTTAGTGTTGTTTGTAGAAGTTTTAATAGGCTATTCACCCCCTCTAGCCATTAGGACCTTTCAAGTGGTATCGAGCCGAGGCACCGTATTTGAGTGGCTTAACATCCAACGTGACAAAATGGCGTTCGCTTGTCAACAACACCAAGAAGGCGCCACCTTCGATGGCACCAATTTTGGGCATTGAAGTTGAAGATGACCGCACACCTCAAGCAAATCAATAGAGAAGTGTGGGTTGTGACCGAGAAGAAGTTTGAGGTAGCAAGAGAAGATGCACCAACTCCGGTTGAAGAAAAGAAACTATATGCAAATGATGTGGCCGTGAGTGCATTTCATGAGGCATTCAATGATAGAGTATTTGAGCAAGTCAAGTCACTCACCATTGCCCATGACATTTGGAAGAAGCTAGAAGAGTGCTATGAGGGCACCGAAGGTGTCAAGCAAGCCAAAGCCTACATCAAGCTAGAGCAATTCAATAGCTTCAAGATGGAGGAAGATGAGAGTGTGCCGAGATGTTCCACCGCATGCAAGTGTTGGTGAATGATCTCAATGCACTTGAGAAGACATCAAGGACACAACCTTCAACATGAAGTTCTTGAGGTGCTTGCCTGAGAGGTTTGAGATGCTCAAGACGGTTTTGGTGAAGACAAACTTGAAGACTTTGACACCAAACCAATTGCTTGATGAGGTGATGACCGATGACTCATTTAGAGATGACTCAAAGAAGCAAGAGCTCATCAACAAGGCTAACAAGAAGACCAAGGATGAAGACAAGAAAGAAGACAAGAAGAGCTTGGCACTCAAGGCTAGTTCATCATCCAAGGGCAAGAAGAAGAAAGAGGAATCAAGTGATGATGAGAGCGGCACTTCTACAAGTGGAAGTGAAATTGATGAGCACATGGCCCTCTTTGTGAGGAAATTGGGCAAGTATGTGAAGAAGAGCTACATCTCATCAAAGAAGAACAAGAAGAAGCAATCAATCAAGAAGAAGACCAAGGATTGCAAGAATGAAGGCAACATGACATGTTTTCGCTGCCATGATGATTGTCACTTGATTGGCGGAGTGCCCATATGATAGTGATGATGAGAAGGGCATCAAGAAGGCAAGAAAGAAGAATGATGCCAAGAATGAGAAAGAGAAGAAGCCCAAGAAGAAGAATGAGTCCCATGTTGCTATATGGGATAGTGATGGTTCATCTTCTTCAAGTGATGAAGAGGAGGACAAGAAGAAGAAGAAGGGACAAGCTCACCTTGCTATGCATGACAAGATCTCCCTCTTCGACACTCCTTCATCATGCTTCATGGCTAAGGCCACTAAGGTACAATCTATCACTAATGATGATGATGATAGTGATAGTGATAGTGATGATGAGGAACCAACATACACTAAGGAAGAATTGAAAACCATGCTTGATGATAGCATTGACATGTACAAGGATAGTAGAAAGGAGGCCAAGGGCTTGCAAAAGTAAGGAAATAAAAAGCCTTAAGCAAGAACTTGAGGAGCTTCGCATCTTATGAGAGTCTAAAGGTAGACCATAAGAAGCTTGAGAAATCTCATTCTAAGCTAGAGAAAGCTCACTCCTCTCTACTAGAAGAGCACAAGTTGTGCCAAGTTGTGGAAGATGTTTGTACATGTCATGCTAGCATCATGTGTGATCTTCTAGATGATGATTCATCTCCCAAGTGTGACACCTCCACTAGCATTATCACTAGCACATCCATCTCTAGTGAGGATACTTGCAACCCAATGCTTATTCATGAGAATGCAAGTTTGAAAAGGGAAGTAAAGGAGCTCAATCACTCCTTGGCTAAGGCCTATGGTGGTGAGGACCGCTTGTTTATGTGCTTGGGTAGCCAAAGGGCATCCTTGTATAAGGAAGGCTTAGGCTATATCCCCAAGAAAGGCAAGGCCGCTTATGTGACTCACAAGACTCGTTTTGTGAAGAGCAATGGTAGCTATTGCAAAGCTTGCAAGCAAGTTGGTCACTTAGAGCCAAAGTGCATGAACAAGAAAACCAATGTCTCTTCCATCAAGCTTGATCACTCCTATATGCTTGTGAAGAAGGACAATGGTGTTCGTGCTAGGTTCATTGGTACACCATGGATGGGCTCAAAGAAGAAAGCCATTTGGGTACCAAAGGCCTTGGTGACTAACCTTGAAGGACCCAAGCAATATTGGGTACCTAAGAAGAATTGATCTTGTTTTGTAGGTCAATTACCGTGTTTGAGGAGAGCATTGATAATGGATAGTGGGTGCACTCAACACATGACCGGGGATTCTAATATGTTCAAGACTATTAGCATCAAGGGCATTGATGAATATGAGTCTATAATATTTGGCAATGACAAGAAAGGCAATGTGTTGGGATTAGACAAGATAGCAATTACCCAAGAAAAGAGTCTATCCAAAGTGTTGCTAGTTGATCATCTTGATTACAACCTATTGTCGGTCTTCAACTTTGTGACCATGGCTACAAGTGCATATTCACAAGTCAAGAAGTTGAAGTAGTTAGTGGTGATGGTGCCAATATGATCTTCAAGGGATTTAGACATGATGATCTCTACCTTGTTGATTTCAAGTCCAAGGAAGCCAAATTGACAACATGCTTACTCTCACAAGCTAGCAAAGGGTGGTTGTGGCATAGAAGACTTGGTCATGTTGGGATGAAGCAATTAAACAAGTTAGTGAAGCATAACTTGGTTAGAGGCTTGATGATGTGAAGTTTGAGAAGGACAAACCTTGTGAAGCATGTCAAGCCGGGAAGCAACATGGCAATGCACATCCAACCAAGAGCATCATGAGTACAAGCAAGGCATTTGAGTTGCTACACATAGACTTGTTTGGGCCAACATCATATTCAAGCATTGGAGGCAACAAGTATGGTTTTGTCATAGTTGATGACTACACTAGATACACATGGGTGTTCTTTTTGCATGACAAGAATGATGTGTTTGAGCTTTTCAGACATTTATCAAGAGGGTTCAAAATGAATTTGAGACATCCATCAAGAAGATTAGAGTGACAATGGAAGTGAATTCAAGAATACAAGAATTGAAGAGTTGTGTGATGAGCTTGGTATTGACATCAATTCTCACCAACCTACACCCTCAATCCAATGGTGTAGTTGAGAGGAAGAATAGAACCTTGATTGAAATGGCAAGATCAATGCTTAGTGAATACAATGTTAGCCATTCCTTTGGGCCAAGCAATCAACACGGCGTGCTATTGTAGCAACCGACTCTATTGTCATGGGATGCTTGGCAAGACACCTTATGAGTTGCTAAATGGAAGGAAGCCCAACATTGATACTTTAGAGTCTTTGGATGCAAATGCTACATTCTCAAGAAAGGCACAAGATTGGGCAAGTTTGACAAGAAATGTGATGAAGGTTTCCTAGTTGGATATTCAACCACAAGCAAAAGCATATAGAGTATGGAACTTGGGTAGTGGCAAGCTTGAGGAGGTTCATGATGTTGAATTTGATGAAACCCAAGGTTCTCAAAATGAAGTTGAAAATCATGATGATGTGAGTGGTTCCAACTTGGAGAATGCAATGAGGACAATGGATATTGGTGATATTCGGCCTAGGCAAGTGAATGATGATGATGACACTCCATTGCCTACTACTTCGGTTGATATTGGTGCAAATGAAGCTAGCACTAGTGGCACTCAAGATGAAGATCAAGATCAACAAGCTAGTCCAATTCATCCTAGTCATCATGCAAGTGATGCAAACCATCCAATATTGCAAGAGACCACCCAATTGATCAAATTGTGGGTGACATCAATAGTGGAGTGGTTACTAGAAGAAGACTAGCATCTTTTTGTGCACATCATGCTTTTGTTGCACAAGAAGAGCCGGAGAACATTGAGATGCACTCAAGAAGGAAGATTGGATCAATGCCATGCATGAAGAGTTGAACAATTTCAAGAGGAATGATGTATGAGAATTGGTGGAAAGGCCAAAGAACTACAATGTGATAGGAACTAAGTGGGTCTTCAAGAACAAGCAAGATCAAGATGGAATTGTTGTGAGAAACAAGGCAAGGCTAGTAGCTCAAGGGTATTCACAAGTAGAAGGTCTTGACTTTGAGAGACCTATGCACCGGTTGCTAGACTTGAAGCAATTAGAATCTTGCTTGCCTATGCATGTGCACATGACATCAAGCTCTATCAAATGGATGTGAAAAGTGCATTCTTGAATGGATTCATCAATGAGTTGGTGTATGTGAGCAACCACCGGCTTTGAAGATGAGAAGTATCCCAATCATGTCTACAAGTTGAAGAAGGCTTTGTATGGCTTGAAGCAAGCACCTAGAGCATGGTATGAGAGGTTGAGAGATTTTCCCTCTCTAAAGGGTTCAAGATGGGCAAGGTGGACACCACACTCTTCATCAAGAAGATTGGCAAAGACTTGTTTGTGTTGCAAATATATGTTGATGACATTATCTTTGGGTCAACCAACCAAGAGTTTTGTGAAGAGTTTGCTAAGATGATTGCCAATGAGTTTGAAATGTCAATGCTTGAGAGCTCACCTTCTTTCTAGGACTTCAAATCCAAAGAAATGAAGAATGGCACATTCATAAGTCAAACCAAGTACATCAAAGACATGATCAAGAAGTTTGATCTACAAGATGCCAAGTCAATGTCCACACCAATGGCAACCAATGGAAGCCTAGATCCCGATCCAAGTGGCAACATGGTTGAGCAAAAGAAGTATAGGTCGATGATTGAAGCTTGCTCTATGCAACCGCATCAAGACCGACATTGCATTTAGTGTGGGCATGTGTGCTAGATATCAATCCGATCCAGAGAGAGTCACCTCAAGGCAACCAAGAGAATCATTAGGTACTTGAAGGGTACTCAAGATGTGGGACTATGGTATCCAAAGGGATCCAAGTTTGATTTGATTGATATTCGATTCCGATTATAGAGGATGCAAGATAAATAGAATGAGCACAAGTGGCACATGCCAATTCCTTGGAAGGTCACTAGTATCATGGTCTTCAAAGAAGCAAAATAGTGTTGTTTCTCTACCGGCCGAATACATTAGTGCGGAAGTTGTTGCACTCAATTGCTTTTTGATGAGGTCAACATTGAAGGATTTTGATTCACATTTGACAAGGTTCCATTGTTTTGTGACAATGAAAGTGCTAGAAAGATGACTCAAAAATCCGGTTCAACATCCAAGAACAAAGCACATTGATATAAGGCACCACTTCATAAGAGATCATCAACAAAAGGGTGACATTTGTATCATGGGCATTGGCAATCGAAGATCAACTAGCCGACATATTCACCAAGCCACTTGATGAGAAGAGGTTTTGCATGCTAAAGAGAGAATTGAACATTATTGACTTCTCCAACTTGAGTTGATGCACCCCACTTATATGACATGCCTCTCCTTCGACAAACACCCAAGGTAAAAGTTGGTTGTCATGGCATTCATGCTTGCTAAGGACTTGTTAGTGCATCTAGACATCATGCAATTTAATAGGCTCATTCATGGTAAATAAAATGATTTCATTGTATGTGTGGCACCACTATTGCTTTGAATGTTTTTATGAACTAGTGGTGGTATATGACATGTTTATGTGCTTGCAATCCTAGTGTCAACTCTAGAAAATGAGCTATTGATGTGTATTCTAACATGGTGCAAGATAACCCTTATGTATATGAGGTGTGAAAAGCTTGTCCTTGGTTCAAACTTGAATACATGGAAAGGCAAGGATCTAGATGAGACCACATGTGATACTTTGATTAACTTGATGTAACAACCCCGAAAATTACCAAACACCAAAAAAAAATCACAACCAACAAAATTTTTTGAAAACAAACCCATGTTTGGTGTGTGACATGCTAGGAAGACAACTTGTAGTTGCACAAATAGACCCTAGCTAGCATGTGTGAGCATATGCACTCTAAACAACTTGTGATTTGGCTCTTATGATTTTATGTGATGAATAAAATCAACTAACTTTAATTAAAGAATCGCGCTTTTGTTTGTGTTGCCAATCCTTGGATGGAATCCTAAACCCTTAATGACCCCCTAGAGGACCCCACTAGGGTGGTGTACATGTTGGCAACACATGAGCATCAATATAAGTGCCCAAGGTCTAGTATAGAATGGAATTAAGGAATAGAAGAAAATTAGAAAAGCTTTTTAGAAAGGAGAAGGAAATACTAAAGACCATTTTCGGCCCGTTGCTCCAACCGCCCAAATTTCCTTCCACTCTTCAGAGACTCGCGAAGGCACAAAGAACCCGGCCCGCCCAAAGACTTGGCCTAGCCAAGAACGCCCGAAGGCCAAGATTCAAGAACGGGCCGGCCCGGGCCGAGCACCCGAAGCCAGCCAAAGAAGCCGCCGCCTCACACGACCACATCGCGCCAAAGGAGACCACTGGGCCGACGATAGCGGGCCCGTGGACCCCGGGTCGCTATCTTTTTCTCCCTTTCGCTCGGTCTCGCTCTCTCGTCAAGGAAACAGCCAAGCTACGGAGGAGAGGATCCGAGGGGCCGGCCCCGAGTTTTCCCAGCCTCCGCCCGCCCTCGCATCCGGGCCGCACGGACGCCAGGATGAGCGCCACGCCTGATGCCGCCGCTCCCTTCAGATGGCACCCCGCCGACGCCGTGACGCGAGCCCGCCCATGACGGCACCTCGCCGCCCCTGCCCCGGCGCGACCGGACGGGCACGGTTCGAATCACCACGCCGCGACACGTATGCCCGCCTCCATGAACCAGCCCACCGACGCCTCCCTCATTCCCCCCTCGCTGCTCGTCCGATCCATGGAGCCGCCGCCCTCTAAAAGACTCGTGCCGGGAGCCCTAGGTTTCCTAGAGCCGCGCCGACGATGGTGGCTCGCTTTGCCATTCACCCAAATGCAGAAAGAAAGCGAAGAAGGAGGAAGGGGAGTGGGAGAAGAGAGGAGGCGGAAAGGGAGAAGGAGGAAGTCACGGAGTCGCACCAGCCCGCCGGCGCTGAGGTTGCCGCGCTGCGCCGCGCTTGGAGTGCAGGGAGGAGCAAGCACGCCTCGCCGCCGTAGCCGCCGCCGCCGGACCGCAAGCCGACGCCGCCGCTAAACCGCCGAGCCCGCCCACGCCGACGCCACGCCGCCTTCACCGCAGCCCAAACCAAGGTGAGCACGCCGCCCATGCCCGCGCCACCCTTGCCTCGCGCCGCGCCTCCACTCCACGGGACGCGAGGCCGCCGGCCGCCGAGGAACACCGCGCCACGCACCGTGGAAGACGGCGGCGGCCTTTGCCGAGCCGACTCGAACGCCAACGCCACGTGTGTGCACGCCGCCATGGCCACGGCCACCCATGGCAACGCCTCACAGTTCCCGGCCGATCCACAAAGAAACCGAGCCGCCGACCTCCACCATTGTATCCGGCCTTGACGCGTTGCCCGAGAAGGCACCCTTGTCCGCCTAGATGAGGACCTAGCCGACCGACCGCTGACTTGCCCGTGCGCCGCCATGGGGACCGTGACCTCGAGTCACCCATGGAGCTCCTTCGACCGACCGCTTAGGAACCCAAAGGCCGAGCCTCGTTACCGCCACCATCTATCTACCGCTGCGGCTCACGCACACGACGCCCGGCCCAAGACGCCGCCGCCCGAGCCACCATGGCTCGAACGCCGTCACCACCATGCCGCACCGCCAAGGCCGCCGCCCATGGCAGACCACCGTGGACACCGCCACGCTCCAACCACACCCAGCCGAGACCGCCCACCGGACACCGCCAGGCGGGCGGCCCTCGCCGTGGCGAGTAGAGAGCACCCACTGCTGTTCTACCTAGGCCGAGGCCCTGGCCCTCCCGACCTTGCCGGCGCTGTTGTTTTGCAGCGCCGCCGTTGCCGCATTCCCACCATCGCCGGGCCACCCTGAACGGGACCAGCCGACGAGCCCGCCGATAACCCGGCCGAGCCCACCCTCGCCAACTAGTTTGGGAAAAGCTCGCCCGACCGAAGTTCGACGCGGACCGGATCTCGCCGGAGTCGCGACCGCCACCGCCATGCCACGCCGCAATCAAGCCACCTCCGCCAAACCGCAGGACGAGGAGGGCCGTGGACGCGCGCCTTGAACCACCGGCACCCCAGCCGCCTAGCCGGTTGGGAGAGAAGGCGCCGCCTTGCCCGCTTTGGCCGGCCGCCGCCCGCCGGAGAACCGCCGCGAGCCGCCGCCCGTGGGACGCCGCCGCCGCTTTTGGTCGCAGCGCAACCTTTCACGCCCGCACGTGAGTGCCAATCGGCAAGGAATGAGCCACCTTTGGCCTTGATTGAGAGCCGCAGCTGTGCCCGCACGACTACTGCCAGCCGGAGTTTGGCCCATAGCCGCCGTGGTCCGGCCAAGACTCGAGCCCCCCACGGCCATGTCCCGATGCCTTGCGCCGCTCGTCGGAGTCCCGTGGAGCCGACGCTGCGCTCCAAGCCTCGACGGCGCCGCCGACCCTCCGCCGGCCATCGTAACCGCCGCCGCTCGCCAACACCGCCGCCGACTGCACCCGCATCGCCGCCGAGCCGCCTCGCGGTTCCCCACGCCCCGCGATGCCGGAATGACCCTAGCCTCGCCAGCCGTTGCCATCGGCCCCCCGCCGCCGGCCAGAGCACCGCCCTGCCAGCTGTCGCCGCCGCTGAGAGGGAGAAAGCAGAGGAGGAATGGGGGAAAGAAGAGGAGGTGCGGTGCATGGACCCGTCCACCGTGAGCCAAGCCGGGGGGAAGTCGGTGCACTTGGTCCCCGATAGACCGAGTTAGGGTCTATAGGACTCACAACGGTGAGTCCACCATAAACCGCCCCGCACAACCACCGTGGAACCCGAGCCCGTTAGGGAGCCCAAGTGGACACGTGGTCCGCCTAGCCCGCCGACACGTGTCCGGCCGGTGGCCCAACCCGCCCGTATCCAGCCCCCTTACGCCCATCGAGCCCGCCTTAAGCCTGGCCATGGTTGACCGGGCCAACGGTTGACCGCCCCACTGCCATCGACCGAAGCCGCGGACCCACCTCGCCGGGCCGCGGCGATCCGATGGACCGACATCATCAATGACGCCGCCAGGGACCCGCATGTCGCCCACGCAAGTCCCGGGACCGGTGACGCCATCGGTGACGCCATCATCGCCCCCACTCGCCACCTGAGCACTGACCCGCTGCCGAGGTGACGCTATCCCCGACGCCAACAGATGACCCACCTCAGAAGCCTCTCGTATCACCGACCCACGCTGGGCTGCCTATGATGTCGATGACGCCACCGCCGACATCACCCCCCGACCCGCCAGAAGTCGCCGTGGACAGCCGCAGCCCAATCACGTGTCGCCACGCGTCGACTCAAAGTTAAAAACCTTTTATTCTTTTTCGTGATATGTTTTAATCTTCTGAAATTGTGAGAATATTCATAATAACTCGAAAAATTATGAAACAAGAGTCCAAATTTTTCTAAAAAAGAAGCTCTACGCCTTAGGCTTATCCATGAGTGCATTTGGAGTTTTTGAATTTCGATTTGCTTCTTTGTGAATGTCTATAGAGTCGCTATCGCGACTCTACGCCACGCTTTCAGCCTTGAAGGAGAAGCTACGCAAGGAGGACGACCGAGTCAAGGGAGGACTTGCCGAGGACCTTGAGGTGCTCATTTCCCACCCACCTCGTAGATCCTATTACGCATGCCATGATAGTTTGCTAGCGCTTTATTTTATGTTGCAATGCTATATGATAGGATTGCATGATTAGAATGCTTGTGAAGCCTTTACCTTGTCGCAACCCATCACCTGCATACCCGATAGATTTAGCCACGCGCTTATTATATCTTGCCGCTATCGCTATATCTCACTTACATGTTATATATGATCCGATATATGAGCCGGCATTGAGTATGTTTGTGGGCGACTTTTGGAGCCCTGACTGAGGTCATGTGGTGAGTGAGATTCCGTGTATGCCTTGGGTGTGTGGTGAGGGTTGTGTCGACCAGCAGATCCACGACGAGTCGCCGAGACGAGTCTAGCCGATTGTGCTTTCAGCCTCCCCACCTCGGGCCCTACCCGTGGTGGGTAATTTGTACGGAATTGGATACCCTGCTAACTCCCCTCCGACGGGACGAAGGCCGAAAAAGGAGTGTAGAAGATGTCTTGCTTGGTCATACCTAAGGACTTGTATCTTCGAGGACCGGAGATCTTGGGAATTGGTGCTCACCTCACGCTTTACGCTATGGGCGGATTGCGGATTGCCCCATCTACTTGGATGATGCCATACTTACTAGGAGGTAGCTGTTAGTGTTATAGCAAAGGACAGCCCCGATGGCCTCCATCCCGCCGAGACAAATGGGGGTTGATCTTGAGTCGCTGAGTACTGACACGCCGCTTTCCGCGCCTCAACCAGGACGGTGGTACTCCTGAGCTTCCCGTAGCCGAGTGGTTTGGTGGCATTGTCTAACTAGGTGGTCTCCGTGATGTCATCCTAGACGCAGTGATCGGGCCGCCGATGATGGTGACCGTGTGGTCTTGAGTACACGCCTCGCAGAGTTGTAAATCTATACGTATAGTCCGGCCTTTGGGCTAGGACCTGTCTAGACCTGACTACTTAGGGCTTGCGCCGGCCTTTTGCCCGGACTACCCTCGGTATGCGCCTGGTCTTTTTGGCTAGGTTTTCTCGAGGTCCAACTTCTCCGAGTAGTGAGGGTGTTTTCTCTTCTCACCCCGAGTTGAGTGTGGTTTGGGGATTACTACCGAGAGCCCGAGGGCCGAGAGCCTGCTAGGCAAAAGTAAGGAGTTGAAGGGTCGCTCCGTCCGAGCGCCAGCGGGTGAGGTGTGAGATGTGTTGTGGGAATGGATCCGAGCTTTGTATGATATTGGTTTGGGCATTACACCGTGGTTGGTGTGATGCCGGGGATGGTAATTAAAACTTGTATATATTTATTTATTTAAACTTGATGCTTGCATAGGAAACTACAAACCAAATATAGGCCTTTTGATATATCCTTTGCATTCCACAAAGCACCACATAGCAAAGCAAAGCATAGGGTGGGAAATAGCCAAGATCAAAGGTACTGAAAGTCATTTTTAGTTTGCAAGGTGAACTTCGCTACTTGGAAGATTAGATGGTTTCGCGCCTACGCCAAGCCGAGGATGGTTGATGACGCCCGCAACGTTCTTCTAGCCGCTCGATGCCGCGTGACTCGTTTGCCGCCGCCAAGCGTGCGATGTAATAATATTACCCTTCTACTTGTACTCTTTTATTCAAGTTTGACTCAGAATCGACCGTAAGTTGAATAATGTGATGGAATGATCCTGAGACTATCATATTATACATCTATCTCGTGAATTTCCTTCGTGGAAATTTGGGGATGTCACGCTTGGTATCGGAGCCGCTTGACCGTAGGACGAGACCCTAGGTTTGGACAATAGCCTTAGAATGAAACTTTCTTTCTTCTAATATTTACCGACCATGCATCTTTTTATGCATGGCTTACCCCTCTGCTTTGGTAGTGCTACTAATTCCGCATCTTTATATGCGTGGATTACCTATCTCGTTTGCTACTTTTGATAACCCCGCATCTCTCCATGCATGGATTATCTCCTTGACCAAGATACATTACTAACCCCGCCTTTGTATGCACGGATTAACCCTATGGGTGGATACGCCGTTGATCCTCGCATCTCTTTATGCATGGATCATCCATCTATCCGCATACATTATCAACCTTGCATTTTTATAAGCACGGGTTATCTTTGGATGGATACCTTTATCAATCATGCATTCCTTTATGCATTGTTTACCTTGCATCTTTATATGCACGGGTTTACCCTGACGTCAAGCTAATGGCACTAATCCCGCATCTCTATATGCACATTATCTCTCGAGCCCGGAGACAAATACCTATATGTCTACTAGTCCCGCATCTCTGTATGCACGGATCATCCCTCCGGATCGGACATCACTATTCATGCATCTTTATATGCATGGATGGTCTCACCACCGGATACATCGTCGAACCCACACCTTTATATGCTGGGATTGCCTCACTAGCCAAACACATTGGTGATCTCGCACTTCGATATGCATAGGTTGCACTTCTATCTAGATACATCACCAATTCTGCACCTTTATATGCATAGCTTAACCATCCTGCCGATTCCTAACCCAAGTTTAATGGACTAATGCGATATGGCCGAGCCTCGAGACCGCTCGTCAACCCGCCCTCGGATGGGCAAGCCTACGGGGTTTCGCGCGTATCTTCTTCGTGAAGCACTCCTGGAGAGCCGGGCATCCTCGCGAACGCACGAGTATGTGCACCGCATAGAGCCCGCACCACATGGATGCTCGAGAGACTACATCACGGTCCATCTCACCGCCTCGCAAGTGAGACCGCACTGCAGTTCCATGGCTTCTCCGAATCGAAGTGAACGACAACGCCTTCATGGGAGTACAAGCCAAGTTTCTGCGGGTTGCGCCGCAACTTGATGAGAGACGCCCGCCACTTGCTCAAGGAAGGTCGCCTGTCAAGCAACCCTATGCATTGATCACCTAAGCCACCCGCTCCACGTGATTGCCGTCGCGGATCATGCTCCCTTCACCGAGGCGCATCCTTGTCTCACTACCTCCGGGTTGTGCCTCCCCGCACAGACACTGTGCACGCCCCGGGCGTGGAGCAACAGAGCCGCCACTACCTCAATATGCTACCGGTGGATGAGATCCCGCCAATCGGGAGGAGGAGAAGAAGCTTCTCAAAAGCACCTTGCGCTACTTCCAAATAAGTGATGCCGATCGTGAGAAGCATAGCCTCCTGGCCGCATCGACAAGCAGGATGCTTTGAGATCGCCATCCTCAAGAATCAAGTCCGAGAAGGCCAACTCAAGGAGGAACACTTCAACTACAGGATTGAGAGCTGGAAAGACAGCGGCGAGGACAAGATCGGGAGCTAGACAGGCAAAAGGCAAATGACAAGATGGTCGGACGCCGGCAAGTGCAGGAGAACAAGTGCAATCATTTGACCCAAAGAAATGGAGCAAGCAAAGCTTCCAAGCCGCGTACAACCAGTGTCATCCGATACAATCCCGAAGATGACAGAGTGTATGAGAGACAAGAGCCAGACCCTCGGACGCCCGGAGGAAGTCCGATCGAAGCGCCTCAGAGATTGAGGAGCTACAAGACCAGATTCCAGGAGGGACTCGTAAGGAGCCCCGCACGCAGTACTTCAACATCGAGGATACTCGCCTCAACCTCGATGCCCCGCCCCGATGATGAGCTTCCTACTCCCGCAGAGACACCGAGGACCTCCTAGCCGCACGTGCCTACATTGCCCGAATTCACAAGACACCTTCACGCGCCTAGAGGCCGAGGATGAGCAAATCGATCTCTTCGCCGAGAGTGGCATTTAGGGCTCTCGGTCAAGGCGAGCAATGACTAGAAGTAGCAAGTAGTTGTTGGAAAGCCCCACATGGCTGCTAAGCGACATGACTCACTTCTCAAGTAGAGTAGAATGTCCCTCTTCCGAGCCTACCCGCGAGTAGTGCGTTTCGCGAGTCTTTTAGTGTAGCTACTAAAGACATCGCCGTGTAATAAATCTTGTAATGAATGCTTGATCTATATGCATTTTATCGGATCTTTATGCTTCTTTGTTTGAGTGTATGTTTAGCATAAAAGTTTAAAATTGTTTAACAATAAATCTATGTGCACTAGCCATAACCCTATACCCCTTGCCACATGCGTAAAAATGTCGACCAACTTCCCCGAAAGCACTCAAAAACCCGTGCACCTTCCCCCCGCCGCAAACCATGGGTGGGTCCATACCGCCCAAAGCATCAACAAGCCGCTAGAAAGCCGACTCGACTTCTACAAGCTCTAGTGAAGGACTTACATGATGGAAGCTTATCCATGGGACCTTCCCTCCAAACACAGAGCCCCCAAGAGCCGTAACTAGAGATCCCCCGAAGGACTTCCCACAAAGGGATGGTGCTAAGAACAACCCCCGTACTCCTAGCCCACCGCTTGTTAAAGGACCCTTTTCCAAAGAAGGAACTCCTCAAGGTGTGTCACCACCAAACCCGTGAGCCTAGAAAAGCTATCGAGGATCTCGCAAAGAATGCACCAAGGAACTACGCAAAGACCCTAAACCAATGCCGATACCATCATTGGGCGAGCTCCCCACCTTCGACGGAGATGGAAATGACCTCGTGGCTGCCCTAGACCGGTTGTGCGATACTAAAGAAAAGTTGGACACGCCGCACTCTCGTGAAACATGTGTCATGGTCGCAAATGAACAACTCACTGCACCGCGCGAATCGGTGGGACAGCTTCCACGAATATCACATCAACCCCCACCATATACCCCTCGGGAGAGTTTGTTGAGGAATTCCGTGAATGTTTCGCTCCTAAGCCGCAGACCGAAGATCAAGCAAGAAGAATTCTACAATCTCAAGCAAGGAACCGGCAAAGATCCGGCCATATCGATCGATTCGCTCGCCTCGATGCGGTATGTGCCGCCCGAGTGCATTCCTTCCGAGAAGCACAAGATGTACTACTTCCGCAAGGGTTTGAACGCCCAACACAAGATGGCCCCCGTGGATAGCAGCTTGTCGCACCCCGATGGAGATGATTTGCCTAGCCACAAAGCAAAGAAGGGAACAGTCTACGGACAACGAAGTCATCAAGGGAAGAAGCGACGCCCGAGAGTACATTTCCCCACCAAAGACCTCGTGGCCGCGTGAAGATGTGTACTGCCCACGGGCCAAGGGATGGTATCCACACCAACCTATACCGCAACCTTGCTACAAACCCAAGCAAGAGGGAGACCGGCTTAATAGCCCCTACAAAGGGAGAGTTCCCTTCGCCGCTTTAATTGCCATCAATCAGACATAAGTCCACGGAATGCCTAATGAGAGGAGACGTGTGGGATACCAAGATCCGTGGCAAGAAAAAACGCTATCGCACCTACACCCGCCGATAGCAAACCAAATGATTGCTACGTGTGTGATCAGCCGTGCCACATGGCTTACCAAGGTTCGAAAAAGGTGACCGCTGCGGTTTGGGGACTCTTCAATTGTTTCGATGCGGGCAAGAGGGTCACAAAGCTTTCGGTTGTCCTAAAAGAGGAATTGATGACTTCGACTTCAGAGACTACTTCTTCTAGCGCCTCGAGTCTACCGACGGAAGTCTCCACCACAGCCCCCAAGCTATGATTGACCCTACCGTGGATAACGGTATGTTTTTATGCATACGCTTTTATCCTTTTCGCTTGTAAGATTTTGGTATTGCTTCTCTATACCTATTTTTACTAAGCTTTTTTAAATCCTAGTCTATCTAGTGACCACATCAAACAACTATGGACCCCATCTACTTGTGTAGAATATTCTATGACCTAGATGTGTAGAGAGTGAGAGCCCCGACTGCGGACATAATCTTTTAGCCACTCCCACCTCGCTACCATCTAGTGGTCTAGATGTTTTCCTCTAGATTGGGAAAGACCCCTTTAAAATTAGCACGTGGTCCAAGGTAGTACTAGCTACAAAGAAGATGATGTTTACATCAAGCAACTTTGACGCCGAGAAGACGAAGAAAGCCATAGTGACTATAGCTTCCCGATGTTTCCCTACAAAGCCAACAGAAGTTACACCCTGGAGATAGAACAAGTACATGTCAACCGTCAAATGAAGACCTCCGAAGTTGGAGTGGTATCGCACGCCTTGAATCTCGGGGACGAGATTCCTATAAGGGGGGAGTCTCAGAACAACCCTCGAAAATTACCAAACACCAAAAATCACAACCAACAAAATTTTTTGAAAACAAACCCATGTTTGGTGTGTGACATGCTAGGAAGACAACTTGTAGTTGCACAAATAGACCCTAGCTAGCATGTGTGAGCATATGCACTCTAAACAACTTGTGATTTGGCTCTTATGATTTTATGTGATGAATAAAATCAACTAACTTTAATTAAAGAATCGCGCTTGTTTGTGTTGCCAATCCTGGATGGAATCCTAAACCCTTAATGACCCCTAGAGGACCCCACTAGGGTGGTGTACATGTTGGCAACACATGAGCATCAATATAAGTGCCCAAGGTCTAGTATAGAATGGAATTAAGGAATAGAAGAAAATTAGAAAAGCTTTTAGAAAGGAGAAGGAAATACTAAAGACCATTTTCGGCCCGGTTGCTCCAACCGCCCACCGCCCACTTTTCTCTTTCACTGCGAGCGGGCTAAGCACAAAGAACCGCCCAAATTTCAAAGACTTGGCCTAGCCAAGAACGCCGAGGCCAAGACCCGAACGGCCGGCCCAGCTCGAGCACCCGAGCTGACCCAACCGGGCCGGCACACACGACCACACATCGCGCCAAAGGAGACCACTCCTCAATGACGCCGACAAGCGGGCCCGTGGACCCCGCCTCGTCATCTTTTTCCTTCTCCTCTCTACGCTCGCTCGGAAGGGGAAGGGCCGCGCGAGGGGAGGATCCGAGGCCGCCCCGAGCCTTCCCGCCCGCCCGCCGCGCCATCTCGCACATCGGACGCCTAGGATGAGCGCCCACGCCGGATGCCGCCCGCCTCCTCAGATGGCACCCGCTCGACGCCGTGACGCGAGCTCTGCCATGACGGCACCTCTGCCGCCCCTGTTCCCTGCTTTTGACCGGACGGGCGTGTTCGAACTCGCGCTCACGTCGCGACACAGATGCCCGCTCCCATGAACCGCAGCCACCCGATCGCCTCCTCATTTCCCCTCGCCCGTTTCGTCCCATCCATGGAGCCGCCGCCCTAAAAGACTCGGTGCGGAGCCCTAGGTTTCCCTAGAGCCTGCAAGGCCGATTTAGGTGGCCTCGCCTTTGCCATTCACCCGGCCCGAGAAAGAAAGCGAAGAAGGAGGAAGGGGGAGTGCGGAGAAGAGAGGAGGCGGAAAGGAGAAGGAGGAAGCCGCCGGAGCCGACCAGCTCGCCGGCGCGGAGGTTGCTGCCGTTGCGCGGCAGTTGAGCAGGGAGGAGCAAGCACGTCTCGTCGCCGTAGCTGCTGCCGCCGGACCGCAAACCGACCGCCGACGCCGCTAAACCGCGAGCCCGCCCACGCCGACGTCCACGTCGCCCAGCACCGCAGCCCCAAACCAAGGTGAGCACGCTGTCCATGCCCGCGCTCACCCTTGCCTCGCCGTCGCGTTCCCACTCCACGGGGACGCGAGGCCGCCTGCTGCTGTATGAACACCGCGCCACGCACCGTGGGAAGACGAAGGCCCGGCCTTGCCGAGCTCTCTCGACTCGGGAACGCCTACGCCGGTGTGCACGCTGCCATGGCCACGGCCACCCATGGCAACGCCGTGTTCCGCCGATCCACAAAGAAACCGAGCCGCCGGACCTCCACCATTGTATCCGTCTTGACGCTGCTGCTCGAGAAGGCACCCTTTGTCTCGCCTAGATGAGGACCTAGCCGACCGACCGCTTGACTTGCCCGTGCGCCGCCATGGGGACCGTGACCTCGAGTCACCCATGGAGCCCTTCGATCTGACTGCCTAGGAACCCAGGCTGAGCCTGTTACCTGCCACCATCTACCTGCTGTGCTCACGCACACGACGTCTGGCCAAGACGCCGCTGCTCCGAGCCACCATGGCTCGGGAACGCCGTCACCACCATGCCGCACCGCCAAGGCCGCCGCCATGGCAGGACCACCGTGGACACCGCCACGTTCCAACCACACCAGGCCGAGACCGCCCACCGGATCACCGCCAGCGTGCCCGCCTCGCCGTGGCGAGTAGAGAGCACCCACTGTTGCCCTACCTAGGCCGTAGGCCCTTGGCCCTCCTGACCTTGCCGGCGCGGTTGCTCTTGCAGCGCCGCCGCGTCGTCGGCATTCCCACCATCGTCGGCCACCTCGTGGAACGGGACCAGGCCGACGAGCTCCGCCATAACCTGCCGAGCTCAGCCCGCCAGCTAGTTTGGGAAAAAGCTTCCGCCCTGACCGAGTTCGACGCGGACCGGATCTCGCCGGAGCCGCGACCTGCCACCGCCATGCCACGCGCAATCAAGCCACCTCCAGCCGCCTCGCAGGACGAGGAGGGGCCGTGGACGCGCGCCTTGAACCACGGTACCTAGCCGCCTAGCTGGTTGGGAGAGAAGGCGCTGTCTTGCCCGTTTTGGCCGAAGCCGCGCGTCCGCCGGAGAACCGCCGCGAGCGTTCGCCTCGTGTGGACGCCGCCGCGCGTTTTGGTCGTTAGCGCAACCTTCTACGCCCCGCACGTAGTGCCAATCGCAAGGAATGAGCCACCTTTGGCCTTGATTGAGAGCCGCAGCCACCGCACGACTACTCGCCGTCGGAGCCGGTCCATAGCCGCCGTGTCCAGCCGCACCTGGAGCCCCACGGCCATGTCCCGATGCCTTGCGCCGTTCGGTCGGAGCCCCGTGGAGCCGACGCGTGCCTCCAAGCCCCGACGGCGCCCCGCCCTCGACCCTCCGCGCGGCCATCAACGCCGCCGTCGCCGTTTCTGCAACACCGGCCGCCGACTGCACCGACCGCCGCCTCGAGCCGCCTCGTGCTCCCCACGCCCCGCGATGCCGAAAATGACCCTAGCCTCGCCTGCCGTTGCCACCGAGCCCCGCCGCCGCCGGCTGTGGAGCACCGCCGGCAGCGAGAGTCGCCGTCGAGAGGGAGAAAAAGCGGAGGAGGAATGGGGAAAGAAGAGGAGGTGCGGTGCATGGACCCGGTCCACCGTGAGCCAAGCCGAGGGGAAGTCGGTGCACTTGGTCCCCGATAGACCGAAAGTTGGGGTCTATAGACTCACAACAACGAGTCCACCATAAACCGGCCCCCCGACAACCACACCCGCGGAACCCGAGCCCGTTAGGAGCCCAAGTGGACACGTGGTGCGCCTAGCCCGCCGACACGCGGTCCGGCCGGGTGGCCCAACCCGGCCCGTATCCAGCCCGGCCCATCGAGCCCGCCTAAGCCTGGTCATGGTTGACCGATCCAATCGGTTGACCGCCCCACTCCATCGACCGAAGCCGCGACCCACCTGCCGGTCCGCGTTATCGATGGGACCGCCGACATCATCAATGACGCCGGCGTAGGACCCGCATGTCAGCCACGCCAGTCCCGACCGGTGGCGCCATCGGTGACGCCATCACTGGCCCCACCCCGCCCGGAGCACTGACCCGGACGAGGTGACGCTATCCCCATCCACGCCGTCCAGATGACCCACCAGAAGCCTCTCGTATCACCGGACCCACGCGCGTCGCCTATGATGTCACGATGACGCCACTGCCGACATCACCACCCGACCCGCCAGGTAAGCCGCTGTGACAGCCAGAGCCAATCACGTGTCGCCACGTGTCGACTCGAGTTAAACCAGTCTTTATTCTTTTTTCGTGATATGTTTTAATCTTCTGAAATTCAGAATATTCATACGAACTCGAAAAATTATGAAACAAGAGTCCAAATTTTTCTAAAAAGAAGCTCTACGTCTTAGGCTTATCCATGAGTGCATTTGGAGTTTTTGAATTTCGATTTGCTTCTTTGTGAATGTCTATAGGAGTCGCTTATCGCGACTCTACGTCACGTTTCAGTCTTGAAGGAGAAGCTACGCAAGGAGGACGACCCGGAGTCAGTGGAGGACTTGCCAGAGGACCTTTGAGGTGCTCATTTCCCACCCACCTCGTAGATCCTATTACGCATGCCATGATAGTTTGCTAGCGCTTTATTTTATGTTGCAATGCTATATGATAGGATTGCATGATTAGAATGCTTGTGAAGCCTTTTACCTTGTCGCAACCCATCACCCGCATACCCGCCGATAGATTTAGCCACGCGCTTATTATATCTTGCTCGCTATCATCGCTATATCTCACTTACATGTTATAT
Source organism: Hyparrhenia diplandra (assembly GCA_015847255.1). NCBI lineage: Eukaryota > Viridiplantae > Streptophyta > Magnoliopsida > Poales > Poaceae > Hyparrhenia > Hyparrhenia diplandra. Next base: position 635,542 of record JADLZK010010508.1, on the reverse strand, counting down.
ATGATCCGGGATATATGAGCCGCATTGAGTATGTTTGTGGGCGACTTTGGAGCCCTATGACTGAGGTCATGTGGTGAGTGAGATTCCGTGTATGCCTTGGGTGTGTGGTGAGGGTTGTGTCGACCAGGCAGGATCCACGACGAGTCGCCGAGACGAGTCTAGCCGGGGATTGTGCTTCTGGGCCTCTCCCACCTCGTCCTACCTGTGGTGGGTAATTTGTACGGAATTGGATACCCTGTGCTAACTCCCCGTGACGGGACGAAGGCCGGAAAAAAGGAGTGTAGAAGATGTCTTGCTTGGTCATACCTAAGGACTTGTATCTTCGAGGACCGGAGATCTTGGGAATTGGTGCTCACCTCACGTTTTACGTTATGGGCGGATTGCGGATTGCCCCATCTACTTGGATGATGCCATACTTACTAGGAGGTAGCGGTTAGTGTTATAGCAGTGACAGGCCCCGATGGCCTCCATCCCGCCGAGACAGCGGGTTGATCTTGAGTCGCGGGAGTACTCGATACGTCGTTTCACAAACTTTCACGCCTCAAATACGACGGTGGTACTCCGGAGCTTCCCAGAGCTGAGTGGTTTGGTGGCATTGTCTAACTAGGTGGTCTCCGTATGTCATCCTAGACGTGTGATCAGCGTCGATGATGGTGACCGTGTGGTCTTGAGTACACGCTCTGCAGAGTTGTAAATCTATACGTATAGTCCGGCCTTCGGGCTAGGACCTGTCTAGACCTGGACTACTTAGGGCTTGCGCCGGCCTTTTTGCCTGGACTACCCTCGGTATGCGCCGGTCTTTTGGCTAGGTTTTCTCGAGGTCCAACTTCTCCGAGTAGTGAGGGTGTTTTCTCTTCTCACCCCGAGTTGAGTGTGGTTTGGGGATTACGGCTGAGAGCCCAGAGGGCTGAGAGCCGGTTAGGCAGGCAGAAGGAGTTGAAGGGCTGTTCTGTCGCTGAGCGCAGTGGTGAGGTGTGAGATGTGTTGTGGGAATGGATCTGAGCTTTGTATGATATTGGTTTGGGCATTACACCAGGGTTGGTGTGATGCTGGGGATGGTAATTAAAACTTGTATATATTTATTTATTTAAACTTGATGCTTGCATAGGAAACTACAGCCAAATATAGGCCTTTTTGATATATCCTTTGCATTCCACAAAGCACCACATAGCAAAGCAAAGCATAGGGTGGGAAATAGCCAATTACTCGATTAATCGAAAAGTCATTTTTAGTTTGCAAGGTGAACTTCGGCTACTTGGAAGATTAGATGGTTTCGTGCCTACGCTCAAGCTGAGGATGGTTGATGACGCTTCCGCAACGTTCTTCTAGCTGTTCTGGATGCTGCGTGACTCTGTTTGCTTCCGCCAAGCGGCGATGTAATAATATTACCCTTCTACTTGTACTCTTTTATTCAAGTTTGACTCAGAATCGACCGTAAGTTGAATAATGTGATGGAATGATCCTGAGACTATCATATTATACATCTATCTGTGAATTTCCCTTCGTGGAAATTTGGGGATGTCACACTTGATTTCTCTCATTTACACCTTTTTGGTGATTGTTGACAAAGGGGGAGAAATAAGTCACAAAGATGTTGGAAAGGATCACACAAATAGGGGGAGCAAGCTCATAGACTATTTGTGCATTTGTATGTGCATGATCATAATGAAATGTGCATTGGCAATCTAAATTCAATATACATGATTGCTTGATGTATGCTAGCTTTTGAAAAATTGATTGGTGTATTGACCAACTAGCATGCATAGGATGTATCTAGACAAAGCTCACATTTTAAGCCTATAATGTTGATCTCATGGGGTATGTTGAGTTTTTGATGAAGTCTAGATACATGATGCTAAGGACTCCGATGGTTTCACGCTTCAAAGGTCCAATTTCTATAACCTTAGCATCTCTTTTGGTACTAGTATCTCTCCCCATGATTTCTATCCAACATATGTGCCAAAATTGAACCAAACACATGGAAGCACATATGTAGGGGGAGCCACTACTACCAAAACCGAACCTTGAAATGATTGTCCATTCCTTGACTTTTGTTCAAAACTCTAATGGGCAAGCAATTCAAGTTAAATTGAATTTATCTCTTATCTTTGTGAGTTGGTTGTCATCAATTACCAAAAAGGGGGAGATTGAAATCTCATGTTTGGTTTTGGAAATTGATGATGACACTTGTGGACTAATCCTTTGCTTTAAGTATGTATCTTAAGAAAGGATTAAGTGAATGACAAGGAGCATGATGATCATGAACATGGACAAAGATGGTGGACATGATGGATCGTCAAGCTCGGTGATCGGTTGGAGAGGAACCCTGGAGATCAAGGCAAAGGTATACTTGATAGGGTTTTCCTTTCGGTGATCAAGACACGATAGAGCGTGTGATCACATTATAGGATAGATAGCCGACTATCAAGAGGGAATGCCACGACAATCCTTGCATGAAGTGCTTCTAGGTCCATATCGATTTGCATGATGCATTTAGGACATGAGAGCACTAACTTCGATCTTGCCTAACATCTCGACATGCTAACATTGGTGATAACGTGGTCATCTTGGACGTGTTGGCAACCTATGGCAAGAGGCGAAGCAAGTTGGAAGCAAAGAGCAAAGAAAAGGAAGAAGATGCTGCTGTCCGAGGCGACCGGACGGGAAAAGTGGCCGACGCACTGACCGGACGCCCTGGCCAAGGCGTCGCGCAGAGAGCCCCCGCAGCCGGTTTGACCGGACGCAGGGACGGGACGCATCCGTGCTGACCGAAGCCGCGACCGGACGCCGGCGTAGCCGTTGGCTGTGGGGGGGCCGCTTGTCGGTTGTGACCGAACGCTTGACCGACGCGCGACCGGACGCTGCCGGGTGAGTCCGGGCTCGGTCGTCCGTCGGCCCGCAGTAAACTGCAGCTTGAATTCCAACGGCTCTTTTTCGAGGGGGTCTCTATATATACTTGTTTGGCCGGTATTTGGAGCTCTCTCTTGCACATTTGAACACTCCTACACACTTGTGAGCTTGTGAGACTCCTCTCCACTCATCTCTTCACTCTAACTTCGAATCTTGAGTGAGATTGAGTGATAGAAGTGCATTGCTTGATTAGTCTTGCATCTAGAGGCACTTCATCCTTGGAGAAGCCAAGATTCTTGTTTTTCTTAGGAATTTGCTTGGTTCCCTAGCTGCTTGGAGCAAGAGGCGGTGTTGAGCTCGATTGGAGCTTGTTCGAGGCCACACCGGTGGTGATTGTGAGGGGTCGTTCCTTACCCCACGGGAGATTCGCGAAAGGAGCACTAGTGGATTGCTCGTGGGCTTGTTGGACCCTCTCTTGTGATCGTTTTGCTTGAGCGCCCATAGGGGTTTTGGCACCGCCATTAAGCTTAGCAACCGTCAAGTGAGTGTGTCGCCACAACGAGGACTTAGCGTGCTTGCGGCAAACCGTGAACCTCGGTAAAAAAATCATCGTGTCACTTGTTCTTGCTCGTTGGAGATTTCTTGGTGATCACGGTGATTGGCTACAACCTCGACACTACACCGGTGGTATTGTATTCTAGCACCTCTTGTATTACTTTCGTAGTATATCTTGTTAGGGTGCTTAGTGTTGTGTAGCTTGTTTAGTTAGCCTAGTCTTGTTAGCTCCTAGTGGTAGAATTGGTTAGAAATATTTGTCCACCTAGGGAGTAACTTAGCAACCTAGTCATTGCTTGTGATTAGTGATACTAGAATTGCTTGAATTGTTAGAAGGCTTGCGTAATTAGCTTGAAGCATTTGCTTTTGTGCTACGCCGTCTTATTTGCTAACCGCCTTGCTTAGTGTTGTTTTGTAGAAGTTTTAATAGGCTATTCACCCCCCTCTAGCCATTAGGACCTTTCACCGCCGCCACGCTGAGGCTGGCTCTGTTGAACGGGCCGCTACGCCGGAAGTGGAGGCACCCCGTCGCCGGGTTCGCCGCGTCCACCACCGCCGCGAGCATGGGGCGCCCTCGGGGCCTGCCCACGCCGAAGCTTGCTCCCGTTGGATGTTCCGCCCAGTCGCCGAAGTCGTGCGGACTCTACGCGGATCCCGCTTGCATCTTGCAGGCTGCAGATTCTCCGGGGCAGAAAGCCGCGCCGCCACAGCGGGACAGGGGCGGAAGCCGCCGTGCGCGCCACGGCCCGCCGTGGCGACGTCCGCCTCATCTTCGTCGGAGACGCTCGGTGAGGTGGCCATCTTGCCGCTGGATCTCTATGTTGAAGCATTCCCGCGTAGGGTCATAATAGTCGCCCCGCTGTCGGCTCGGGGCGCCTCGAATGCGCGGAGGAAGTTCCTCGTTCTCCTGACGGAGCCGATTCCGTCGCCGACCAGGCCCCAATCATGCCCGGACGAGGAGGCAGGACGGGTTCTACAAAGATCCTTTGGCGGATGCGCCTTCCGCGTGATCGCCTGCGGGATAGCGTTCCTGTGGGACGACGGGGGCCGGCCAGGCTCTCCTCGCGGGGCGGCCGACTGAAGTTTCCGCCGGGCGAGGATTTCTCGGATTCTTCCCGCACCAATCGACGTGGATGCTTCTCCCAACGATTAGGGTTTCGGGCATCCTGCCGCGGGCGACCGCCGGGAAGGATCTTCCCCGTGCCTAGGGTTCCCCGAGGACCCTCCCGTGAGTCGCACCGGGGGTGCGTCGTCGATTCGGAGTCCGTTCTTGCCAATGCGCTCAGGCGCCGGTGGGTTCTTTGCCTCATCGCGCGCGGCCGTGATGGTGGACACGCTGCACCGGCGACGCCGCCTCCTTCGCCGTCATGTCGGGCAGAAGGATCATCTCATAGTTATGCGGCGAAGGCCACGAACTCCAGCGTCCCGAAGAACATGCGGTGCCAAGGAGCTCGCATCCTCCGAAAGGTGGTGGAAACAAAGGTGGAAACTCCATGAGGGCTGATGGAGATGTGGATTGCACACAGCGCGTCCCCTACCTGGCGCACCAACTGTCGGCGTTCCGAGAGCCGGGGGTGCCTCGGGTGCCGGCAATAAAGAATTTCTAGGCCGTGGTGCCTCCTCCCCCCCAATGGCGTAGCGCAAGATGGACACCTTATTACGGTGGGTTTATACTGGTTCAGCCAACGGGGCCCTACGCCCAGCGGGTGGTGTCCTGCTCGTGTTACCTCGCGCTCAAAGGAGAGCTCGTAGTAGGGGTTACAAGCAGCGTGAGGGAGAGAAGCTGGTCTCAAGCCCCACGATCGTGGTAGTGGTGGTGGTGGTGGTTGTCTGGCTACGTTTGTGGTCGGTCCGGTTCGGGTCGGTCTCCCCTCTCTAATGGGGCATTACTCCCCCTTTTATAGTAGGAAGAGGGAAGTAATGTTTACATATGCGGGTGCCTAGGTGGCTAATTCCCGAGGCTACACTTGTTGCATGTGCGCGGCCGAGGGTTGGTTGTCTTGGACGTCGTTTGATGAAGACACGCGTCCTGATCTGATGGCAGACGTGCCGTTTCCTGGTGCGGCCCCGAGGATCTGTGAGGCGTCCCTCACAGTCCGCATGGCGAGGGGCGGTCCCAGGAACGCTGGCTGTGGCGTGTCATGAGCCCGAGGGTCTGGCCCAACGTGGCGTCTTGGCGGTGTTTCTGGGAATGAACAGTGTTGTCCTGGTTTCCCGTGCTGGGCGGCGTAATACGTCACCGGCTCAGCTTTGTGTCCCATCAGTTGGATTGGGAAGCGATTTGGCAGCCGATTTGACTAGGCGTAATCGATGGCCCTGGCGCCTCGTCTGCTGTGCAACCGCATTAAATGCAGCCATTTCCCTTCCTTCAGACGAAACCTCCCATGCCCGAGGGTCAGCGACCCTGGGTGAGTCGGTTGGGCCACCTCGCCCGAGGATAGAGAGCTGGGTCTCGCTCGGGCGAGGCGGAGATTTCTCGCCCGAGGGTGGTGAGCTAGGCCACCCTCGGGCGAGGCGGAGTCCATGCGCCCGAGGACCCAGAGCCGTATCCTCCTCGGGCGAGACGGAGGTTGGGGTTGGGTCCGAGTCCCGGGTCGGGTTGGTGATGACGTGGAGCCGCCTGGTTCTCCGTTTTGTAAAGGTTCCTGACCTTGTCATTCTTGAGCGTAGCGAGCTCCCCGGGTCGTTGTCCTTCGTCGTGGTGACTCCTGTGGGCCGCTTGTGGGCCGGCTCCGGCTTCATGTATGTGCCGTGGCTCTTTGGCCTGGTCCGTCGCCTGTTGGGCCGTTCTTTGAAGCGGGATGGTGGCAGGCGGGTTTTACCGGGTCCCGATGGGCCGGGCGGATTCTTGTTGTTTGAGAATGTCTCCGGGGGCCGATATTTAGGTCCCCGACACTTTGTGTGCCATCGTGATGTGACAATGTTTGTGATGCTACCGTTAAAAATTTGAACTTATCAGTCAATTGTTTGTCCAGTTTTAATTTTTTAATTCTATGTAAAATTTTGTGATAATCGAGTGTTTGATGTATTTTATTTTATTTCGGTATAATGGGTATACCAACCCGAACCCGGTTGCGGGTAATGGATTTTTGGGGCTCATTTCGATAGCGTATTCTATTACCCGAACTTTTCAAAACCCGAACTACCCGACCGAACTTTGCGGGTAACCCGAACGCCCAGTGGTGAGCTCTACCTGTTGGACTTTGGCGGATTTGTTTGTTCTCTGCTGGCCACCAAATTTCAGCACCCATCGTTTCTTTGTTCTTATTGTTGAGATTTTTTAGAAAGGGACGGTAAAAAGCTTTGCCGCGATTTCTATTACTCGAATAAAAGGAAATGCAAGTGACAGCCTAGTTTTTTTTTGACCTGAAACCGAGCCGAAAAACCATACAATTGTGGAGGGTACCCTACTCTCCCTGCACATACCAGATCAACTCAACTCGCGCCCGCGAGTAGCACCCACTCAACTCTTGGTCGAAAAAGACCCAACTAGCAACTCAACACCAAACCAACAACTCCGGATGGGAGGAAAATAAAACATGACACTTTGCTCGGTTGGATTGGGTCATCAACACGAGCATCCATCCACAGCGGCAAGTCGGATTAGGACTTCGACAACAAACCTAGTCCACCACTAGCACAAAACCCCACGACACGGCGGCGGTGGAAACGACGAAATCAAGCCCCCCGCCGCGAGACCTCCCATCGATCGAGTCCATAACCACGACGATGCCTTTAAGAAGGTTACGACGTCCGAGCGCCGTCGTTGCCCGTTCACAAAGGACGGGCGAGCACGACAGAGTTAATGCCGGGACGCCGGTCGTTTCCTCCCAATGGCGAAATCGTCGTTTCTTCCTGCCTCGTTGCAAGAGTCGATGTGATTTCCTTTTGAAGAAACGGTGTCTAGGATTTTCATTCTCTTTCTTCGTTGATAAGAGTGTCGCCTTAAATTTTTGGCCGGAGTTAATGAAGATACTCCCTCCGTTCCACAATACTTTGCAATTCTTTGACTCATATAAATTGTATTTGACCTCTCGTCTTATTCAACTTTTTTAATAAATATTACCACTTTTTATTATGACTTATTACATCACTAAAGATATTGTAATGGCGTTTTTGTTTGTTTTATAATTTACATAAAAAATTTAAATAAAACGAAAGCAGTCAAATACGCTTTATATGAGTCAAAGAAATGCAAGTATTGTGGAACGGAGGGAGTAGAAAAACTCTTAAATGCCGTTGGGACTGTCCTGAGTAATCAGCTATGTAATCAAACCCTCGCGCAGTCTAGGCTGTGTTAGGTAGCGCTGCTCGTGCTTGTACCGCTTATTAAATCAAAGCTGGTTTGCAGCACCGATACTGCTAGATTAGTACTAGAAGGCTTGGTAGTTCTAATTTGTAATTTCAACTTACTTAGGTACATCGACCTCAATTAAGAAAGAGAGGGAGAAATTGTGGGGAAGCAAGCTGGATGGAAACATTGGAAAGGCCTGCAAAGAAACACACCCCTGGTTTCTCTATATACGAGACCTTCACTGTGGCCCTGCACCAGTGGCAGAAGAAGACTCCTTTACGGAGGATCCGGGCTATCATTACCACTGTGGTCTTCGTTGTCCTGTTGAAAAAACAAGGTATGTGGATGTGGTCATGATTTTTTCGTCTGCTAGAGACAGGTGCCACATAATAGAATTGACTGCAGCGCGCGATATGCCCGCTTCTTCAGTAATGCAGCGGCAGTTGCACCCGGACTGGCTGTTTGGAATCTTTGGATCGGAGCTGGACCGGTGACGATCCGTGTTTCTTCGTAAGTTTTCCTTCTACTATAGAGTAGAAGAGGCAGGTGCCCTATAATAACAAAATATTGAAATTGAACATGTTCACAAATTTATAGTTGCTGTCTATGTTCAGTAATGCAGCGGTGGTTGGACGACCTGGGCCTGGACTAGGACAGGACGGCTTGGCAAATGGTTGGACGGCCTGACCTGTAATAGCATGTATGCTCTTGAAGTTGATTATGCTTTTGTTTGGTTATGAAAACTAGTAGAATGGGGCTCATCACCACATTCTCAGTTCTCACCAAGGCTACTTATTTTCTGCAACCTTATTTGCTGCTCTATACAATTTGAACAGGATGGAGTAGCGTCTGAAAGTTTTAATAGAACTCTAGGCTGTTTGGGTGTCTGAAACCTTGTCACTACTACAGAATTGTTCATCACTGCCGGGCCCAACCCCTTCACCGCCGAAAACTGAACCGGCAGAACCATAGCGGTAGTGATGTGGGGTTTGAAACACTACGGGTCAAAACACCGGGCGGTGATGTGAGGAGAGACTGCGGTTTGATATCAAACCGGCAACAAGATCGTCACGTAACACTGCCGGGTGTTCCACGACCCGGCAGCATTTTTGATCCAAGCAATGCGGGTTCGAATTCAGCCGACGAGTTGATATTGGGAGCACCGCCGGGCTTTAACGAACCGACGTAATCTGCGGGGGATAACACTATCGGGTTAGAATGAGCCGACAAAGTGTATCGAAGAGCTAACAATGGCGGCTTACTTTGAACCCGCAGTGACCTGATGCGTGAACACCGTTTACGATCTCAACCCGACAAATAAGTTATTAGAGTGGAGACTATCGGTTAGTGCGGGCAGACGGTGATGTTTCGCTGCCTCTATGACGGTTAGTAATTCAAACCGATAGTGTTTGGTATAGTTACACTACCGGTTTGTTGCTCATTCACTGTCGGGCCTATGCCACCCGGCGTTTTTGTTTTAAATTTTAGAAATTTATGAATTTTTTCCTGAAAATCAGCTATTTTTAAACCCATAAAAGCATCATAGATACATTACATGGTTCAAAGGTTACATACAACTAACTCCACCTAATGTTCTACGAAATTGAGTCTAGGACATCAACTTCCAAATAAGGAAAACAATGACAATAGCCAAGATAGAAATCAAAACATCTTTCATAGGCCAAGTCGCAATTCTCCCAATCTTTATATCTATGGAGAGAGGCTTCTCATCGATCTCCAGGGCTGGTTGATAGTGAAAGTTTTCACCATAGTAGGCCCTGAATGCTTCAGCTTCAGTCTTGTATTTTTTGTAACAATTACCAGGGTAGCCAGAGACTTGAGCAGAGCAATCTTCCCAGGTTCGATAGATCCCTGGCACTTGACCAACATGCACTACATACCACGCCATGGTTTGCCTATACATGCAGCCAAAATAGGATGTTAATGCTATGTCATTCGGAAATGTTGTACAACAAGATTTTGAACACCACGAAACTCATGAATTTCAACATCTATCTCATTTCAATCACAATTCCATGTCTTCAATCATTGCTGTAAATGACCACAATGTTTAAATCTAATTTGTTCACCATAGACCAATTAAAATACTTTTGGCACTATATTAGGATCCCGAACTATTTGAAAGCAAAATCTAAATACAAAAAGGAAATAGCAGGGTGTAACATCCCCGATTTTCCACTAAGGGAAAATACACAGAATCGAATAATAATGTGAAAGTACCACAAGATATCTCCATCACATTATTATTCACGCTAATATCATAGTCAAACTTACGTACATTTACTTCATTACAAGAGAAATACAACTCCCGGGGACTCACCTAATACAAGATTAACCTAGCGGAAGCGTATCTCAGGACCTCGAAGTTGGCGTAGCACGTCAGCGAGTGAAGGCTCCTCCTTCACGGGCTTCATCAGAGTCGGCGTAAAGATTAGCGGAAGCAATCTTCATCTTCCGATCCAGCTTGAGCGTAGGAACGAAACCATCTAATCCTTCTATTTATCTGCGAGACAGGCAATCGCACACCGCCAGTATGTGTAGGTCATGGTCAGCACCGAATGAGCTTTGGTGGAAAACAAAAATAAGGGATCCGGCGATCCTAGTATTTGGTTGTGGTTTGCATCCTTAGCGCATGCGGCAGCGGCAAGAATAAATAATATTATTCACATTTTAACTCATTCCCAACATCTCCCCAAAGTCCAACTCATCTCAACACATGTCTCAACACAAGCCTCTCACAACACACACAGGTCGACAGACAAAGACTGCTCCTCTCGCCTGCCTAACCCGGCCCCACCCTCCAGGCTCTCGGCCGTAGCACACTCACCACCACCCCACACACTCGAGGTAAGGAAAGCAAACACCCTCTCTACTCTGAGAGAGAAGAACCCAGGAAAAACTCGGTCAAAAGACCGGCGCAGTCCGCGGAGGTTCCGGCAATAGGCCGGGTTACCTTTAGCGAGTCCAGGTCTAGATGTGTCCTAGCCCGAAGGCCGGACTATACGTATAGATTTACAACTCTGCAGAGCGTGTGCTCAAGACCAAACGGTCGCCATCATCGGCATAGCAAGTGCCTAGGCCGACATACGGAGACCTCCTAATCCGACGATGCCACCCAACCACTCAGCTCTGAGAAGCCCCGGAGTACCACCGGACGCCGAGACCGTAAGAACAAAAATGTACGAGCTCAGACTCAAGTCACACTGCTGTCTCGAGAGGGTGTGGGTCCTCGACACCCCTACCTCCCTATAAACTATCCGCTATCCTCCCAGAAGGTATGGCACCGCATGACTAAAAGGGGCAATCCGCAACCCGCCCATACGTAAGACGTGAGGTGAGCACCAAATTTCCCAGATCCTTAGTCCTCGAAGATACAAGTCCTTAGGTATGACCAGGCAAGACATCTTCACACTCCCTATTCCGGGCTTCGTCCCACCACAAGAGTCGGCACCGGATCTCCACATCCACACACAGTTACCCGCCACAGGTATGGTAAAGAAGGGGACGCTCAGAAGTATCCCCGGCAAGACTGGTCTCCGCGACTCGTCGTAGATCCTGCCTGGTCGACTCGACCCTCACCACACACCCAAGTCTAGACAGAAACTCATCCCCCCAGATGGCACAAATCTCCGGCACCGAAGTCGCCCGACACCAAACTCAACGCCCGGCACATATATCCCGGTTCATATATATACACGTAAGTGAGGTATAGCCACAAGTGGCAAGTGCAAGCAAGCAGGTAGAAATATATAAGTGCGAGCGCAAGCTGGGTAATTGTGGTGGATGGGTTTTAAGCGTGGCATTCAAGGCTCAGACAAAAGCATGCATCATATACTAGCAAAGGAATAAAATAAAGCGCTAGCATATCTATTTGCAATATGTCTAAATAGGATTCTCTAAAATAAAGTGCTGCCATGACACCTGCGATGTCGAGGAAGTAGTGGTACTAGCTTCATCAGCGGGGTAGTCGTACACCAGGGTCTCCTCCTGGGGCAGCTCCACTCCACGGTCATGTTGCCCTCCCTGCTCTCCTCCTCCATCGAGCTCTGGTCCAACGCTAACCTCGATGCAACTACCTCGCGAGACTACACGCGACAAGAGAGCAATCAATCAAAAGAGGCGACAAGACTCCAAATGACTACGACTCTGAAAGAACACAAAAGGGAACAGCTGAGCCCTCTCGGCATATATCCGATCCTTGGACTAAAGAAACAAGAGTGGTTGTTTGCTAAGTTTGAGCTTTAAGTCATAGCCTAGCTCGTACTTCACGGGTCGATCGTGTCGACCTGTACGACTTCTAATAAATGGCGTAGACCTTAGCTCATCCTGAGCAAACACCACTACACGCTAACTTTCGATCCACACGTCATTTAAATTGACGGGAACCGAAAAGGAGCGACAACAGTAATTCCGATCTCCCCTTATCCGAACGCCATTATAATTGACGAGAATTAAGAGGGGGTGGAACGGGAAAGAGAAAAGAAGGGCGACGCCAAGAAGAAGGCGAGTGCTTAATCCATTTGTAGGGTACCAAGACCAAGGTGCTTAAATTGCCCTAGTTGGGGTCTATTTGGTACAAGCATACAAGGGCTTAAGCATGAAAGAATCGAAAGGAGACGCAACATTCACACCTCTTTAATCCACTCGTCATAGCCACGACGGGAATTAAAGGAGTGGAATCAAGTTTGCAAATAAACGCCAAACAAGCGAAAGCTCAACCAACGCCTTACTAGATCGACGAGGATTGAGATAAGAGACGAGAAGAAACAGGATCCGCACTCCTTCGATTGACTCGCCATAGAACGGCGAAGGTTGGGAGAGAAGGGGCACGGTCCGACGATCCAAACCCACTCGTAGGGCACCACGACTGTGCATCTAACAGCACAAGGCTGTTCCTATGGCTCGTAGCAGTGCGGTTGTCACCGCTAGGTCCAAAGGAATGCCAGAGTCAATGCAGTACAAGCATACGAGGAGGCAAGGATAAACACTACGAAAAAGAAGGTGAAACTCGATGGCCATGGAAGGGCCATGAGCTTTACCTAAGCAAGTTGGCACCCGTCACCCTACCAAAGTTACTTCCTAATTCGTATCCCACTAATCTTGGTCATGGAGGGCTCGACATGTGTGGTTGAGATCCACTTCGATATTAACATCGATGTCGAGTCCAGAATAACCATGATTGTGCGACAGGAGTAGGAACTAGCGATTGTAGTGCGACGAAGACAACTTAAAGAACGAGCGAGGAAGGATAGGCTCGGCGTTACGGCCATGGCGAGAGAAGCTCGCGATCGCAACGTTACGAACGTATCAACCTCTTGCCGGCTCGACGGCACGGCACTCAACAAACAACACCACATAGATATTTGGACCAAAATGACAACATACAAACGACAATTGGAGTAGCACATTTCCCATAGCGACAAAGGAGATAGAAAGGATAGGCTGGCACGAAGGCACAACACCTATGACGACAGATAGACAAGGATATAACTTGATCATGGCATAAGATATATATATGTATATATTGATAAAGAATGATCGTGAGTAACATGAGGAACACATGATAGACCATATATGAACGACAGGTATATATGGATAATAAGCGATAAAGAAAAGAGGTGTCGACGACGTCGGAGACGGCGTCAACGGGATCAAGGCCCAACCTTGGAAGCAAAGGTTTCGGCTACTCATCATGGATGGTTGCAACTTGTTGCTAGCTGTCCAAACAAGGCCGCAAGGCCTACTGCTACCCTGCATATCGACAAGCAACGGCACGAAGGCCGGGCTCAGAACAGAGCAGTGGCAAGTTCACCGTTGGAAGGGTACCAGCAAGATCACAATAAAGTCATGTATTGGAATTTGGAAGGGACAAGGCAAGGCTTTGACCTTGTGTGCTCACCGGTGGCGAACGTCAGTCGACGGCAAGGTGGGGGTGTAGCTGTTGTCCTCCGACGATGCAGCAAAACAACAGCTTGTTGTACCCAGCTGTACCGCTGGATCCACCTCGCATAGCAGGGGTGGTACTAGTCAGGCATGGACAACAAGACGTGTTCAAGCAAAGTAAAAGCTCCAGCCTTGGGCTCATGGTGAACATGGCCAACGGCAAGGAGGCAAGGGTACAGGCTTTTTGGGCATGGTGGCTTACCAACGAGCTGCTGCTGCTCGGTCAGGCACAGAGTGGACGGGGTGCTGCTGCTCATGGTCGATGAGATAGGGCAGGGCACCGATGGGCTTGGCGTGGCGGTAGAAGTCATCTTGCTTTGGCTAAAGGCACACCATGGCAGCTGCTGCCCTGCAATGTCAGCAGAACGTGGCACGAAGGCCGGTTCAGCATCACAGGAAGAGGATCAGAGGCAACATCTTGGACCAAGGTGAGAGCTTGGTCTAGGATGGGGGGCTTACACTGGACGTCGATGTGCAGCAGAAAGGGACCGACGAGGCGGACGGCATGGTCGCGGACATGCCGCGACGCGGCACGACGATGCCCAAGGCGATGAGTGCTGCAAGGCCACGGCTTGAGCGGCAGGGTGCTGCTGCAGCTCATGGCCCACGTGAGGCACTGCCTCCCGATGAGGTGCTGCTGCGAGTGGCAAAAAGCAGCGGCCTGTTGCTCCTCGCTGCACCCTGCAGGGTACCAGACATGGCACGAAGGCCAGCCTCAGGTTGTGAATATGGACGACTGGAAGAGAAAAGTGGGGTTTTGGCTCATGGTGGCTCACCGGCGATGGCTGCTGCGAGAGCGCAGAGGCAACGACGCGGCATCGGGCTCGGCGCGATGCAGCGAGGTGGTCACGGCGAGGACGGGGTTGGCGCCGTGGAAGCCGAGCTCGGCGAGCAGCTCGGGGTCGCGATCGTGCGCTGGCAGCGCAGCGTCGTGGACACGGACGCGCTGCCCAGCGAGGCGCTGGAGGTGCTTAGCGGCCAGGTGCAGGTCGGCGGGCTCGATGACGTGCGGCGTCGTGGCTCGGCTCGGTGGCATGTCGAGGCTGTGGCTCGGTCGACGTCGTCGTCATGGTGCTGGGCTCGGCCGGAGGAGCAGTTTGCCGTGGCGAGGACGACGCGGCCGGGTGTTCGTCGAGGCAGCAGGACAGAGCCGCGTCGCACGCGACGTCGATGGGCGGCCTGATGCGAGGGCGAGGCCGGGCTCGAAGGCGAGGTGACGAAGACGGTGACCGCGGCGACGAACGGCGCCCCGCGGCGCACGGCAGCGTGGCGTGCGCTTCGTCGTGGCCACGCGGCGGTCGAGGCCGAGGCGGCGCGGTGCTGGCTCGTGGACGGGGCGATGCGAGCCCGGCGGCGCGGACGCGCGCGACGAGGTGGAGCAGGAGGGAGGAAATGGCGGCGGCGGCGGCTTGGGAGTCCGAGAGATGCGCCGGCACCTGCGGCTTAAATAGCGAGCGGCTGGCTAGGGTTCGAGGGTGATCCTCGGCGTCCGTGCCGTCTGATGGGATGGCCGGGACACGCGGCGAGCGATCCGTGCTCGTGTACGGACGCCGAGGTGGCACGTGGGCGCACGCGCGCGCGGAGAGCGGCGGCGGCGCGCGTCTAGAAGCAGGGGCGTTGTCTCCCCTCACGCTAGGGTTGAGGAGAAAGCCCGACTGGGCCTTGGGCCGGGGCGAAGGCGAGTTGGGCCGAGCGGTGAGGCATGGCAAGCAGGCCTGCGGCTGCTGCTGCTTTGCTGCCAGCGCTGGGCCAAGAGAAGAGAAGCACCGGCTGGGCTTGGGCTGTGCACGAGAGAGAGAAGAGAGGGAAGAAAAAGATTCTTTCTTTTATGCTTTTGCAATTTGAATCAAAAAGCATTACAAGACTCAAATATGGTATTTGAATCTCAATCCAAAGGAGGGTTTTACGGGAATCCAAAAGGGATTGAGTTAGGAATTTGTATGGTTTAATTCCAAGAGTCGACATTGGTGCAAAAGGTATTTTTGATATTAACTCAAAAAGGAGAAAGCAAGGAATTGAAATGAGAAGAATTCATAAAGTCAATTTTTATGAATCCGACTCACAACAATTTAGAGATTCGAGATAAATTCACAAGGGTTCACAACGGGATTTCAAAAGAATCTGATAAGAGCTTATGAGTTGAATCTATGGTTCCGGTTTGCGATAATTGAGAGATCTAAAGGGATTCGGAATGAACTCGAGATGAATCCAACAAAGGAGTTGAGATGAAAACGGATCCTTCCCATCTATGAAATATGAATTGAATGGGTCAAAAATGATCTCGCAAATAATTCCAGGAGAATAGGGGTTGGAGATAATTTTCTAAAGGGGCATAAGTAGAAGTTTCCCACTATCGCCCGCATGGTTTGGAAGGAATTCCATAGCTCCACAAAGGGGGTCGGGTCTGCTGGCGTAGCCAACCTTGGCTAGTTGTGGCCTCCATTATATTGGCTGGTCAGGCAACGTATGATATGGGCTACCGTTGATTAGGCATGGTAAGGCAGCTAGGGCTGGTCAGACGGGGTCATAGGGGACTATGGCTAGCCGAGGGAGGGTACGACAGGCTCTGGTTGTCCAAGATGAGGTACGACTTGCCGGGCAAGGCAACATGAGGCCAGGAGGTAGCTCGACGGTTGGTCAGGTTGATATTGTCGGCATGGTTCATCTTCTTGTCGTCGGAAGTCGTGGCATGGTTGTGGTCTCCGGAGATCATAGGAGAGAGTGAGATAAAGGGAAGGATATTCCGATTAAGATCCAATCTTCGGAGGATATCAGGAGGAGCTTAGAGTGATGAGAGATGTCTAAGAGGAGCTCAAGATAAGATATGAAAACGAACAAGGGAGTTTGGAATGATTGAGTCGGTGCATAAGATGTCTCCAAAAATTATTAGAGGATTTTTGGAGAGAGAGAAGAGAAGAGTTGCTACGGAGTGTGCTCTCAGACACAAAACCCTAACTCAACTACAAAGCTCCAACACAATTCTACAAACAATTCTATATGAATGCAACGTTTTGCTAGTGGGTCAACTTACGCTTGACCTAGCATCTACATGATTCACACATGGCAAGAAAAAAAATTTAAAAAGTTCGTAATTTTGGCTTCCCAAAAATCCAGGTTGTTACAGTCCACCCACCTTACAAGGATCTCGTCCTCGAGATTTAGGGGTTACTCGGACGTCTTGCTCAGACACTCAATCCAATTTTTGTACGGGTATCCAAGGTACTCAACATGTCTTGCGCCCTAGGGTTTTACGGTATGGGCTTTTGCTTTCCAAAACTCTTAAGCACTTGCTTCCTGTTGATGGCTTTCCCGGGGTTTGGCATATGCAAGAGTGCATTAGTTTGAAAGGAGAGACTTTGAAGAGAGGAGTTTCACAAACAAAACTTTTGCTTTGAAATAAAAACTCATTTCGCAAAGAGAGCTTTTGAAAGGTTTTGCAAATCAAGTTTCAAACTACTCTTTTTGAAATTAATTTGTTTTCGCAACCAAGGCCTTTGAAAAGCAGATTTGAAACAAGTCAAAAAACACTTTCAAATTTGCCAAAACTTTGCAAAACCGGTTTAAAACATTTCGTGGTAAGCTCGAATTTGAAATCGATTTTCAAGTTTCGATAAAACAAAAGCTTTTTATGGGGTTTTGTCAAAACTTTTCAAGAAGTTTGAAATACCTTTTCTTTTGAAACATCTTTTTCGCAAAGCTTTGAAATAGGCGCAAGGTTTTCAAAACATTTGAAAATCATTTGTTCAAAACGTTTTACAAACACAATGTCATTTGCAAGGAAAACATTTTGCAATCACCAAAACTTTTAAATTGCGCAATTTCAAAATCTCGTTTGAAATAGCGAGGAGGGAGAAGTTGTAGCAACTTTGAAACTCGTGAGAGGTTTCGGGAAGAGGGTTGAAATCGAATGCGCTTCAAAAACAAAACCTTTTAAAACTTTCTCAAACTTTGTTTAAAGAAGCTTTGCTTTGTAAAACAAATCATTTTCCTTTTGAAAGATTTCAAATCAAATAGCTTTGAAACTTCGTTTGGTTTTCAAAACAAACCATTGCTTTTTTCTTTTTCACAACCAATCAACTTTGAAATCGATTTGAAAACAGTTTGCAAGATTAGCTTTTGAAAGGA
The DNA here is from genome assembly GCA_015847255.1 of Hyparrhenia diplandra. Lineage (NCBI taxonomy): Eukaryota > Viridiplantae > Streptophyta > Magnoliopsida > Poales > Poaceae > Hyparrhenia > Hyparrhenia diplandra. The sequence goes on along the minus strand of JADLZK010010508.1, from coordinate 617,754 downwards.
ATTGGGCCCCGAGAGTGAAATCAAATACTTTGAAAACAAAGTTTTGAGCCAAAAGATTTGAAAACAACTTTTGAGACAAAAGATCTTTCGGTTCGCAAACTTTTGTAAAGCGATTCACAAGGTAAAAACTTTTGCTTTCTCGAATTTTTTTGCAACTCACTCTTGAAATGAGAAAGAGTTTCAAACCTTTTGAAATGAGAGGGGGTTTTCCAAATCTTTTCAAATCAACTCGATTGCAAACACCGATTTCAAAAGTGGTTTGAAAAGGGGAGAACTTTCGAAAAGGTTTCAAGTCGGTTTGCTTTTGAAATAGATTTGCTTTGCAAAAGAGGAAGCTTTTCCAAGCACAAGAGGGAAAAACAAATTTGAAGTCACTTTTAGTTGAAACCGAAATAGTTTCAAAAATAGAATGGTAAAGATATGATGCATTGGCTTTGCCGATTCCGAAAAGGTCACTTGTCCGGTCATAGGGCGGCTTGGGTTTAGGTTGCTATATCAACAGGGACCCCGAGTCACACATATATAAAAGTAGCTTATATACCCTACACTCGTAATAAAGCATACAAGAAACACAATGACAAAGAAGCAAGCAATCAATCAAGATTACAACTCCTATATGCATAGTGTTGACTTAAGGCGACTCCTAAGCCTTTGTAGTCTCACACGTCTATCGATGTAAACGTGGGCGGTACGAAAGGGGATCATTTCCTAGAGGTCAACTTTCCAGAATATGGATGGTCATTCCAGAAGCGTATTCAAGGTAGAGAAAGGGAATCAAGGAGTTAGTAACTCTAACTCGACAAATGCACAAGAGGTTTGGCTTCTATTCTAGTGTTGGGTACTAAAGGTCTCGTCCTAAGGTCAAGCCTCGCTCTAGATACCAACTGTAACATCCCCGATTTTCCACTAAGGGAAAATACACAGAATCGAATAATAATGTGAAAGTACCACAAGATATCTCCATCACATTATTATTCACAGTTAATATCATAGTCAAACTTCGTACATTTACTTCATTACAAGAGAAATACAACTCCTGGGGACTCACCTAATACAAGATTAACCTAGCGGAAGCGTATCTCAGGACCTCGAAGTTGGCGTAGCACGTCGGTAGTGAAGGCTCCTCCTTCACGGGCTTCATCAGAGTCGGCGTAAAGATTAGCGGAAGCAATCTTCATCTTCCGATCCAGCTTGAGCGTAGGAACGAAACCATCTAATCCTTCTATTTACCGCGAGACGAGGCAATCGCACACCGCCCGTATGTGTAGGTCATGGTCGGCTTTCCGAATGAGCTTTGGTGGAAAACAAAATAAGGGATCCGCGATCCTAGTATTTGGTTGTGGTTTGCATCCTTAGCGCATGCGGCGCGAGGAAATAAATAATATTATTCACATTTTAACTCATTCCCAACATCTCCCCAAAGTCCAACTCATCTCAACACATGTCTCAACACAAGCCTCACAACTCACACACGAGTCGACAGACAAAGACTCCTCTCCTACGCCTCTCCCTAACTAACCGGCTCCCCAAATCCGTGCTCACCGCCGTAGCACACTCACCACCACCCCACACCTCGAGGTAAGGAAAGCAAACACCCTCTCTACTCGAGAGAGAAGAACCCAGAAAAAACCCGGTCAAAAGACCGGCCAGAAGTCGCGGGAGGTTCCGCAATAGGCCGTGGTTACCTTTAGCGAGTCCAGGTCTAGACAGGTCCTAGCCCGAAGGCCGGACTATACGTATAGATTTACAACTCTGCAGAGCGTGTGCTCAAGACCAAACGGTCGCCATCATCGGCATAGCAAGTGCCTAGGCCGACATACGGAGACCTCCTAATCCGACGATGCCACCCAACCACTCAGCTCTGAGAAGCCCCGGAGTACCACCGGGACGCTGAGACTGTAAGAACAGGTACGAGCTCAGACTCAAGTCACACTGCTGTCTCGAGAGGGTGTGGGTCCTCGACACCCCTACCTCCCTATAAACTATCCGCTATCCTCCCAGAAGGTATGGCACCGCATGACTAAAAGGGGCAATCCGCAACCCGCCCATACGTAAGACGTGAGGTGAGCACCAAATTTCCTAGATCCTTAGTCCTCGAAGATACAAGTCCTTAGGTATGACCAGGCAAGACATCTTCACACTCCCTATTCCTGGCTTCGTCCCACCACAAGAGTCGGCACCGGATCTCCACATCCACAATACGCTTACCCGCCACAGTATGGTAAAGAAGGGGGGCGCCAGAAGTATCCCCGCAAGATCGGTCTCCGCGACTGTCAGATCCCGCCTGGTCGACTCGACCCTCACCACACACCCAAGTCTAGACGTAAACTCATCCCCCCAGATGGCACAAATCTCCGGCACCGAAGTCGCCCGACACCAAACTCAACGCCCCTAGCATATATCCCTTCATATATATACACGCAAGTGAGGTATAGCCACAAGTGGCAAGTGCAAGCAAAGGTGTAGAAATATATAAGTGCGAGCGCAAAGTCGGGTAATTGTGGTGGATGGGTTTTTAAGCGTGTGGCATTCAAGGCTCGAACAAAAAGCATGCATCATATACTAGCAAAGGAATAAAATAAAGCGCTAGCATATCTATTTGCAATATGTCTAAATAGGATTCTCTAAAATAAAGTGCTTTGCCATGACACCCCGCGATGTCGAGGAAGTAGTGGTACTAGCTTCATCGGGGGGGTAGTCGTACACCGTGGTCTCCTCCCGGGCAGCTCCACTCCACCTGGTCATGTTGCCCTCCCCGCTCTCCTCCTCCATCGAAGCTCGTCCAACGCTAACCTCGATGCAACTACCTCAAGAGACTACACGCGACAAGAGAGCAATCAATCAAAAGAGGCGACAAGACTCCAAATGACTACGACTCGAAGAAGAACACAAAAAGGGAACAAATTGAGCCCTCTCGGCATATATCCGATCCTTGGACTAAAGAAACAAGAGTGGTTGTTTGCTAAGTTTGAGCTTTAAGTCATAGCCTAGCTCGTACTTCACGGGTCGATCGTGTCGACCATGCACGACTTCTAATAAATGGCGAGACCTTAGCTCATCCCGAAAGCAAACACCACTACACGCTAACTTTCGATCCACACGCCATTTAAATTGACGGAACCGAAAAGGAGCGACAACAAGATTCCGATCTCCCCTTATCCGAACGCCATTATAATTGACGAGAATTAAGAGGGGGTGGAACGGGAAAGAGAAAAGAAGGGCGACGCGCAAGAAGGCGAGTGCTTAATCCATTTGTAGGGTACCAAGACCAAGGTGCTTAAATTGCCCTAGTTGGGGTCTATTTGGTACAAGCATACAAGGGCTTAAGCATGAAAGAATCGAAAAGGAGACGCAACATTCACACCTCTTTAATCCACTCGTCATAGCCACGACGGGAATTAAAGGAGTGGAATCAAGTTTGCAAATAAACGCCAAACAAGCGAAAAAGCTCAACCAACGCCTTTACTAGATCGACGAGGATTGAGATAAGAGACGAGAAGAAACAGGATCCGCACTCTTTCGATTGACTCGCCATAGAACGGCGAAGGTTGGGAGAGAAGGGGGCACGGTCCCGACGATCCAAACCCACTCGTAGGGCACCACGATCGCATCTAACAAAGACAAGGCTGTTCCTATGGCTCGTAGCAAAGCGGTTGTCACCGCTAGGTCCAAAGGAATGCCGAGTCAATGCAAAGACAAGCATACGAGGAGGCAAGGATAAACACTACGAAAAAGAAGGTGAAACTCGATGGCCATGGAAGGGCCATGAGCTTTACCTAAGCAAAGTTGGCACCCGTCACCCTACCAAAGTTACTTCCTAATTCGTATCCCACTAATCTTGGTCATGGAGGGCTCGACATGTGTGGTTGAGATCCACTTCGATATTAACATCGATGTCGAGTCCGTAATAACCATGATTGTGCGACGAGAGTAGGAACTAGCGATTGTAGTGCGACGAAGACAACTTAAAGAACGAGCGAGGAAGGATAGGCTCGGCGTTACGGCCATGGCGAGAGAAGCTCGCGATCGCAACGCTACGAACGTATCAACCTCTTGCCGCCGACGGCACGGCACTCAACAAACAACACCACATAGATATTTGGACCAAAAATGACAACATACAAAAAACGACAATTGAGTAGCACATTTCCCATAGCGACAAAGGAGATAGAAAGGATAGGCTGGCACGAAGGCACAACACCTATGACGACGGATAGACAAGGATATAACTTGATCATGGCATAAGATATATATATGTATATATTGATAAAGAATGATCGTGAGTAACATGAGGAACACATGATAGACCATATATGAACGATGGTATATATGGGATAATAAGCGATAAAGAAAAGAGGTGTCGACGACGCCGAGACGGCGTCAACGGGATCAAGGCCCAACCTTGGAAGCAAAGGTTTCGCTACTCATCATGGATGGTTGCAACTTGTTGCTAGCTGTCCAAACAAGGCCGCAAGGCCTACCGCTACCCCTGCATATCGACAAGCAACGGCACGAAGGCCGGGCTCGTAACAGAGCAGTGGCAAGTTCACCGTTGGAAGGGTACCAGCAAGATCACAATAAAGTCATGTATTGGAATTTGGAAGGGACAAGGCAAGGCTTTGACCTTGTGTGCTCACCGGTGGCGAACGTCAGTCGACGGCAAGGTGGGGGTGTAGCTGTTGTCCTCCGACGATGCAGCAAAACAACAGCTTGTTGTACCCAGCTGTACCGCTGGATCCACCTCGCATAGCAGGGGTGGTACTAGTCAGGCATGGACAACAAGACGTGTTCAAGCAAAGTAAAAGCTCCAGCCTTGGGCTCATGGTGAACATGGCCAACGGCAAGGAGGCAAGGGTACAGGCTTTTTGGGCATGGTGGCTTACCAACGAGCTGCTGCTGCTCGGTCAGGCACAGAGTGGACGGGGTGCTGCTGCTCATGGTCGATGAGATAGGGCAGGGCACCGATGGGCTTGGCGTGGCGGTAGAAGTCATCTTGCTTTGGCTAAAGGCACACCATGGCAGCTGCTGCCCTGCAATGTCAGCAGAACGTGGCACGAAGGCCGGTTCAGCATCACAGGAAGAGGATCAGAGGCAACATCTTGAACCAAGGTGAGAGCTTGGTCTAGGATGGGGGGCTTACACTGGACGTCGATGTGCAGCAGAAAGGGACCGACGAGGCGGACGGCATGGTCGCGGACATGCCGCGACGCGGCACGACGATGCCCAAGGCGATGAGTGCTGCAAGGCCACGGCTTGAGCGGCAGGGTGCTGCTGCAGCTCATGGCCCACGTGAGGCACTGCCTCCCGATGAGGTGCTGCTGCGAGTGGCAAAGCAGCGGCCTGTTGCTCCTCGCTGCACCCTGCAGGGTACCAGACATGGGCACGAAGGCCAGCCTCAGGTTGTGAATATGGACGACTGGAAGAGAAAAGTGGGGTTTTGGCTCATGGTGGCTCACCGGCGATGGCTGCTGCGAGAGCGCAGAGGCAACGACGCGGCATCGGGCTCGGCGCGATGCAGCGAGGTGGTCACGGCGAGGACGGGGTTGGCGCCGTGGAAGCCGAGCTCGGCGAGCAGCTCGGGGTCGCGATCGTGCGCTGGCAGCGCAGCGTCGTGGACACGGACGCGCTGCCCAGCGAGGCGCTGGAGGTGCTTAGCGGCCAGGTGCAGGTCGGCGGGCTCGATGACGTGCGGCGTCGTGGCTCGGCTCGGTGGCATGTCGAGGCTGTGGCTCGGTCGACGTCGTCGTCATGGTGCTGGGCTCGGCCGGAGGAGCAGTTTGCCGTGGCGAGGACGACGCGGCCGGGTGTTCGTCGAGGCAGCAGGACAGAGCCGCGTCGCACGCGACGTCGATGGGCGGCCTGATGCGAGGGCGAGGCCGGGCTCGAAGGCGAGGTGACGAAGACGGTGACCGCGGCGACGAACGGCGCCCCGCGGCGCACGGCAGCGTGGCGTGCGCTTCGTCGTGGCCACGCGGCGGTCGAGGCCGAGGCGGCGCGGTGCTGGCTCGTGGACGGGGCGATGCGAGCCCGGCGGCGCGGACGCGCGCGACGAGGTGGAGCAGGAGGGAGGAAATGGCGGCGGCGGCGGCTTGGGAGTCCGAGAGATGCGCCGGCACCTGCGGCTTAAATAGCGAGCGGCTGGCTAGGGTTCGAGGGTGATCCTCGGCGTCCGTGCCGTCTGATGGGATGGCCGGGACACGCGGCGAGCGATCCGTGCTCGTGTACGGACGCCGAGGTGGCACGTGGGCGCACGCGCGCGCGGGAGAGCGGCGGCGGCGCGCGTCTAGAAGCAGGGGCGTTGTCTCCCTCACGCTAGGGTTGAGGAGAAAGCCCGACTGGGCCTTGGGCCGGGGCGAAGGCGAGTTGGGCCGAGCGGTGAGGCATGGCAAGCAGGCCTGCGGCTGCTGCTGCTTTGCTGCCAGCGCTGGGCCAAGAGAAGAGAAGCACCGGCTGGGCTTGGGCTGTGCACGAGAGAGAGAAGAGAGGGAAGAAAAAGATTCTTTCTTTTATGCTTTTGCAATTTGAATCAAAAAGCATTACAAGACTCAAATATGGTATTTGAATCTCAATCCAAAGGAGGGTTTTACGGGAATCCAAAAGGGGGATTGAGTTAGGAATTTGTATGGTTTAATTCCAAGAGTCGACATTGGTGCAAAAGGTATTTTTGATATTAACTCAAAAAGGAGAAAGCAAGAATTGAAATGAGAAGAATTCATAAAGTCAATTTTTATGAATCCGACTCACAACAATTTAGAGATTCGAGATAAATTCACAAGGGTTCACAACGGGATTTCAAAAGAATCGATAAGAGCTTATGAGTTGAATCTATGGTTCCGGTTTGCGATAATTGAGAGATCTAAAGGGATTCGGAATGAACTCGAGATGAATCCAACAAAGGAGTTGAGATGAAAACGGATCCTTCCCATCTATGAAATATGAATTGAATGGGTCAAAAATGATCTCGCAAATAATTCCAGGAGAATAGGGGTTGGAGATAATTTTCTAAAGGGGCATAAGTAGAAGTTTCCCACTATCGCCCGCATGGTTTTTGAAGGAATTCCATAGCTCCACAAAGGGGGTCGGGTCTCTTTGGCGTAGCCAACCTTGGCTAGTTGTGGCCTCCATTATATTGGCTGGTCGCAACGTATGATATGGGCTACCGCTTGATTAGGCATGGTAAGGCGACTAGGGCTGGTCGGGGCGACGGGTCATATAGGGGACTATGGCTAGCCGAGGGAGGGCACGCATGTGGCTCACGGTTGTCCAAGATGAGGTGCGACTTGCCGGGCAAGGCAACATGAGGCCGGGGAGGTAGCTCGGCGGTTGGTCGGTTGATATTGTCGGCATGGTTCATCTTCTTGTCGTCGGAAGTCGTGGCATGGTTGTGGTCTCCTGAGATCATAGGAGAGAGTGAGATAAAGGGAAGGATATTCGATTAAGATCCAATCTTCTGAGGATATCGGGAGGAGCTTAGAGTGATGAGAGATGTCTAAGAGGAGCTCAAGATAAGATATGAAAACGAACAAGGGAGTTTGGAATGATTGAGTCGGTGCATAAGATGTCTCCAAAAATTATTAGAGGATTTTTGGAGAGAGAGAAGAGAAGAGTTGCTACTTCGAGTGTGCTCTCGCATTACACAAAACCCTAACTCAACTACAAAGCTCCAACACAATTCTACAAACAATTCTATATGAATGCAACGTTTTGCTAGTGGGTCAACTTACGCTGACCTAGCATCTACATGATTCACACATGGCAAGAAAAAAAAATTTAAAAAGTTCGTAATTTTGGCTTCCCAAAAATCCAGGTTGTTACAAATCCACCCACCTTACAAGGATCTCGTCCCTCGAGATTTAGGGGTTACTCTGACGTCTTGCTCGCACACTCAATCCAATTTTTTGTACGGGTATCCAAGGTACTCAACATGTCTTGCAGTCCTAGGGTTTACGGTATGGGCTTTTGCTTTCCAAAACTCTTAAGCACTTGCTTCCGGTTGATGGCTTTCCGGGGTTTGGCATATGCAAGAGTGCATTAGTTTGAAAGGAGAGACTTTGAAGAGAGGAGTTTCACAAACAAAACTTTTGCTTTGAAATAAAAACTCATTTCAAAGAGAGCTTTTTGAAAGGTTTTGCAAATCAAGTTTCAAACTACTCTTTTTTTGAAATTAATTTGTTTTCGCAAACAAGGCCTTTGAAAAGCGATTTGAAACAAGTCAAAAAAAAACACTTTCAAATTTGCCAAAACTTTGCAAAACCGGTTTAAAACATTTCGTGGTAAGCTCGAATTTGAAATCGATTTTCAAGTTTCGATAAAACAAAAAGCTTTTTATGGGGTTTTGTCAAAACTTTTCAAGAAGTTTGAAATACCTTTTCTTTTGAAACATCTTTTCGCAAAGCTTTGAAATAGGCGCAAGGTTTTCAAAACATTTGAAAATCATTTGTTCAAAACGTTTTACAAACACAATGTCATTTGCAAGGAAAACATTTTGCAATCACCAAAACTTTTAAATTGCGCAATTTCAAAATCTCGTTTGAAATAGCGAGGAGGGAGAAGTTGTAGCAACTTTGAAACTCGAGAGAGGTTTCGGGAAGAGGGTTGAAATCGAATGCGCTTCAAAAACAAAACCTTTTAAAAACTTTCTCAAACTTTGTTTAAAAGAAGCTTTGCTTTGTAAAACAAATCATTTTCCTTTTGAAAGATTTCAAATCAAATAGCTTTGAAACTTCGCTTTGGTTTTCAAAACAAACCATTGCTTTTTTTTTCACAACCAATCAACTTTGAAATCGATTTGAAACAGTTTGCAAGATTAGCTTTTGAAAGGAATTGGGCCCCGAGAGTGAAATCAAATACTTTGAAAACAAAGTTTTGAGCCAAAAGATTTGAAAACAACTTTTGAGACAAAAAGATCTTTTCGGTTCGCAAACTTTTTGTAAAAGCAGATCGCGCAAGGTAAAAACTTTTGCTTTCTGAAATTTTTTTTTTTTTTTGCAACTCACTCTTGAAATGAGAAAGAGTTTCAAAACTTTTTGAAATGAGAGGGGTTTTCCAAATCTTTTCAAATCAACTCGATTGCAAACACCGATTTCAAAAGTGGTTTGAAAAAGGGGAGAACTTTTCGAAAAAGGTTTCAAGTCGGTTTGCTTTTGAAATAGATTTGCTTTGCAAAAGAGGAAGCTTTTCCAAGCACAAGAGGGAAAAACAAATTTGAAGTCACTTTTAGTTGAAACACGGAAATAGTTTACGAAATAGAATGGTAAAGATATGATGCATTGGCTTTGCCGATTCCGAAAGGTCACTTGTCCGGTCATAGGGCGGCTTTTTGGTTTTAGGTTGCTATATCAACAGGGGACCCTGAGTCACACATATATAAAGTAGCTTATATACCCTACACTCGGGTAATAAAGCATACAAGAAACACAATGACAAAGAAGCAAGCAATCAATCAAGATTACAACTCCTATATGCATAGTGTTGACTTAAGGCGACTCTAAGCCTTTGTAGTCTCACACGCCTATCGATGTAAACGTGCGGTAATGAAAAGGGGATCATTTCCTAGAGGTCAACTTTCCGTAATATGGATGGTCATTCATGCATTCAAGGTAGAGAAAGGGAATCAAGGAGTTAGTAACTCTAACTCGACAAATGCACAAGAGGTTTGGCTTCTATTCTAGTGTTGGGTACTAAAGGTCTCGCCCTAAGGTCAAGCCTCGCTCTAGATACCAATCGAACATCCCCATTTTCCACTAAGGGAAAATACACAGATCGAATAATAATGTGAAAGTACCACAAGATATCTCCATCACATTATTATTCACAGCTAATATCATAGTCAAACTTCGTACATTTACTTCATTACAAGAGAAATACAACTCCCGGGGACTCACCTAATACAAGATTAACCTAGCGGAAGCGCATCTCAGACCTCCTCGGTTGGCGTAGCACGTCGGCCGAGTGAAGGCTCCTCCTTCACGGGCTTCATCGTAGTCGGCGTAAAGATTAGCGGAAGCAATCTTCATCTTCCGATCCAAATTGAGCGTAGGAACGAAACCATCTAATCCTTCTATTTACTGCGAGACGAGCAATACGCACACACCGCCCGTATGTAGGGTCATGGTCAAGACCGAATGAGCTTTGGTGGAAAACAAAAAATAAGGGATCCGCGATCCTAGTATTTGGTTGTGGTTTGCATCCTTAGCGCATGGCGGCAGCGGTAATAAATAATATTATTCACATTTTAACTCATTCCCAACATCTCCCCAAAGTCCAACTCATCTCAACACATGTCTCAACACAAGCCTCACACGGCACACACAGTCGACAGGACAAAGACACGCTCCTCTCGCCGCCTAACCGGCTCCCACCCTCCAGGGCTCTCCAGTAGCACACCACCACCACCCCACACTCGAGGTAAGGAAAGCAAACACCCTCTACTCGGAGAGAGAAGAACCCAGAAAAAACCCGGTCAAAAGACCCAGGCAGTCCTTGGAGAGGTTCCGGAATAGCCGTGGTTACCTTTTAGCGAGTCCGTCCAGGGGACAAAGTCCTAGCCCGAAGGCCGGACTATACGTATAGATTTACAACTCTGCAGAGTGCAGCTCAAGACCAAACGGTCGCCATCATCGGCATAGCAAAGTGCCTAGGGCCGACATACGAGACCTCCTAATCCGGGACGATGCCACCCAACCACTCAGCTCGAAGCCCCGAGTACCACCGACGCCGAGACCTTAAGAACAGTACGAGCTCGACTCAAGTCACACCGTTGTCTCGAGAGGGTGTGGTCCGACACCCCTACCTCCCCTATAAACTATCCGCTATCCTCCCGGAAGGTATGGCACCGCATGACTAAAGGGGCAATCCGCAACCCGCCCATACGTAAAGACGTGAGGTGAGCACCAAATTTCCCGCATCCTTAGTCCTCGAAGATACAAGTCCTTAGGTATGACCAGGCAAGACATCTTCACACTCCCTATTCCCGCCGTCCCCACCACAAGAGTCGGCACCGGATCTCCACATCCACACACGCTACCCGCCACGTATGGTAAAGAAGGGGACGCCGTGTATCCCCCGCAAGAAGATCGGGGTCTCCGCGACTGTCGTAGATCCCGCCCGGGTCGACTCGACCCTCACCACACACCCAAGTCTAGACGTAAACTCATCCCCCGTGATGGCACAAATCTCCGGCACCAAGTCGCCCGACACCAAACTCAACGCCCGGCACATATATCCCTGGTTCATATATATACACGTAAGGAGGTATAGCCACAAGTGGCAAGTGCAAGCAAAGCGTAGAAATATATAAGTGCGAGCGCAAGTCGGGTAATTGTGGTGGATGGGTTTTAAGCGTGGCATTCAAGGCTCGATTAAAAGCATGCATCATATACTAGCAAAGGAATAAAATAAAGCGCTAGCATATCTATTTGCAATATGTCTAAATAGGATTCTCTAAAATAAAGTGCTGCCATGACACCCGATGTCGAGGAAGTAGTGGTACTAGCTTCATCGGCCGGGGTAGTCGTGACACCGTGGTCTCCTCCCGGGGCAGCTCCACTCCACCTGTCATGTTGCCCTCCCCGCTCTCCTCCTCCATCGAGCCCGTCCAACGCTAACCTCGATGCAACTACCTCGCGAGACTACACGCGACAAGAGAGCAATCAATCAAAAGAGGCGACAAGACTCCAAATGACTACGACTGAAGAACACAAAAGGGAACAAATGAGCCCTCTCCGCATATATCCGATCCTTGGACTAAAGAAACAAGAGTGGTTGTTTGCTAAGTTTGAGCTTTAAGTCATAGCCTAGCTCGTACTTCACGGGCCGATCGTGTCGACTGCACGACTTCTAATAAATGGCGAGACCTTAGCTCATCCCCGAGCAAACACCACTACACGCTAACTTTCGATCCACACGCCATTTAAATTGACGGAACCGAAAAAGGAGCGACAACAAGATTCCGATCTCCCCTTATCCGAACGCCATTATAATTGACGAGAATTAAGAGGGGGTGGAACGAAAGAGAAAAGAAGGGCGACGCCGCTAAGAAGGCGAGTGCTTAATCCATTTGTAGGGTACCAAGACCAAGGTGCTTAAATTGCCCTAGTTGGGGTCTATTTGGTACAAGCATACAAGGGCTTAAGCATGAAAGAATCGAAAGGAGACGCAACATTCACACCTCTTTAATCCACTCGCCATAGCCACGACGGAATTAAAGGAGTGGAATCAAGTTTGCAAATAAACGCCAAACAAGCGAAAGCTCAACCAACGCCTTTTACTAGATCGACGAGGATTGAGATAAGAGACGAGAAGAAACAGATCCGCGACTCCTTCGATTGACTCGCCATAGAACGGCGAAGGTTGGGAGAGAAGGGCACGGTCCGACGATCCAAACCCACTCGTAGGGCACCACGACCGCGGCATCTAACAAAGACAAGGCTGTTCCTATGGTCAGAAGCAAAGGCGGTTGTCACCGCTAGGTCCAAAGGAATGCCGTAGTCAATGCAAAGATACAAAGCATACGAGGAGGCAAGGATAAACACTACGAAAAAAGAAGGTGAAACTCGATGGCCATGGAAGGCCATGAGCTTTACCTGCTAAAAGCACCCGTCACCCTACCAAAGTTACTTCCTAATTCAGATCCCACTAATCTTGGTCATGGAGGGCTCGACATGTGTGGTTGAGATCCACTTCGATATTAACATCGATGTCGAGTCCGTAATAACCATGATTGTGCGACAGAGTAGGAACTAGCGATTGTAGTGCGACGAAGACAACTTAAAGAACGAGCGAGGAAGGATAGGCTCGGCGTTACGCCATGGCGAGAGAAGTCATGACGCAACGCTACGAACGTATCAACCTCTTGCCGCCCGACGGCACGGCACTCAACAAACAACACCACATAGATATTTGGACCAAAATGACAACATACAAACGACAATTGGAGTAGCACATTTCCCATAGCGACAAAGGAGATAGAAAGGATAGGGGCGGTACGAAGGCACAACACCTATGACGACGATAGACAAGGATATAACTTGATCATGGCATAAGATATATATATGTATATATTGATAAAGAATGATCGTGAGTAACATGAGGAACACATGATAGACCATATATGAACGATGTGTATATATGGATAATAAGTTTATAAAGAAAGAGGTGTCGACGACGCCGGAGACGGCGTCAACGGATCAAGGCCCAACCTTGGAAGCAAAGGTTTCGCTACTCATCATGGATGGTTGCAACTTGTTGCTAGCTGTCCAAACAAGGTCGCAAGGCCTACCGCTACCCCGCATATCGACAAGCAACGCACGAAGGCCGGGCTCGCTCGAACAGCGCAGTGGCAAGTTCACCGCTGGAAGGGTACCAGCAAGATCACAATAAAGTCATGTATTGAATTTGAAGGACAAGGCAAGGCTTTTGACCTTGTGTGCTCACCGGTGGCGAACGCCAGTCGACGGCAAGGTGGGGTGTAGCTGTTGTCCTCCCGACGATGCAGCAAAACAACAGCTTGTTGTACCCAGCTGTACCGCTGGATCCACCTCGCATAGCAGGGGTGGTACTAGTCAGGCATGGACAACAAGACGTGTTCAAGCAAAGTAAAGCTCCAGCCTTGGGCTCATGGTGAACATGGCCAACGGCAAGGGAGGCAAGGGTACAGGCTTTTTGGGCATGGTGGCTTACCAACGAGCTGCTGCTGCTCGGTCAGGCACAGAGTGGACGGTGCTGCTGCTCATGGTCGATGAGATAGGGCAGGGCACCGATGGGCTTGGCGTGGCGGTAGAAGTCATCTTGCTTTTGGCTAAAGGCACACCATGGCAGCTGCTGCCCTGCAATGTCAGCAGAACGTGGCACGAAGGCCGGTTCAGCATCACAGGAAGAGGATCAGAGGCAACATCTTGAACCAAGGTGAGAGCTTGGTCTAGGATGGGGGCTTACACTGGACGTCGATGTGCAGCAGAAAGGGACCGACGAGGCGGACGGCATGGTCGCGGACATGCCGCGACGCGGCACGACGATGCCCAAGGCGATGAGTGCTGCAAGGCCACGGCTTGAGCGGCAGGGTGCTGCTGCAGCTCATGGCCCACGTGAGGCACTGCCTCCCGATGAGGTGCTGCTGCGAGTGGCAAAGCAGCGGCCTGTTGCTCCTCGCTGCACCCTGCAGGGTACCAGACATGGCACGAAGGCCAGCCTCAGGTTGTGAATATGGACGACTGGAAGAGAAAAGTGGGGTTTTGGCTCATGGTGGCTCACCGGCGATGGCTGCTGCGAGAGCGCAGAGGCAACGACGCGGCATCGGGCTCGGCGCGATGCAGCGAGGTGGTCACGGCGAGGACGGGGTTGGCGCCGTGGAAGCCGAGCTCGGCGAGCAGCTCGGGGTCGCGATCGTGCGCTGGCAGCGCAGCGTCGTGGACACGGACGCGCCGCCCAGCGAGGCGCTGGAGGTGCTTAGCGGCCAGGTGCAGGTCGGCGGGCTCGATGACGTGCGGCGTCGTGGCTCGGCTCGGTGGCATGTCGAGGCTGTGGCTCGGTCGACGTCGTCGTCATGGTGCTGGGCTCGGCCGGAGGAGCAGTTTGCCGTGGCGAGGACGACGCGGCCGGGTGTTCGTCGAGGCAGCAGGACAGAGCCGCGTCGCACGCGACGTCGATGGGCGGCCTGATGCGAGGGCGAGGCCGGGCTCGAAGGCGAGGTGACGAAGACGGTGACCGCGGCGACGAACGGCGCCCCGCGGCGCACGGCAGCGTGGCGTGCGCTTCGTCGTGGCCACGCGGCGGTCGAGGCCGAGGCGGCGCGGTGCTGGCTCGTGGACGGGCGATGCGAGCCCGGCGGCGCGGACGCGCGCGACGAGGTGGAGCAGGAGGGAGGAAATGGCGGCGGCGGCGGCTTGGGAGTCCGAGAGATGCGCCGGCACCTGCGGCTTAAATAGCGAGCGGCTGGCTAGGGTTCGAGGGTGATCCTCGGCGTCCGTGCCGTCTGATGGGATGGCCGGGACACGCGGCGAGCGATCCGTGCTCGTGTACGGACGCCGAGGTGGCACGGGCGCACGCGCGCGCGGAGAGCGGCGGCGGCGCGCGTCTAGAAGCAGGGGCGTTGTCTCCCTCACGCTAGGGGTTGAGGAGAAAGCCCGACTGGGCCTTGGGCCGGGGCGAAGGCGAGTTGGGCCGAGCGGTGAGGCATGGCAAAAGCAGGCCTGCGGCTGCTGCTGCTTTGCTGCCAGCGCTGGGCCAAGAGAAGAGAAGCACCGGCTGGGCTTGGGCTGTGCACGAGAGAGAGAAGAGAGGGAAGAAAAAGATTCTTTCTTTATGCTTTTGCAATTTGAATCAAAAAGCATTACAAGACTCAAATATGGTATTTGAATCTCAATCCAAAGGAGGGTTTTACGGGAATCCAAAAGGGATTGAGTTAGAATTTGTATGGTTTAATTCCAAGAGTCGACATTGGTGCAAAAGGTATTTTTGATATTAACTCAAAAAGGAGAAAGCAAGGAATTGAAATGAGAAGAATTCATAAAGTCAATTTTTATGAATCCGACTCACAACAATTTAGAGATTCGAGATAAATTCACAAGGGTTCACAACGGGATTTCAAAAGAATCTGATAAGAGCTTATGAGTTGAATCTATGGTTCCTGGGTTTGCGATAATTGAGAGATCTAAAGGGATTCGAATGAACTCGAGATGAATCCAACAAAGGAGTTGAGATGAAAACGGATCCTTCCCATCTATGAAATATGAATTGAATGGGTCAAAAATGATCTCGCAAATAATTCCGTGAGAATAGGGGTTGGAGATAATTTTCTAAAGGGGCATAAGTAGAAGTTTCCCACTATCGCCCGCATGGTTTGAAGGAATTCCATAGCTCCACAAAGGGGGTCGGGTCCGCTGGCGTAGCCAACCTTGGCTAGTTGTGGCCTCCATTATATTGGCTGGTCAGCAACGATGATATGGGCTACCGCTGATTAGGCATGGTAAGGCAGCTAGGGTCTGGTCGACGGGGTCATAGGGGACTATGGCTAGCCGAGGGAGGGTACGACATGTGCCGTTGTCCAAGATGAGGTACGACTTGCCGGGCAAGGCAACATGAGGCCGAGGTAGCTCGACGGTTGGTCGCTGATATTGCCTCCGCATGGTTCATCTTCTTGTCGCCGGAAGTCGTGGCATGGTTGTGGTCTCCTGAGATCATAGGAGAGAGTGAGATAAAGGGAAGGATATTCCGATTAAGATCCAATCTTCTGAGGATATCGAGGAGCTTAGAGTGATGAGAGATGTCTAAGAGGAGCTCAAGATAAGATATGAAAACGAACAAGGGAGTTTGGAATGATTGAGTCGGTGAGATAAGATGTCTCCAAAAAATTATTAGAGGATTTTTGGAGAGAGAGAAGAGAAGAGTTGCTACGAGTGTGCTCTCGACACAAAACCCTAACTCAACTACAAAGCTCCAACACAATTCTACAAACAATTCTATATGAATGCAACGTTTTGCTAGTGGGTCAACTTACGCTTGACCTAGCATCTACATGATTCACACATGGCAAGAAAAAAAATTTAAAAAAAGTTCGTAATTTTGGCTTCCCAAAAATCCAGGTTGTTACAGTCCACCCACCTTACAAGGATCTCGCCCTCGAGATTTAGGGGTTACTCGGACGCCTTGCTCGCATTACACTCAATCCAATTTTGTACGGGTATCCAAGGTACTCAACATGTCTTGCAGTCCTAGGGTTTCGGTATGGGCTTTTGCTTTCCAAAACTCTTAAGCACTTGCTTCCGGTTGATGGCTTTCCGGGGTTTGGCATATGCAAGAGTGCATTAGTTTGAAAGGAGAGACTTTGAAGAGAGGAGTTTCACAAACAAAACTTTTGCTTTGAAATAAAAACTCATTTCAAGAAGAGAGCTTTTTGAAAGGTTTTGCAAATCAAGTTTCAAACTACTCTTTTTGAAATTAATTTGTTTTCGCAACCAAGGCCTTTGAAAAGCGATTTGAAACAAGTCAAAAAACACTTTCAAATTTGCCAAAACTTTTGCAAAACCGGTTTAAAACATTTCGTGGTAAGCTCGAATTTGAAATCGATTTTCAAGTTTCGATAAAACAAAAGCTTTTTATGGGTTTTGTCAAAACTTTTCGAAGAAGTTTGAAATACCTTTTCTTTTGAAACATCTTTTCGCAAAGCTTTGAAATAGGCGCAAGGTTTTCAAAACATTTGAAAATCATTTGTTCAAAACGTTTTACAAACACAATGTCATTTGCAAGGAAAACATTTTGCAATCACCAAAACTTTTAAATTGCGCAATTTCAAAATCTCGCTTTGAAATAGCGAGGAGGGAGAAGTTGTAGCAACTTTGAAACTCGGGAGAGGTTTCGGGAAGAGGGTTGAAATCGAATGCGCTTCAAAAACAAAACCTTTAAAACTTTCTCAAACTTTGTTTAAAGAAGCTTTGCTTTGTAAAACAAATCATTTTCCTTTGAAAGATTTCAAATCAAATAGCTTTGAAACTTCGCTTGGTTTTCAAAACAAACCATTGCTTTTTCTTTTCACAACCAATCAACTTTGAAATCGATTTGAAACAGTTTGCAAGATTAGCTTTTGAAAGGAATTGGGCCCCGAGAGTGAAATCAAATACTTTGAAAACAAAGTTTTGAGCCAAAAGATTTGAAAACAACTTTTGAGACAAAAGATCTTTCGGTTCGCAAACTTTTGTAAAAGCGGTTCGCAAGGTAAAAACTTTTGCTTTCTCGAATTTTTTTTTTTTTGCAACTCACTCTTGAAATGAGAAAGAGTTTCAAACCTTTTGAAATGAGAGGGGTTTTCCAAATCTTTTCAAATCAACTCGATTGCAAACACCGATTTCAAAAGTGGTTTGAAAAGGGGAGAACTTTCAAAAGGTTTCGAAGTCGGTTTGCTTTTGAAATAGATTTGCTTTGCAAAAGAGGAAGCTTTTCCAAGCACAAGAGGGAAAAACAAATTTGAAGTCACTTTTAGTTGAAACCTGGAAATAGTTTCTGAAATAGAATGGTAAAGATATGATGCATTGGCTTTGCTGATTCCGAAAGGTCACTTGTCCGGTCATAGGGCGGCTTGGGTTTAGGTTGCTATATCAACAGGGACCCTGGAGTCACACATATATAAAGTAGCTTATATACCCTACACTCAGGTAATAAAGCATACAAGAAACACAATGACAAAGAAGCAAGCAATCAATCAGCATTACAACTCCTATATGCATAGTGTTGACTTAAGGCGACTCCTAAGCCTTTGTAGTCTCACACGCCTATCGATGTAAACGTGGGCGGTACGAAAGGGGATCATTTCCTAGAGGTCAACTTTCCGTAATATGGATGGTCATTCTCAAAGCGTATTCAAGGTAGAGAAAGGGAATCAAGGAGTTAGTAACTCTAACTCGACAAATGCACAAGAGGTTTGGCTTCTATTCTAGTGTTGGGTACTAAAGGTCTCGCCCTAAGGTCAAGCCTCGCGCTCTAGATACCAACTGTAACATCCCCCGATTTTCCACTAAGGGAAAATACACGAATCGAATAATAATGTGAAAGTACCACAAGATATCTCCATCACATTATTATTCACGCTAATATCATAGTCAAACTGTACATTTACTTCATTACAAGAGAAATACAACTCCCCGGGACTCACCTAATACAAGATTAACCTAGCGGAAGCGTATCTCAGACCTCGGTTGGCGTGAGCACGCCGGGCCGAGTGAAGGCTCCTCCTTCACCGCTTCATCGTAGTCGGGCGTAAAGATTAGCGGAAGCAATCTTCATCTTCTCGATCCAAATTGAGCGTAGGAACGAAACCATCTAATCCTTCTATTTACCGCGAGACAGTGCAATCGCACACCGCCGTGTATGTGTAGGTCATGGTCAGACCGAATGAGCTTTGGTGGAAAAAAGAAAATAAGGGATCCGGGCGATCCTAGTATTTGGTTGTGGTTTGCATCCTTAGCGCATGCGGCAAAGAAGAATAAATAATATTATTCACATTTTAACTCATTCCCAACATCTCCCCAAAGTCCAACTCATCTCAACACATGTCTCAACACAAGCCTCACAAATCACACACACAGTCGACAGACAAGACCCGCTCCTCTCGTCGCCTAACCGGCCCCCAAATTCCCTCCAGTGCTCTCACCAGAAGCACACTCACCACCACCCCACACTCGAGGTAAGGAAAAGCAAACACCCTCTCTACTCGGAGAGAAGAACCCAGAAAAACCTCGGTCAAAAGACCTACGCAGCCGCGGAGGTTCCGGCAATAGGCCGGGTTACCTTTAGCGAGTCCAGTCTAGACAAAGTCCTAGCCCGAAGGCCGGACTATACGTGATAGATTTACAACTCGCAGAGCGTGTGCTCAAGACCAAACGGTCGCCATCATCGGCATAGCAAGTGCCTAGGCCGACATACGAGACCTCCTAATCCGACGATGCCACCCAACCACTCGCCGAGAAGCCCCGAGTACCACCGGACGCCGAGACCGTAAGAACAAAACGAGCTCGTACTCAAGTCACACCGCCGCCTCGAGAGGGTGTGGGTCCTCGACACCCCTACCTCCCTATAAACTATCCGCTATCCTCCCGTAAGGTATGGCACCGCATGACTAAAAGGGGCAATCCGCAACCCGCCCATACGTAAGACGGAGGTGAGCACCAAATTTCCTGCATCCTTAGTCCTCGAAGATACAAGTCCTTAGGTATGACCAGCAAGACATCTTCACACTCCCTATTCCCGCTTCGCCCCACCACAAGAGTCGGCACCGGATCTCCACATCCACACACGCTACCCGCCACGTATGGTAAAGAAGGGGACGCCGTAAGTATCCCCGCAAGACCGGGTCTCCGCGACTCGTCAGAGATCCCGCCCTCGGGTCGACCCGACCCTCACCACACACCCAAGTCTAGACGTAAACTCATCCCCCCGATGGCACAAATCTCCCAAGACCGGTCGCCCGACACCAAACTCAACGCCCGGCACATATATCCCTGTTCATATATATACACGTAAAGTGAGGTATAGCCACAAGTGGCAAGTGCAAGCAAAGGTAGAAATATATAAGGCGAGCGCAAGCTGGGTAATTGTGGTGGATGGGTTTTAAGCGCGTGGCATTCAAGGCTCGCATAAAAAGCATGCATCATATACTAGCAAAGGAATAAAATAAAGCGCTAGCATATCTATTTGCAATATGTCTAAATAGGATTCTCTAAAATAAAGTGCCGCCATGACACCGCGATGTCGAGGAAGTAGTGGTACTAGCTTCATCGGGGGGTAGTCGACACCGGGGTCTCCCTCCCGGGCAGCTCCACTCCACGGTCATGTTGCCCTCCCTCGCTCCTCCTCCTCCATCGAGCCTCGTCCAACGCTAACCTCGATGCAACTACCTCGCGAGACTACACGCGACAAGAGAGCAATCAATCAAAAGAGGCGACAAGACTCCAAATGACTACGACTAAAGAACACAAAAGGGAACAAATGAGCCCTCTCGCATATATCCGATCCTTGGACTAAAGAAACAAGAGTGGTTGTTTGCTAAGTTTGAGCTTTAAGTCATAGCCTAGCTCGTACTTCACGGGTCGATCGTGTCGACTTGCACGACTTCTAATAAATGGCGTGACCTTAGCTCATCCCGAAAGCAAACACCACTACACGCTAACTTTCGATCCACACGTCATTTAAATTGACGGAACCGAAAAAGGAGCGACAACAAGCATTCCGATCTCCCCTTATCCGAACGCCATTATAATTGACGAGAATTAAGAGGGGTGGAACGGAAAGAGAAAAGAAGGGCGACGCCAAGAAGAAGGCGAGTGCTTAATCCATTTGTAGGGTACCAAGACCAAGGTGCTTAAATTGCCCTAGTTGGGGTCTATTTGGTACAAGCATACAAGGGCTTAAGCATGAAAGAATCGAAAGGGAGACGCAACATTCACACCTCTTTAATCCACTCGCCATAGCCACGACGGAATTAAAGGAGTGGAATCAAGTTTGCAAATAAACGCCAAACAAGCTTAAAGCTCAACCAACGCCTTACTAGATCGACGAGGATTGAGATAAGAGACGAGAAGAAACAGATCCGCACTCCTTCGATTGACTCGCCATAGAACGGCGAAGGTTGGGAGAGAAGGGCACGGTCCGACGATCCAAACCCACTCGTAGGGCACCACGATCGCATCTAACAAAGACAAGGCTGTTCCTATGGCTCAGAAAAGGCGTTGTCACCGCTAGGTCCAAAGGAATGCCGAGTCAATGCAAGATGCATACGAGGAGGCAAGGATAAACACTACGAAAAAGAAGGTGAAACTCGATGGCCATGGAAGGGCCATGAGCTTTACCTGCAAGTTGGCACCCGTCACCCTACCAAAGTTACTTCCTAATTCGATCCCACTAATCTTGGTCATGGAGGGCTCGACATGTGTGGTTGAGATCCACTTCGATATTAACATCGATGTCGAGTCCGTAATAACCATGATTGTGCGACAGAGTAGGAACTAGCGATTGTAGTGCGACGAAGACAACTTAAAGAACGAGCGAGGAAGGATAGGCTCGGCGTTACGGCCATGGCGAGAGAAGCTCGCGCGATCGCAACGCTATTTAACGTATCAACCTCTTTGCCGCTGACGGCACGGCACTCAACAAACAACACCACATAGATATTTGGACCAAAATGACAACATACAAACGACAATTGAGTAGCACATTTCCCATAGCGACAAAGGAGATAGAAAGGATAGGCCGCACGAAGGCACAACACCTATGACGACGATAGACAAGGATATAACTTGATCATGGCATAAGATATATATATGTATATATTGATAAAGAATGATCGTGAGTAACATGAGGAACACATGATAGACCATATATGAACGACAGGTATATATGGATAATAAGCGATAAAGAAAGAGGTGTCGACGACGCCGAGACGGCGTCAACGGGATCAAGGCCCAACCTTGGAAGCAAAGGTTTCGCTACTCATCATGGATGGTTGCAACTTGTTGCTAGCTGTCCAAACAAGGCCGCAAGGCCTACTGCTACCCTGCATATCGACAAGCAACGGCACGAAGGCCGGGCTCGAACAGAGCAGTGGCAAGTTCACCGTTGGAAGGGTACCAGCAAGATCACAATAAAGTCATGTATTGAATTTGAAGGGACAAGGCAAGGCTTTGACCTTGTGTGCTCACCGGTGGCGAACGTCAGTCGACGGCAAGGTGGGGGTGTAGCTGTTGTCCTCCGACGATGCAGCAAAACAACAGCTTGTTGTACCCAGCTGTACCGCTGGATCCACCTCGCATAGCAGGGGTGGTACTAGTCAGGCATGGACAACAAGACGTGTTCAAGCAAAGTAAAGCTCCAGCCTTGGGCTCATGGTGAACATGGCCAACGGCAAGGAGGCAAGGGTACAGGCTTTTTGGGCATGGTGGCTTACCAACGAGCTGCTGCTGCTCGGTCAGGCACAGAGAGGACGACGGGTGCTGCTGCTCATGGTCGATGAGATAGGGCAGGGCACCGATGGGCTTGGCGTGGCGGTAGAAGTCATCTTGCTTTGGCTAAAGGCACACCATGGCAGCTGCTGCCCTGCACAATGTCAGCAGAACGTGGCACGAAGGCCGGTTCAGCATCACAGGAAGAGGATCAGAGGCAACATCTTGAACCAAGGTGAGAGCTTGGTCTAGGATGGGGGCTTACACTGGACGTCGATGTGCAGCAGAAAGGGACCGACGAGGCGGACGGCATGGTCGCGGACATGCCGCGACGCGGCACGACGATGCCCAAGGCGATGAGTGCTGCAAGGCCACGGCTTGAGCGGCAGGGTGCTGCTGCAGCTCATGGCCCACGTGAGGCACTGCCTCCCGATGAGGTGCTGCTGCGAGTGGCAAAGCAGCGGCCTGTTGCTCCTCGCTGCACCCTGCAGGGTACCAGACATGGCACGAAGGCCAGCCTCAGGTTGTGAATATGGACGACTGGAAGAGAAAAGTGGGGTTTTGGCTCATGGTGGCTCACCGGCGATGGCTGCTGCGAGAGCGCAGAGGCAACGACGCGGCATCGGGCTCGGCGCGATGCAGCGAGGTGGTCACGGCGAGGACGGGGTTGGCGCCGTGGAAGCCGAGCTCGGCGAGCAGCTCGGGGTCGCGATCGTGCGCTGGCAGCGCAGCGTCGTGGACACGGACGCGCTGCCCAGCGAGGCGCTGGAGGTGCTTAGCGGCCAGGTGCAGGTCGGCGGGCTCGATGACGTGCGGCGTCGTGGCTCGGCTCGGTGGCATGTCGAGGCTGTGGCTCGGTCGACGTCGTCGTCATGGTGCTGGGCTCGGCCGGAGGAGCAGTTTGCCGTGGCGAGGACGACGCGGCCGGGTGTTCGTCGAGGCAGCAGGACAGAGCCGCGTCGCACGCGACGTCGATGGGCGGCCTGATGCGAGGGCGAGGCCGGGCTCGAAGGCGAGGTGACGAAGACGGTGACCGCGGCGACGAACGGCGCCCCGCGGCGCACGGCAGCGTGGCGTGCGCTTCGTCGTGGCCACGCGGCGGTCGAGGCCGAGGCGGCGCGGTGCTGGCTCGTGGACGGGGCGATGCGAGCCCGGCGGCGCGGACGCGCGCGACGAGGTGGAGCAGGAGGGAGGAAATGGCGGCGGCGGCGGCTTGGGAGTCCGAGAGATGCGCCGGCACCTGCGGCTTAAATAGCGAGCGGCTGGCTAGGGTTCGAGGGTGATCCTCGGCGTCCGTGCCGTCTGATGGGATGGCCGGGACACGCGGCGAGCGATCCGTGCTCGTGTACGGACGCCGAGGTGGCACGTGGGCGCACGCGCGCGCGGAGAGCGGCGGCGGCGCGCGTCTAGAAGCAGGGGCGTTGTCTCCCTCACGCTAGGGTTGAGGAGAAAGCCCGACTGGGCCTTGGGCCGGGGCGAAGGCGAGTTGGGCCGAGCGGTGAGGCATGGCAAGCAGGCCTGCGGCTGCTGCTGCTTTGCTGCCAGCGCTGGGCCAAGAGAAGAGAAGCACCGGCTGGGCTTGGGCTGTGCACGAGAGAGAAGAGAGGGAAGAAAAAGATTCTTTCTTTTATGCTTTTGCAATTTGAATCAAAAAGCATTACAAGACTCAAATATGGTATTTGAATCTCAATCCAAAGGAGGGTTTTACGGGAATCCAAAAGGGATTGAGTTAGAATTTGTATGGTTTAATTCCAAGAGTCGACATTGGTGCAAAAGGTATTTTTGATATTAACTCAAAAGGAGAAAGCAAGGAATTGAAATGAGAAGAATTCATAAAGTCAATTTTTATGAATCCGACTCACAACAATTTAGAGATTCGAGATAAATTCACAAGGGTTCACAACGGGATTTCAAAAGAATCGATAAGAGCTTATGAGTTGAATCTATGGTTCCTGGGCATATAATTGAGAGATCTAAAGGGATTCGAATGAACTCGAGATGAATCCAACAAAGGAGTTGAGATGAAAACGGATCCTTCCCATCTATGAAATATGAATTGAATGGGTCAAAAATGATCTCGCAAATAATTCCGTGAGAATAGGGGTTGGAGATAATTTTCTAAAGGGGCATAAGTAGAAGTTTCCCACTATCGCCCGCATGGTTTGGAAGGAATTCCATAGCTCCACAAAGGGGGTCGGGTCCGCCGGGCGTAGCCAACCTTGGCTAGTTGTGGCCTCCATTATATTGGTCGGTCGCAACGTATGATATGGGCTACCGTTGATTAGGCATGGTAAGGCGCCTAGGGCCGGGTCGACGGGGTCATAGGGGACTATGGCTAGCCGAGGGAGGGTACGACATGTGCTCGGGTTGTCCAAGATGAGGTACGACTTGCCGGGGCAAGGCAACATGAGGCCGAGGAGGTAGCTCGACGGTTGGTCGGGTTGATATTGTCGGCATGGTTCATCTTCTTGTCGCCGGAAGTCGTGGCATGGTTGTGGTCTCCTGAGATCATAGGAGAGAGTGAGATAAAGGGAAGGATATTCCGATTAAGATCCAATCTTCTGAGGATATCGAGAGGAGCTTAGAGTGATGAGAGATGTCTAAGAGGAGCTCAAGATAAGATATGAAAACGAACAAGGGAGTTTGGAATGATTGAGTCGGTGCATAAGATGTCTCCAAAAATT
This sequence comes from Hyparrhenia diplandra, assembly GCA_015847255.1. Lineage (NCBI taxonomy): Eukaryota > Viridiplantae > Streptophyta > Magnoliopsida > Poales > Poaceae > Hyparrhenia > Hyparrhenia diplandra. The sequence goes on along the minus strand of JADLZK010010508.1, from coordinate 592,646 downwards.
ATTAGAGGATTTTGGAGAGAGAGAAGAGAAGAGTTGCTACGAGTGTGCTCTCGCACACAAAACCCCTAACTCAACTACAAAGCTCCAACACAATTCTACAAACAATTCTATATGAATGCAACGTTTTGCTAGTGGGTCAACTTTACGCTGACCTAGCATCTACATGATTCACACATGGCAAGAAAAAAATTTAAAAGTTCGTAATTTTGGCTTCCCAAAAATCCAGTTGTTACAAAGAAAGCTTGGATTTATCAACACGACATTTCAACGAACAACTCAAAGGCGGACCGACGACTCACCGAAGCTTCCGGCGGCCGGCGCGCTCCTCGTCTTGTCTCGGCGGCGGCGACGCAGCGCCCTAGAAGGAAGCGTAGGGCGCGACGGACGTTCTTCCGGCGGAATCGAGCTCGAGGTCGCGGCAGTACGGTGTCCGGGCGTAGACGGGGACGCGGAGGCCGCAGACGGGCTGCGGGTAGCGGCGGTCCCCGTCGACGTGGACGAAGAACAAGCGGTCGAGGCGAGGCGAGAACAACGACGAATTAGATCTCATTCTCATAGGCAAAATCTCGAGGAACTAAATGGCTAATTAGTTCTCACCGTGGAAGGCGCGCAGACGGCCGCGCCGCGCTGGGGACGCCGAGAAGAAGAGAATGGAGCGGGCGCCGTAGGGGGCGACGACGACCGCGGGCGTGTGTGGTGGTGGTGCTCCGCTGGCGATGCCGGTGGGTAACGATTGGGGCGCGGGATTGCAAATGACCTGAAAATTTCAGCTCACCGCTACGAAGCTATTATATATCGCCGGTGGCCGAACGAATGGCGCGGGGTTCAAATGACTCGTGAAATTTTCACCTCGCGCGCCCATTTCCATAGTTAATCACCGCCGGTTTAATAGTAGCCCTACAGTCCCAAATTATAGGTTCACCGCCGGTATAAACGCCGGCCGACCCGACAAAGGATCGACATCGCAGCCACCGACACACGGTACCAAAGCTCACGGTGATAAGATCACACCGTTGCCACCTACCACCGCCACGGTGATAAGATGACACCGCTTGCCACCTACCACCGCCATTCCCACCTACCACCGCCTATAAAAAAAGCCCCACGCAGAGAGCCATGTATGGCGAACCGCGCGCCGGCCGACCTCTTCTCGTTATTTGCCAATTCTCCTATCCACATATATGGCCTCTATTTGGGAGAAAGCCCTCCACATAAACATTTTATCATGGGTAGATTTTGCGCATAAAGTACTAGAAGGGTGTTTTTGAAGATTAAGCTACAACGCTAAGCGTAAGCCGGGTGTGATGCTCGTGCAACGCCATTGTTGCATGGATCCGCCTGAAGACGAAAAGCGAGGAGCAAAGTAGCGTGCATTCTTGTGCTTCGTCGCCGAGATGAGAGCCCCGTCTCCTCGTCGCCTTTGCCAAGCACGGAGAGACATTGGTTCTTCACAGAGGTCCCATCCGCCTTACTTAGATCACTAAGCATAACGTAGCATTGTAACCACCTCGGGCATAGGTGCTAGAAGGGTGTTTTTGAGGTGGTTATTTCTTAATGTGTTTGTACACTTTGATTATTGTACCGTGTCAATTGTAATCTTAGGTCTTTTCGATCAATATTTTATTATTAGATCTTTCCGATCCATATTTTTATTATTAGATTTTTCTATGTGATAAACGCGATAGAAGGAGGTTAATTAAAGCTTGAAAACTTATGAATTTTGCACCAACCTATACACCGAATTGCCTCCTAGGACACATGAGACCATGTTGAAAATTTTGGCACCAATCGACTCTTAGTGGGTAACCCCAGCTCAACCTCGTAATTACTCTGGGTCGTCGCGTAGAAAATTCAATTTAATTGAAAAAATACCAAACCTTGTCCGAAAAAAATCTCAAACATCGTGCTTCCTTCACACGTGGCATGTGCACGCCTAAGAAAAAGTTTGAGGCCGAGACCACACCGAATGAAGATGACCCAAAGATAGCTTATGGATCTAATTGTCACCATGCTACCGATGAAAGGGGTCAAGTACCTTTGTGAAGCATGTCTACTCCCACAATGTAGAAATGTCTTGAATATTTTTTACAACCTTGTGCACCCAAATTATGCCCCCACACAAGATCTTAGGTCTTTTCTCGATCCATATTTTTATTATTAGATTTTTCTATGTGATAAACGCGATAGAAGGAGGTTAATTAATGCTTGAAAACTTATGAATTTTGCACCAACCTACACACCGAATTGCCTCCTAGGACACATGAGACCATGTGGGAAATTTTGGCACCAATCTGCTCTCATTAGTGGGTAACCCCAGTTCAACCGTAATTACTCTGGGTCGTCGCGTAGAAATTCAATTTAATTGACAAAAATACCAAACCTTGTCCGAAAAATCTCAAACATCGCGGCTTCCTTCACATGTGGCATGTGCACGTTTAAAAAGTTTGAGGCCGAGACCACATCGAACGAAGATGACCCAAAGATAGCTTATGGATCTAATTGTCGGTCATGCTACCGATGAAAGGGGTCATGTACCTTTGTGAAGCATGTCTACTCCCACAATGTAGAAATGTCTTGAATTTTTTTACAACCTTGTGCACCCAAATTATGCCCCCACACAAGATCTTAGGTCTTTCGATCCATATTTTTATTATTAGATTTTTCTATGTGATAATCGCGATAGAAGGGTCGATCACTATCGGTTTCGTATTTGCAAACCGGTAGTGTTGTCTTTTTATCGCCGGGGCTCGTTTAAAACCCTAAGCAGCGATATATTTCAAACCGACGCTATCTTTCACCGCCGTGAGATTAATTGACCTTTCTTTTCACCGAGTTGAGCGTTTGAATGATGTTCACCAACTTTTCTGGTTAGTACATAGAGCATTTATATATTTATGTTCGCTCATGAAAGATAAGAAGGGCGTCGAAAAAAAGAGAACTATGCCCGTATTATGATATATAAATGCAAACATCCATTAATTGGAAAGGAACACACACGATTGTATATATAGAGGAGCAAACCGATTACAATATCCGATTACATATATGATAACAAAGACCTTGAAAAAATTACATATATGATAACAAAGACCTTTCCACGAATAGATCAATGTTATCATCAAAGTGTACAAACACATTTAAAATAAAAAACGCCGAAGGTAATGTGATTCTTGCCGATGAAATTCGATGGGATTTTGAAAGCCCATCGGTGCGCTGAGGTCCCATCTGGGTCTTGTGAGGTTTCTTGTGGGCGATCTTTCAAGGAGGGCATAACTCGGATTTACATTGAATCCACGGCAAGGATGCCTTTTCGTATAATTATCCGTAATGGCCAAGTCGTGGTTGCATCCAATGACAAAGATGCATAGACATTCACAAGAGAAGATCATATTAATCTATGAAAATCGCTTTGATCACCAAAGGAGATTTTCATTGAAGCGCAATTTCATAGATTAACATGATCTTCTCTCGAGAATGCCATGTCTCTCATATGGACATGTAAATCCAAATGCCCAGCCTCTCAAGCACCTACGTAACCGGATGGTTCCGCGAATCTCACAAATGTTCTAACCTTCTACTCGCCGCTCAATCTTCGCAAAGACTCTTGTAGCACCTCTTGTGTGTGTGAACCATTTTGGTGGCTTAAGATGCATAAGAATGATATCTCAGACGTGGAGGGCTTTCTCCCATAGAGAGGCCATAGATATGTATGTGGAGAGTAGCAAAGAAGATCGAGGAAGAAGAAAATGCATAACCGAATCCGAGTATCAAGAAAGAGGACGAAGAGAACTCGAATTGCAAACCTAAGGGCCGCACTAGCCGCTTTTATAGGCCGATGTCGCGGTAATGACCGGACACGCCGGTTTCAAATTGGCACCCCGGCAAAGGATATGGAAGTTCATTGCCGGATAATTGGCACCGCATAAACCAAGCACCGGGTCGTGGGTACGGAGAATCCAGGCAACAAAGGTTCTTCTGGATTGGTGCGGTGAGGCGGTCGTATGCATCGCTGACAATGCAAAATACCGCCGGTGAGTAGTGTTAACCCCAGAAGGATACTCCATAACATTGCCGCGGTAGTGGTACAATCGCGCTGATATATGTGATCACCGCCGGTGCCGAAAGTGCACCGTAGTGTGTTATTATCGACATTGATATAACCCATCGACGCAGCCAGCCAGGGGTGCTCACCTTTTCTCATGGGAAGCGAGACACCGGCCGGTTAATTAAGCGAACCAAGAGTGAAGACTAGAGCAACACGATTCTCAAGGTCGCAAAATGTGACGTATCACAAAGCCATGACCTACTCGGCAGCCTATATACGTACTATTAAAATGAAAATTTATAATACGGAGTGTACGTGGGCGCATTTAACGGGGTTAGTTGAAATCTCAATGCATTAACGCTGAGATAAAATTGATGATTTCAATAAATCAATTTTTTACGATATAACTATTTGTTTCACCGATTTGTTAATCACCGCCGGTTCGTGTGTGGGCCCGACGCTGATCAATGAAGGTGGAGACTCGTTGTCGTCCGCGCGCCATTGGAAACGCAGCCCGTGAATTGCCGCAACCGCACGGGCGCGGAAACGCCGGCCGCCAGAGAGATCGTAAGGCGAATTCCAACCAGCGATCGTGTGAATTCCAAGCGGTTGCTTTGACGCCGCTCGATCGTGGGGGAAGTGGAGCGACCGGCTAACTCTATTTAAGCACACCCCTCCGATCATGGCGTTCATCCATTCCGCTTCTCGATCATCCAAACACATTCTCTTTGCATTCTTCGGCCGCCATGGCTGCCTCAGCTCAAGATCCAACAAGCGCACCAGGGAGGAAATGGAGGCGGCGAGGCCAAGGGCAAGGAACCGGTGGTGGAGGCGCCGGGCGGCCGACGCCCCCGGCTCCGACCCGACCGACCGCCCCTCCGACCACGCCCCGCCTAAGCGAGACCGCCGCATGGACCTTCTGCCACCCGCTAGAGGCGACGGCCGATGACCTTGCCGGTCGCCGCCGCATGCGAGGGTGATCGAGGGATTTCACCGATCGCCTCCGTCCCGCCTTCGATGCCGGGCGAGCCGGGCGGACGGCCATGGTCTTCTCCCAAGGGTGGATCCACTCCCGAAGAGAAGATGAACCACTACGCCCCCAAGGTGGAGCAGTCGGGCCGGATCGCCCTCAAGGGCTTGGCTAAGAAGGACGACTCCAGGGCGGAGGAGGAGGAGGACGAGGACTATGTCTGGCCTTCCTTCCTTTTTTTTTTTTTTTTTTTTATCATTTTTATTATATGTTCTCGCTTTTTTTTTTTTGTATATATTAATAAAATAAAAATTATATATATTATTGCGTGTGTTGCTCCTCTGTCCCCTCGAGTCCTGCTTTCGCTTTCAGTTCAAAGAGCGATTAAAATTAAAATATGATTTGTATCTTAACTTGTCCTTTGGAAAATAATTAATCGGGCGTTGAGTGCCGAGGAGACGGCCATTGGGCGCAGCGGCAAGGCGGTTCACGTTTTTCCGAGGAACCGCCTTTTTAGGAACGCCACATTTATACCCCCGTCCCCGTGCCCCCCTCCCGCTATCCAACACTAACTTCTCTTTTCGGTTGCCCCTCACAAAGATGAAACGCCGGACTCGCCGCCGCCACGATCGTCGACATGGCCGCCACCAGGGAGGAGATGAAGTTATTTGTGGAGCGCCTCCGCGCCGCCCTCACCAGCCGAACGGCCCGGCCGACGACGTTGGCTCGCCAAAGGTGAACCCGCCTCGAGGAGAGGGCCAACTTCTACGCCCTCCGGTCGAAGTCTCGGCCGATACCCTCACCGAGGGATACCGCCAAACGGGAGGAGGCGGCCGGGGAAGGCGCTGCCGCCGGCAAGGAAGGCGCTGCCGCCGCTGCCGCTGGCCAAGAAGGCCAAGAAGGCGGCCTAGGTTCCCTTCTTTTATTTGTTTATGTTAATTTCGTTGTCCGATTCAGGTGGATGTGTAAGATACAATGATCCGTGTGGTTAATTTGCTAATGGTTCAGTTGTTGGTTAATCTGCTGCATGGCAATCTCTTTATCTTTCGTTAATTTGGGTTCTACTTGTTTCCTTGAATCGGTTTATTATTTATTATGATGCTTGTCAATCTTAATTTTCTATCATCCGTGTTCAACTGTTCCTCGTGAAACCGCTGGCCGAGTCCTATATACATAACCCCGTCCTCCGGTCCGCTCCAACACTCCGCTCTCAAACACACTCCCCTCTCTAACCCGTTTTCCGCAAGAAGCCGGCCGCCGGTCGGGCGGACGCCGCCGACGGCATCGACATGGCCGCCGACCGGGCGGAGAAGATCATCCCGCACGCCCCGCCGCCCCGCAACAAGCTCACAACACCGGCCGACCAAGTTGGTCCGCCCAACGATGAATCAACACTTGAAGGAGAAGTCCATCATCGCCTCCGGATCGAAAGTACTTGGCCGATAACCTCGCCGAGGGGATACCGCGCCAAACCGAGGAGATGGCGACCAAGAAGGCTGAAGAAGGCCGCGGGCGCCAAGAAGGCCAAGAAGAAGGCCAAGAAGGCGCTTCATTATGTCACCGCTTTCTTTTTATGTTAATTAATTGTATCACTGTTTCTGACAGTTTAATCTAGTTTGTGTCATTTGTTAATGGATCGGGTCGCTTGTTAACTGACGCGTGTTAATCTTCGCTTCTCGATTTTTGTTTTATCGCTCCTTTGCTTCCCCTCCCAAATCGCTATCGGTTCCAATCAACCCGGTTGTGTTAATCGTTGAATCGCTATCGGTTCTAATTCAAAACCGCCCGATGATATGTGTCCATCAAGACCACCGCCGGGAATGATTCAAACCGGTAGAGCTATAAATCTTCACCGCCGGTATTGGTCGAGTCCGTGGAGATTCTGATTTGTCCCGCGCTGGACGGTTCATCACCGTCGGGCGCCGTTCATCGCTGCCGGTGGACTAAATTTCGGCAAAGATACCGGCGGTAGTGATGAGCGAATCTGTAGTAGTGTGTCCAAGTGGTGGTCTTTTGTTTTTTTCGAGTCCTTTTGAACTCTCTTAAGCGCCTCTCTGCAGCTGGTAACCCCAACAATTACTTTAATGTAAAAACGTGTTCGCTTTCCAAAAAGCCGAGTTATAAAGCTCATTTTAAAAAAAAAAATCGTCAAAGCTCGACCATAATCAAAGTCCTACCGATGGGAGTGCGATGGGGCGGCCCCGAATTATACCCCTGCCTTCTCCTTATATATGTGCATCGCGGTCGCGTCGACACGGTGTCATCCTGCTACCGCGGCCGCGTTGTGCGCGCCGTGCCATCGTCGGCCGAGGCGGCGGCCCCAAGGCACGGCCCGCGGGCCGAAAAACCGTGTCGTGCCACCCGGTAAGCACGGTTTTTGACGCCATGCCATGCCGCCCGTGGCCCATCAAATTTTCACAGTTCAAAATTGATCACATAACATGATTTTCACATATTGAAATAGCAATTGATTCACAAATTCACAAAATATGACGAAACATGATATATTGATCGTGCAATGCTGCCTCATTAAAAACCTTTACAGTGAAACTCACCCTTGTGAGAAATCCTAGAAAGGGAAAAAGAGTGCAGCCAGCTCAAGATTCAAGTTTCAAGTTTCAAACATGTTAAACATGTAGCTCTATTACAATAGCCATCTCAGCGGCAGCAATAGCATAGTTTCAGTTTAGTCAGTTATGGTCCTTTCCACCCGTAAACGAGTGAATTAACTCCCTGGTATTGATCTTCTCTATCGTGACACGGAGCTCTATCTATCATTTCTTCTTGGATGCGCGATATCCATGTTCAAGTTCAACTAAGTCAAGTGACTATTGACTACTGACTAGACTATTGACTAAGTGTTTGCACTACTACATATTGCAATGCACCAAAATGTCCAAAAGATCCTACACAAGTGATCCACTTCAGTCTATTGTTCAAAGACCCAAAATAATATAGCAATGGAGCTACATGTAGTTCTTACCTCCCATGTTGTCATCTTCTTCTAACCACGCCCACTACCAACAACCCGTTACCACCAACGAACTCCGGTCTTGCTGGTGTCGCTACCACTGCCGCTGCCTTGACCCACATCATCAATCCGCAGGTTCTCGAAGGACTCCACAAGGTTGAAGTCCTCAACGACATGCTGTTCTCTCCTTGCTCCTACTCCCAATCCTTGATACATGTGAGCATCTCAACATGCTCAGGCAACAAGCGCCGCCGCCGGTCTTCAAGTATCCTACCTGCCAAGATGAAACAAGACTCTAAGGAAATAGTAGATGCAGGAAAACAGGACATGATATCTTGAGCCAAAATAGGCAAGATAGGATAGATTTGCTTGTGGTCACACCACTACGCCAGAATATCAAAGTTTTCTAGAAAGACTGTCGGTCGGTCATTGTCTAAGTAAGTTGTAAGCTCACTAACAACAGATGGTGTAGATGAATCAAAAGTACGGATTACCAAAGAGCCTTCCCCCATGACTGTTTTTCTCTTACCAGAGGAAATGAAGGTCAGACAGTTTTGTAGATCTAGTCTGTTGCACCAAATTTATCAACATACCTGTGAACAGCCTAGTCATCTCATCTTTCACATCACCATAGTATAAACTGTAATTTTGTCCTTGAACCTTACCAAGTAGATCAAGCAATGAATACAATCTCTACATCTTACCTCTAGGATCAAGAATTAAAGCAAAAGAATATAGCAATGGATGTTTCTCCTAGTATTTAAGTAATTTAAGCTTCATAGGATAAGAGTTGATCTAAAAATTATTATCGATTCAACTTCTTTCAAAAGCTCAAAGAATATCAAGAATATTGTGCGTAACCGGTGGAGGTGTGGGATAGTAAACACCAGATAGAACAACAGTGCACTCATAAAAAAGTTCGAGGAAATTCATTATCTGTTCATCAATATGCCAATGCAATGGAGTCAACAATTCAGAACCATAAATTGAGTTAACAATCACAAGAAACAGATCCTTGAATACATATTGGCATGTAGAATTTTTAGCCAACAAGTGTCTAAACATCAAATAAGTAGAATTCCATCTAACATCCATGTCCAGGCCAAACTTTCTAGGTCTCACATCCTTAGCAATACAAAAGTTTTTGAACAATGCAATCCTTTGATTAGAGGAATTTAAAAAGCTTATTGTAGTTCAAAGCGTCGATTCAAAGCAAGCTTAGCCTGTACCCTAGTACCATGATCACGTTTCTGAGAACAGGATTTCATATGCCTAATCAAATGCCTAGTGCCAAATTGTGATCTAGCAGAATACTTAGTCCTACAATGCTTACAGATGGCACCTACACGGACTTTTCTCTACTTAATCTCATGGAAGTAGGACCAAACCTTAGAGACCTTCTTACCGTGGTAGCATGAGTGTCGGCGGAGGGATCCGCGCACCGCCGCCGCCGCCGCCGATATCGATGTGCTATGGCTGGTTACCAACCGGAGTGTCACCGACGTCGATGTCGAGCAAGGCGGCGGCGTCCTCACCTAGGTCGTTGTCGTCCTCGGTCGCAGCTTCCAGCTCGTCATCAGTGTTGGGCGCTAGGTCGGCACCGTCGACAGGAGGCAGAGCCCCCTGCGTTGCGGGCCCAGCACCGCCAAGACCGACGAAGCGAGCGAACCCCGCGCTAGCGTAACCGGACGGGGACGAAGTTAGACCGAGGTCGACCAAGTCCTCCAAAGACCGCCTCAACGGCCGCTATCGACGGAGCCCGGCTATGACCACTCTAGAGGAGGAAGACTCGGTGTCAGAAACCACCAACCTCAACCTGCAAACGATAAACAACGGCGAGTGGCGGCGGATCGAGCACACAGAGAGAGGAATCGAGCACAGAGAGGGAGGTACCTGCGCATCGGAGCAGGGTGCCGGAAGCCAACAACTAGAGAGAGGAGCACGGAGGGAGAGAAGAGCCAACAACTAGAGGCAAAGGATCGACAAACAACGGCGAGCGGCGGTGGATCGAGCAAGAAAACCACGAACTCACATGTTGACTGGAGGAAGAGAGGATAGGACAGGAGGGAAAGGATGGAGAAGACGGATTTCAAACTCAGAGTTGGGCAGGTGAAGCCGTCAAAGTGTGATGGCGACGTCGGAGGCAAGCGACGGCGGCAGATCAAGATCCAAAGAGAAAGCGGCGCTGGGTGGGAATCGATTTAGGGTTAGGTTTGGGAGAGAGCGGCATGCCGGCGCCCGAGGCGGCTTATATACGCCGAAAGGGGAGGGCTGCCAATAAATAGAGCCGCTTGGCGCCTTTGGCACCGGGCGCGTGCCACGGGCTCGAGGCGGCCGCCGCCCAGCACATCACGCCCCACCGGGCCGGCACGAGCACGTACAGGCCGAGCCGAAACTCCGAGCTGCGGGCCGTGCTACCGGGCTTCGGGCTGCATGCCCATATATTCTCCTAATCTAAACAGAATAGAACTCAGAGAGAGAAAGTCGGTTTTACACCAACAAAAAAATATATAGGATTGGCTGCCCGGTCGAATCTGCAGCCGCCGCATCCGATCCCCACCGCACCTCCACTGGCGACATGTCAAACCTGCGAGCCCGCCCCTGCAGTTGCAAGCGCACGCGTCGCGTTGCGCACACGGCTATGCCGCCAACCACCGACACCGACGAATCCCCGCGTCCGTCCGTTGAGCCCTCCGCTGCGCCGCCGGGCCGACGGCGGATCGATTTTTATCGAAACGGACGACTGCAACGACTGCATCGTCTTGTACGGCATCCACCTCGAGGCAGTGCCGTCTGTCAACTCGGACGACGTCCCGCCGACGATGCAGATCCGCCCCTCAGCGGAGCCTGTCCTCCGCTGGTGTGACGAGGAGCGCGAACTCAGTGCTCTCGCCGCTGTCTCCGGCGGCACTATCTTGTGCCTCGTCGACGGCTCTCGTCGAACAGTCATCTGCGACATCGCCTCAGGGACCAACACTCCCCGGCCCGCGGCTGCACCGATCCAAGCGCTGTCCCATCATGCTCCCCGTCGGCGACGACGGCACGGTGCTCGTGATGGAGACGCGCCTACGCCCCGGGCGCTGCGGTTTTGAGGCGCTCCGCCGCCTCCCCGGTGGCGGCGGTTGGCGCGCCGACGCCCTTCCAGACCCGCCCGTCGCGTTGGTGGAGGGGAGCTACCGCTTGTGCCGCTTCACTAACCCGTGTGTGTCGGCCTACTTCGCCATTGGCTCGCGCGCATGGATCTCTCTGTCGGAGGGGGCACCTTCTCATTGGACACCGAGTCGGGGACATGGCGGATGGAGGGACCTGGGAGTTGCCACTGCGCAATCTCGGAATCTTCGTGCCGGAGCTCGGTGTGGTCATGGGCATTGCCAGCGTCAGACACTTCGAGCCCGATGACCCGTGGTGCTGCCAGGTGTGCGCGCTGGACATCGTCGAGGCCCAGCCACCGGTGGTGCAGCACGTGTGGGAGATCCCGCCGGAGCGCGCAGAGGACGTCGCGCCGGGAGGGACGGTCAGTTTGGCGCGTCTTGGTAATGGCAGGTTTTGCATCTCCAGGTCCATCATCGTGCGAGGAGTGTCGAGCGGGAATAAGGGCACATCCTTCATGCTCGTGGATGTCAGTCGTTCGTCTAATGGCGACCTTGAGCTCGTTAAACATGGGAACGTGTACTGTCATGTGTGGCCGTGGGGGTATATCGGGCACGCAACTTTTCTCCAACCTGCTTAGGGCGTGTTTAGTTCGTGATTTATTTATTTTTTTTTGATGATTGGGCTACTATGTCACTTTGGTTTTTATTTGGCAATTAGTGTGGCTGCCCATATGGCATTCTAGTCTGAAATATCGCTGAAATCCTCAAAAAAAAAAAGGGAAAATGTAGCTGAAGTCTCAAGGTCACACTTGCATGATGATGGAGCCACTCCACCGATTTTTCTTTCTGAACTAGAGGAATGGGAGTGGTAGCTAGCAGTTAGCTTAGCCTATGTGCATCAAAGTTAACAGGCTTGGCCAGTTGACCATCATCACACCATATGGATCAACTAGTTAACTCGATCATCTCAATTTAACATTTTCCGAAACGCGGCTAGACCGAGGTAGAGCAAGTTTAAAGTTAAGGGCTTAATATAGGGTTTATGGTTAATGGGTTAATATAAAATTTAGGGTTAAGGGTTTAATATAAGGTTTAGGCTACTTTGTTTTTCTTACCCATTACCTTATCCAAAACATCTTTCTTTTTTAATTCACAGAATATCTCTTTTGACCATGCAGCATATTAGTACTAGTAGTACGTATATATAAATAAACTTTTTTAGCAACTAGTACTATACTAGTAGATGGCGCGCCTTTGCGCGCCCATTTGAAAGGCTGGACGAGGATGTCTCGCCATGACAATGACTACATGCAGTTGTCTTTAGCTATGTATAAGGATTTTTTTTTTTGACGCTGTAAGTTTATTTGGAGCTTATGTTCAAAACACATTTCATAGAAGCAAATGCAAAGTAGAACCAATGGAAATATATCACATTTGTTGTGATTCATAGAAATATAGTACACACTTGACACTGAGTTCAGTGGAATAAAAAAAACATGGGAAACACTTTGACTCAGTTAAGGTAGCATCAACACCTACTGATCATTGATACCTTTGTGAAAAGTTATGACCACTGCACAGAAGAAAGAAGAAAACCGAATAATAATACTACCTTTTGCGTAGGAATGCAAGGAACGATGCACGGGAGTTACAGCTTGCAGAGGAATGGGAAGTCTAGCTGTAAAGTCCAACTGTTTATATATATACCGGGCGTAAAAATAATTTCCTTTGGGCACAAAATCCAAAGGCAAACAATACTTTAGCTTCTCAAGATCTTGCCTGCCTACAGGCTTGTTTTTCTGCTTGGTTACCTGCCGCAGCTTTGTCCAGCTCTTTGGCTTCATCTGGGAGCTGTAACACCAAAGCTTACAATGAGCAAGAACAATGCAACAAACATTGTTTGTAGCCTGAAAAATCAGAGTCCAATACCTGGGCAAGCCTCAGCCTCACACGGGATCCAGCCTCATCAATCAAGTCAATGGCCTTGCAGGCAAGAAACGGTCACCGAAAGAAATAAAAACAATATAAATTTCCATTTAAGTCACAATCAAATGACTGGTCTGCTTGATAAGAAAATGTCGTTTCTCTATAATATTTTCCTAAAAAGTTAAACAACCCTCCATCCCTCCCTCTGTATTTGTGGAATCCTTGAAGGTGACAAATAAGCTACCCAAAATCCAAAACTGATCATGTAGTTAGTATTTTGGTAACAAATTATCAAACCAAAATATATAACACCATCGCTGCCAAGCCCACATGGCTTCTTAAAAAGGGGGAACTCAATGATTTGGTGATTTGCAAACCTATGTGCAGCAGCAATAAAAGCATCATCTTTATATCAGAGTTTGTGATGGAGACAGACTGCTTTTATATCAGAGTTTGTGATGGAGACAGACTGATTGCAGCTGTTCATTTCCTTATAACGAAAAGAGAGACATGAAAGCCTGGCAAATTCTTGCAGGTCAAAATAGCTTTAGAGGAAAACAAATTTGTTTGGTGGCTAAATTATGTTGATTAATTTTACTTAAGTGATATAGGCAATCTTGCGTTTTTTTAATTTTCAAATCGATGGGGTGCTAAAATCTAGATGTTCCAGCAGTCCACAAATAAGGTAGGTCATAGCTATATTAATATTAATTATCCTGAAACTTGAACTTTCTCAAGGTACCCTAAACGAAGAAAAATGGCAAATTCTTATAGGAAATGGCAGATTCCTGCAGGTCAAAATAGCTCTAGCGAAAAGGACATCCGTTTGGAGGCTAAATCATGTTGATTGTTTTAGCAAGCCAAAATCTGAGGCAGAAAGAAAAGTACCAAAATAGGACATATCCGAAAGTGGGAAACAGCCTGAGGCAGAAGAATTCAACAAAGAACAGAACATGAACTACTTCATATGTAGTTGTCTGATTACCATTTGGTGAGGTAGGCATAAGAACACAAAAGTTTTCTAACTAAGTCACCTTCAGGAGAAACATAAACAGAGCCACATGCGGTAGGCTGGTAGCATTAGAAACTGTCATTCAAGGATAGCCAACCCATTAGTAAGTTTCTAACTAAGTCACCTTCAGGAGAAACATAAACAGAGCCACATGTGGTAGGCTGGTAGGATTAGAAACTGTCATTCGTGGACAGCCAACCCATTAGTTTTTCACTAAACACCTTGGCAGCTACAAATTATATAAAGAATCGAAAAAGCTACTATTTACATATGTGAACAGAGTTTTTCGCCAAATATGTTCCACAAAGTTTTAGCTGCACTGCTAGATCCAGCAAAGTTGGTGCAACAGTTTACACTCTGAGAACTAAGCTGGGTGGGAGTGCTAAAGAGCTTGAAAGCACCACAACAATGGTGATCCTTGAAATTGTGCAGTGTTCTTTAAACTCCTGTGTAAACCTCTTATTTGGAACAAATGTAATTCTAGAGCCCAACCCGTCCGCTTCCTTTGGAAAATAAGATATGTCCATACACTTTTAAGTAGGGAAGAAACATAGAATAGGACGATGGGACAATTCTTACACAATTTGTACCTTCAAAGTTGAGTCAATGTGTATAGTTGAGGCTGGAGAAGAATGTGACCATGGGAACATGTTGGAAAACATATTGGTGAACCTGAAATACAACAGACAAATGTTTTGGTCAGGTACAGATATGACAAGCAACTGAACTGATTCTTTTTGGCATAATAATGCAGCCTAGCGACCATGTTCAGTGGACAATGTAACTCTGACAGTTCTACACAACTCACTCCATATGTATATGCAAAAGAGAACATATTTTTGTCTGCACTCACTCAAAGAATGCAGCTAAGTTTAATGCTGATTTGAACTACAGTTAAGAAATATTTGTTCAAATCCGAAATAGGCACTGCGAATAATTTCAAATAGTCATTCTAGAATTTTTGTTGGGTAATAATCATTTGTGTCCTGTCAAAGTGATAATTTAGTAGGACTCTGTACATGGATGAGGATAATTTGAGACAAGCAATGTCCGTAATACATATTTATTATCCTCCCACTATTATTTGGCGGTTGGTGTGAATGGTTCGATTTTTGAACATACAGTCTGGACATGCAGGAAGTAATTAAATCAGCAAGGGTCTGAAATATGAGGCAGTTTGTAAATGAAATGCCTATCCTATTGTAAATTAAATATGAGGCAGTCTATCATATGTGGTACAATTATTATCAAAGCTTGTATGATGACATAAACATGACCGCTACACACCTTGTAAATTCTGACCTGAGCCACAGTGAAGCAAGCAAATTTCATCTTTAACTATAACAGAAAATTTATGAGAAGCACAAAACAAAATCTAGAAGGTCTGAAGACCATATATAGAAATTAAAGGCACATTAACTGACATGATGGCATAAATTTCAGCTGTAGCCAAATTGAGTCTTTAGAACAACAAGTGGTAGAGAAAAGCATGGATGA
Organism: Hyparrhenia diplandra; assembly: GCA_015847255.1. NCBI lineage: Eukaryota > Viridiplantae > Streptophyta > Magnoliopsida > Poales > Poaceae > Hyparrhenia > Hyparrhenia diplandra. The sequence continues at coordinate 577,133 of JADLZK010010508.1, read as the reverse complement.
CTTAGTATGTTAATTTCATCATTAAGCAGAATTCAGTCGCCTTGTAAGCTACAAGGCGAACCCAGAATAGGTACAGTCAAAAGTTAGTGTAGACACTAACCTTAGCTGCCTATAAACGGTTGGAAGGATAAGTTGTTAGTGATAATGCCTAAACCATAGAAGTATCAATCTTAAACTGCACAAAGCATAAGAGGCATCATATAGCAGTAGACTAAAAGGCAGTCCTTTCATTGTTTGAGAAGGAAAACTATTCCCATATTTAGGCAGTTGGTTTGGATTGATATGCACGATTTAGTAGTTTCTGAGGCCACCGTTGTTGTTGAAGCAAGCCACCTTTACTGACATTACCAAGAGCAGTATACTCCAGATATCTCTTTTTTTCCTTGATTGGACCCAATATTATCTTAGCATTAGTTTCTAAAATTTTAGGAACTCCATTAACGATCTGGAGGTTCAAGTTTTTCTAGCCAGATAAAACTATCTACAAATATATTGTAAAGCAAAGCATGTGACACTTTCTGCAGAACAAATCCAAACTCTGAACAGTTTTATCTGGCTAAAAAAGTGCCACATTAGAAGTGCTGATTTGTTCTACAGGAACTGATATTTTAATGATCCAATAAACATTTGATTAAAAGCGCTGATTTCAGAACTGGATGGCACCATATGATTAAAAAAATAGAGTCTAAGTTGAACATAGATGCAAAGTAGAGGAAGTCTATATCAAATCATTAGTAGGCTTCACCGGCAAGGCAGAAAATTTGTACCTGAGGGGTCTATTACCCATGTGTGTGACTTTAGTCTTCACAACCTTGAGGACCTTCCGAGCTGGAATCCAAAAAAATTTTCCCTATGAATTACAGGTTCACTCGATCACTTTAGTGGTGAAGAAACATTTTTAAAACACTAATCATAAACTGGGACCAGCATGACCTAACTTTGTTTCCTCTAATGAAACATATATGCATCAATTGTTTGTGGCATGGATAGGTAAGGCAAAAAGGTGAATTCTATGAGATATGAACACATAAAAGTTGATTCTGTCCATAGTAGGACAGCAAAAAAAAAAACATTTCTAGACAGGAAGCATGACATATTCTGAAACAAATACTCACATAACCTTTCCCAGATATGTCTCAAGCTGAAAAAATGGTAAATCAACCAATCTCACTGCTCAACTAATATTTCATGCTCGTTGACAACGTGAGCCAGAAGTTGGAAGGGTGGCACTGGCCCTGGTTCATGAAGGTCGCCATGAACGCCAATACTATACCTGCCGGCAACAACAGGAACCTCGCCGAGTTTGCCGGCCCTAGCTGTTTCTGACAGCTGTAGCTCTTTTTACTAATATCAGTAAACCTATAAGCAGTTTCAGAGTAGTAAGCTAATTTTTTATACCTAATATAAGCAACACGTTTTAAGTTGAAAGGCACACTGTGTATCGTCATAAACGACAGTAGTGTCCATGAATAAGTAGAATTGGCATGGAGAACTACTGAAGCACTAATCTTTGATTTTGAACTATATATTTTTAACATCTGCACTTACCTCCAACCGCAGTCATTAACATAAACATTTGTGACGACTCAGATGGATCAGGCATTGGCTCTCCTGTGTATAAAAAGAATCAATGAGCTCATAAGCATAGTTGGTGTCCGATTAAACTATGGACATACAGATATAAAACATATTAACTAAGACTCAGACCTTCGCTTTAGCAATGGCAGCATGAACTTGCTTCCTTATCTCCTTTTCCATGTCCTAGTCCAAAAGAAGAGATTGCCTTAAGGAATTTCATAGAGCTATTAAAATAGATTCTACATTTTTTATAGTTCCACCTATGTCACATCTACATGGTCCGTGCAATATTAGGAGTCATAGAGTAATATGAATATAATACACATGACTGAATCAGAGTGGCATAGAGATGGAAAGGCAAGATGTACGCAATATTAGGAGTCATAGGGTAATATACACATGGCTGAAACAGAGTGGCATAGAGATCGAAAAGGCAAGATGTAAGGGAAAGGCAATATGTGTTTTCGGTCAAACAATAAAACTATCGAATCTTATTAGTCATATTATGCTATGTCTGCAAACAAACTAATTACTTTAGGTCTTGAAATTTGAAAACTATATAAAAATGTCTTCGTTTCTTCTTTTTTTTTTGCTGTTTTTTTAATTTGTAATATGCTATGTGCCTAGACTAATACAGAGCATGGATAAATTTCTCTTTTTTGTTGACAGTTATGGCTATCAACCAGCGGCCAAACAACATAAAAAAAGGAAAAATAACCAGTGACTACAAAAGTGCGTAATTTACCTCAGGAAGGATATATTTCAAATGCTGGGGTGGGTATAGCTGTCATGTGGAAGCAAAAAAGGAATTAATCAAAAATCCATGACAAAGAACTGATGTCAAATGCAGAGGCAGCAACACTATATTGAACAAGACTATTAGCCATCTCTGATGTTAATTTCACATGGCACAAAACATTACGTGGCAATACTTGAAACGGTTAATTAGATCCAAGGACATGCTATGTTGCTTTGTCTGTAAGGAAAAAAACTACCAATCAAAATTGAGGAAGAAATAGTAATCACCCGATCTTTCAGGTTCACAACAATTTTTCTGGATATATAGCTGAAACTGAAACAAACTGTGAAAAAAAGCTATATTTAAATAGGTAGTATTACAGCTGCAGGGACTCTGTTCCTTTCAAGAAGCACATCTATTAAAAAGATTAAAAAAATAGATTAAGCTAGGGTTTCGGTGCTTCATAGCAGGTAGGAAGAGAAGGGATGGGCATGCCTGATGCCTCGGATAGGCTCCCGTCGTACACATCTTCTGGGCCATCTGCGCTGCTGCACTGCCGCGCTCACCCCCGCCATGTTGCGTCGTGGGCGCGCCGAGGAAAGGGGCACTGACAGCACCGAAGAAGAAGACGTGGTGCACAGCAGGAGCCCTTGAGCACAGGACCTAGGGTTTCGCTGAGCAGAAACAGCTAGGGGCCAGTTGCACGCAGGGGGTAGTGAAGTGGAGGAGGGGAAGAGGAGGAGAACGACGAGGAGGAGGGCGCCATGGGGGCCGCCGCCGCTGCCGCTCGCGCGGCATCCGCCGCCGCCTGACCACGTCGGGATGGAGAGGGAATGAGCGACGGGAGAAGGAGATGAGGCCGCTGTTTATTTATTTATTTATTTATTTTTAGAAGAGGCACGGTATATATTTGGGGGAGGCGTTAGGGGTTTTTCATAAAACAGCCAGGCGGGCGTGTAAACGCAAAAACGCCACGAAATCAGAATTTTCTCTTCTTCAAGTGTAGGATTCTCATAATACAGGGGCTCTAGTGCTAAAAATCAAAGTGTAGTTACTGTATGGGAGGGGCCTGGTTAGATCGCAAAGATGATTTTGATAAAACAACAAGTACTTAAATGTAAAGCGATCGCAGCCAATGCGGCCACCATGGGGCAGGAGCGCTGTGGGTGAACGGGGAGGAGCCAATCAAAACCGACCGATCAAACTCAAGAGCCAATCAAAAAATAGAGGAGACGTGGATAGCCTCCCTAGGGAGGTAGAATTTGGTCTCTACAGGTTTTCAATACAAATCCATCTACGATCACCGAGCCGAGAGAGCGATACACTTTGTGAGCAAAGAGTCTGGCCGCTATCTAGACCAAGCCAGGTAACCCGCTCGTCAGGCCTGATATCACCACATAATGGCAAACAAAAGGAGGTGAGGGGAGGTGTCTCGTTTCCTCCTCACCGGCCGCCGACAACCTAGCGCCGCCCGTCTCCGCCATGCCGCGACCGGAACCGCTCCTCCCTTCTCGCTTCCTCGCCTCCGCGCAGCTCACCGCTTGTAACCACTATCCACATCCACCCCTCGCGTGTCGCTCCACTCCACCTCCACTTCCGCGCCATCATCGCGCGCCCGCCGAGGACTACACCGGCGCCTCCCCTCGCGCCCCGCCGCAGCCCCAAGCTCGCGAGGTGTCCAAGAAGGATGCTGCACGAGCCATCTAGAGAATCCGAAGAAGGGAAGCAGATCTCACGCTCCGCATCGCCTCCTCCGCCTCCAACCCCGATGGCATCATCGCCCCGCTCTCCGGGCGCCGCCTCTCCCGCGCCCACATCGCGCGGCGCCTCCCCGCGGGACCCGCCGAAGCCCTCCGCGCCGGTGAAGAACATCTTGTGAGATTCCGCCGGCCGCAGCCGAAATCCCTACGAGATCTACTCCCGGGAGAGGGGGAAGAGTAGGTAGGAAGAGGAGAGAGGAGTATCAACGACGAACGACGACGAAGTTCAAATTAACAAGTATGAGTTTGTTTGATAGTTACAAGACTCCTCGAGTCATCAGGTACTTATGCCCTCAGCTACTTCATTAACTTGCTTTTGACGGGTCGGACCACTCGGGCCGGAGACGCCGAACCCTGACGCCGACCCGCTTTGCTTCTCTTGGGCCGCCTCATCTTCCCGAGGTGGGCAAAGGCCGACACCCCCTCCTCCTTAGAACCGCTTGTCCCCAAGCCTGGCCGCAGGGAACATTTGCTTGATGTCGCCTTCATCTTCCCATGTGGCCCCTCGGCATCCATATCGCACCACTTGATCAATACCGAGGAACTGGTTTTGAGCCATCAGCGCTAAAAGACGGCGATGCAACACAGCCTTTCCGCACTTGCATATAGTTATCGATTAGGGAGAGATGGACATACCGGCCGAGACCGAGGAGCAGCCTTTAGCAAAGACACATGAAAACCGGATGGATCAATGAAGTTGGAGGAAGCTTCAAAATTTTGTAAGCAACGCCACCAATTTTGCCAATGATCTCAAAAGGCCCGGCGTATTTGAAGCATAGCTTGTGATGGGACCTTGGAGCCGAGGATTGGACATAGGGTCGCAAATGAAGGAATACCATGTCACCCACCGAAGACTCTCTCTGTCCCCGTTCTTGTCGGCCGGTGCTTCATTCTCATCCGGGCTCGGCAAATGTTGGCGCACGCCTTCTTGCATTGTCTTTGCGCCGCCAAATGTCCGCCATCGTAGGACGGAGACACAACCTCATCGGATAGACCGAAATGGTTTGGTGGATGGCCATACAATACCTCAAAAGGGGAGGTTCCCAATGCCGAATGCCGCCAGGGTGTTGTACCGTAACTCGCCAACGAAAGCCACTTAAGCCATTGACGCGGGCAAGAATGAACAAAGCAAAATAAGAAATGTTTCCGTGCATTGGTTCATGCGCCCGTCCCGACCGCCGACCGGGTGGTAGGTCGAAATGATGCACAAAAGTGACATGAGCCGCCTAAAGATCTCCTTCCGTAAATTGCTTGTGAACACGGCATCGCGATCGAGACAATATATTGAGGCATTCCGTGGAGCTTGTAAACATTGTCAAGAAATACCTGAGCTACCTTCTCAGCAGTGTATGGATGTTGCAAAGGAATGAAGTGTGCATACTTGCTGAATTTGTCGATGACAACCATGATGCAATTAGCAGAACCAGAAGTTGGAAGGCCATTGATAAAATCCATGCATAAAACCTGCCACGAGGCTTCAGGAACCGGTAAAGGAGAGAGCAAACCAGATACTTAACTCGTTCGGGCTTTGCCTCGAATGCGATAGTACGATTGGATACAAACTCCTTGATGTCGACTTTCATACCTCGCCAATAAAATAGTTGCTTGATGCGGCGGTGGGTAACAGGAAAACCTGAATGGCCTCCAACAGCGCTGCAATGCAAAGCAGTCATCACCTTGGAGTGGAAGTGCCGATTAGTGCCCAAACAAACTCGCCCTTGAAACGAATGATGCCCCTACCCGAGAATAAGGAGGCCCGGTGGTGGGGCAAAGACTCAATTGTTGCAAGAGTTCGGCGGCAGGATCGCACTCATACCACGCCGCAACCTCGTACATCCGAAGGTGTGATCAAGAGATTGCATGTAACTGTGATGGAGCTGCAGGGTGTCTGGACAATGCATCCGCTGCCTGGTTGTTGATACCAAGCTTGTAGATGACTTTGTACTGTAAGCCTGCAAGCTTGGTATACATTTTGAGTTGCCATGGTGTATGCAAAAGCCGGGTCGCTGATGTGGATGAGGCCGCTACCGGGTCCGTAGATGATGAACTCATTGTGCTGGAGGTATGCTCGCCACTGATCAATAGCCATGACAATTGCAAGAAACTCCTTGTCATACGTGGACAACCCACGGGATCGAGGTCCCAGAGACTTGCCGACAAATGCCAAAGGATGGCCTTCTCGACAGAGAACAACGGCCCCACACCATTGTCACTAGCATCGCGTGTGAAGTCGAAGGGCTTATGAAAATCTGGTAAAGAGAGCACCGGGCTGATAGTAATGCCCGCTTGAGCACAGAAAAGGCTGAGGAATGAATTGGGCTTATGAAAATCACGGCAAAGTGCTTCACGAATTTCCCCTGTAATACCCCGCAAAGACCCGTAAAAAATCTGCGTAATCGCTTTCACATCAGTGGGTTCAGGCCAAGCTTGCACTGCCTCGAGCTTGGAAGGGTCTGTACTGACTCCAGCGCTGCTGATAACGTGACCAAGATAAGAGATGGACTCTTGGGCAAAGCGACACTTGGACAGCTTGATGAGCCACTGGTCTTTGGCAAGTAGCTCGAACACCTGACGAAGGTGGATGATGTGTTCTTCCGCACTCTTGCTAAACACCAGGATGTCATCGAAGAACACTATCACACAAACGCGGAGCAGAGGTTTAAGAGTGGAGTTCATAGCCCCTTGGAAAGAATTTGGGGCACTAGTGAGACCAAATGACATCACATTGTATTCGAACTGTCCCCAATGAGTCATAAAGGCCGCCTTGTATTCCTCCCCTGAGCTAACCGAATTTGATTAAAGCCAAAGACGAAGATCCAAGCATGAAAACCACCGGGAACCAGCCAATTCATCTAAGAGCTCATCGATTACTGGTATTGGAAACTTACTCTTGACCGTCAGAGCATTAAGCATGCGGTAATCCACACACATGCGCCATGATAGATCTTTCTTCTTCACCGCCAGGACAGAGAAGAGAATGGGCTCGACTAGGACGAATCATCCCCTGCTTTTCTCAGCCTCGACACTTGAGTTTCGATTTCATCTTAAGTTTGGGTGAGTAAGCGGATCGCCTTCAAACCGGGGCCGTGCTCGGTATGAGAGGGATGGAGTGATCGCAATGCTGACGAGGAGGAAGGGCAGTGGGCTCAACAAACAATTGGGAGAACTCATCTATCAACCGCTGGATGTCAGGCAAGAGCTGAGGGGCAGACTGAGCTGACTCATCCAAAGAGATACTCGAACAGTGTAGCACATCACCGCCATGATTCTCTCGCAGAAATTCCTCAAGAACACCGTGGCTTTGTGACCATAAGGAATTGCCATCCATTTATGCTTCCAACTAACTTTCAATGGAGAAAAGGCGGCGAGCCAATCCATGCCGAGTATAAGATCATAAGATCCCAGAGGAAGAACTCGGAAAGTGGAGTGAAAGGTATAGCCCCCGCAGCTTCCATGCAACAAATAGGAATTTCGTAAGGCGCGCTTGAGAATGGAACCATCTCGCAATTTTTATCGGGCATAGGTTGAGCCAATTCCCGAGAACCGTGCGTAGAGGAAGCAACCGATGTGTTGATGAAAGAATGGGTGCTCCCCGAGTCCACCGAATCGAATCGAAGTGTCGCCTAAGGAGCCCATGAACCGCATTGTCGAATGCCCGGTGTTCCATTAACGTAGTCGCCGGTGACAGAGAAAAAACTTCTTTGGTTGCTCGGGGCTCATCGCCAGATTATTGTCAACCCGTAGGTTCCTCATCTTGGGGCTCAAAATCATCCTGGAACACCTCCCAGACTTCCTGCAATGCATGGAGTTGAGGTTGCTGCGCATAATGGTGGCCAGGTGCCCACTTGTCCCCGCAGCGCATACAAAGACCGCGTGCCTTGCGATAATTCTTGAGAGTGGATAGTTTGTCATCAGTAGACCGGGACACAGTGGCTTTCTCCTCGACAACCGGCTTCTCTTGTGTGCGGCTGGAAGAAGCATGAAACCGAACGACTACTCGGTATCTTGAGTTCTCGGGTACCCGTGAGAATGTTGGCCTTCCGGGCGCCCTTGCGCCGATAGACTCTGGCGCCTCCTCCCCGTAATGAGCAAGAGTATAGGCATCGAGGGAAGATGGACGAGCAACCATAAGTATGGCACGGATATCATCTCTGAGGCCATCAATGAAGCGCCGGATGAAGGATAGGATGTCGGGGTTTGGGTTATAGGATTTAAGCTGGTCAACCAATTCGGTGAATCTGTTGACATAATCCGAAACAGAGCTAGTCATGCGGATATGGAACATTTTGGCGGCAGAGCTCGTGTTGGTCACGGTGGCGGCGCCGTGAATCAAAGAGCGTATGGACGCCCAATCTGCGGATGTCGATTGGGGTTCGATCGATTGTAGCCAGCCGCTGGCCGCGCCCCAGAAATGCATTGTGGCTACGCGGATCCGGAGGTGAGACTCAACGGCATACATGTCGGCAATTTTTTGGCGCATGTTATCGATTGAGCATCCTCGGCCGTCGAATTTAGGGAAATCGAGCTTGGGGAGACGGCCGAGGTGCTGGGAAGTTTGTATAGGTGAATGGGGAATGAGATGGTGGATTTGTTGGTTGGGGTCGGGTGGTGGGGGAAATTGATGCTGCTGGTAGGGATTTGAATAGGATTGGGCTGGGATTAGATGGTTGTAAGGGTGAGAGGGCATCCGGTTCGGAGAAATTGGGCATGTAATTGGGCGATGGGTGCCGGTGATGGAGTTCGAGGGATGTCGAGGGGTGGGAATTGGATTAAGGGAGGGTGAAGAGGAGAAGGAATGGTGAAAGGTCTCTTTGGTTTTTGGTAATTGAGTGACAACATTAGGTGGACTAATAATGTGTGATTGAGATAATACACGTGGAGGTTAGTTCACATATGATGACGCAATGAAGGAGCTTTATTGCATATGAGACATGACATGGAGTCATGTGACCAAGGTGGCGAAGATCAAGACAAGACTTGACTTGATGGACCGGTTGCAAGTGTGAAGGGCAAGTCGAGGCAGTGAAGTGATGGACCGCGAGGCGGTGAAGCTTAAGGCTAGACTTGGCGCCGACGGACCGACGCAACGGTGAAGAGCAAGTGAGGTCAAGATCGATGGACCAATAGTGTCACGTGATGATATGAAGTGGATCATATCATTTGGTGATCGTGTTGGTGCATGTGTTGCATCGGCACTTGGAGATGGAGCGGAATGGAAATGCGCAAGGCAAAGGTATAACCTATAGGGCATTTCATTTCGCCGGTCATGAGGAGCTTAGAGAAGTTTATGACCGGGTTTAGGATAGATGGCCGTACTATTAAGAGGGGGCAAACGGGTTTGCATATCGGTCATCTAGTGCCACTTGAGCGATCTAACTTTTGCGATGTGTTAGGATCGAGTGGCGTGACAAGAGAGCTAACCCGGCCTTTGAAATGATTGTGAAAATGCTAACACACATGCACATGGTGATGTACACTTGGTGGTGTTGGCACATTTGCAAAGGCGGCGTGATTGCGCAGGATTGAGTTGGGTTTGGGAACTGCTCATCCTCCCGCCGAGCTTGCGAGGCGGGATTCGGCGCTTTGAGAAAATGATATGCATATTTTCTATTGCGCCGGATGCAAGTTAGTGGTGAAAACATGCTATTCCTCGTGCTCAAGTTTGGTATACTTGATGGGTAGCATGTCGGCAAAGGAAGAGAAGGCGCCGGTGTTTCGGTGGAGTTTTCGCTGAAAAACGCCGACCGGACGCCGACCGACGCTTCGGCAGCGACGGGGCGGACGCGACCGATCGGACGCCCCGGCCAAGGCGTCGCGAGAGCCCCCCAGCCGGTTTTGACCGGGACGCAGGACCGGACGCAACCCGAAGCTTCCGGTGCCGACCGGAAGCACCGATCGACGCCATAGCCGCTATCGTGGGCCAGGTTGCTTGTCGCTTTGTGACCGGACGCAATGGTCGACGCCGGACCGACCCGCTGGTGCGTCCGGCCAGCGTCCGGTCCCGCCACGCGCGAAGCGGGATTTTCTCCCAACGGCTCTATTTTGACTTGGGGGCTATATATACACCACATACCCGACCTTGTTCGGTCTTGAGCACACTTGGGCCTTGGTGGCTTGTGTTGTGGTGCTTGAGAGCCCTCCCACTCACTTGTGATTGATAGTGTTCATCCAAATCAAAGTGAGGAGTGATTCTAGTGCATTCGCGTTGAGAGATCGCGATTCGTGGCACTAGGTGATCGTGTTGCAAGCCGGTGTGCTTGTTGTTTGGAGGTTGCCACCTCCTAGACGGCTTGGTGGCAAGAGACTTCGTGAAGCACGCAATGGAGATTGTGCGGTGCTCCGGGAGGATTTGTGAGAGGTTCGAGCTCACCTCGCGGGGATCGTGAAGAGCATCACTACTAGAGCGTGTCGGTGAGTACCTCCCTTGCGTGTGTGGTGTCTTGCGGTGCCTTGTGATAGGCTCACTTGAGAGTGGTGTCTTGCGGTGCCTTGCGGGCGTGCCTTGAGAGGCAAGTGATCGGAGAGTCACAATCGAAGAACCATCTAGGTGAAACACCAAAGGAACCACCCAAGGTGTTGGTCGACACAACGAGGAGTAGGGGAAGTTGGCAAGCTTCCCCGATACCTCGGTAAAAAATCACCGGTGTCAACTTGTCTACTCTTCTCGGTGGTTTGCATTCTCCAAATCACAAGCTTTGCATTTACATTCATATATATCTTGTGCTTGTGCTTGTGGAGTAGCTCTTGCAATTACTAGCTTGTGTAGCTTGTTAGTTGCTTTGCTTAGTTTGTGTAGCTAAGTAATTTGAGCCTTTGGGTTAGGCGTGTGTCGCCTTGTCCATTGTGCATCTAGTGAGCTTAGGTTGGCTTAGTGCTTTTACTCATTAGAATTGTGTAGGAGCTCACCTTTGTTTGAAGTTCTAGTGCATAGGTTTGTGTGACCTTGCAATAGAAACGGTTAGGAGCTCAAGCTAGGCTTATCACCTCATTTGCTTTGTGTAGGATCTTTTGTGAGGTGATTTAGAGTCATATCTAGAGGGGTGAAGTCTTGGCTAAGCGAATAGTTTTATTTCCGCATTATATTCGGTTAGCCATCGCAAATTAGTTTTAGTAAGGACTATTCACCTCCCTCTAGTCCCATCTCGACCCTTCAAATGGGGAGCATACCGATGAAGAGGGGGGGGGCAATGGTCGGACCGACCCATGCCCCTCGAACGCGGTGCCCGTTGGGCGGTTCGCGCAAAGCACCGGGCGGCGATGTGCGCGGCGGTGGGTGTGCGATGGTGCGCCACCGACAGGGCCCGGTGTAGGCGCGTCGGTGGCGGCACCCATGGAGGATCCCAAACGTGGTGGAGGCGGGCTCGCGGATGCGGTGCTCGGCGAAGACCTCCGATGTCGCGCCGACGTCGAAGAGGGACGCCGACCCATGGACGCCGGGCGTCGAACACCCGGTGGGCATGTTCCAGACGTCGATCGCGGTCGTCCACGCTTGTCCCGCATCTCCGCCCGCCGGACGAGCTCGTGTCGCCAACCTTGAGCTCCGCGGCCGCGGAGGCGCCGTCGACGCCCGCGCCCGAGATGGTTGGCCTCCGCCGCGGCGGTGGGGCGGCGCGCAGTACTCTTCCGGTGAGCGACCCGGCGGCCGCCATCAACGACCACGGCAGCCTCCGGGGCGAGTCGCCGAAGAGGCCGGGCGCCGCCGCGACTCCTCAGAGCGGTGATGCGGCGATCTCGCTCCCTCACCGGGCTCCGAAGACTCGAAGCGGGCGACGCGATCTAGGAGGCTCGGGAACGACGAGGTACCGCTCCTCCAACGACGTGGCGCCGCTGCCCGAGACGCCGATCAAGCGCGGCGCGCCGCCTTCTCCTCCGTGAACCGAACTCCACCTGGACTCAATCCGGTCGCCGGCGCATCATCTCGTGAACTTGGTATCGAGGGAGTCGAGGGAGGCCTTCACGTTCGCTCCATCGCGCCGCACGCCCTCGACGGCGAAAGTGAAGTGCGCGGATGCGGCTCCAATGAAGGGGCTAGACCGACGGAGGCGATATACCCAGTGTGAGATTCCGCTCGCAAATAAACTCCGACGAGATCTACCGGGGGAGAGGAGGGAAGAGTAGGTAGGAAGAGGAGAGAGGGAGTATCAACGACGAACGACGACGCAGTTCAAATTAACAAGTATGAGTTTGTTTGATAGCTACAAGACTCCTCGAGTCATCGGTACTTATGCCCCCTCGGCTACTTCATTAACTTGCTTTGACGGGCGGACCACTCTGGGCCGAGACGCGGAACTTCTGACGCCGGACCCGTTTGCTTCTCTTGGGCCGGGCCTCATCTTCCCGGCGGGCGTGCTGACACATCTCCTCCCGCCTTCTTGCTCTCCGCGACCGCGATCGGTGCATCCCACAACCCGATCGCCGCTTCCTCCTCACGTGAGAGACGCGCGATCCGCGCTGGCGATGTCGTTCCCGCTCGAGTACTTCATCTCCTTCTACGGCTCGTTTGAGAAGGTCCCGTGGTCCTAAAGAGGAATGGGTCCCTCCTCACGCCGAGCCTTGAGAGCAACATCAAGCCTAACATAGCTTTGCTTCGTCGGTGGGGTGTTCGAGATATTATCCAATCGTGTTCAAGCGCCCGCGGCTTCTTAGCTTCAACCCGAGCGCGTGAAAGAATTTTTTGCTACGGGCGAACAACTTGGGGTGCCTCCCACTTCGAGGCTATTCAGGCATGCAGTGGCCGCCGCCGCCTGTAATTCCAAAGAGAAGATTGCTGCCAAGCTTGAGTTCTTAAAGAGGACTCTTGGTTGTTCTGAGTCTGAGGTTTCCACTGCAGTGTCCAAGATGCCATATATATTAGGATTTTTCTGACGACATTCTTCTCCGCAAGATTGAGTTCCTAGTCAATGAGGTTGCGATGGAGCCACAATACATTGTTCAAAGGCCTCACCTGTTTACGTTGAGCCTGGAGAAGAGGCTAGTGCCGCGGCATTATGTCATGAAGGTCCTGCAGGAAAAGGGATTGCTAGATAGCAGAATCAGTTTTATCACAATTGCTAAATTGGGAGAGGAAGCTTTCAAATCGAGGTTCATCAACTGTCACAAGGAATCTATTCCTGGCCTTGCAAATGCTTATGCTACAACCCCCTAGAGTCTAATTTTAGCATCTCCTTTTGTATTTTAGGCAGATGGTGGAACTAAAATTCATGCTCGTTGGCAGAGGTCCACTGTGCATGCCTTCTCAATTCTGGTTTATGCAATAGAATCACCAGTGATCTTTGACTGCTCACTGACCGTCAATTCTGATTTCTGTAGTAGAACCACCAGTGATTTCTGGCATGTCATAGACCAAGTTTAAGTTATGGTTCTTGATGGAGGACGGAAGTTGGGTTTGACTTGTTTTGCCTAGCTCATTGCTGAAGATTATCTAACTGTTTCTTCTTTAGATAATAAGTCTGTAATGGGCAGCTTATTATGCTATTTGGAATCTGACAGTAGGCCGCTTTTCCTGGTATCTAACCATTTTTATTAGCATGTTTTATTCCAGCAGATGTATTACATAGTTGTCACTAGCTGAATGAATTATCTTTTTTGTTGTTCTTGTAATGCTTAGTACATGACTGGTAGTAGCCTAAAGTTCTACTGAGAATAAAATCTCTGGAACAATTTTCTAAAGCATGTGTTAAGGACCAAAGAAATATTCTAACAAATGTTTTGGGTGTCATGGACGTCCTGCCCATGTGCAAAACATTGCTGTTTGTTTTTCTACTTGTAAGGAATGAGATGGTAACAACTGAATAAATGGTTCTTAAATCTAAGTCTCAAAATCATTTATTGCCAGTTTTTTAGTTATGTGATTTTAAAGAGTTGCTCTAAATTCTACTGTTATAGCATGTGGTTGATAGATAGCAGGCATGTTACTATTTTCTATTTATAAGGTTCTCCATATATGTCATATAGCTTGCATTTTTTTGACAAGAAGCAATTTTATTTCAACAGCAACTTGCTGTAAGTAGCATTACATTGCTCAGGTTTAGAGAATACAAGGCCTGCTGGACAGCGCAGAGACCAGAATGATTTGCATAAGAGCAAGAAACATTAGACTGTTGTACAGACTGAGAGAATGCTTGGCGAGCCAAAGCATCAGCCGTATTGTTGAGCCTTCGTGATATCTTGAAGATCTTTGATTGTGTACTGGTAGAAATGTTGGAGAATTAAGGAAGTGAACCAGCGGTTCACAATCTGATAAAAAGTTGAAATTGTTCAGGTTGAGGCAGTGAGTGGCAGTTGCTGCTAAGGCCAGCGCGGCTGCTTCTGCCATGAGCACTGAACTGGTTGCTATCAGTTTGGCCTTGATGTAGATAGTTTGTGTCGGTTGTACCTGCATGTTAACAATAAGAACTCCAAGTCCAGCCTCTCTTGGCATCAGAGAGAGTTGATCAGGATGCGTGGATGCGTCAACATAGCACCGAATTCCTTGGAGCATCGCTGGGGTGTTGATCATGTACCTGTTCATCATCGGTTGTTGGTTCCCTGTGAATAATGGATTCATACCTGTTGGTCCGGTTTGAGTGGTGACCAGAAGAAGTGTGTTGTTAATGCAGCCAAGCTCAGCTTGTTGATGAACTGCAATATGTGCTGCGACAGCCTGGTGAACCTGCCAAGGATTCCAGGTTTTTCTTTTGGAAGCGATTATCATTCCTCACCTTCCACAAGTACCACATGGTAATTAAAATTTTGGAAACTAATTTGTCAGGTGTAGTATCTGTAATGAGAGTAGAAAGAGCTAACTGAATACCATCATTTTCTTGTGTAAGGATGTCAGTTCTAAAAGGTGGATTAGTTGAGAACCACACAGCACGAGCAAGGTTACAATGATAGAAAAGGTGACTGTCATTTTATATTTCGCCACAATAAGAGCAGTGTTTATCAATATGGGTAGAGTACCTGGCACCTCTTTCAGCCGTTGTGAGGGCTCTTCTTATCAATCTCCAGGTGAAGGCTTTGATGATTGGGGAAGATCCCTGCTCTTCCAACCTCTCTGTAGAATCTGGTTCACTTCTGGGCGAATGCTTCTGGAACCTTGAAGTGGTAGGTGGACAAGAAGCTGCGATGATAAATGCTTGTAGATGTTTTTCTGTAGTGCATAAGCCATTTTTGGCAGGTTTCCAACGAAGGATGTCCAAGGGGTCAGAAGGGATGGGAAGGATTTCAGTAATGGCTTGGTCAGCCTGAGCAGTGAAAGTGGTGGAGAGAAGTTCCAAGTTCCAAGTGTGAGTGCCAGGAAGCCAAAGGTCGGACACTTTAGAAGGTAATGGGGCAGTAGTGACAGGCAATAGGAGGTGATCATGAATAGAGTTCCAAATAGTGCTCCATGGTGCAGACCAAATGGAAGTATTTCCAGCATGAATCTGATAAACAACATTGTTGCACAACTCTTCCTTGACCTGCAAAATAGAAGACCAGAAAATGGATTTGGGTCCATCATTAGTGGCCATCCAAAACGAGCTGTTGTGGTAATACTTAGCCTTTAGAATGGTAGAGAGGAAAGGATTTTTGTTATTGGCCACATTCCAAGTTGCATGTATAAGTAAACTTTATTTAACAGTATGGAGGTCACGGATGCCAAGGCCCCCATTTTCTTTTGGCTGACATATATCCTCCCATGAGCGGAATGCTATGGGGCTTGAAGCATCTTCCTCCTGTACACCTGCCCACCATAATCTGCATATGATAGTGTTGATTTGCTCGATAAAAGTTTTAGAGAATAGAACAGTAGACATATAATAGATAGGAATAGAAGCTAGTACAGATTTGATGTAAGTGATTCTACCAGCATGATTAAGTTTATTGGCTTTGACAGTTGTAAAAGCTTAGCAAGGAATTCATTATGGGTTCAAATCAGCTCACATGATGGGTTTACACTATTTAGTACTACTAGTAGTAAGATGGGAATTTCCTTATTATACTCTATAAATAAATGTGCACATACAGTCTATTCCTTTAAACACACCCACAATACTGAGCAAAACGATCTTACTGAGCTCCTCAATTCCAAGTTTATCTTATTTATAAATAATCATATTTTTTCGGAAAAAATATGAAATTGTTACCGAACGAAAAAAAGGTCAATTTACCTGTGACAATTATAGGTGGAAGCCTAATCTAATTTGGATATCCATGGATTTTGACAAATGATCTAGAAATTCAAATTTTGGTGACAAATGACCTAAAATTCAAATTTTGGTGGGGGACCATCTCTTCCTAGTTCATTTTTTTTTTGAACTAGAGCGTATCCATTGGACATCCATAGACATCCAACTTCCACCTAGAGTGACAATATATAAAAAAATTGACACACATGAATTTAGTACTGAGGTGCATATATATTTATAATTTTATATATAATTATAAGTTTGTATACAAATTATTTCTTCTAGAAAACAAATGGATCAACTTTTTGTAGGCAAATAGAAAGAAGTGTATGTGGGGCAGATAGATTTTACAAGTGTTGATTTTAGAAGTATAGTGGATATTTCGAAGTTGAGATTTGAAGAGAAGAAAAAAAAAAGGAGAGTGTTGACCAAAAGACATATACGGCGTAAATGAATGTGGTAGAAATACAAAGGATGTATACATAGATAGGTACAACGGTAGTTCAACGACGCTACGCACAAAGTGCAAAGTATGCGACGCACGTATACACTACACACACTACAACATTTACTGCACAAACGATGACATCACTCTCGCGTGGTGAAAGCAAAACTTGAGGATCGGAGCGTACTTGTCTACGCCGACGGAGCCGGCGCCGCGAACGGCATGGGCACGTTGACGGCCGGGAGCGGGACCGACGACGGCATCGGCGGCAAGGCCACCTTGGGGACGACGGATGGAACAGCGGCGGGCATCGGTGGCAGGGTCAGCTTGGGCACCACGGACGACGGGACGGCGGGCATTGGCGGCAGCACGGTCACCTTGGGAGCCGCCGGCATGGGCGGCAGCGCCACCTGCGGCACAGTGATCGCGGGCACGGCCGGCATGGGCGGCAACGCCACCTTCGGCACGGCTGGCATGGGTGGCAGCGCCGTCGTCACCTGTGGTACGGACGGAGGGCACCATTGGCAAGGCTGGCATGGCGGGGAGGCCAGGGACGGTAGCAGCAGGGGCCGCGGCCGCCACGGTCGTGTCGGCCAAGTGGCACGCCGCGTGGCAGGTGTTGCTGGCCAGGAGGAATGCGCACGCCACGGCGATCATGGCCAGGAAGCTCGCAGCGGAAGCCATACTGCTGCTAGTAGTAGCTACTGTCTCCCGAGATGGCTTACTGCACTAGTAGGCTGCAGGAGGCAGGGTTGTTTGTTGATGTGTAATGTGTTGTGAAGAACAGGGGTCAAATGCGTCGCGATTTATAGGTGCGATTAGATTGGTTGGATGGCCGGCCGGATCGCATTGCGCAAGTTGATGATTAGCCCAAGTTGGTGATCAGAATGGCAGGACAGCTGCTGAGGCGGATTAGTTGCAGGTGCAGCGATACATCGAGCTGAGGCGGATTCTTGATCGATCGCCGCGTGTGCCCAGAATTTCTGCAATTAGGTGACCAGGGGCATCCATCGTGCGCTGCAGCTGCAAACTGATGGCAGACGACTCATCTATACACGGACACAATGACAATGTCACGTCGACGGGAGCACCGAGGTGAGGCAGGCAGAGGCAGCAGGGGCAGTTCGGTGCCTCAGCAGCTCTGGCCGACGTGTTGCAGGGATGGCGCGCCACCATTTACATTGAGCACAGCATTACATCATTGCCTTGCATGACAGAAGAAGCTACGAGGCTGAGACTGGAAGCTTGGGCACCTCAGGCTGTGGCAGCTCGGGCACCGGCACTGGCAGTTCAGGCATCGGCAGCTTGGGCGCACCTGGCACTGAAGGCAGCGGCAGTTCGTCGAGGCGTCGAGCCGCGTGGCACGTGTTGGCGCCGCCGAGGAGCACGGCGGCCATGACGACGATGAGCAACACGGCCAGGAAGCGGCTGCTCGAGGTGGAGTAGGCCATAATGCCGGATTGCCGGGGAGCTAGCTAAAGCTAAGCTGCTACTGCTGGCTCTGGCTGATGTAATGACAAACACATTCATCATCCCAATTGATTGCCTCCACGCTTTGTCAGCACGTAGGCATGAACCCAAACACATTCGCCGTATATATTCATATGAGTAAGCAGTCAGCACATAGGTACCTCTTCCCAGACACATTCAGGTGAGGACAAACCTTTCAGACATTTCGTTCAACAGCTGCTGGGCGTCCTTGGTGGTGATGCGCTCCGCCACCGGTGCGGAGGCGAGGGTTCCGCCCATCAGCTCCACCTCCATGAGGACCAACCTGAGCATGGATCATGGCCTACAAAGCGTCAGGAGGAAGGCCTCCCCTTCCCGATCCATCGTCGCCGCCGGTCCTCTTGGCAGGCCTGCTTGAGTGTGCAGAGCGGCGGCACGGAGAGCTAGGCCGTGTCACGGTGTCTTCGCCCAACATTCGTATGGTGTGGGCATCTCTGTCCAAGCACAGGTCTAACACCGTGAAAAAAAGTCCACAGCGGCTTGGCTTGGCCCTCAACTATCCGCGTTCTTTAATTTTTCAATCACTCTCCGGCTTCGCCGGCAGGACTCACTCGGTTCCACCCTCCCCTCCTTGAGACTCCACCTTCTCCTTCTCCAGGGGTCGTCCCTTCCCCTTCACAGCTTGTCCCTCCACTCCGGGCAAACACCGCGACGATTCTCCACCACGTGAGCACTCTGATCCATTCGCAATCTTCCCCCCGTGCTCCTGCACTGATCTCCCTCCTTTTCTGTTTGCTCGAATCTTCCCTGCGAGCCGCGTCGGACTGTAGAATATTTGGGACTGTTTATACCAACTTGTGCTATAACTTATGATATGTTGCTTCTTGTTATATGCTATTGTGATGTAGATGAATTAAAGATAATCTGTAGTCAAATCATGCCATTTTTTGTTGTATGGTTTGTGTGATATGATATTTCTGAAATTTCCTGTTTATCTCTTGATCTTGTAAACCCTGTTGCTTTTCTGAGTGTTTTACCAATTACCATGTTGCTTGAGAATTATTTTGGACCTTAAAGCAGTACTTCATGTCTCTGCCTGTCCATGCTAGTCTGAAGTCTGTACGCTGCTCACATCCAAACAGTGGTTGGCTCGTATACTCTAAAAATTTTAGTTGGCTCAGATTTTTTAAATTAGGGTCTCCCCCATTCCCATTTCATTAAAATGGAAATACACTTGTTCAAGAGTTTGAGCAGAAGCAAAAAAAAAAAAGACAAGTTCCAAGGAGGCTGGTTACGCAGAACCGCTCAATTCGGGACTACTACGATCAGAATAACAAACATGAAAAAGCTAAACTTGCTGCATCGTATCACAGACTTCACCACCTTGCCAGAGTATCACCACGACAACGATCAGGAGAATCAGAGAGACTTGACAGAACCGTTGGTTGGTCTTCAGGCTCTGCCATCACGACTGCCTCTGTTACCTCCATCGTTGGTGGTTGTCTTCATCTTCTTTGTCGCCAGGAGCTCCCGTGCCACCTTCAGCATCATGTCCACGCCGTTCACCACCAGTGCAGCCTTGTCAGCATCCTTGTATAAGCCTGCCCAAAATTTTATTAGTGCCCCTGCATGACAAATCACCTCATAGGGACTTTTGATTGTTTTCTTATTGAAACAAGCATTGTTTCTAGCAGACCATAAAGCCCAGCAAATTGCTGAAATGCCAATAACATGAAAGTTAGAGCCATTAGGCATCCACTTAATCATCCATTTCCAACATTGATCTAGATTGCCAGGAATGTTATTTGCACCAATCAGTTTAGCAATGCAAGCCCAAATAACTCTTGCAACTGAACACTGAAAAAAAGAGATGGTTTATAGTTTCCACTTCATCACAGAAATAACAATTTGGGTTCCCTTTCCACTTTTTCCTGATAAGGTTATCTTTTGTTAGAACGACCCCTTTTGACAATAACCACATGAAGTATTTTATTTTGGGAGGGATCTTCCCTTTCCAAATATTTTTAGATATTCTCCGGCATCATTGATGCACATCCTATTGTAAACTGACTTAACAGTGAAGCATCCCTTAGTTTCCCACTTCCAGCTAATTCTATCATCTATATCAGACAACTGGTAACTTTCTATTTTTTCCTTTATATACTGCCAAGTTCCATTTAGTTCAGGTGTGAGCCATCTCCTAAATGAGAACTGTACCTCATCTTTTTTCACCATATCAACAAAGACATCCTTCTGATCACAAAGACTAAATAAAACAGGACAAAGTTCAGCTAAGGGTTTATCAAATAACCAAGGATCTAGCCAGAATCTAGTCTTACATCCATTTTGCACTTAACAGCTCTACCTTTGAAATAAGTATCTTTGATTTTTAGCATATCAGTCCAAATTGGGGAGTCATCCAATCTGTGCTTCACAGAATGAACATTCTTCCCTCTCATGTATTTGGCATTAATCAATTTCTGCCATAATCCCTCCTCATTCTCCAATTTCCACCAGAGCTTGCATATTAAGCTGATGTTCAGCTTAGCAAGATCTTTAATTCCAGCCCCACCTTTTTGTTTACTTTTACAAACATCTACCCACTTAACTAAGTGGTATTTCTTTTGAATCCTCCCCCTTGCCAGAAAAAGGATCTCCCTATCCTTATCCGGATATTCAATGATAGTGCAAGGAAAGAGATATACAGACATGAAATACATAGGGGCATTATTAATGCTGGCTGAGATAAGAGTGGCTCTGCCAGCCATGGTCATATTTCCCCCCTTCCAGGGATCTAACTTCTTTTGACACTTTTCAACTAAGGGCATCCAGTCACACACATGTAATCTACTAGGACTAATAGGGATTCCTAGATATTTTACTGGAAAACTTCCCAGTTGGCAATTAAAAATTTCAGCATATTGTTGGCCCCAGTTGTCATTGTCATTTATCATGATAATTTCACTTTTATCAAAGTTGATCTTCAACCCTGATATAAGTTCAAACATGTATAGTAGCAACTTCATGTTTCTAGCACCAGCAAGGTCATGTTTTAAACATAGAATGGTGTCAGTTGGCTCAGATAGAGTTGGGCTGTTGTTAGTTTCTCTAAAAATTTTAGTTGGCTCAGATAGAGTTGGGCTGTTGTTAGTTTCTTTTTAGCACCTTTCTTTGCTTTCTGGATCAAAGTACCAAATTATTGGGTGCGGACAAACATATATTCCAGATAGTACACGCTAAAGTTTAGTGCAAGTTATATAAGAGGAGTAACAACTAAGAATAGCAGAGTATGACACCTTACATTTTGTCCTTGAGTTTTATTTAATTGCTAGACGATTGATTTATTCTTTTGGAGATTGAAGAAGAGTCAACTTGTTAGTCCACTGTACTATTGTGGACTTGGGCAGTTTCATGTTGAGGAACTTGTACAAACGAAAGAAGGTGGTGGTTTAGACGTTTAGTACAAGAGATGTAATTCGGTGCCTGAACACTTTTTAAAAACTATTTCTCAGGGTGAATGCAACAAAGCTAAGAATTTATCTTTGTGGCAGGTTAAACTTATCTTGACACAACTTATTTCTTCTTTCATACAGCTATCTTGGTTTGGTGAAATGTTTGATACAGAAACAAAGCAACCCCACTCACTTGCAGGTACCCTGCATCTTTGGGGAAGACAAATAGATGTTGGGTCATGTGAAAATGCTTTGTAGTCGGGATTTTGCTTGAAAGTGCTTTGTAGTCAGGATTTTGCTTGAAAGAAAATGAATGGTGAGTCTAGCGGATACAATAAGCCGGAGAACATGTTACAAGGTGGAAGTTCAGAACCACACAATGTACCACTAAACTATTTGAGAAACATCACAAACAACTTCTCCAATGAGCAACTACTTGGTGAAGGTGGTTTTGGCACAGATATATAAAGTAAGATTGAATCACATATTTCAAACTTGCCAAACATGTATCACCGGACTATGCACAGACTAATGCATTTACTAATAAGAGAGTTGAAACAGGGGAGTGCTACAAAATGGGGAAACGATTGCTGTGAAGAAACTTAAGTTGTCAATACCAGGAGTTAGGCAATTTGAGAATGAAGCCAGTCATCTTATGAGGCTTAAACACCCAAACATAGTGCTACTTGTAGGCTGGTGTTCTCAAACTCAGTATATACCTATGGAGTACAACGGAACATTCGTCCGGCTGAGCAGCCAGAAAGGTTGCTTTGCTTGGAGTACATGCCTAAAGGAAGTCTTCGTGGGTTTCTTTCGGGTATAATGATTCAACGAGAGGCACATCCCGTGGTTAGAGCATGACCATTTTTCATTTCATATAGCACTTTGAGAATTCTTCTTTGCAAATGCAGATGAATCTGCTGGACTTGGTTGGGACACACGCTACAAAATAATTCAGGGTATCTGTTATGGTTTACGTTATCTCCACGAGGAATGGCAACTTAATACCCCTATTGTTCACATGGATCTGAAGCCTGCAAACATATTGCTTGATAACAATATGGTGCCGAAAATTGCAGACTTTGGCTTGTCAAGACTCTTCAGTGAGGAGAAAACTTGGACCTGCACAATAAGTCGCGATGGAACATTGTATGTCAAATGGTTCTTGATAGCTCATTCTTTCGGGGATAGCTAAAATGAATTGTCTTTATTGTTGTCCCATGATTTCCAAGTTGGCGCACTCATGTTGAAATGCAGGGGTTACATGTCCCCAGAATATATAAACAGAGGTCTAGTCTCAACAAAGTCGGACATCTTCAGTTTGGGTGTAATAATCATAGAGATGGTGACAGGGCGCAAGGACTACCCATATGAGACTGGAACATCTTCCAAGGAATTTATCGAGGCGGTAAGGAGATTATATTTAAATTTTAAAGGCAGAGCTGCTTTTTTTTTTTTTTTCTCTATATGGTAATATTTCAGATTTGTTTGATAAGGTACTGTATAATTGGACTCGGAGAAATTGGGTGGAATCATTCGTTGGGAATGCACAACTAGAAGTCGATTGCCAACAAATAAGAAGATGCAGTCAGATAACTAGATGCATTCAGATTGGTTTAGACTGTGTGAAAATTGATCGGTACAAAAGGCCAACAATAAGTCAAATTATCACGAGACTTGATGGACTAGGAAATGATTTCATCGTCAGCAATATAAAAGAGGTAACGTCACTAGCACATCTTTTTTCTGTACATTGATTAACCCTTATTGCACTGGAGTAAGGAATAGTAATTATAGAATAAAATACTGCTAGGTTTGACGAATGATGTTGAGTAGTTTTCCGATCAATGCAGGCCTCTAATATTGCTAGCAGAAGGTTACATCGACCTCAAGCAAAGTTGGGCCCGTTTAAAAGAACATTACCACCATGTCAGGAACTTCAATCTGGAAAGGGATATAAGACCCCTAGTTTCTGTAGAGCCGTGACCTTCATTGCCCTGCACCAGCGGGAGAAGACTGCTTTACCTCCTCCGCCCGGAATGGTCACCACGGCGAGGGACGCCTGCTTCCTCTGCGACCTGCACATGTACGTGCTGCTGCAGGCCATGCTGGCAGCCAGCGTCACCTACTCGGCAGTGCTGAGCCCGCCGGGCGGGGTCTGGCCTGACAATGACAGCTCCAGCACCAGCGCGCGCCTCGCCGGCGACCCGGTGCTCCAGATCACCTACGCGAGCCGCTATGGGGTCTTCTTCTACTTCAACGCCACAGCCTTCGTCGCCTCCATCGTCACCGTCAACCTCCTCCTCGTGCACACCCTCAGCCGCCACCGCGGGTGGCTCCGTGCGCTCCAGGCGGCCATGATCCTCAACCAGCTCAGCCTCATGGGCGCCTACGCCGCAGGAAGCTGCAGGGAGCTGGCCATGTCCATTTACGTCGTTGCCCTCGTGGCCGTGGTCTCCTTCTATGTCTGCGCCCACGTCCTGTTCTTCGCGCTGTGCGCTTTGAGAAGGCGCGACGCCAACGCCAGCACGGACGACGTGCCGCTGGAAGAGCCCAGGACCGTACAGCGGTCGCGCAAGTACCTCCTCATCTTAGCAACTCCCATCGCGGCAGTGACGTACAAGGCTGGGCTGAGCACGCCGGGCGGGTTCTTGCCGGACAGCCAGGACAACGACCACCTCGCCGGGGACCCCATGCTCCGCGGTCACCACCCAGACCGCTTCAGAATCATGGGGTTCTTCTACTTCAACACCACGGCGTTCGTGGCGTCTCTGGTGGTCATCATGCTGCTCATGAGCCGGACCGTGACCCGTCATGGGTTCCGCTCGTGCACCCTCTGGGTGTGCACGGGTGCGGCCTTAATCGGGCTCATAGGTGCGTTCACCGTGGAAAGCAGCAGAAGCGTCAAGACATTCATTTACGTCGTTGCCTTGGTGGTCGCTGCTCTGTTGTACATCGGCCTTCAGGTTCTGGTCTACTTCAGCGAGCCTGTAGCGGACTGGGTCCATAACATCCGAGACACGCTGCAAAGGTATCTGAGATTGGACCAGGTCGAGCCACAGGATCCCCGGGTTCATGCAGTGCATAATCCACAAGAAACCTCAAGGCCGACCAGCCTCTCCAGAAATCCCGCCTGTGGCTGCTTCTGTTCGGTATCCTTGCAGCGAGCGTCACATATCAAGCAGGGCTGAACCCACCGGGTGGCTTCTGGCAAGCAGAGGCTGCTGATGCTGATGGTGTGCATCACTATCTAGCCGGTGATCCAGTGCTTCGCAACACGTATCCACAGAGATATCTGGTTTTCTTCTACAGCAATGCCACAGCCTTTGTCGCGTCGTTGGTTATACTTATCCTCCTCCTCAGCAACATATCCAGCACCCAAGGAATCAAGTACTGTGCATTGCAGGTCTCCATGATCATAGACCTTCTTGGGCTGATTGTCGCCTATGCTGCCGGAAGTTGCAGGCAAGTGTCCGAATCCGTGTATGTCTTGGTGCTTGTCATTCCACTATTCCTGTACGGTGGCATCCATGTTATGGTGTTCATGTTAGAAGTCTTCCCAAATATTGCGACATGGAGGAAAACTGTGAGGGACAAGCTGGAGGAATCTGTGCCCAGATGGCTCAAGAAGTTGTTTGAGCTGCCGTTGGAGGAAGACAAGGACGTGAAGCGGAAAATGGAGAAGAGGCGCATGCTTCTGCTGTTCGTTGCCGTTTCTTGTGCCAGCATCTCCTACCAGGTAGGCTTGAGTCCGAGTCCACCTGGCGACTTCTGGCAAGAGAATAAGACAGGCCATGCCGTCGGCAACCCAGTGCTCAGTGACAACTACCGACGCCATTACATGGCTTTCTTTTACTGCAATACAACTGCCTTCGTCTTATCTCTGGCCATCTTCATGCTGCTGGTGAACAGAAAGCTTTCGAGAGGAATAGAGTGGTACGTGATCCGCGTGTGCCTGATCATGGAGCTAGCTCTCATTGGTGCGTTCAATGCTGGGAGTTCCAGGAAGGTATACGTAGTATTCATATCCATATGTGTCCTCATCCTGGTCTATGCAGTTCCACTCGTCCGGATCAGGATCAGGAAAGTTTTTCTGGTTGTGTCAGAGTCGTTTCTGGATGGACTCCTGTCCTGCGTCGACATAATGGAGGGAGAAGTTGACTCCATATTGCCACATAGAGCTACCAATAATGGAGGGCCACGAGATCTCTGGTATGAAAAGCTGCCCAAATACTTGTCGCTCCTCGCAGCACTTGCAGCAAATGTCACCTACGAAGCCGCCATGAACCCACCAGGTGGCCTCTGGAATGATGACCAAACTGGTCACGTAGCTGGTGATCCAGTCCTTCGGAGCAACCATCCAAATCGTTACAAGTTTTTCTTCTACAGCAATGCAACTTCCTTCGTGACGTCTCTTGTGATTATGGTCTTAGTTCTGATCAAGCGAGTCTGCAGAAAAAAGCAGCCCATCTTGGCGTTGCACACTGCCATGATCCTGAACTTCTTTGGCCTCATGGGTGCGTATGCTGCTGGAAGCTGCAGGTGACTGAGGACCTCTGCTTACATCCTAGCATTAGTGATCGGAGTTTCTGTGTACATTGTTGTTCTTGTCATAGTGTCCTCTAGAAATTGGAGGCGACGTCACCTTCACCGGCTGGAGCTTGGCTTTGGTTTAGAGTTACTACTAGTTAACATGCACGTGCGTGCCGCACGTGACTAGAAAACATTTGTCATTTTTATTTACCATTTTCTAGCTTGCTTGCTGTTATCATCTTATCCTAGTATTTCCACGTTCATTTGAATCCAATATTTCTTTTATCATTTGGAACTATGTTGAAGTGATATATTCAAATTGGTAGCTCCATCTTTTGCTTTCGTTTTTTTTTTTGCCTTTTTCGAGTTATGTAAAGTCCTCTCTTTTTTTAGGCAGTAGAGTAGTCCTAGTGGAAGTGACAGTGGTAGTAGCCCTGTTGTAATCTCTTTTTCCATGTTTTGTTTTTTTCTATCGTCTAATAAAAATCGGCAAAAGCTTTTTGCCGCCTTTCAAAAAAAAAAAAAATGTTGAAGTGATATATGTTATTTTTATTGAAGCATTTGATCATGCATTTGATCAAGACCGTATGTTGGATTATTGTTGTTGCTTATGGTCGGTAAAAGTGCGAATTTTTTTTTATCTTACCATTAATTTTAGTTTGGCAATGTACACTTGAAAGAATAAACTCCGAGAAAGGTTGCCAAGGAATGATTTATACACTTAAAAACTGAAGTGCCAAGCTGCTGCAATTGTTTGGTTTTTTTTTGAAAGATCCGAAACCGGCTTTGGTTATAATAAGGAGAGAAGCATAAGCATCCGATTACATGCGCGAGGAGCGCTCCCCGGTCAGCCTAAGCTTCCGGGGCTAGAAAAACTAAAGTGACTACTCACTACTGACATCTACAACAGAAAAACTAGAAGTTGAAGAACGAAAAGCTTTGCAGCTGCTGCTGCTGCAATTGTAGCAAGATACTGTCCAACAGTTTTTAGGAACTTGTCATATGAGAGCTCTCAGATATGGGATTCTGT
This sequence comes from Hyparrhenia diplandra, assembly GCA_015847255.1. Lineage (NCBI taxonomy): Eukaryota > Viridiplantae > Streptophyta > Magnoliopsida > Poales > Poaceae > Hyparrhenia > Hyparrhenia diplandra. The sequence continues at coordinate 549,998 of JADLZK010010508.1, read as the reverse complement.
CCTTGAATGCTTGAAGCTCAAAGTGAGCAGAATTTGTTTCTCAGGGCCGGTCCTAAGCTTTTCTTGACCTGAAACGAAGCTAAAATTTTGGACCCTCCTATATAAACTTGATAATACTACTACTAGCGCTACCATTAGTAGTATATACGCACAATAAAAAAAGTGGAAGGTCGCGTGCGTGATACAGTGATCACAGGAAACTAGACTCGGGAGCTGCCTGTCCTACTGTATAGTAACTAGTGCATACATACTTGGTGGGCCCATCGGTTTACTGGACTTGGGAGCTTTAGATCTGTACTTTTTATAAATAAAATAAATTTATAACTAAGTTATACATGATCAAAATGAGTATAAAACTTTTTATTACAGTTCAAGCATACAATAATTAGTCTACCATAAAAATTTGACCACAATTGGACTATATGGAAACCACAGCTATCGATTATTCCAATTAATTTTATACAATGATATGATTTTCTCTAATTATGATCTGATAATTAGCAAACTCACTGTTACCCTCTGTGGAGGGACAAGGCTTTAGTAAACTTAATTACCTTCTGTGGAGGAACATCATACAGTAACAACGATCTGATAATGTGCTCCTATGAACATCACCGCTAATTTTCAGCTATGAATCGATCCTTCAGTAAACTTTGTATGTGCATTATCAGATCATAATTGATAATAATTCTACTTCACTTGCCAGATCTTTTGAAAATGGAACAAGATTGTTTTGTATCAGATCATTTGCCTCAACAACGTAGGCCTGTCAACTGAAGTGCTCGCTAGCATGGTACTTGAGGTTTTGTTAGTTATTGGGAGGCCTTTCAATTAATCTTAAAGCAGCCAGATGCTTCAAGTTATCGCCAGCGCTGCGCATGGTCGTTAGCCCTCTTGGGTCGTTAGCTTAAATTAACGCACCTATCAATCCCCCTCTCTTCCTCTGTTTCTCCAACAATACGTGCACGATTGGAAGATCCTAAAAGACTAAAACGAGCCATGGATGAAGAAGTCCTGTGCTGCTCTAAACTCAAACGTATCTGTTTTTATCCAAAATTGACTGAGCCTTTGTCAAATCTGAAATTCGGGTGAGAGAATTACGGCCACACAGAATTCTATGCTTGTGAAAATTGGTCAGGCCAGTTTTGATGGCCTTTTTTTTCGAAAGCGTACCATTGGCACGTATTTCATTAAGAGAAGTGGAAAATTACATATGAATCGTAGGTAATCCACAGATTACTCACGAAACACACAGCACAAACAAACAGCAAGAAACGAAGGGGAGGGGTGGGGCGGACCCTCCATCTAACAACCCCCGATAATTGATCCTATTACAACAACTCAACACCTAGGTAGCCAGCAGCGGTCGGAGCCAGCGGCGATAACAGCGACAAAGCATCCGCTAGAACACCGGCGGCAAAGCATCCGTCCGGATAAACCTCGGCAGCAAAGCATCTGCGGAAAGACAACAGACGGCAAAGCATCCGTCAAGGCGAACCTCGGCAAAGAAAGCATCTGCGGAGAAGACCATATGCGACCTCGGTGGCACGCGCATCCCGGAAACGTAGGCTCGAAACGACCGCGACCTCGGCAGCGCACGCGATACCGAAACACAGGCTCGTAACGATCGCGACCTCGGCAGCGCACGCGACACCGGAAACGCAAGCTCGTAAAGAGATACACGGCGGCAAAGCATCCGCCCAAACAACGAAGAGTACCTCGGCGGCAAAGCATCCGCCCGAAACGACAAGCACAAGAGCAACAGGGACCACTAGCTAGGCACACCCAAGTGAGGAGGAACATGAAGCGCGAAAAGGATCAACACTAGGACCATACCAACCAAAGGGGGAGCGGGCCGTGGAGGCTGCGAGGGTGCTGAAGCGTTGCCTTCAGGAAGGAGATCGACGTCCGCGAACGCCGACAACGCAGAAGAGGGCACCGGGGGTCCTTCGACCCCAGCCTGCGGGGCGAACCATCCTCCCCGCCCGAGTCGCACAAACCCACCATCCAACGCCGCCGCCGGTGAGGTGGCACGGCATGCATGTAGCGTCACCACGAAGCCACAGCGCGCGCCCGCACCACCTCGGCCCCACCACCACGGCGGCGCCACCACCGAGCAGGCGAGCGAAGGAGGGTCAAAGCCATCGGCCTCCGCGGTGCTGCTGCAAGTGGATGAACGACGACGCCCCCAAGGAGGTACATGGCGCTCAAACGTCACCGTCGTCTGGCCGGGCCTGGTCCGAGCTGAGCTTTCGCTCCATCCATCAAGAGCAGCACAGGCGACGCCACACATGGCCCCCCCAGGTTGCCATGCCGGAGGCCCCCAAAGGGACGGGCCATGAAGCCGCACGTCGTGCGGGCACACACGGCCGCGCTCGGGGGCCTCGCTCGCGTCCCCGGGGCAGGTCCGAGGTGGCGATCTTGAGGACGGTAGGGGCACCAGGCACGAGGCCTGCACCCGGGCGACCGCGGCGGATCCGCGTCCCCGGGGGAGGGCGCTGCCGGCAGCGCGCCGACGCCATCTCCGTGAGGCGGACGGGGATCCAGCGCGGGGCCGGCCCACGACCGCCACCGCCCGCCGCCCGGCTGGGCCCACGCGCGCCCGGTGGGGAAGAGGTCCGCCGAGCCATTCACCGGCGGGGAGGTGGGGAGGTGCGCCGCCGAGGCGGATCCGGCCATGAGGAGCGCGATCCGGCCGACCGCCACCCCCCAAGCCGGCAAGGTCACCGGAGGGGATGGAGATGGAGGGGGGGGGGATTGGGTGGTGGAGGAAGGAGGGAGCACGCAGCAGCGCCCTTGTTGAGGGCAGCCGCTGCTGGCCGCCGCCGCCGCGGCAAGAAAGGCGGCGGCGGGCGCCGGAGGAGGAGGCGGTGGAGCGCTGTGCCGGGCGGCGGCGACGCCCCCGAGCCGCCCACGGGAGCGGGCTCGGGAGCCGTTGGAGCGGGTTTTCCCCACGATCAAGTTTCCAGTTTTGATGGCCTAATACAAGTTAGATTAGAATCTGTATGTATTTTGGCATGAAAAACTTGAAGTGGGACTGAAAGAACGCATCCATTGCATCAGATATGCATGCACTAGCTATAGAAAAACGAAGTAGGTGGACAGGCGAAAATCGACGACGTGCCTTGCACGGGGAAGTAGCCTGTCTGTCGCAGAGCGTCGGGTAAGCGGTCAAGTACGCGTAGGAGGCGGCGCTACCGATGCGCAGCGCGAGCGCGGGAACCCCCATCCCCGCGGCTACATATGGAACACCGGGAGCAGGTGCGTGTCGGCGACGATGCACGCGACGGCGTCCCCGGAGTACTCATCCTCCCCCAGGACGGCGGCGAGGCGTTCGCGGAAGACGGGCCTGCACGCGGCGCCGAGCGCGATGATGCGCGCCACGATGTCCTCCATGATGGCGACGTTTCCTCCATCAACGGACTTTGTCCGGTACGGTATGAATGGAATCCATTTACGCGGGCCTCAAGGCGCGTTAAATTTTCTAGTAAACCAGGCAGCTTTAGTGTACTTTGGTCGACCGCGCGCTTAACTTTCTTGTGACGACGCTGTGTTCTTTAAGCATCTCCGCGTTGGGCTCACATGGTAACACTCCACCCTTCAGCCTCCACTTCCCTTTTTGCTCCTCAGCTTCTGCTTCTTCCTCCACTCCGGTGGAACACCGCGACGATTGTCCAGGGCCACGACCGCACCACGTGAGCACTCTGATCCATTATTCGCTATCTTCCCCGCCGTGCTCCTGCATCCATCTCTCTCCTTTTCTGTTTGCTCGATTCTTTCCCGCGAGCCGCGACGGACGGTCCCAATCCTAGTTGCTATGCATATAGATTAGATGTAATATTTGGGATTGTTTATACTAGTTACCCTTACACATATCAAGTGAGTGCTATAAGTTGCGATATGTTGCTTCTTGTTATATGCATGGTACGTGATAAGATGAACTAAGAGAGTTTGTAGTCAAACCATGCCATTTTTTATATGGTTCGAATCTGATCTGATATTTCTGAAATTTCGTGTTTATCCCCAGAGGGGCTGATCTTGTAAACATTTTTCTGAGTGTTTTACCATGTTGCGTGAGAAAATTACTTTGGACCTTAAAGCAGTACTTCATGTATGTGCCTGTCCATGCTCTGAAGTCTGTACGCTGTTCAGATCCAAAAACTGGTTGGCTCGTATACTCTCAAAAAATAGTTGGCTCAGATAGAATTGGCCTGTTGTTACGGTTTCTTGCAGCACCTTTCTTTGTTTTCTGGATCAAAGTACCGAATTATTCGGTGCGGACAAACATATATTTCAGATACACGCCAAAGTTTAGTGCAAGATATTAAGAGGAGTAACAACTAACAATATATACCAGAGTACTCTGAAAAAAAAGCAGAGTACTGCACTTCACATTTTGCCCTTAAGTATTCATTTAATTGCTGGATGATTAATTTATTCTTGTGGAGTCAACTTGGAGCTTAGTCCACTGTACTACTGTTGCCAAGTTGGGCAGTTTCATGTTGGGGCACTTGTAAGTTGTACATACGAAATAAGTTGGTGACTTAGTAAAGATATGCAGTTTGGTGCCTGCATACTCTTTTTAAACTATTTCTCAGGCTCAGGGTGAATGCAACAAACATAATGTATCTTGACACAACTGATTTCTTCTCTCATCCTGATTTGGTGAAATATTTGATACAGAAACAGCAACCTGACACACTGAAGGTGCCCTGATGTTGACCGTCATGTGAGAATTCTTTACTGTCAGAATTTTGCTTGAAAGAAAATGAATGGTGAGTCTAGTAGATATGATAAGCTGGAAAGCATGTTAGAAAATGGAAGTTCAAAACCACACAACGTACCACTAAAGTATTTGAGAAATATCACAAATAACTTCTCTGAGGAGCGACTACTTGGTGAAGGTGGTTTTGGCACGGTATATAAAGTAAGACTGAACCACAAATTTCAAACTTGCCAAACATATGTCAGCAGACTATGCATAAAGTTTTGCATGCACTAATGAGAGAGTTGAAACAGGGAGTGCTACAAAACAGGGAAACGATTGTTGTGAAGAAACTTAACTCGTCAATGCCGGGGAGTTAAGGATAGGCAATTTGAGAATGAAGCCAATCATCTTATGAGGCTTAAGCATCCAAATATAGTGCTACTTGTAGGCTGGTGTTATGATACAGAGAATATATATATGGAGTACAACGGAAAATACATCTGCGCTGAGAAGTCAGAAAGACTGCTTTGCTTGGAGTACATGCCTAAAGGAAATCTTCGTGGGTATCTTTCAGGTATAAGAATTCAATAGAGGCATATCACATCCTGTTCTTCTTCTTTCATCTCCTACTATAGATAATGTGGTTAGAGCATGCTCATTTTTCATTTCATATAGCACTTTCACAATGCTTCTTTGCAAATGCGAGATGAATCTTCGGGACTTTGTTGGGACACACGCTATAAAATAATTGAGGGTATTTGTTACGGTTTTACGTTATCTCCACGAGGAATGGCAACTTAATTCCCCTATTGTTCACATGGATCTTAAACCTGCAAACATATTGCTTGATAACAATATGGTGCCGAAAATTGCAGACTTTGGCTTGTCAAGACTCTTCGAGTGAGGAGAAAACTTGGACTCACACAATAAGTCGTGATGGAACATTGTATGTCAATTGGCTCTTGATAGCTCATTCTTTCGGGGATATAGCTTAAATGAATTGTCTTTACAGTTGTCCCATGGCTTCAAGGTTGACACACTCATGTTGAAATGCAGGGGGTTACATGTCCCCGAAATACATAAACAAAGGTGTGGTCTCAACAAAGTCGGACATATTCGGTTTGGGTGTAATAATCATAGAGATAGTGACAGGGACGCAGGGACTATCCGGACGATCTTGGAACACCTTCTGGGGAATTTATTGAGACGGTAAGGAAATTACATTTCAACTTTCAAGGTACTTTCTTAAGAGAGAGATGGTGTTACTCTTTTTTCGGCCTCTCTGGTATTATTTTATGTATTTTTACATTTGTGCAATTTTGTAGGTACTTGCATAACTGGACTCGAGAAAATTGGACAAAAAGTTTATTTGGTGTATCACAAGAAGTTGATTACCAACAAATAAGAAGATGCATTCAGATTGGTCTAGACGTGTGAAAAACTGAACGGTCAAAAAAGGCCCACAATAAGTCAAATTATCGAGGCACTCCACGGGACCGAAACCGCAGATTCCAGCAATGTAAATTGGGTAATTTTTTTTTTTTTTAAAAAAAGTGAGCTGAGCTCAGTAAATTGGGTAAGGTCACCAGCAAACATGGTTTCTTCAATCTCTTCTTTCTATATAGGGATGAACCATTGATTTCACCAGAGTAGTGATAACTAAAATACTATATGTGATACATTTGTTTTCATCTTGTTTAAATACAAGGTGAATTATCATCGAGAGATTTGAGGGATGATGTTTATTAGTCTTACATCATTGCGGGCATATCCAATACTTGCTAGCTTAGTACTAGAAGACTTGGTAGTTTCTAATTTGTAATTTCAACTAACTCAGGTACATGGACCTCAATCTGGAAAGAGAGAGAGAAATTGTGGGGAAACAAACTGGATGGAAAGGCTAGCAAAGAAACATACCCCCCTGGTTTCTCTATATCACGAGACCTTTAGTGTGGCTCTGCGATGCGAGAAGAAGACTGCTTTTACGGAGGATTCGGGTTATCTTTACCGCTGTGGTCTTTGTTTTCCTGTTGAAAAAAGGAGGTATGTGTTCATGAGTTTTTCTTCTAGAGACAGGTGCCCTGTAACAAAATTGAGCATATTCGCAGATTTATACAGTTGCGGCTATATGTTTAGTAACTAGCAGGAACCCTCGCGTTGCCGCGAGCACAACACAACAAGTTCAGGAGGAATGAAGTTGTGTGGTAGAATTGACAATGGGCCGAACAACATGATTGAATTAATGGCATGTTGGTGTCCAAAGTACATAAATATATATATATAAAGACCAGGAGTGGGCATTACACATAGTGAGATGGTCCTGATAAGAGAAATTGAAAAGAAAGCTAACATCTTACTGAGAAAAGTACCACTTGATTTGTTCTGGTTACATGCTCACAAATTATATGATGAAAATGTTACACCAAAGCATACATATGACTCAGTTTGTCTGTCATTTTGTACACAGACACAAACAAAATGCATAGTAAGATCTGGGGATAAACAACAACCATGACGGATTGCGTCTATTTTGATCTCATTCATTGCCCGCCACTGAAATTCACTGCTAGTGCCTAGTATTTGCCTAGTATTTGTTCAAAAAACTTTCAAGGTATGAAATGACAAATAAGATTTAATATAATACTTGCGTAAGTCACTAAAAGATAAGGATTCTAAGAAAAGATAATCATCAAGGATAACATGTTTGTAGTAAAAAAAAACGAAAGCGAATAAAGAAGAGTAGACCTACAACAAAAAAGAGCCGAGAACATTCCATCTAAGCCCAGGCAAAATACCCGATACCCATTACCCGTACCGAAATACCCGAACCCGAATTACCCTAACCTAAGGTAGATCCCAAATTCGGATAGCGATTTTAATTACCCGAAATTTGTTTGGGTAATTCGGGTAATACATTCCGCACCCAAACTACCGAACTACCCAAACTTCATCTTTGCATTTATCACTTGTTGTTAGTTGTACACTTGAAATTATCACTTTATTAGAATATAATTATCTTGGTTTGAATGAGTGACTATAATATATTATTCTCCACGAATTGTTGTTCAAATTCTACACAAATCGTAGTGAAGTTATGTTTAAATTGCTAATGAAATTTTATTTAATTTGTTGTTTTTATAAATTCGCGTAGACTAGGTACACCGAACCCGAACCCGAATTTCGGGTAGTGTTTTTCAGGGGCTAATATCGGGTAGCGGTTTTCATTACCCGAATTACCCGACCGAAAAAAAATCGGTTAACCGAATGCCCAGGCTTCCATCCACCCAGGTTATACAATGCCTGCTAGGCAAATTAAGCCCATATATATAGAACTTATATTTATATTTTAAAAGTGGCATTTGGTATGCATTCAGTGCTGCAGTATAAATAGGTTGTCCAGGCATTCAGTGTTGCAGTATAAATAGGGGTCTATGGCATTAAATTTCAAAGTCACATGAAGTGTCCAGGCATAGGCACTTGTTGGGATAAGGAAATATGCCAAGAAAGATAAATAGGTTGCACTTGATATGGGTTCAGTGTTGCAAATGTTCAGGGAATGAGGCTAAGGAGTGTGAACTGACTGAAAATAGTATGATCAGTAACCCATTGGGAACTCAAAAGGTAAGTGACCACAAAATAAAAAAGAGGAAAATACACCACCGGTCCCTCAACTTGGCTCAAGATGTCATCTAGATCCCTCAACTTTGAAAGTGATTTCCGTGGATCCCCGAACTTGGCAAACATCCAGGTCCCAAGCTTTCAACGTGTTCATCGAAGATCTAAACTTGGCTTCGGATATCATCCAGGTCCCAACGGATCCAAACCCGCTCTGGTCCCCCAACGTGGTGTGGTCCTATATGTGGGACCCACATGTAAAGTGGGTTCTATTTCTATTTATTTTTTTATTTTTTCAGCGCAGAAAGAAAAAATAAATTAATTTCAGGGTGTTGTTGCTACCATATTCTAAAAATTGTATCTTTTCTCATATGATCTCACAAGATGATTTTTACATAAATTTTGCTCTCGACAAGATCTACAACTTTCTAGTTTCATGTTTTTTTAATTCAAGGTCATTAGGATGCTTTAAAAAATTAAATAAATTTTCAAAAATATATTAATCGCGTACAAGCGGTTGTCATCTTGGAAACATCGACCAAGATGACACCCGAGCCAAGTTTAGGGACCTACAAAGTGAACACGCTTTTGGACCCGGATGGCACTCTTTGCCAAGTTTAGGGATCCACAGATATTACTTTGAAAGTTCAGGTACCTAGGTGACACCTTGAGCCAAGTTAAGGGACCAGCGGGGCGTCTCTGAGCCCATACGGGCTGTGCGACGGAAACAGGCCCCCAAAATCAAGGGGCCTCAAGATTTATTAAATACCCTATGTATGTATAGTAATTATGGGCTTTCTTTAAACTAAAAATTGAACAACAACTGTATTTTTTGGCCCATAAATGCGGCCTTGTACACACATATGAGTTCACGACTCCACCAAACATGCAACTTCTTTTTGGGAGACAGCAGCTGCAATAATTACGATTTTTTTTTTCATGCATGCTTCATCGCTACATCCTCCTATTCCTTTTTATTTGCCATCAGCACCGTCGTTGGTTGTGGATCAAGACCTAGTCCCAATCCTAGATTGAAGACATTGAGATAGAGGACACGAGCATATACCCATTTCACCACGTTGCCATAGGTCGAGCATATGAATCGGGAAATAAAAGCATGCAATCATCTCTATACCAATGTACTTTGCAATACAAGTAATGCATGATATATGTCATTATTTTCATGTTTAGGTAGTAGAGATTAGGCTCCACTGATTATTTTTTTCGTATGGGGCCTCCCATTTTGACAGGACACCCCGGGGACCGGTGGTGTATTTTCTCTTTCCAAAACAATCAAGTCTCAATAAGCCTTAATGTTGGAAGTGCATTTAGGATGTCACCACTTGGAAACAATATATGTAGATCATATAAAGCAACAGTACATACGTAGAATTCTCTCTCAGATGAAAGACATGCTGATCCTTATGCCTCCTGGGCTATATGTAGGAGGTATATCTGATTAGCTAGAATATTTATACATTTGACCTTTTGAGGAAACCAATACAGTACACATGACATATCATTATGCCCTGAACCATGGAGTGAGCAAAATCGAAAAAAGGATAGTGGAAAATGTGCTTCGTAAGAAGAAAATAAAGAGTTACTTTGACTCAATGACGGAGTGTATGTGTGGCATATACCTACCACTTTGTTATACTCAAGCATGATGTTTTGCTTCCCCAGGAAGAGGCTTCATATCTTCCCCACAAAATGCACTTGTCAAATTTCCTTCAGCTACTACCAAAGAAAAAAGGCAGAGATAGCGAGTGAGTATCTATTCATATGCACGTTGTAGCATTTTTCTTTATATTTTAATTCTTTTTCAATATTTCAATAGTAATCATGTATAAGCTTGTTTTGCAAATCTAACCCCGCCCAAATAACGCAGTTACGCCACATGCATTAAGCGGGGCAATATATGTGTTTTCAACGTAGAATTGTCGCGTCACTCCCCACTAGCATGACAAAAGATTTGTAACAGCCCGACAGATTCCGCCATTCTTCTGGCGGCGATGGCGTAGACTTGGCGGCGAATGGTGAGGTAGAGGTCGTGATGACGGCAGCGGCAGTACCGGGCGGTGGTGGCGCGGCGCCTGGCCGCGAGGCGGAGCGTGGTAGCGATGGCGGCGGTGATGGTGGCGGCGCGTGCACGCGTGGGGAAGGAGAGAGAGAGAGAGAGAGAGCGCTTAGGGTTTTACCCCTTGGTTATTTTTTGATTGATTCAACTGATTACAAGTCCCTTATATTTATAGTCCAGAGGAGACTTGCATCTAAAGAAATCCCTGATTGGATTTCCTATTTTGTTCCAATTTTATTTCCTAAATAACTATTACTTAATGGCGAAGCGATGACGATGATGACGCTGACGACGGCGGGGCGGCGGTGGCCGAGCCACGGCGCGTTGCCCTTGCGTGCGCCGTGGCCCATGGGCCCCCTCCTGATGTGTTGTGACAGATTTCCTCCCCCTTTTCATGACAGTGCGTCCTCACGCTGTCTTGTTTGTCCTTGTTGGCGGGGTAGTTGAAGCAGCCTGAAGATTTTGTTGGTGTTGGCCCGATGTTTGGCAGCCTATTGCTTGCGTGCTCCATAGTTGTGAGGTGAAGGTTGAAGAAGGCCTCCAGGGTAGTGAGGGAGGCGATGAGGTAGGGGATGTCGGCACATTCTCCTTGTCGTCGTACTTGTCGTGGTTATTCGAAAGTGATCGTCGATGAAGAAGACCGTTACCGATGGCGAGAAGCTATGCATTAGCTTCTTCATCAGCACGGTGCTCGCTTGGGAGGCCTTGTGTCAATGGCGAGTATGTCGGTGGGTGGACATCAACTGCCTTGAGCAGGGTCCTAGTCGGTGTGCTCGCCTGGAGCTCGATGTTGTTGGTGACGTTGTGGAGCTCGTGGTCGTTTTTGTCGTATGCGAGGTGAACTGTGAAGAGGGCCTTCGGGGTAATGATGAGGTGGGGCATGTACCTCATGTCATTGTCGGTGGGGCTCGCAAGTCGAGGCTCATTGAAGACCTCGTAGGTGACAGGGGAATCGAATTGTAGGGCGAGGTGGATCGCCAAGGTTGACATGTTGGGCGCCTACGGTTGCCCCCGCATCCCAAAGCTCATTGTGAAGCTTGTTGGTGAGCTTTAGTGCATAGTCATCTTTGGATGTCGATGTCGACGAAAGTCGAGGGAGCCAGTTGGATCGGCCCTCGCGTCGTCCCAGCTATCATAGCCAAATTGTCCATGATGATGTGTTTGTCGGTTGTCGTCAAGCCGTGTGACGAACGCGGATGGGCGTCGAGGGGACGAGCGAGGTGGATCGTTGTCTCCATTGTGTTGAGCGCCTCCTGCTGTACAGTGGCCCATAGCATGTCATGGGTGTGGATGTAGTCGTTCAGTCGTGGTGGCGCGAGATCGCTAGTAGTGTCGCCGTTGATGGGCGATCCGAAGCCCCAAGAGACACCATGGTAGGGTGTCCCCGTCCTCTAGTGGCGCCTTTCTGGTCATGCAGAGGAGCCGGAGAAAGAGGAGTACCGCTCTTGTCGGTGGATAGCGGTGTACCTGATGTTCCACTGTCGTGGTGCTAATGGGGGCGCCTTCTGTGCTAGCATTGGTGCCATCTGCGCCGAAGCTTGTGCCGGTGTCACCATGAAGCTGACTACTGGAAGTGGTGGTGCCGATGATGCTCCTATCGATGTCATAGTTCCGAACAGATCCGCTGCTTGCTTGACGATGTTTGTCGGCAATGTGGATGATGAAAAAATGTCCAGCAGGTTTAGCAGATTCATGTCGTGGTTGCTGTCAGCGTTGAGGACATCGTGGTTGGCGATGACGACGTTGGGCAACGTCGCTATAGCTGGATGGTAGAGGTAGAAGCTCCACGTTGGTTGGGATGGACTTGCGTGGTGATTGTGGAGCGTGTGATGTCGAGCTCTGCGTGGATGTTGATGTCATTGATGTTCATGGCGCCGGTGTTGTTCAAGGCGTCGTGGTCAACGGCGTCGATGCCGAGGTCGGTCGTTGTGTTGCTTATGATGGCGTTGGCACTCCGGTGTTCTTTTTGTTAGAGATGATGTTGTTGGTGTTCGGGGAACTTATCTGTGTCATTGCAGTAGCCATGAGACGTTGGCCTAGTTGAGTAGGCTTTTAGACGAGAAGCTAGTGGACGTCGGTTGTAGCCTCTTGATCTGATCTGATCTGGACTGCCATAGCGGTGGCGGCCTTGGGGTAGATGAGCCGCTGCTTGCAGCGTCGGTGATCGTGGAGGGTGCGATGTCGGGCGCGCCGTGGGAGCACCGTGTTGTCGTCGGTGGCGCCCATAGTAGAGGCGTCGTCGGGGGTCGTCCCAACTTGCTACCGCCTTCATGTGGGCGAGGTGTCTGCGAGGATGACGCCAGGCTTTGGGGGCGAGGATGGAGTCGTGCGCACCTTGACATGGATGGAGATCATAGCGTTGTCATGGGTGGTTGAGGTGACGTCGAAGGCATGTATCGTCGGACAGCATGGCCACGTGCTGCGGCGTTGTTCTGTTGGCGTGGCCACTAGTTCGTTGTGGATGGAGATGACATCGTCGGCGCTCGTGGCAAGGTCGTCGCCATCGCTGGCTGCCACCTGCTATTTCTCCCAGCGTGCTATCATCGCCGTCTCATACTCCTCAATGTCGGTGCGGAGCTCCTCCATGAACGCAATTGTCCATGCGCTGGCCATCTGTTCTTGAAGGCGGTGGTGGATGTCGAGGATCGAGTGGTCTCCGAATACCAGATGTAACAGCCCGGACAGATTCCGCGGGCCGTCTGGCGGCGATGGCGTGGGCTGGTGGCGAATTGCAAGGTAGAGGTGGTGGTGATGACGAACGGCGGTACCGGGCGGTGGCGGCGCTGGCGGCGCGCGTCTTGTGTAGCGGGGGCGTGGGCAGCGGCGGCGGTGATGGTGGCGGCGCGTCTTGCTGCGTGTGGAAGGAGAGAGAGATCGAGTTGAAAGATGAGGGTTTTACCCCTTGATTATTTTCTGATTGATTCAACTGATTACAAGTCCCTTATGTTTATAGTCTAGGGAGATTTGCATATAAAGAAATCCCTTATTAGATTTTCTATTTTATTTCTTAAATAACTATTACTTAATGGCGAAGCGAGATGACGATGATGACGCGGCGACGGCGGGCGGTAGCGGCCACCAGCCATAGGGCGGTTGCCTTTGCGTGCGCCGTGGCCCATGTGCCCCCTCCTGGTGTGTTGTGACAGTATTGTATTGCTGCGCCACCGGGAGTGACATGATATGACTAAATTTTTGAAAAGTCATAACTCTTTAATACGACATCGGATGAAAACTTTTTGTATATGAAAATTGTAGATCTTGACGAGATTTACAACTTTATAGTTTTAAGTTTGTTTTTTCTTGTTTGAGAACGTTAAGATGCTTAAAAATTATATAATTCAGCACCATAATAATCGTGTGCTTGAACTTGTCACGTTAGAAAAAATAATATCATTTTTGTATGGTGTCAAATGAAGATACTTTACGTACCTGGACTACGGCGGCGGCGACGACCTGTTCGCTATATCGCGGCAGATGGGCTACCTCAATGGCGGTGGCTTCGGCTCGGGGTCCTCGGCGCCCGTCTCTCACCACGAGCAGCAGCAGCAGCAGCAGCAACTTTACTACTCGTTGTACAAGCCAGGTGAGTGCGCCAAAAGCCACGCCATGCATGCATGCTTCGTGCTCTGGATCCATGCATGGATTGATCCTCCATGCTTGGTTTTTATCGAGTTGTTGATTAATTCCTTGGTCGTCATGGGCGCTCTTCTTTGATCACTTTCAAGTTGAAGGAATCCTTTCACTCCTAGCCCTCCTTTTGGATCATATCCATAATCATCATATTCAACTATTATTATACGCATACAGAGAGTTCAGACTTGACTTCTTTCGGATCAACTCGAGCTCGATATGGCTACTTGTTCTCTTTGGCTAATTGTGTCTTGGCAATGAGCCAATGACAACAATTAGATCCATATAATATACTCTCTCCATATCACACGTTTAGGACAGCGATATAGTCTCCAAATCACAATTTTGACTTTTTTATAAAAATATTTATTAAAAAGTTATATTTATATATTTTTATAAAACTAATTTTTAAGATAAATTTGTTGATATGATTTTCGCATTTCCCAACTGAATGATTTAAAAACTATTCATGATTTATGTTCTCAATGTTTGGCTCAAACATTTTTCCAAAACAAGGTCTTTTATAGTGATACAGAGGGAGTATTAGGTACGTAGATCAATCATATCATGCACAGTAACTTGACCGGAAGTTGGACATCAGTTCTTGATGACAAATGTCATTTTGTTTGTTGACCAAGAGCTCATCAATCGTGATATCTGCTAATTCAGACAAGACTGATTGTTGTACTGTACTACTGATATATACTATGCAGTAGTATTACACAATGCTAGTACCTTAACACATGCACAGCATATGCTTGCCCATGCGATATGATGGAGCTCCTACGCATGCAAACAAATAACATGTTTCCCTCATCCTATGCTGAATGCTCATTAAAGAGACCCAATTCCAATATTCTTTTTTTTTTTTTTTTTTTTTTTTTGGTGGCACAATTCGAATATTCTAAATCATCAATCAGTATAATAGTAGTAGCAGCAGCAGCAGCAGGAGGAGGAGGAGGAGCAGGAGCAGGAGCAGCAGTAGTAGTAGTAATAGTAACAGTAATAGTAATCATAATCGTAATAGTAATAGTGTCAAAACTCAAAATTAGGGAGTACCTTGCATGAATGGATCGGAATGGAACGAACTGATCAATTCCGTTCTGGATGCAGCGAGCATCATGGTGTTCATCAATGGGATGGCTACGGAGGCGCCGAGGGGGCCGATGAACCTGCGGTCCATGTTCGGGCAAGACGTGATAATGGTACACTCCAGCGGCAGCCTCCTCCCAGTCAACGAGTATGGCGTCCTCACACAGAGCCTGGAGATGGGCCAGAGCTACTTCCTGGTCAGTCCCTACGATCTCTCGTGTAGCTAGGAGCTACCCTAGGTGTAGAATACTCATCATCACTACTATAATACACCAAGGTGTTATATCTGCGACTACTAAACGATACTGAAATCTGTCAATATAACAGCCTGACGTAATATAGTAATCGTTATTCTTTCAGCCAGTTACTTATTAGGCTGATAATTACTTTCTAGAATAATGCTAGCTGAATGATGGTGATGAACCAACACTACAACAATGACATCTCATATGCATGCAATTTTCACCGTAGTACACACCATACTCCTCCGTAACATGCTGCATGTATTGATCCGACCGTTCTTGTTGTTTTGTTTACTAATGTTGGACAGGTCAGGAAGGCCTAACTAGCTTGCTAGCACATTGCATTGCCGATCGATGATGACCGAGTGCTGACCCCAATTCTTATTTGGCTCGTCTTATTAAAATATTTGTGCAACATTTAAGATTGTGACTACATGAAGAAAACAGGGATGAGATTGATCTCTGATTTGGTTGACAACTTCAACAAGGTCACTATCTCCCTGAAATACGATTCCAATTGAATTCCAACAGAGCAAACTGACAATTCAAGAATAGGTGATGCATTGTCTCCTCAACCCTGTCCTGGCAATCTGGCATAGAACACACCGATAGGAATCAAGATGCATGTTTTCCTTTCCATGATAGTTCTTGTGATCAGTCTATCATTTAGGAGAAGCCAGAAAAACACCTTATGTTTTGGCTGCCAACAGCGCTTCCATAACCAACTGAAAACCATGCCCAATAAGGAACTTGTAAGCTTTTGCAGCAGAGAAGTGCCCCTTATTTGAACACCAAACACCCTCTTCATTGAGCAGAGGAAAGTGCTCAATGAAAGACTGGATAATTTGGAGTTGTTGGAAGGCTTCAACTGAGATCGACATACTGAAGAGTTCATGCGAGGGGTTGTGTCAAAAGAAGCGGAAAACAGTTTCTTGTGTTTTGCAAACGAAAATAACTCTGGTTACTGCATCTTCATTGGATCCTGACTTGACCTTTCAAGCCAAAAAAGACATGATTTCCAATTCTTGACACTGACAGAAGAGAAAGATTTGTAGCAGTACAACAATTTAAGGATATCTCACCACCAAAAGGAACCTATTTTTTAACATGATTTGGGAGCTTGCCATTCGAATAGTGTTTCTCCCAAATTAAAAGAAACTCAATGGATGTCTTTTTGTCAAAGAATTTGTTAAGATTTTTCATCAAAAGAGCATCATTGTGTTACTTCATGTCTTGCACTTAACAATTGATTGGTGATTGGCCTAAACAATGGATCAGTATGACTCTATTACTTATTTTTCCGCAACCTTATTTGCTGTAAAGTCCACTCTATAGAACTTGAACAGAACGGAGTACTATTTGGACATTGTAATTAAAGTCCAACCGCTCAGCTTCAGGGGAATCCATCATCTTCCTCTGGCTCAAGTGTGTGCGCTACTAGATTGTTATGTAGGAAGAAACATCATGAGCCAGATTTGCTGCACGTCACCGCATGGTGGAGCCTGAACAATGTACATCGGAGTCTGAACAATGTTCAGGGAAACCCCCTGCGCAGGCTTCCATGTCATCTGAGGACAGCCTGACCAGCTGACCTGAATCCAGTCGAACTCGCCGGGGTCGCCAAGGAGGTGGCGCATGCTGTGGCTGCTGGCGTCCGTGCCCATATGGCACTCTAGTCTGAAATATCGCTGAAATCCTTCAAAAAAAAAAAGGAAAGGAAAATGTCGCTGAAGTCTCAAGGCTGCGGCGCTGCGCTCAATCTGATGCAAACTGTAGACGAAAATTAGGTGGAATCATGGTTCCGTGTATGATGATGGAGCCACTCTCCACCGAATTTTCTTTCTGAATTAGAGGAATGGGAGTGGTAGCCGGCAGTTAGCTTAGCCTGTGCATCAAAGTTAACAGGCTTGACCAGTTGACCATGATCAGGTCATAGGCAGCATCACACCATATGGATCAACTAGTTAATTCTCATCTCGTTTCATCAGTACAGTATTACGAAATTTCTTTCTTATATTGTGTATAATATTTGACAGAATAAGTTTGAGTTGCATACACTGAAAATGAGATGGAGCTTCTTCAGGCTGCATACACTGAACATTCACATAAAAGGGCCTGAACTGAAATCCTTTTCCATGATCCGCAAAATGTTCAGAAGTATAAATCTAAGACAGATGACCTCCTCTACAATAGCTCTGCTGGAGCTACCCTCCACAACTCATAGAAATAGTTTCTTTCATATACGAGTAAGCAGTTGTCTTGGATGAACCCAAACACATTCATCATCCGAATTGATTGCCTCCACGACCTTGTCAGCACGTAAGCATGAACCCAAACACATTCGCCGTATATTCATATATATGAGTAACCAGTCAGCATGTAGCCACCTCTTCCCAGACACATTCAGGTGAGAACAAACCTTTCAGACATTTCGTTGAACAGCTGCTGGGCGTCCTTGGCGGTGATGCGGTCGGCGGAGGCGAGGCCTCCGCCCATCAGCTCCACCTGCATGAGCCATGAGGTCCAAACTGGGCATGGAAATAGAGTTATTTTATTCACCAATTTCTTTCCTTTGAACGTTCCTACGCCCGACGCCATCAAGTCCACAGCGGCTTGGCCCTCAACTTTATCTTTCATTTTACATGCATGCATCGCCGCGTTGGACACTTGGACTCACTCTCCCCCACCTTCTCCCTCCCCTTCTCAGCGGCTTCGCCGTCTTGGACTCACTCGATTCCACCCTCATGAGCCTCCACTTTCCCCTTGTCCATCAGGCTCAGTCGTCCCTTCCCCTTCTCAGCTTCTCCCTCTACTCCGGGCAAACAACTCGACGATTGTCCACGACGTGAGCACCCTAATCCATTCGCCATCTTTCCCCGTGATCCTGCTCTCATCTCTCTCATGTTCTGTTTGTTCGATTCTTCCCTGCGAGCCACGCCGGACTGTCCCTGTGTCCCAATCCTAGCTCCTATTTGGGACTTCGGATTTAGATGTAATATTTGGGACTGTTTATACCACCCTTCATACATAAGTGTTGCTTCTTGTTATATGCAATTGTGATGTACTCCGTAGATGAATTAATGACAGTTTATAGTAAAATCAAGAGTTTATAGTAAAATCATGCCAATTTTTGTACGGCATATGAATTTGATCCGATATTTCTGAGTTTTCGTGTTTATCACCAAGGGCCGATACTGTAAATCTGATGCTTTCTTAGTGTTTTAGCATGCTGCTTGAGAAAATGATTTTGGACCTTAAAGCAGTACTTCATGTCTGTGCCTATCCATGCTCTGAAGTCTGAAAGCTGTTCAGATCCAAAAACTGGTTGGCACGTACTCTGAACAAATTTAGTTGGCTCAGATAGAGTTGTGCTGTTGTTACTTTCTTTCAGCACCTTTCTTGGATTTATCGATCGACGACGTACCAAATTATTCGGTGCGGGACAAACATATATTTCAGATACACGCAAAGTTTAGTGCAAGGTATTTAAGAGGAGTAACTACTAACAATAGCAGAGTACTGCACTTCACATTTTGCCTTAAGTATCCATTTAGTTGCTAAGATGATTGTTTTATTCTTTTGGAGATATTAAAGTGGAGTCAACTTGGAGCTTTGTCCACTCTACTGTACTGTTGCGAAGTTGGGCAGTTTCATACATACCAAATAAGGTGGTGACATAGTAGATTAGATGCAGTTAGGTGCCTTTATACTTTTTTTTTAAAAAAAAAAACTATTTCTCAGGGTGAAAACAACAAACCTAACAATATGTCTTGGTTCTCTTATCTTGACACAACTGATATCTTCTCTCATACAGCTATCTTGGTTTTGTGAAATGTTGAATACAAAAATAGCAAGCTGACTCACTCAAGGTACCCTGCATGCTGACGAAGACAAATAGATGTTGGCTATCATGTGAAAATGCTTTGGATTCGGGATTTTTCATAGAAGAAAATGAATGGCGAGTCTATTAGATATGATGATAAGATGGTCTATTAGATATGATGATAAGATGGAGGGCATGTTACAAGATGGAAGTTCAGAAATACACAATCTACCACTAAAATATTTGAGAAACATCACAAACAACTTCTCTGATGAGCGACTACTTGGTCAAGGTGGTTTTGGCACGGTATATATGGTAAGATTGAATCACATATTTCAAACTTGCCAAGCATACGTCACCAGACTATGCAGAAACTAATGCATGAGAGTTGAAACAGGGAGTGCTACAAAGTGGGGAAGCGATTGCTGTGAAGAAACTTAACTCGTCAATACCAGGAGTTAACGATAAGCAATTTGAGAATGAAGCCTACCATCTTATGAGGCTTAAGCACCCAAATATAGTGCTACTTGTAGGCTGGTGTTCTGAAGCAGAGAATATATATGTGGAGTACAACGGAAAATACGTCATTACCGAGAAGCCACAAAGGTTGCTTTGCTTGGAGTATATGCCTAAAGGAAACCTCCGTGGGTATCTTTTTCAGGTATAATGACAATGAAATAGAGGTGTATCTTGTTCTTTTTCCGTTTGCTACTATGAATAATTTGGTTAGAGCATGAGCATGCCCATTTTTCATTTCATATAGTATAGCACATTCAGAATGCTTTTTTGCAAAAGCAGATGAATTTTCTGGACTTGGTTGGGATACACGCTACAAAGTATAATTATGGGTATTTGTTACGGTTTACGTTATCTCCACGAGGAATGGCAAATTAATGCCCCTATTGTTCACATGGATCTGAAACCTGCAAACATATTGCTCGATAACAATATGGTGCCGAAAATTGCAGACTTTGGCATGTCAAGACTCTTCAGTGACGAGAAAACTTGGACTTGTACAATAAGTCGTGATGGAACATTGTATGTCAAATGCTCTTGATAGTTCATTCTTTCAGGGATAGCTAAAATGAATTGTCTTACAATTGTCCTATGGCTTCAAGGCTGACGCTCTCATGTTGAAATGCAGGGGCTACATGTCCCCAGAATACATAAACAAAGGTCTTGTCTCAACAAAGTCAGACATATTTAGTTTGGGTGTAATAATCCTAGAGATAGTGACAGGTCGCAGGGACTACCCAGATGATACTGGAACACCTTCCGAGGAATTTATTGAGATGGTAAGGAAATTACATTTCAACTATCAAGGTAGAGCCGCTTTCTTAAGAAAGAGATGGTGTTACTCTTTTTCTTCTGTGGTAATATTCTGGATTTGTGTGTTATTGTAGGTAATTAATAATTGGAGCCGGAGAAACAGGGTGGGAATTTTATTCGAGCATATATCACTAGAAGTTGAGTATCATCAAATAAGAAGTTGCATTCAAATTGGTCTAGACTGTGTCAAATTTGATCGGTACAAAAGGCCAACAATAAGTCAAATTATCAAGACACTTCACGGGCCAGCAAGTGCAGATTCCAGCCATATAAAAGGGGTAAGGTCACTAGTATACATGGGTTCACCATACAACCTTTTCTGGATGAACCGTTGATTGCACCAGAGTAGTGGTAACTAATATTATATGTGATACATTGTTTTCGTCTTGTTTAAATACAAGGTGTGTTTTCATCTGAGATCTGAAGGAACAAGTTAATTAAGTAGTCTAAAATTCAATGCAGGCGTGTAGTACTAGAAGGCTTGGTAGTTCTAATTTGCAATTTCAACTTGCTCAGGTACATCGACCTCAATCTGGAAAGAGAGAGAGAAATTGTGGCGAAACAAGCAGGATGGGAAGGCTGGCAAAGAAACATATCCCTGGTTTCTTTCTAGACGAGAACTTCACTGTGGCCGCCCTGCACCAGCGGCAGAAGACTGCTTTACGGAGGATTCGGGTTATCTTTACCAGTATGGTTTTTGTTGTCCTGTTGAAAAAACGAGGTATGTGTTCATGAGTTTTTCTTCTAGAAACAGGTGGCCCGTATAAAATTGAGCACATTCACAAATTTACAGTTGCGGCTATGTTCAGTAATGCAGCGGTTGGACCTGGACCTGCACCTGAACATGTACACGGATGAGATTATTATTACTAAGGCCTTAAGTTCAGTCATAACCCATGGGGATCGAGGGGGATTGATTTTGACTTGCAGCAACCCGGGCCTGGACACGGACGAGATTATTATTACTAAGGCCTTAATTTCAGTCATAGCCCATGGGGATCGAGGGAGATTATGAAAGATTACATTCATGGTTTTAAGAGAAAATGCACAGGGTCTAAATGGTAAAACTACAATGCGATGCTGACATGTATGCCCTTGAAGTTGATAACGACTTGTTTTTGGTTATGAAACTAGTAGGATTGCGTTCGCTCATCATCACATTCTTGGTTCTCAGCAATGCGACTTATTTTCTGCATCCTTATTTGTTGTAAAGTCCACTCTATCCAATGGAATACTGTATGAAAGGATCGTGATCAAAGTCCTGCCGCTGAGGTTCCAGGAATTCATCGTCTCCCTCTGGCTCTGAGTTGGTGAAGCAAACATGTCTTGGCCAATTGAAGGACTAAACAACCACGGTCACAAAAGCCCACAACTGTTATTCCTAAATAAAAGCGTATAGTTGACATTGTTCCTGTCTTCCTGGCTTAATTCGTCATTTGGCTTCTTTCTCCTCAGCTGTTCAATGTGTGTGGAATGGAGTAGTGAAACAGGATTGTTAATCCTTCGCCATATGTCTGCTACTTGTACATGGCACGGCATCTAAATTCCATGGCTCACTATGAGTCTGATTTATTGTTTGTACTAGGCTTTATGCAACACAACTCAAGGTAGCACAAATGTATAGACTATCTTGACGTTTGGGCAGGTGTGATTTCGGGTCCTAGTCAGAGCTCAAAACAGCAATATAATGTACCACTGCTCGTACAAGCTACGAATACATTTGCTTAAAAAACAAAAAAAAGCTCCGAATACAACATCATGACTAGAGTAACAGCAGGCGTACTAATTTCCACGCCTCTATTCTAATGTGCTATGGGGCTAGCCTGACGGGCTTCCAAATGAGGCCAGAAGGGCCCATCTCCAACACAGTAAGGGAAGTTTGGATGTTCATATCAACAATGCACATGTTGAAACTTCGGTATTTGTTCGCGATCGATTCGAGTATTATTCGACTCGCAGACTATTGTCCGCCATGACACGGTACTCGGAGATGCTGCAGATCTCCCGCGACGCTTTTGGGCCGTCTCTCGCCGCCAGCTCAGCCAGCCGCAGCGTCCGTGTCCAGCGCCAAGGCGAGCCCGCCACTGGAACGCGCCCGGCCGCATCCCCGGCGTCGCGACCGCCGCTGCGTCGTTCAGCGCAATCGGCGGTGGTCGCCGCGTCCAGCGCGCTCGCGCTCGCGGTAGCCAACGCGGCTAAGGCTGCCCGTGGAGCCTCGGACCTCAGATGCCACGACTATTCGGAGGAGGAAGAGGACTATTCGGAGGAGGAAGAAGAGCGGCGGCGCACACCGTGCCACCACGGGGCACCACGCACGTAAAGCTAACTGTCCCGCCTCCCCTCCTTGTCGTTGTTTCTTTATGATTGTCATTGTGGGTGGCGCGGCATGGAATGCAGGTAAGCCCATGCCACCAGGTTGGGAGGTGACCGACAAGGACATGGAGTCCGACGAGGCGACATGGGCGTTCTACGAGCAGTGGTGCAAGACTTGGAACATGGTGCGACCGCTCCGAGATGGAGCGCCCGGTTCCACAACTTCAAGAGCAACGCGGCGTATCGCGCCGCCCATAACAAGGCTTGGAGGAGGGGATAGAGGAAGACAATTATTAGGCGAATGGGCTGACGGAGATTATATATTAGGCACGCCTATATATTAAGCTCAAGAAATTGCAGAGATTAAGCAAATAGTAGCAGGAGATGGAGATTATCCTAATCTTATAGGGTACATATAGACAGGATTGCAATATCAGACAATAATTATAATAATTGATAGTAGTACTATACACTTTACATGCGGATAGTTTGAAGGCGGATTGCTGGTGCTCATAATGAAAGTATTGTTTGTGTCTGATAATTTATCTTTGTACGGACATGTTTGTTTATCACATTAAAAATTTGTGCCGTGTCCTTTTTTTTAAGACCACGGCGCGCGTTTTCATTAAGAAAAAGAATTTTTATAAATACAACACAACCAGAGAGGTAACCAAGTGTCGTGGTCCTTCTGTTTTGTTAGCTGCCATGATTTTTTTCTTTTTTTTTTATCTTTAAGGTTAAGAAGGGGAGGAGACGAGCAAGATTCATTGATTGCATTGTTTTTTTTCTTTTCTTTATGAGGAGACGAACAAAAACAAGGCCAAATAATCAAAGTTCAATTACACGCACTATAACTGATTGATTGTCGTCTCAATGACAAGAGGTAAACTATTTCTCTATAGTAAGTAGCCCCTTATAAGGCGTGATATGGCTTCGTCTAGCCCAATTTTGCTCCACTGCACGTCAAGTTCTTTGGCTGGCTCCTCACCCAAAATAGGATCAATTCCAGTGTTGCTCGGTCAGGAAGAACATCGTCGATGATGCCCGTTGTGACCTGTGCGACACGGTGGATGAGACGGCTGATCATGTTATCTTGGAGTGCTACTTTGTTCAGACCTTGGAGAATATCTCCCGCACCCCCGTCGCTCCCACGCCAGAGTGGCTCGGGCGTTCCTCCCCCAACCCTAGCGCTCCTTCCTCCGGTCCCCCTTCCACCTCGCCGCCGCCAGATCGGCTGCCGGCATGGCCGCCGGCCCGACCGGGTTGGCGGCGGCAGGGCCTTCTACCTCCCTCGGCGCCGTGCGGCAGCCAGCCGGTGGCCTCTCCCCCGCCCGAGCTGCGTGGAGCTCAACACGGAGGGCCATCACGGCTCGGCCGGCGTCGGCTGGTGCCGGCGGCGCGGGGACGGCGGTGCACTCCTCCGCGCGGTCCCCTCCTCCCCGGATGGCGACGACGGCGGCTGGCTGGGGCGTCGGCCACCGGACTCGGCGGCTAAATCCCATCACTGGGCGGCGGATCTCGCTCCTTGCTGGGGTGGATCTGGCTCTGCCGCCGGCGGCGGTGCTTTGGTAGCCGGGCGCTGGTTTGTGGTAGCGGCCGGGGCCCGTGGCGGTGTTGGGGCGGCGCTCTCCTGCTGTCCCTCCCCACGACCCTAGCTGTTGCGGCAGCGGTCAAACCTCTTCGGGGTTGGTTGTGACTGGGGACGCAACCCGTCGGGCCGGGTGTGTTGTCAAGACGGAGACGGTGACGTCGGCCGGGGGGATGCGGGTTCAGGCCTAGCGTCCGGATCCGGCGGCCCTGTGGTAAGGGGCGGTCCCCAAGATGGGGAACACGCACACACGGAGTATGGTGGTTCTCGGTGCCTCACCTGCTCCGTGAGGTGGCTGGGCGCAGCTTCGGGCCAAGTCGTGGCGGGCCGGTGTCGATGCCCCTCCGGCAAGGCTTTCAGCAAGGTGGCTGGTAGCGGCGGCGGTGGTGACATGCTGAGCTCCGGCAATGGGCTGATGTCCGGGCTGTGGTACCTTGGGCGAAAGTCGTTAGGGCGTCGTTTTCCCTCTTGAGGGCGTCGTGTTCTCCTAGCCTTTCCACGGGTGAAAACGGGGTCCGTTCTTGGACGAGCGATGACGGCGCAAAACGTCGTAACCTTCTTGAAGGCGTCGCTGTGGATTTTGAATCAGTCCCATGGTCTTGGGTAGGGCGCGGGTCGGAAGTCGGAGCTGCTCTCGCATTATGCTTGAGCCAGGCAACAATGACCTTCCATGGCCTCCTGCTTCAGTTTTCGGGTCTCATTTCTTTGTTGGGTCATCGTTTCTTTGTTGTGTTGCATGGGTAGGCTTCGCTTGTGTGGTGATTCTCACTACGTTGGCTGCCTTGTACATTTAATTGCTCTCTGATTATCAATCGAAGCCGGTAATACGGATCTTTTGTAGAAGAAAAAATACCTTGTTCACGCCTTCTTCAAAACTGTGCCGGCTTAGCCAAGGTGAATGAGCTATGGAACTCCCTGCCTCCTTCATCAGTGTCCAAAGGGGTGGTCAACCCACTGCTACTCCTCAACTGCGAGATTTGGAAACACAGGAATGAGGTGGTGTTCAGGGGGGTTTCCCAGGACATTGCGTGCCTCAAAGCTGCCTGCAAAGTATCTATAAAATATTAGAGCTACCGCATTGTGAGGAAGGTTGTGTTTAGATCTATCAAAAAGCACTATAGCGGACAGAAAAGCACTATACCATATTTCGTTTGTTTGTGATAAATATTATCCTACCATGGGGTAACTAGGCTCAAAAGAATCGTCTTGCAACGTACATCTAAATTGTGCAATTAGTTTTTTACCTATATTCATACTCCGGACACGCGTCTTTTGGTACATTTAATGCTTCGATATGATGGGAATTTTGGAAATTTTGGTAAAACCTGGGGAACTAAACATAGTCGGGTGAAGCCTTAGCTACGCAATGGAGACACTTAGTTGATATGCAACCTACACCCTCAATATCCCCACCGGCATACGTAGAATGTATGCACGTGGGGATGAATTTATCCCTCAAAGTTGATCTCGAAAAAAATAAGGCATTGCGGTTCGTTAATAAAAAGAGTTGAGATTTAGATTCCTAACTCGTCAGGTTTCAGGCAAAGAGTTTCAACTGTTTATTACCATGTCAAAACTGGACGCCTCGCCTCGAGATGTGTCCAGAGACATGATCTGCCTGACCAGCTTGTCAATGGCGAGGCACGACGACCGCCCTTGCCGATGCATTCCGCTGCCGCCTTCTTCAGCTCGCCCGCCCTGGCCCTCATCTCGGCACCGTCCGTACCGGTCATGAGCTGGCGGATGGCCGCCTCTCGACAGTGCCCCTCTCGAGCTCGCCGCCGACCTCGAAACCGATCTGCCACACGTGCTCCACGTGCCGGCGTTTCCGTCCGGTCGCCCGAAATGCGGGCGGCACAACATCGGCACCCCCTCGCAGACGAGGCGAACATGCGACAAGCTAAGCTAGAGAAAGGTTGGAAAATGAATGCCTGTAGAGTATTGGGCCTTGTTGGTTTCGGGCCAGAATTCCACCATTTAGCTCTGCCAGTATGTCAACGACTCAACGTCATGAAAGGTCCACATCGCCACGTCGGTTGGCCGGATGGCCAACCCCTATCGTGCGACGCCGTTTCTTTGCATCGCCGCGTTGGACTCACCCAGTCACTCGGCTCCACCCTTCAGCATCCAGCCCTCCACCTTCTCCCTCCCACTCTCCACCTTCTCAGCTTCTCCCTCCACTCCAATCCGGTCAACAACCGCGACGACTGACGACGACCACGACCACACGAGGTGAACACCCTGATCTTCCCTTCCCGGTGCTCCTGCACTCATCTATCTCCTTCTCTGCTTCCTCGATTCTTCCCACGGGCTGCGACGGGCGGTCCCAACTCCCAATTCTAGCTGCCATTTCTGACTTTGTATTTAGATATATTTTGGTTCATAAAAGAAAATAAGAGATGTATACAGTTATAAGTGGGTGCTGTAACTTGTGATATGTTGCTTCTTGTTATATGTAATTATGGATGAATTAGGGCTGGTTTGAATTAAAATCATTCCAATTTCTGTAAAAAAAAATGATTGGTTCGCCAGGTGCCGATACTGAGTGTTTTTACACGTTGCTAGAGAAAATGATTTTGGACCTTAAAGCAGTACTTCATGTCTGTGCCTGTCAACGCTGAAGTCTGTACGATGTTCAGATCCGAAAACTGGTTGACTTGTACTTTTTTTAAGTAAAATGCAAGAATAAACCATTAACTTATGCCGTTATCTCATTTTAGGCCATCAACTTCAAAAGTGTATTTTTGGTCCAAAATCTTAAACTTATGCTGCATTATTAGGCCAAAGCCCGTCTAGTCAAGTGTTTCCGCCTACGTGTACATGCCGCAGCCTTTTTACAAATGCCCCCTTCAAATTCTTACCCCAACAGAGCTGCCACGCAGTTGCTTGCCGCCGCCACCCTTGGCCGGCCTTCCAGGCGCATCGGACGCCACGTCCTGCTTGTGCGTTGTCGAGTGAAGCTCCTGTGTGTCGCCCGCGTATTCCTTGACCACCGTATGAAGCGACAGCCGTCTTTCCTCTTTTCCTTATCTGTCACCGCCAACGTCCTTCTGCTTCGCCGCGTTGTGTTGTCATCGTCGTGCCCCAATCCACCAAATTGACCGTGCCACCAGCTTCGCAGTTTCCTTGCGCATCTCCTTCACCTGCTCGCACCACGCAATCCCATCGAAATCGCCCGGTGCAACACCTTCTTCCTTGTTGCCGGCGGAGCGCCACCGCGAGTCACCTCACCAACGGCGGCTTGTTCTTGTGAGCTTCGTGATGGGCCGTCTTGTGTTTTAGTTTTTCCTTCATGTCCTGATGCTCGTGCTCTCGACGGTTTCAACAGCCGGAGCTCCGTCCCGCCAGAACGCTGTTGTCATCGTCGGAGCTTGCCGCCATTGTCACTGTCATCGCCGGTAGCCCACCTATGCCTCGTCCTCGTCTTAACCAGTGCGAGCAATGTAGTCGTGGTGAGCTGCTGGTCATGGTCATGCTCATGCCCTCGGTTGGACCGTTGCCGAGCCATAGTGGCCGGAACGCGGGTCGCCGGCGAGCTCGGCTCTGCCACTCCGTCGCGCGCGCAGCCACGTCCGTGAGAGGCTCGTTTAGGTTCGATTGAGTGAGGGTATTGGTCGCCTGGGTGTTACGAAGGTGCTGGGCGCTCGTTTTCATCGGGGAAAGCTCCGGTGAGTGTCTTCGCCCCTCGCCGCGCCACCGTGTCCGCCATGGCCGCCGACGAGGCCGCTGCTGTCCTCGGTAGTAGGGGAAATGGTTGCCAGGTTGTGCGTAGTGTCGAGGGGAGTTCATGGGTGCAAGCCGCGCCGCTGGGTACCTTGCCACCGGCGAGTTTTCGCTGGTCAACGCCAGCGGGCGCACCGGTCAGCGCGGGGGCGCTTTCTGACGTCGGGCATCGCCTATACTCCTAAGTGAGAACAGAGAGGGGGGGGGGGGGGAGGAAGGGGGGGATTTGTAAAAAAAGGCTAGGGTCGGCCGGTTAGGACGCCAATCGTGGTATGTCCGCGTGGCGAAAACACTTGACCCCGGGACGGGCTTTGACCTAATAATGCAGCCTGGCGAAGACTTTGGACCAAAAATACACTTTTGAAGTTGATGACCCAAAGTGAGACGGCAAAACAAGTTAACCAACTATTCTTGCATTTTACTCTCTTTTTTTTTTTTCGAAATCACGCATGTGCGTGTATTGTTGTCTGAAGTCCAAGTTGACACCACTTTAATATCTCAATAGAATAAACTGTACTGTACTGTTGCGAAGTTGGGCAGTTTTGTGTTGGGTCATTTGTACATACGAAGTAAGTTGGTGACTTAGTAGAAGAGATGCAGTTAGCGCCTGCATACTTTGTTTAAAGAAATACTTCTCAGGGTGAATCTAACAAACCAAACAATATGTCTTGGTTCTCTTATCTTGACATAACTGATTTCTTCTCATACATCTATCTTTGTTTTGGTGAAATGTTTGAAACAGAAACAGCAACCTGACTCATAGAAGGTACCCTGCATGCTGGGGCAGACAAATAGATGTTGGCTGTCATGTGAAAGTGCTTTGCAGTCAGGATTTTGTTTGAAAGGAAATGAATGGTAAGTCTAGTAGTTATGATAATCTGGAGAGCCTGTTACAAGGTAGAAGTTCAGAACCACAAAATGTGCCACTAGAGTATTTGAGAAACATCACAAACAACTTCTCGATGAGCTACTACTTGGTAACGGTGGTTTTGGCACGGTATATAAAGTAAGATTGAATCACATATTTCGAATTTGCCAAACATATATCACCAGGTTGTGCACAAACTCAGGCATGTACTAATAAAAGAGTTGAAACAGGGAGTGCTAAAAAATGGGGGAATGATTGCTGTGAAGAAACTTAACTTGTCAATACCAGGAGTCCAGGATAGGCAATTCGAGAATGAAGCTAGTCATCTTATGAGGCTTAAGCACCCAAATGTAGTTCTACTTGTAGGCTGGTGTTCTGAAACAGAGTATATACCTATGGAGTACAACGGAAAATACATCTACGCTGAGAAGCAAGAAAGGTTGCTTTGTTTGGAGTACATGCCTAAAGGAAATCTTCGTGAGTATCTTTCAGGTATAACAATAGAGGCATATCCTGTTTTTCTCTCATTTGCTACTGTAGATAATGTGGTTTAGAGCATGCCCATTTTTCGGTTAATATAGCAGTTTCAAAATGCTTCTTTACAAATGCGGATGCATCTTTTGGACTTGATTGGGACACAAGATACAATATAATTGAGGGTATTTGTTATGGTTTTACGTTATCTCCATGAGCAATGGCAACCCTTGAATGCCCCTATTATTCACATGGATTTGAAACCGGCAAATATATTGCTTGATAACAATATGGTGCCAAAAATTGCAGACTTTGGCTTGTCAAGACTCTTTAGTGTGGAGAAAACTTGGACTTGCACAATAAGTCGTAATGGAACATTGTATGTCAAATGGATCTTGATAGTTCATTCTTTCTCAGGGATAACTAAAATGAATTGTCTTTACAGGTCGTCTCAATGCTTGAATGCTGACACAGTCGTGTTGAAATGCAGGGGTTACATGTCCCCAGAATACATAGACAGAGGTCTAATATCAACAAAGTCAGACATATTCAGTTTGGGTGTAATAATCATAGAGACAGTGACAGGAGGGAGGGAATACCCGGATGAGGCTGGAACATCTTCTGAGGAATTTATTGAGATGGTAAGGAAATTAGGTTTCAATTTTCATTGCAGAGTTGCTTTCTTAAGGGAGACAGATGGTGTTACTCTTTTTCTTCTGTGTTACCCCCTATGTTTCAAGTTATAAGGCGTTATGACATTTCTAGATACATAGTTTTTACTCAGTATCTAGATATAATGTATATCAGGTGTGTAGATACATAGTTTTTACTCATATCTAGATATAATGTATATCAGGTGTGTAGTAAAAGCTATGAATCTAAAAAAAAAAAAAATGTCTTATCATTTAGAAAGGAGGGAGTAATATCGATTTTGCAGGTACTTAATAATTGGAGTCGGAGAAAGAGGGTCGGAGTTTCATTTGGGCTATTACTAGAAGTTGAGTCTCAACAAATAAGACAATGCATTCAGATTGGTCTCGATTTGTGTGAAAATTGATCGGTTCAAAAGGCCAACAATAAGTCAAATTATCAAGACACTCCATGGACCGGGAACTGCAGATTCCAGCAATATAAAAGGGGTAAGGTCACCAGCAAGCATGGTTCATACAATCTTTCTTTCTATACAGGGATGAACCTTGATATTGCACCAGAGTAGCGAGATAACTAAAATACTACAAGGTGATACATATCTTTTCATCTTGTTTAAATACAAGGTGAATTTTTCATCTGAGATTTTGAAGGATGATGTTTAGTAGTCTTCCATCAATGCAGGCGTGTAGTACTAGAAGGCTTGTAGTTCTAATTTGAAATTTCAACTTAGTCAGGTTCATCGACCTCAATCTGGAAACGGGGATGGAAATTGTGGGGAAACAAGCAGGATGGAAAGGGTAGCAAAGAAACACCCCCTGGTTTCTCTATAGGCAACTTCACTGTGGACGTGCACCGGTTGACTGGTATGTGTTCCTGAGTTTTTTCTTCTGGAGACAGGTGCCCTATAATAAAATTAAGCACATTCGCAAATTTACAGCTGCGGCAGGGTGTGTTTAGTTCCCAACTTTTCTCCAAAATTCTCATCAAATCGAAGCATTAAATACACAACTATTTGTTTGGTTATGAAACTAGTAGGATGGGTTAGCTCAGCACCACACTCTCAGTTCTCACCATGGCTACTTATTTCCGCAACCTTATTTGCTGTGTAGTCCATTCTATACAATTGAATGGAGTACTGTCTGAAAGGATCGTGATCAAAGTCCAGCCACTCAGCTTCAGGGAATCCATAATCTTCCTCTAGCTCTAGTAGTGTGTGTGCGCTACTAGATTGTTATGTTGGGAAGAAACACCATGAGCCAGATTTGATGCACGTCACCGCATGGTGGAGCCTGAACATTGTGCATCGGCTCCTCTTCATTTCCCCGTGACAGACCCTGAACAATGTACGTCCTTTTCAAAAAAAAAAAAAAAAAAAAAAAGAACAATGTACGTAGCAGCGTGTTAAGGTGACGGTGTTCAAGGAAATTGGCTGAAATCCTTCAGAAACAATGAAAATGCCGATGCACAACTCACAAAAGCCCACAAGCTGCCAAGCCTGCTCTACCTACATTTGACATAGGGGTTGTTTCTGGTTTCTGACCATTCGTTCGATTGCTTTGTAGCTGCGCGTGCAGGTGTGGAGTCGGTGACGCCGGACATGGCGGCGGGCAAGTTTATCGTGACCAGTACGATGATCGTGACGATCGGGCGGACGCCGTGGAGCTGAAGGAGCGGCGCATCGAGGCCAGGGGCGAAGAAGCCCGCCCGTCCAGATCGTCTCTGCCGGAGCCGGCCCGCCCAAGAAGGACAAGGAAAATGAGAAGAAAGCAGACGGAGGCGAAAAGAAGGCCGACAAAGAGAAGGGTGGCGGCGAGAAAAAGGCCGACAAGGAAAAGGGCGGCGGCAGCGTCGAGAAGAAGGGCGACGACAAGCCCAAGGAGGTCAGTTACTTGGCGACTTTGGTTGTGTGTGTGGTCACGCAGAGGCATTAGGCTGTGTGCGTTACCACAGAGGCCGGAATGTTAATTCCTTCATTAAAAAAAAAGGTGGGGGCGGCGACCCTCGTCACCGTCTGCCTCCTTTCGTCTGGAAGGCTGGAACTGAAAGACTCTCTGCCTTTTTCCAGGAGACGGTGACGCTCAAGATGCGGTTGCACTCGCGGCGGTTGCATCGACCGCATCAAGCGCCGCATCTACAAGATCAAAGGTGAGGTTTTCCTTCGTCTCAGCCGCGGTTTTGTTCCCATCCATCCCAAGCGAATCGTCAAAAGGCCGTGAGCTTTTTCGTCCCGGATATATTGGATTGGACTGGAGCTAACAATTTTGTGCGCTAATTGATTCCATTCCAGGCGTGAAGGATGTGGCGTTCAACGCGCCGCCAACGACCTGGTGAAGGTTACGAGCACCATGGATGCCGCCGCTCTGCGGTTTACCTCAGGGACATGCTCAGCCGGGACGTCGAAGTCGTCGCGCTAGGCAAGAAGGACGGCGCCGGTGGCGAAGGAGGACAGGGCGCGGGAGGCGAGAGAGAGAAGAAGAAGAAGGATGGCAGGGGCGAGGAGAAGAAGGACAAGGCTGCGGCCGCCTCCACGTCGGTCGCGCCGGGTGCCCCTGGCCGACACCGGCTTCTACCCCAACAACTCTGGTGTCCATTACCCTGATCCCCCGCCGGCCTACGACTACACCACCGCCTTCTACCCCGCCCCAGATGTTCAGCGGCGAGAACCCCAACGCCTGCTCCGTCATGTGAGCTCGCTCGATCGCTCCGCCGGTTTGCCGTCGCCGCCTCGCCTAGGCACCCCTTCCTCCGTGTCAAACAAGAACCATGGCTTGGGGCTTGGGGGTTCAGCGGACTAAGAGGGCGTCTGCACGAGCGCCTTCACTTTCCACTTCCTCTTCAGGTGCTGCGCGCGACTGCATGCTTCAATCGAACAGAGGATACTGGAGGAAGATGCATATGTATGTACACTACACTTGGACTGCATTGTATTGTTGGACATATGACATGTATGGACACGAGAAATGTGGGAGGTGAGGTAAACGTGGGGTGAAAGACTAGAAATATGTTTACACATGGACTGCCATGAACGCAGTTCTCGCGTTCAATGGAATGGGTGAAAGACTAGGATGCTCTGGAGCGTTTCTTCTGCCTGCTCAAGCGTGATGGCCCTGTTCTAAGCTCTGACAAGGACCGTACCAGAAACACGAGTCTGATCAAACTCGGCAGTCACACACGTTCCAATTTCCACGCCCAGAACAGTGGAAAAATACCAACGTGCTATGGGCCGCGCCTGACGGGGTTCCAAATGAGGCCTGAAAGGCCCATCTCTAACACACTTAGGGCTAGGTTTGGATGTTGATATATTTGGGGACTCAGTGCACATGTGCGTTGAAACTTTGTGTATTTGTTCGCGATCGATTCGAGTACTCGACTCGCCCGACTGTTGGCCGCCATGAACCGGTACTCGGAGATGCTAGAGATCTCCGCGGCGCTTGGGCGTATCGGCGCCGCCCCGCTCAGCTGCAGCGTCCAGCGTCGCCGTCGCCAGCGAGCCGCCCGCCGGTCGAACGCGCGCCCGGCCTTATCCGCGGCGTCGCGATCGGCCCGCGTCTCGTTCAGCGCACCGGCGGCCGCCCGTCGTCCCGCACCGCGCGCTCCGCGGCTGCCAACGGGCTGAGCTGCCCGCTTAGCGTCGGACATCAGATCGGCGACTATTCGCCTCGGAGGAGGAAGAGGAGCGGCGGCGGTGCATCCGCAGCGGCGCCCCATGCCACCCGGCCACCACGTGCGTGTAATGTAATCAATGCCAATCCCTGTCCCGGCCTCACTCCCTCCCTCCGTTGTCGTTGCTGTTGTTGATTGTTATTGTGGGAGGCGCGCCATGAAATGCAGGTGAGCCCATGCCACCAGGTTGGGAGGTGACCGACAAGGACATGGAGTCCGACGAGGCCACATGGGCGTTCTACGAGCAGTGGTGCAAGGCTAACAAGATGGTGCGTGACCGTTCCGAGATGGAGCGCCGGTTCCACGTCTTCAAGAGCAACGCGGCGTACGTGCTCGCCCAAAACAAGGCTTACATGGGAGGGCCCGGAGGAAGACAATTATTAGGCGAATGGGCTGACGGAAAATTATTAGGCAGCAGAGAGAGATTATACGACTAATCTTATGAACTACATAAACATGATTGCATTATCAGACAATAAATATAACAATTGATATTATATACTTTACTTGCGGATAGTTTGATGAAAGTGGATTGCTGGTGCTCATAATGACAATATTATTTGTGTCTGATCATTTGTCTTCGTACATGTTGGTTTATCCACATTCAAATTTGTGCCGTGTCCTTCCGTTTTCTTAGCTGCAACATGTAACTTCTTTCTTTTCCTTTATGTTTTATAACGTTATAAAGAAGGGGAGGAGACACGAGCAAGATTCAATTATTGCATTTTTTTTTTCTTTACGACGAGACGAACAAAAAAACAAGGGCCTATCCAATACTCAAAGTTTTGATTGTTGTCTCAATGACAAGGAACACGTAAATTATGGGCTTGTTTGATTTTCTGGCTTCAGCCCGGCTAGGGCCAACATTTGTCCATTTGGTTGCTTTGGCCAGGCCGATTGCCAGCTCCATCGGGCCATCGTATACAACTTAGTCCGTTTGGTTGCTTTGGCCAGGCCGATTGCCAGGCTCCATCGGGCCATCGTGACACAACTTAGCCAGGCTCCCCCAGAAACAGAGGGGGTGCCATTTTTCTGGGGGCAGCCAGGGCCAACATTCGGCCGTTAGGTTGCTTTGGCCAGGCTCCACCGGGCCACCGTCCACCACTTAGCCAGGGCTCCCGGAAAAGAGGGGGGTGACCATTTTTCTAGGGCCTAGCTAGGCCCAATCCAAGCGCGGGTCTCGCGTCACCTTCCTTTCTCTCACGCGTTGTTGTCTAAAAGGGGTGCTTAGCCTGCTATTACTCCTCCTCAATTGGGAGATTTGGAAACACAGGGATGAGGTGGTGTTCAGGGGGCTTCCCCCTAACATTGCATGCCTCAAAGCCGTCTGCAAAGTATCTATCAAAGATTGGAGCTGTCGCATCCTAGGAAGAGTGAAGCCTTAGCTAGGCAATGGAGACACTTAGTTGATATGTAATCTACACCCTCTTCCTCCCTCTTTGATGTTACCAACAATGTAACAAGGCCCTCAATTTAAGCCAGTGGCTCGCCACAACAGGCGGATTTCGCGATGGAGGTGGCCGCTGTGGCGCCATGCGGGCACAATTTAACGGGATTGGAGTTTAGAAATATCTGTTGTACTAGTTGGGAAGGGGTTAGCTGGGCCGGTGCGCAAGCCCAAGCGTGAAGAGACAGTTTACGATATACTCCCTCCGTCCCAAATTAAGTATCGTTTTTGGGTGTTCATGCTTTGTAAGTTTGACTCAATTTATAGAAAATATGCATAAAAATTATATCTCTAAATAAATTTATTAAAAACTAAATAAAAAATCTTTTCGATAATACTAATTATGTAACATAAATATTAATATATTTTAATATATATTGAGCTAACGTTATTTTCGGAAAACGAGAACGACAGTTATTTTGGGACGGAGCGAGTAATAATTTCCGCTGCTCGTACAAGCTCCGAATACACTTGCTCAAAAAAAAATCCGAATACAACGCCATGAGTAGAGTAACAGCAAGCGTACAGTGTACCAATTTCTACGCCACTATACCAACGTGCTATGGGCCGCGCCTGACGGGCTTCCAAATGAGGCCTGGAAGGTCCAAATATAACACACCAGTTTGGTCGCCCTAAAAAAAAAACTTAGGGCTCAGTTTGGATGTTCATATATATTTTGGCTCAGTGCACATGTGCGTTGAAACTCGTATTTGTTCGCGATCGATTCGAGTTTCGACTCACCGACTGTTGGCCGCCATGACACGGTACTCGGAGATGTTGCAGATCTCCCGCGACGCATGGGCGCGTCTTGCGCTGCCGCTCGGCCGCCAGCGTCAGCGTCCAGCGCGCGCGAAACCGCCGCCAGCTCGAGCGCGCGCCGGCCGCATCCCACGTCGCCGCGATCGCGCGTCTCGTTCAGCCAAGAATCGGCGGCCGCCGCGTCCGCGCCAAGCGCTCAGCGGCCGCCAACGCTGGCTGAGGCTGCCACAGCCTCGGACATCGATGCGGCGACTATTGGTCGGAGGAGGAAGAGGAGCGGCGGTGCATCGCAGCGGCGCCCCCATGCCACCACGGGCACCACGTGCGTAATCCAATGCCAATCCCTGCCCCGACCTCCCTGCCTCCTTGTCGTCTATTGTGGGAGGCGTGACATGCAATGCAGGTGAGCCCATGAGACCAGGTTTGGAGGTGACGGAGGTGACGGACAAGGACATGGAGTCCGACGAGCCACATGGGCGTTCTACGAGCAGTGGTGCAAGACATGGAACATGGCGCGCGACCGCACGGAGATGGAGCGCCGGTTCCACATCTTCAAGAGCAACGCGGCAGATGCGCTCGCCCATAACAAGGCTTACATGGGAGGGCCTCGAGGAAGACAATTATTAGGCCGTTGGGCTGACTGGTATCGATTAGGCTCACCAAATTGGAGAGATGCATTAAGCGAATAGTAGCAGCAGATGGATCAAGTCATCAAGATATCCTAATCTTACATATAGACAGGATTGCATTATCAGACAATATATATATAATTATGATAATTGATACTATATACTTTACTTGCGGATAGTTTGATGAAAGTGGATTGCTGGTGCTCATAATCACAATATTATTTGTGTCTGATGATCATTTGTCTTTGTAAATGTTGGTTTTATCCACATTAAAAATTTGTGCCGTGTCCTCAACTAGGAGATTTGGAAACACAGGAACCAGGTGCTCTTCCGGGCAATGGAGACACTTAGTTGATATGTAATCGACACCCTCTTCCTCCCTCTTTGATATAATCAACAATGTAACAGGGCCATCAAGTTCGCCCACCGGCTTAATTGCCGGCAAGGCGCGATATGATTATGGTTCGTTAATAACAAGAGTTGAGATTTACATTCACAACTCGTCAGGTTTTCAGGCAAAGAGTTTCAACTTGAAGCTCGATCGGCGCCTCGCGTCCCCGAGATGAGTCAAGGGACATGATGTGTGTAACCAGCTTGTCAATGGCGAGGCACGACGACCCACCTTTGCCCATGCACTCCGCCGCCGCCTTCTTCAGCTCGCCGGCCCTGGCCCTCATCTCGGCGCCGTCCGTACCAGTCATGAGCCGGCAGATAGCCGCCTTGATGCTGCCCCTCTCGAGCTCGCCGCGGACCTCGAAACCCACCCGCCACACGTGCTCCACGTACCGCGCGTTCCCCGTCTGGTCGCCGAAGTAGGGGCGGCACAGCATGGGCACCCCCTCGCAGACACTCTCCATCGTGGAGTTCCAGCCGCTGTGCGTCCAGAACCCGCCGACGGCGCGGTGGCGCAGCACCTCCTCCTGCGGCGCCCACGCCACCACCATGCCGCGCCCGCGCGTCGCGGCCTCGAACCCCTCTGGGAGCTGCTGGTGCTGGCAGTGCCCCGCCCCACCGACGAGGCCCGGCCGGACGACCCAGAGGAACGGCACGCCGCTGCCGGCGATGCCCCACGCTGTCTCCGCCAGGTCCCGTGGGGTCATACAGGCCAGGCTGCCGAAGCTCACGTAGAGCACGGAGTCCTGCGGCCACGCGTCCAGCCACTCCAGGCACGCCCTGTCCTGCCGCAGCAGGCTGCTGTCGTCGCCGCCGCTTGCTGGGGAGAGCTTGTGGAGCGGGCCGACGTCGAACACTGGCACCGTGGCTGTGAGGTCCCTCCGGATGCCCGCCAGCTCGCGGTGCTCCAGCGCGTCGAACGTGTTGAGGATGAGCCCTGACGAGGATTCCACGGCCGCCACGGCGCGCGCCAACAGCTCCCGTATCAGGCCGTGCCCGCCCTTGCCCAGCTGCATCAGGTCCCGCACCCGGCACGGCGGCAGCTCCGGCACCAGCTTGTCGAGCTGCGAATCTGCATCGACGAACGAGACGTACGCGAGCAATCTTAGCTTGTTGGTAGTCCAAGAACTGGGCGAACGCATCCAAGAACTAGCTAGAGAAAATGGAGCAGATGCACAGGAGATGGCGACGTGCCTTGCGCGGGGAGGTAGCCTCTGTCACAGAGCATCGGGTAGGCGGCGAAGCACGCGTAGGAGGCGGCGCTACCGGTGCGCAGCGCGAGCGCCGGAACGCCCATCCTCTTGGCCACCAGGAACACCGGGAGTAGGTGCGCGTCGGCGACGAGGCACGCGACGGCGTTCCGGGAGTACTCGTCCTCCTCCAGGACGGCAGCGAGGCGTTCCCGGAAGTGGGGCTCGCACGCGACGCCGAGCTCGATGATGCGCGTCACGACGTCCTCGATGGCGACGGGGGCCGGGCCGGAGATGCCGTCGGGCACGGGCACGAAGGGGTACTGCGGGTGCCGCGCCGGGTCCAGGGCGTTGAAGTGGGTGTGGAAGACGGTGATGTGAACCTGCGAGCGTGGAGCACACCGGCGAGCCGGAACATCGGGTTGATGTGGCCCTGATACGGCAGCGGGAACAGTAGCACGTGGCGGCGATGTGGCCGTGGCCCTGCTGGGTGGACGACGGCGGCGGCACCATTGTTGTTGCTCTCCGCGGGCATGGGTGGTGCCATGGCTACTGCGGACTAGGCTCTCAGTTCAGTCTCACTCACCTGTTGTTGTTCTGTTCTGTCGGGAAAGTGGTCCCTGCTGGACATGCATATGGAGGCAACAGGCGGCACTCTGTGACACAAAAATTGATCCTACGTCCACGTGATACCGATCTTGATACGCACGCAGCCTGCATCTTTGTGATATGCGCGTCTATATCAAGTATATTTTGGTTTGAACCGTCAGTGGGTGCCGAATCGATCTAGCAATGAGAGCTATACAAAAGAAGTGGAAATTTCGATAGAGTTAAAGCGCTATAACCTTCTCGAAGCGCTATAATGACCTGTTGCCGAGTGTACCTGTTAGGGAAGAAATGGCATGAGCGAGATTTGCTGCACGTCACCGCGTGATGGAGCCTGAACAACGTGTTGAAGGTGACGGTGTTCAGGGAAAACACCCTTGTTCTGCGCTTCCATGTCAATGTCATCGAGGTCAGCCTGAATCCAGTCCAACTCAAGGCAACTCTTGATGGTGCCGATCGAGGAGGCAACTGATTGAGCCATGAAACAACCCTCCCCGCTTGAGGTGCTCGACGACGGCAACCACAGCGTCCAGGCGGTTGTGGTGGCTTCTGTGGTACTCTAGTCAGGGTGACAGTGCCACTCTGGCCTATTCAGTTAACCTCTAGCCATTGTAGAGGAAAAATGTCGCTCAAAGCCTGCCTCAAGTCCTTCAGAAACAAAGAAAAATGCTCCAAGTGCCCCAGCACCACCAGACCATTGGTCACAACTCACAGAAGCCCACAAGCCTCTGCTCACCTATATATATGTAAAAGCCCACTAGTCTTCCTGGCCTGATTCCTTCACTCTTCTGAGCCGTTCACTGTGTGTGGAATGGAGTAGATTTGTGAAACAAATACGATTGTTAAACCTTCGCCATATGTCTTCAACCTGTACATTGCGCTCTCCGTGAATGAACCCAGAAGCATAAAGGTACCCAAAAAAAAAAGATAAGGCACGGCATATAAAGTCCACGGCTCACCTCTTATTTGCGTGACACAGTTTGCTAGCACAAACGTATAAACTTACGTTTGGTCAGGTTACTCTACTCAAAACAGCAATATAATATACCACTGCTAGTACAAGCTTCGAATACATTTGCTAAAGAAAAAAGAAAAAACAACCTCCGAATACAACGTCGTGCATGACAGCATTGAGTAGAGTAACAGCAGGAGGCCGTGATTACCAATTTCCACACCTCTATACCAACGTGCTATGGGCCGTGACTGATGGGCTTCCAAATGAGGCCTGAAAGGTCCATCTCCAAGACTCCAACACACTAATGCTTATTTTGGATGTGCATATATTTGTCAATGTTCAAACAAACCTAGCATTTGCTCGTATTTGTTCGTTCGATCGATTTGAGTACTCAACTGGCCCACATCCCTTAAGAGAAAAAATGTGTAAATTAAATGTGCCCTTAGGGGCATGTGCCCCTATTAGGCAATTCAGGAGCTTGGAAGCCTGCAAGGCCGCCCTTACTTCTAGGTCCACTGGCTTGACTGGCGTATTGTGGGCACTCATACGCCACCTTGTG
Source organism: Hyparrhenia diplandra (assembly GCA_015847255.1). Classification (NCBI taxonomy): domain Eukaryota; kingdom Viridiplantae; phylum Streptophyta; class Magnoliopsida; order Poales; family Poaceae; genus Hyparrhenia; species Hyparrhenia diplandra. Next base: position 509,664 of record JADLZK010010508.1, on the reverse strand, counting down.
GAGCTCAGCTTCGGACAAGCCAGACTTCAAGCACGCCGCCAAGGTCCTCAGCGGTGCTCCCATAGCTGCCAATGAGAAGCTTAGGAAAGCTATTCTTCTGCTTCACCTTGAAGGCGAGCCTCATCATGAGGCCTCCGCGAAGAAGCCCGACGAGGAAGGCGTGGCATTGGGGACGGTGGGCGAGGGGTTTGCGAATGCAGTTGGGGGTGAGCTTGGGGCGGGGTTTATCGGCCACCGCCGCGTCGCCATCGCCATTAGGGTGGTGTGCTTCTAGGATATTTTTTTTGCCTTGCTTTGGCAAAATTTGGGCGAAGAAAAAAGAGAGGGCCAAAGCTGCAAAGGACAGACAACGACCCATTGGGACTGCCAGTGGGTGGTCTAGAGGAGAGGGGAAAAGGGGAAAGGAGGTGCCTCCAGAACGTCATGTCTAGGAAGCACAAATTCTATTCCATCGGGGTGGATAAAATATAATAAGGAGAGGCACATGCATATAAGGTTTATAAAGTATATTCTAATTGCTTAACGCGGGCTAGGTGTGGACGTGATGGACAAGGACCTCGAGTTCGACGAGGCCACATGGCGGGGTTGGGTTGACGACACAAACGGGTTGAGGCTCTATGGTCGTAGATCAGCGTGTAAGTCACATATCATCTTCCGTCGTGGCTTCGGGTTGGATCGGGTTGGGGCATTGGACCAACGGGTGGGTTAGAGGCGGGTTTGGGACGGGTCCAACCCCACTAGCAGGCTGACGTTGTACTAGCCATGAAACAACCCTCTCCGCTTGAGATGCTCGACGATGGCAAACAACCCCACTAGCGTCCGGCGGTAGTCGATAGTCGTGGCTTTTGTGCCCATGTGGTGACTCTAGTCACTCGTTGGGGTGGCAGTGACACTCTAGCTTGTTCTATTAACCTCTAGCCTTTGGCAGAGGAAAATGTCGCTGAAAGACTACAACTCGAAACAAAAAGAAAATGACACCGTGTTTCGTAAAAAAAAAAAAAAAAAAAAAACAGTATCCCCACCACCACCAGACCACAGTAACAACTCATGAAAGCCCACAAGCCTGTTCACCTATGTAAAAGCCCACTAGTCTTCTTAATCTGGTTCACTATTTGCCTTCAGTCTTGTGAGCCATTAGTTCACTGTGTGCGTGGAATGGAGTAGTGAAAGAAATATGATTGTTAAACCTTTGCCATATGAATGAACCCAGAAGCATAAAGGTACCAAAGAACAAAGAAAAAAAAAGATAAGGCACGACATCTAAAGTCCATGGCTCATTGCATTGTAATGGAATGTATGCTCTTGAAGGCACTAAAAACTGTATGCTCTTGAAGTTGACAATGATTAGTTATATTTATGAAACTAGTAGAATGGGGCTCATCGCCATATTCTCAGTTCTGACAAAGGCCACTTATTTTGTGCAACCTTATTTTCTATAAATACGTCCAATCTGCACAATTTGAACATAATGGGAATACTGTCTGAAAAGATCGTGATCAAAGTCCCAGCATGGTGTTCCGGGAAATCCATTATCTTCCTCTAGCTCGATCTAGTGTGTGTGCTACTAATAAATTGTAATGTTAGGGAAGAAATAACATGGCCAGATTTGCTGCACGTCACCGCATGGTGGATGCTGAACAATGTACTACATCGGCTCCTCACCTCTTCATTTCCCCGTGACGGAGTTCTGAACAATGTACGTCAACGTGGTGAAGGTGACGTTGTTCAACGAAACCACCTGCGCAGGCTTCCATGTCATCTGAAGATAGCCTGATCTGAACCTCAATCGAACTCGCCGGGGTTCTTGCCGGGGTTCTAGTGGCGCCAAGGACAAGGAGGCAGTTGTACTACACCAACCGCCTTCAGCCCGACGTTGGTGCCCCCGTGGGGAAAAAAACTTTGCATGGGAACAGTGTATGTTCATCAAAAACAATCCTGCATGCCGCAGCCCAGCAATACCGTGAGTGAGGGAGCTGGGCCGAACTTTCCTTCCAGGCGCGGCTCGTGCCGGCTGTTAGGCCAGGCCCATCTTGTCATCTATAAAGTCGGCTGTTAGAGTCACCCGGTTCACCCTTCAGCGACAGCCTCCACCTTAACTGTAGCTCTCTCCGCCTCCCAGTCGTCGGCCACAGCCATCACTTTCAAGTCGTCGGCCACTCCCCTCCCTCCCCCCTTCTCAGCTTCTCCCTCCAATCCGGTCAAAGTCAAACAACGCGGTGAGCACTCTGATCCATTCGCAATCTTCTCCCGTGCCCTTGCACTCATCTCTCCCCTCTTTTATTTTCTCGATTCTTCCCTGCGAGCTGCGACGAACTGTTTCCTAGGTGCTATTTGGGACTTTTGCATTTAGATGTAATATTTGGGGTTGTTTATTACATATATCAAGTGAGTGCTATAACTGGTGACATATTACTTCTTGGTATATGCAATTGTGACGTAGATGAACTAGAGCTAGTTTGTAGTCAAATCATGCCGTTTTTTGTACGGTTTGAATCTGATCCGATATTTCTGTGTTTATCCCCAGCGGTTGATATTATAAAACCTAATGCTTTTCTGGTGTTTTAACATGTTCTAGAGAAAATGAGTTTGGACCTTAAAGCAGTACTTTACCAGTACGCTGTTCAGATCCAAAAACTGGTTGGCTCGTATACTTAAAAAATGGGTACCCAAAAAAAATAGTTGACTCAGATAGAATTGGGTTGTTAGTTTCTTTCAGCACCTTTCTTTGCTTTCTGAATCAAAGTACCAAATTATTCGGTGCGGACAAACATAGATTTCAGGTTCACACCAAAGTTTAGTGCAAGGTATTTGAGATGAGTAACAGCTAACAATATACTGCACTTCACATTTTGCCCTTAAGTATTCATTTAATTGCTAGATGATTGGTTTATTCTTTTGGAGATTGGAGATATTGAAGTGGAGTCAACTTGGAGATTAGTCCACTGTACCGTGTACTGTTGCAAAGTTGGGCCGTTTCATGTTGTGGCGCTTGTATATACGAAATAAGGTGGCGACTTTAGTATAGTAGACGAGATGCAGTTCGGTGGCTGCAGATTTTTAAAATCTATTTATTGGGGTGAATGCATATGGAATAAGGTGGTGACTCAGACTGTCTGCACTGGCTTCCGGTAAAAGGAACGGTACCGTTTTACCGTAAAATCTGCCGCAGCGGTTACTGGAAAGCACACGGGAAGCGACGAGCCTCCGGCAAATCTGGCGTCATAGCGGAAGCCCGCTGCCCGCCGACGTGGCGTGGGGCCGCGCACCACGCGCGCGAACGTAGAGAGAGACTCGTCGTTGCCGTCAAGGGGGCTCGCCGGACCCGCCCTGCGCCCGACGGCGGAGCTCCATGGACGAACGGAGGAGGTTCAGCTGTTCTGCCGGCTTACAGGAGGCGACGCACTTTTTTTTTTTCGCGATCGGGACTACTCGAGCGCGTAGTCGGCGTTGACGGCGTCGAGGTCGACGCGGGAGAGATCGACGGCGCGGCCGCCCCCGCTGCCGGCGGAGAGGAGGAAGCCGAGGAGCCGGCCGGAGGCGGGGATAGATGGACCTGTGCCGCGACCTCGCCCTCACCAGTCACCACGCATGCGCCGGGAGGCCGAGCGGCCCGGCCTGGAGCACGATGGGCTGCCTCCGGTGAGGGCGCGGGGAGGGGGCAGCGCGGCCGCCGCCGGTGTAGGGGTCGGCGCGGTCCGCCGCCGGTGAAGGGCGTCCGGCCACGGCGGCTCATCGGTGGCGGCACAGCGCGCGCGGGGCTCCGGTCGAATGGATATAGGAGAGCGGAAAAAAATAGAAGGGAAAAGGAAAGGGATAAAAGAAAAAAAAAAGAATCTATATCTATATCTATATACCTACTAATAAAGAGAGAAAAAATTCTGCCTCCACCCTATTTTTCTGTCTGCCTTTTTATCTACCCATAGTCGTAAGTCCGGTTGAAATACGACTGGAATCATACGGACGTTCGTACAAGGACGGGAGGGCCGAACCTGCATGCAAGCTCAAGAGCTAGGCAACAGAGGCGGGCTAGCAGCGCTTGCGGCCCAAGACCTGCCATCACCACTTGGTCCGAGGCCATGCGCGCGGCTCCTGCGTGGTCACGAGACGACCATGCAACAAGTGCCTCTGGCGCTTTGACCGTTGAAACTAAATTCTTTTTATGCTTTAAAAAAAAATACAACACGGTTTTTTAACACTTATGTAGAGACCATAACACTAATATAGACGAGTAGTTGCAGTACTTTAAATGGAAATTATGTGACCGTAACACACAAATTGACTCTAAGATGAGTAATGAAAACCAATATCCTAGGAATATCTAAAGAGTATCGAGAGAAATAATAAATAAAAAAAATTATATTTAAGGTAACAAAATGTAATATGGATTTTCTTGACCTCAGTAGCAACGCAGGGGCATGTTTCTATAAAGAGAGAAAATTTTAATTCACCAAAAATTTTGTCCACCGCCCTCCTAGAGTGGTGGGGAAAAAAAAAAACACGGTCCAATACAATATCAACCAGAATCAAGCGGACGGACCGGACCAAGTGACTTTTTTTATCAAACCGCACCAAGAGACTTGAGACCAAGGACACGGAAGTCGCAAAATACGATTACACTAGAAGGCGGCAACAAAGGCTATTGTCGACGAGGCGCTGGCGAAAGGTGCAATTGTTGCCATTACGCACGGCGGGACCATCCCATTGCAACGCACGGGCATATTTGCTAGTAATAGAAAAAAAGGAAAAAGGGAAAAGGGAAAAAAAGGAAAAATGTAGAGAAAAAGGTAAAAAGGAAAATAAAATAGAAAAAGGAAAAAACAGAAAATAGAAAATGAAAAAAAAAAGATGAAAACTATTATTATTTAATTAAAAATTTGTTACTAAACTATTTGTCGGGGACCAAAATATTGGGCCTCGAGACATTCTCAAACTATGAGAATTTGCCCGGCCGCCAAGGCCCAAGAAAACCCGAACTGCTATCATCCCGCATGGAGGGGACGGCCCGACGAACGATGGACCGTGCCTTTGAGCCACGACGTTTACATGGCGACGGAGCAGCCCGCGAGCGGCCTGGCGGCGAATGGAGTCATCACGACGCACAAGAGCTTATTACGCCACGGCGACAAGGTCAAGGACCTCTACCGAACAACGAACCACGGCGTTCCACGCCGACCGCGATCAAACCATGGCTCGGGCTCGACCTCGCGTCTCCGGTCGCCCCGAGGGCGCCTAGCTCACCGACCAGGGAAATCTCGGGATTCGTCCGAGGGGTGGCCTAACTCACCACCCTCGGGCGCAAAAACTCCGCCTCGCCTGGGGAGACCAGCTCTCCATCCTCGGGTGTGGCAGCCATCTAGCCGATCTCGGGTCGCCGACCCTGGGGCGTGGGAGGTTCACGTCCGGAGGAAGGAAACCACCGCATTCAATGCGGTCGGCGTGGCGAGCAAGGCGCCCGTGCCATCGACACGCCCAGTCAAATCAATCTGCTGAATCACCTTCCCAATCCGACCCGATGGGACACAATGTCAGAACCAAGGGCGTGTTACACCACCCGCACGGGAACCAAGGTGACACCATTCACTTCCTGAACACCGCCAAAACGCCACGTAGGGCCGACCCTCGGGCACTTGACACGCACGGCAACAACCACCGGATCGGCCCGCTTATGCGGTTGTGAGGGGCGCCTCCGCGGAACCCTCGAGGGCGCGCCCGGGAGCGGCACGTCCACCATCGGATATGGACACGTGTCTCGTCGGGCAACGTCCAAGCCGGCCCGCCCTCGGCAACGCACATGCAACCGGTGCAGCCTCGAATTAGCCACCTAGGCAACCACCAATGTAAACATTATCTCTCTCCTTCTCCTATAAAAGGGGGAGTAATGTCCCATTAGGGGGTTCGATTCGATCCGGTTAGATTCGACTCAATCCCACTTTCAACTCCGGTTCACACACGAGAAACCGCTCACCACATCCACCACAACCACGACCGTGGGGCTTGAGACCGCTTCTCTCCCACACGATCGCTCAGTAACCCCTACCGCAGGCTCACCTTTGAGCGCCGAGTAACACGAAAGTGACGCACCCCGCTGGGACGTAGGGCCCCGTGGCTGAACGGGATAAACCGCCGCGTCCCCGTGTCCGTCTTGGCGCGCTACGCCATCGAGGAGGAGGCACGCAGCCTACAAATTTTTATTGCCGGCACCGGGCGCCCGCCCCTCGAACCGCCGGCGTTGGCGCGCCCGGTAGGGGCACGCCGTGTGCAATCCACATCTCCACCAACCCTCATGGCGACTCCGCCTTCGTTTCCACCCCGTCGCCGGCCGAGCACGAGCTCCCGCGCTGAACTCCACTTTCTTCTTGAACGCCGCATTCGCGGACGCTCGGCCACGACTACGATGATCCTTACGCCGGATCTACCGGGTCGGAGGAAGAGCAAATCGCCACCACGGCGTGCCCACCATCACGGTCATCGCGCGGGCGGGCAAGGCGAAACCACCCGGCGCGCAAGGCGCCACCGTGCAACGGATAATTTTAATCCGCCGACATCTCCCCTCGCGGCCGACTTCGCGAAGGGCTCCCGGGAACCCTAGGCCTCGGGAAGATCCGTACCGGTGTCCACTCGTGGAAGGATGCCCAAACCCTAATCATCGGAGAAAACGCCTCCGCTCCCGGTCATACCGGAGGGAGTCCCGTGAATCCACGCAGCGCGAAACCTCGGTCGAAGCCTTCGCCGAAAGAGAGCACGGGCCAGGCCTCCCGCCGTTCCACGGGAACGCTACCCCATGGATATGCACTTTCGAGGAGCGCATCCTTCGGGAGGATGCGGGGGCGACCCCGCCATGCCACCTCCTCCGGGTTCGATTGGGGCCCGGACCCATGAAGATCTCTAGTTTGGTTTTTGGATAATTAGTGACACCTAAGGACTAATCTCTCATTGCTAAGTGTTTGACATGTATGGAGATTGGTCGTGCGGAGTTGGTGCATGGTGGTCATGGTTGAGGGATCGAGGCGATCCAAAGGATGATCAAGCATGCAACCCGGTGATGTTTCGGAGATCAAAAGTCCCAAGGCAAAGGTATAACCATAGGGCTTTTGGTTTCACACCCAAGACACCATAAAGGGTGTGGGTGGTTATAGGATCGATAAGCCGTACTATAAAGAGGGGAAAACTTTCGTACATATCGATCCTCACGTGCCTTTAGGTTCAAAATTCATACATATGCATTCTAACCTAAAGAGCTAACTCCGCTCTTGTCGAAAATGGTTTCGAAAATGCTAACACATGGTGTCGAGGTGTTCTTCGACGTGTCGGCAACAAGAAACAAGTGGCGGAAGTCGGTTTGGAGCAAAGGCGAAGAAAGGGCGACAACGAAACGAAAAACATGCTTTGAAACAGCACCGGACGCGCACCGGACGCCGGGCGAGGCACCGGACGCACGCACCGGTGGCTCCGGTGGTCGGGTCCGGTGGTGATTTCCAGTAAGCATGTTTTGGGGGTGTCCCGGCCAGATGCACCGGACGCACCCACCGGACGCATGCACCGGACGCTCGAAGTAGCCGTTGGCTGTGGGCCAGGTTGCTTGTCGTTTGTGACCGGACGCATGCACCGGACCCTGCACCGGACCCACTGGTGGTTCCGGTGAGTGCGTCCGGTGCACCCGCAGAATTCAAATTTTTTAGCCCAACGGCCATATTTCGTGATGGGGGCTATATATACTTGGTTGGCTGCCTCTTGCTCTCTCTCTTGGTCATTTGAATCACTCCTAACATCTTTGAGCAAGCAAGCAAGCCTCCCTCCTCTCTCATTCTTGATTTGAGCTTCATTCTTGAGAGAAGAGAGATCCAAAGTGCATTGCATTGTGTTCTTGCATCTAGAGGCACTTGGGGATCGTGTTGTGACGGTGGATTTCCCGTTACTCTTGGAGGCACCGCTCCTAGCCGGCTTGGTGAAGTGGTGGAGTTGTTGGCAAGAAGAGGTGATTGTTTCTTGGCCACCTCCGGTTGGTTTGTGAGAGGATTACGCACTCCTCGTCGGGAAGACAAAGTGCAAGAAATACATTGCTCGTGCTTTGGGTACCTCACTTGGTGTGTGGTGTGTTGAGGCTAGCAAGGGCACCGCCTAGGTCAAACATCACCCTTGTGTTGGTCGGCACAACCGGAGAGTAGTTGTCGGTGTACAACGAACTCCGGGTGAACAAATCGACTTGTTCATTGTCTCTTGTGTGGATCATCACCTTCGAGTGATTGATTGGTTTTCATCTTCCCGGTGATTGGTTGACATCCTCTACACATCGGTATAACAAGCATCTCACTTTTGTTTTACCTTCCTAGTTTACTTTGAGTAGAGAGCTAGCATTTGCTTGTGTAGGTTGTTCTTGCTAGCATAAGGACCATATTAGGATTGCTCATTAGCTAGAGTAGTGACATAGACTTTGAGTGGACTAGAGATCATAGTAGTTTTTAGTCTTGTCACTAGAAGGCTTGCTTGACCATTAGAGCTAGTGCAAACCGCTTTTTACCGGTGTTTTATACTAACCGTTTGTTTAGTTGAGTTTGTAGAAATTTTTATAGGCTATTCACCCCCCTCTAGCCATCTAGGACCTTACAACCCAGAACCGAGGGACTCGCTCTATCACCCAGAGAACGTAAACTTCATCCAAGCATTCGGGCGCCCCTTGCACCGACGATGAAGACGAATACTATGACCCCACGAGGGAATGCTTCAACGTTGAAGTCCCACCGCAAGATGGGCGCTTCACCGACGCGTGTCAATGAGGCCGGCGTGGGCGATGCCGCCCGCGGCGAGCCGGCACCGGCGGCTTCCCCCACGTCCGGCCCGGCGCCCGCCCGGCGCCCGGCGAACGCCGGCCTGCAAGACTTGCAAAACCGGATTCGAGGCGAATCCAGCGCGTCTTCGGCGGCCGGAGCGAACATTCAGCGGGAACGGGCCCGGCGTGGCCAGCCCAGCCCGAGCACCTCGGGCCCTCGGAGGCTGCGATCATTACGCCAATGGAGCGCCACACCTTCCCGACATTGCAGCCCCCATTCAACCGAAAGCAAGCCTCAACGTAGCGCGATATGCTCAGTGCGCGAGATGCCCGAGCTCTCTACCTCGAGGGAAGACGCGTCGGGGAAGGCCTGTGGCATCTCCTTGATAGGGCAGCCGCATAACAAGGCGGAGCTCGGCCTCCGAGAGATCGGGGCGCGCGACATCGCGGCGACAGGAGAGGAGACGACAAAGCCGACAAGGCTCGGCCCGGCTGAGCAAAGCCGGGACCGCAAGGCCATCCGGGGAGCGATCGAACGACAACCGCAGCGACCGTCCCCGCCTGTGCGGGATCGCGCCGAAGACCCCCGCCAAGACCGTCACCGAGGTGCACCCGACCTGAAGACGAGATCGGCGACAACGAGCACGGGGCGGAGGCAGCCCACCTCGTGGGCGGCGGGCGGACGAGATTCCCATGCACGCCGGGAAGACCGGGGGTACTCCCCTAACCTCCCCGGCCGCGAGGCTTTCACAAGGGACATCGGGAGGCACCACTCCCCGCGCGTTTCGGGCCACCTAGCCACCTTGAGAAATATACGGGAGAAACTCGTCCCGAGGTATGGCTGGACGATTATCGATTGCTTTGTCGGTTCTGCGAGGCACATGATGACAAGGTGATAATCAGGAACCCGCCTGTACCTCTCCGGAGTCTGCGCGAGCTTGGCCGAACACCTTCCGCCCAACCTCATATCCAATCGGGCCAGATTTGGTGAGGACCTTCAAAGGCAACTTCCAAGGCACGATCTACGCCCGGAAATTCACCCGACCTTCGAATCCGCCGACAAAAAGTCCGACGAATCCTTGCGTGACTACATCCGGCGTTTCTCCAAGCGGCCGGACCGAGCTCCCCAATGTGACGGATTCGGACGTCATAGGGGCCTTCTTGGCCGGCACCTCATGCCGGTGACCTCGTGAAGAAGCTGGGCGCCGGACTCCAACCGAGGCAAACGAATCGATGGACATCGCCACCAAGTTCGCCAAATGTGAGGAGGCCGCTTGCGGGGCTCTGTTCAATCGGGGCTCTGCAAGGGGAAGCGCAAGGAAGAGGAGCCCGAGGAATCTCAACCCTCGAGAACAACAAGAAGAAGAAGAAGGATAAGAACCGCAAGGGCAAGGGCCATGCCGCCCAAGCGGATGATGAAGACATGGTGGCCGGGCGGTCGACCGCATAGGGCCCCGGCCCCGCCACAAGAAACCTTCGACGACATGCTCAAGAAGTGCGCTGAACCATAACTTCCCTGGCCAAGCATACCCTCGGGAGTGCAAGAAGGTACGCCAACATTTCGCCAAGCTCATGGCCATCCCCGAGGGTGAAGAGGAAGAGGCTCCCGAGGGTGGCGCCAAGGGCAACGAGGAGTTCCCGGTTGTGAACAATCGCTTCATGATCTTCGGCGGCAAAGACCAAAGAATATGTCCGTGCGGGCAACAAGCAAGAAGGAGCGTCGGGAGGTCTACGCCACGGAGCCAAAGAACCCCTGCTGCGCAAGTGGCCTGATCGAGCCATCACCTTTCGACCGGTCGGATCACCCCAAAGACATCCCGAACCCGGGGCTTATCCGCCGGGTGGTGGATCCCATCATCGCCAACACTCGGCTCACCAAGGTCCTTATGGACGGAGGGAGCGACCTCAATCTTATCTACGAAGAAACCCTCGACCTCCTCGGGGTGGACAAGTCCAAGATCCGCCCGGAGGGCCGGCATTCAATGGCGCTGCCCCCAAGAAGCGCCTTAAGCCCCTCGGGCGAGATTGACTTGCCGGTGTGCTTTGGAGACCCCCTCGAACTTCAGGCGGGAGACTCTCACATTTGAGATTCTTGGGGTCCGCGGTACTTACCACGCACTCCTCGGACGGCCTTGTTACGCCAAGTTCATGGTCGTTCCAGAACTACACGCACCTCAAGCTCAAGATGCCGGGGCCAAACGGTGTCATCACCACCCCTCACACCATCACGCATATGAGTGCGATGTAGAGAGCGTGGAGTACGCCGAGGCGCCGCCATTGCCGAGGCACTCATCGCCGACGCCGAAAAGGAGCTTTGACGAAATCACGATCGAGCACGAGGCCAAGCGCCGCGCGGAACTTCGAGCCCTCCTCGGTCACAAAGAAGGTCCCACTCGATCCCAAGAACCCGGAGGAGAAGCTGCACCATCGGCTCGGACTGGATCCAAAATAGGAAGCGGTGCTCGTCGACTTCCTCCGTCGCGAACGCCCGACGTTTGCATGGGGGACCCTCGGACATGCCGCATACCGGGGATGTCGCCGAGCACTCCCTAGACATCCGGCCGGGCTCAAAGCCGATCACGCAGTCAGCTTGCGACGCGTTTCAATGACGCCAAGCGGAAGATCATCGGCGAGGAAATCCACAAGGCTCGCTGGGGGTCGGATTTATAAAAGAAGTATTCCATCCCGAGTGGTTAGCTAATCCCGTATTAGTAGAGAAAAAAGAATGGGAAATGGCGGATGTGTGTGGACTACACTAGTCTCAACAAAGCATGTCCGAAAGTTCCTTTTCCTTTGCCTCGAATCGACCAAATTGTCGACTCCACGGCGGGATGTGAAACGTTGTCCTTTCTTGACGATATTCCGGTTATCACCGGATCAAAATGAAAGAGTCCGACCCGGCGCGACCTCGGTCATAACACCCTTCGGGATGTATTGCTACCTCACCATGCCCTTCGGCCGAGGAACGCCGCGCAACATACCAGCGATGCATGCAAATCATCTTCGGGAACTCATCGGGTGGATAGTTGAGGCCTACGCCGATGACATTGTGGTCAAATCCAAGAAAACGTCGGACCTCGTGGGAGACCTCGGGAAACCTTCGAGTGCCTAAACAAGAAGGGAGTCAAGCTCAACCCCGAGAAGTGCGTATTCGGGGTTCCCAGGGGGGATGTTGTTGGGCTTTATCGTCTCTCAACGAGGCATCGAAGCAAACCCAACCAAGGTGGACGCAATCACCAAGATGGGTCCGATCCGAGACCTCAAGGGAGTGCGTAAGGTCATGGGCTGCCCGGCTTCACTAAGCGTGTTCATCTCACGCCTCGGGGAGAAGGGCCTACCCCTCTACCGACTCGCCGCAAGTCCGGCGCTTTGCACGGACCCCCGAGGCCGAGGAGGCCCTCGGAACCTCAAGAAACTCTCGACGAACCCACCGGTCCCGGGTACCGCCAAATCCCGGAGAAACCTTGCTCTTATACGCCACCGCCACTACCCGTGGTTAGCGCGGTGGGTCGTAGTAGAGCCGCCGGGAAGAGGGGCACACGTTGCCGGTTCAACGCCACGCTTACTTCATCGGTGAAGTGCTTTCCGACACAAAGACAAGGTATTCGCGCAGATGCGTAAAACTACGTATGCCGTCCGTACTAACGCTGGCGAAGGAAGCCGTCACTACTTCCTCGCACACCCCGATTGCCGTGGTGTCCTCGTTCCCCCCGGGAGATTCTCCAAAACCGAGAGGCCACGGGAAGAGTGGCGAAGGGGCGTGGAGCTCATGGGCGAAACCCCCTGGTTGCTCCAACCCCGCAAAGCGATCAAGTCCCAAGTCCTAGCCGACTTTGTGGCTGAATGGACCGACACACGCTACCCCCGCACCCATCCGGGCCGAGTGCCGGACCATGTTCTTCGATGGATCCATGATGAAGACAGCGCGGGGCGGATTGCTCTTCATCTCACCTCTCGGGTTCACACGAGGTATGCCATCCGGCTGCATTTTCCTGCCTCCAACAACGTCGCAGGATACGAGGCGCCGTCAATGGTCTCCTGGATCGCGGACCTCGGGATCCGACGGTTGGAAACCGGGGGGATTCGCGGTGGTCATCGACCAAGTCATGAAGGCCTCGGCGTGCCACGACCCGAAGATGGAGGCGTACTGCCGAGAAGTGCGCAAGCTGGAGGAAAAATTCCATGGACTCGAGCACAAACACATACCCGGGCGTTATAATGAGGCCACGGATGAGCTTGCCAAGGTCGCAAAGAAACCGAGGTAATCGTTCCCCCGAACGTGCTTACCCCGAGATCTTAACGAACCCTCGGTCAAGTACATACCCTTGGAAATACCCTCGGGGGCTCAAGAATGCACCCCCCGAGGCGTGCCACGCCCGAGGCAATGGCGGGTCGACCCGCCACGACCCCGAGGAAGCCGGCTGTTGGAGTACCTCATCCGAGATGAGCTGCCCGAGGACAAGACCGAAGCTCGCCCGGTTGGCCGAAGGGCAAAAATCCTTTGCGCTAATTGGAGAAAAAGGGAACTCTACAAGAAAGGAGCCTCGGGAGTGTACATGCGATGCATACCCTACCAAGGCGGAGAATTGCTCAAGACACACACCGAGGGGAGGCGGTCACCACGCCCCCGAGGACGCTAGTCGGTAAAGTCTTCGTGCAAGGCTTCTACTGCCCTCGGCGGTACGGGGCGCAAATCAAGTCGTGCGTACTGCAAGGAATGCCAATTCTACGCTGCCAGCGGGGCGCATCTCCCCGCTCAAGCACGCGCAAAACCATACCACTTACGTGGGCCATTTGCGGTGTGGGGACTCGACATGATTGGACCCCCGAAAAGGGCGCCCCTGAGGACACACTCACGCCCTAGTCGCCATCGACAAGTTCTCCAAATGGATTGAAGCCCCGACCCGTGGTGAACCCTCACACGAGGGAAACGGTGAAATTCTTTGAGGATATCATCTCCCGTTTCGAGTCCCGAACTCCATCATCACGGACAACGGAACCAACTTCGTGGGGAAAAAATTCCTTGACTTTTGTGACGACTATGGCATCCGGGTCGATACCTCGGTCGTAGCTCATCCAAGACCAACGGTCAAGTAGAGCGTGCCAACGGCATGATCCTACAAGGGCTCAAGCCGAGAATTTTCAATCACCTGAACCAAGACGGCAAGAGGTGGTACCGGGAGTCGCCATCGGTTCTATGGAGCCTTCGAACGATGAAAAAGCCGAGCCACGGATTCACCCGTTCTTTCTAGTCTATGGGGCCGAGGCAATCCCGCCCGGACATAGAATACGGGTCCCCAAGACTGCGAGCCTACACCGAGCAAGGCAACCAAAGCGGCGAGGCAAGACTCCATAGACCAAGTTGACGAGGCCCGAGACGTTGCGCCTCCCGCACTCGGCGAGATATCGGGCGGGCTCTGCGCAAGAAATATCACGCCAAACGGGCCAAAACCTCGAGCTCCAAGTCAACGACCTGCGTGCTCAGCCGAAAAATGACAACAAAGGGCGTCACAAACTCACGCCACCACAGGAAGGGCCTTATTTCATCGCCGAAATACTAAGGCCCTGTACCTACAAACCGAGGAACGAGAAGGGCGAAATCTACTCCAACGCTTGGAACATAGAACGCCTACGCCGCTTCTACCCTTAAATTCCGCACTAGAAGTCAAACACTGTGTGTTTTTTTCGCTCAATAAAAGATCTACATCTTTTACGAAAAAAGTACTTCTCGTGCAAACCTTAAGGGAGTCTTAGCCTCGTCGAAAGACAAGACTAAAACTCCCTCGGGGCTACACGGGGACCCCCCTCGTGGGGACCCCTCCTCCTTTTTTTTTTTCAAACTTTTTCAAAGAAAAAGTTCTCATGCGTATACTCGGATCGATTGTTTAAGCCGCAAGGGTCGCACACGCCTGAAAATCCTAAGTAAGATAGCCGAACCGAGCGGGGCACCCCCGGGGCACCAGTGCCGCTATCTTACAAACGGAGAAATCCCAAGCAAAGTAGCCGAGCTAAACGGACCGCCGCCCGAGGCACCCGTGCTCACTATCTTCCGAGCGGATAAGGCAAGCAACCCGGCCACACAATAAACATGAAATCCGAGAAACGCAGCCTTAAAACTTAAGTGCACCCGTCAAGGCCACGGACCTCGGGCGGCGCCTTTGTTTATACATATCCGTCTCACAAGCTCCAACCTTTTCATGCAAGGAAGGATCAAGGGGCAAGGGAGGCCTCATCTACTTGCGCCTCACCACCGGCCAAATGAGGAAGCTTCATGAGCAGCGCCCTCGGCGAGGCCGGCCGAAGGGTCGAGATGGGGACTAGAGGGGGGTGAATAGTCCCTTTAAAAACTAATCGCACCGGCTAACCGAAACAAATGCGAATTAAACTTATCGGTCTAGCCAAGACTTCACCCCTCTAACTAAGACTCTAAATCACCTCACAAAAGATCCTACACAAGAAGAGTGAGGTGACAAGCCTAGCTTGAGCTCCTAATCAAATCTAATGCAAGGTCACACAAACCTAAGCACTAGTACTTCAAGCACGGGTGAGCTCCTACACAATTCTAGTAAGCACAAGCACAAAGCTCCTAAGCTCACTAGATGCACAATGGACAAGGCAACACACGCCTAACCCAAAGGCTCAAATTACCTAGCTACACAAGCTAAGCAAAGTAACTAATCAAGCTACACAAGCTAGATAGTTACAACTACTCTACTCAAGCACAAGCACAATATATATATGAATGTAATGACAAAGCTTGAGATAAGAGAATGCAAACCACCGCGAAGTGTGGACACAAGATGACACCGGTGATTTTTACCGAGGTCTCGAAGCTTGCCAACTTCCCCTACTCCTCGTTGTGTCGACCAACACTTTAGTGGTTCCACGGTTTGGCGAATCACCCGGTGATGATTCTCAAGCTTAATGGCGATGCCAAATCCCACCGGCTGGAGCTCGACGAGACACTCACACAAAGTGAGTTCTCTAGCCAATCCCTCGGAGGGTACCGTGTGAACCCACACACAAGTGTGGTAGCTCAATGACACGCTCCACTAGAGTTGCTCTTCACGATCCCAGCGAGGTGAGCACCAACCTCTCACAATCTCTTCTTCTGAGCACCGCACAAAGCTTCCTTTGCGTGCTTCACGAAGCCTCTTGCCACCAAGCCGTCTAGGAGGTGGCAACCTCCAAGAGAAACAAGCACACCGGCTTGCAACACGAACACCTAGTGCCACACGATGCAATCTCTCAAAGCAACGCACTAGAACTCGATCTCTCACTCCAATCGGATGAACGATATCAAGCATATGTGAGTGGGAGGGCTCTCAAGCACTCTCAAGCATGGACACAAAGTCCCCAAGGTGCTAAGCACCAGCCAAGGCTGGCCACACCCTCTATTTATAGCCCCCAAGCCAAAACTAGCCGTTGGGGGACGAAACACGATTTTACAGCGGCGGCGGGCCTTGGCGGCCGGACGCACCGCCCGGGTCGGTCCGGCGTCCGATCGGCTGCGTCGGTCTAAACAAAGCAACCTGGCCCCGACCAACGGCTTCCGCCAGCGTCCGGTCGGTGCCGGTCGGCGGCACGGAAGCTCGTCCAGCGTCGGTCCCTCTAGCGTCCGGTCAAAACCGGCTGCGGGGCTCTCGCCGACGCCTTGACCGGAGCGTCCGTCGGTCGCGTCCGTCCTGAGGCCGCCGGCGTCGGTCGGCGTCGACGGCGTTTTCAATGAAAACTCCACGAAACACCGACGCCTTCTCTTCCTTTAGCCGACATGCTACCCATCAAGTATACCAAACTTGAGCACGAGGAATAGCATGTTTTCATCTCCCAACTTGCATCCGGCAATAGAAAATATGCATCTCATTTTCTCGAAGGCGCCCGAATCCCGCCTATAAGCTCGGCGGGAGGATGGCGGTTCCAAACCCAACTCAACCCCCGCAATCACCGCCGCCTTTGTAAATGTGCCAACACCACCAAGTGTACATCACCATGTGCAAGTGTGTTAGCATTTTCACAATCATTTCAAAGGTCGGGTTAGCTCTTAGCACGCCACTTTCGATCCTAACACATCGCAAAGTTAGATCGCTCAAGTGGCACTAGATGACCGATATGCAAACAAGTTTGCCCCTTGATAGTACGGCCATCTATCCTAAACCCGGTCATAAACTTCTCTAAGCTCCTCATGGCCGGTGAAACGAAATGCCTATAGGTTATACCTTTGCCTTGCGCATTTCCATTCCGCTCCCATCTTCTAAGTGCCGATGCAACACATGCACCAACACGATCAAGAATGATATGATCCACTCCATATCATCACATGACCTTCTTGGTCCATCGATCTCGACCTCACTTGCTCTTCACCGCTATTGCGTCGGTCCATCGGCGCCAAGTCCGATGACTTGCCCTTCACACTTGCAAACCGGTCCTTCAAGCCAAGCCTCGTCTTGATCTTCACCACCTTGGTCACATGACTCCATGTCATGTCTCATATGCAATAAGCTCCTTCATTGCATCATCATGTGTGAACTAATCTCACATGTATTATCTCAATCACACATATTAGTTCACCTAATGTTGACACTCAATTACCAAAAAACCACAAGGGACCTTTCAGCTGCTTCTCCCGAGGGTGGCGTCGGACCCGTTGGCGCCTCCTCGGACGTGGCGTCCACCATCTCCGTGTCCGCCTCGTAGGTGGACTCAATGGGGGAGTACGGGGGACACACCTCATCCTCAAAACGCGAGGACAGCAGAGTCGCGTGAAATCTCATGTTTGGTTTTGGAAATTGATGACACACTTGTGGACTAATCCTTTGCTCTAAGTGATGACTATGAGATAGGATTAGATGGATGACAAGGAGCATGATGATCATGAACATGGATGATAATGATGGACATGGTGGATCGTCAAGCTCGAACATCGGCTTGAGAGGAACCCGGGAGATCAAGGCAAAGGTATACTTGATAGGTTTTTCCTTTCGGTGATCAAGACACGATAGAGCGTGTGATCACATTATAGGATAGATAGCCGACTATCAAGAGGGGATGCCGCGACGATCCTTGCATGAAGTGCTTCTAGGTCCAATTGACTTGCATATTGCATTTAGGACAATGAGAGCACTAACTTCGATCTTGCCTAATTTATCGACGAGCTAACATGCATGATAATGTGATCATCTTGGGCGTGTTGGCATCTTATGGCAAGAGGCGAAGCAAGGTTGAAGCAAAGGCGACAACAAAACGAAGAACACGCAAAAACAAAGACCGACGCTGCACGGACGGCCGGACACCTCACCGGACGCATGCCGCCGGTGGCTCCGGTCGGGTCCGGTGGGAGATTCCAATAAGCATGTTTTGGGCTCGGCTCGGTTTTTAATCGGACGGCGCACGGAAGCACACACCGGACGCCGCGCAGAAGGAGTCGGCCGTGGGCCCGAGGCTTGTCGTTTCGGCCGGGAAGCACACACGACCACCACGACCGGACGCCGGTGGTTCCGGTGGAGTGCGTCCGGTGCACTCGCGAAGGCAAATTTTTGAATCCAACGGCTCTATTCTTTGGTGGGGGCTATATATACTTGTATGGCCGGTTGCTAGCTCTCTCTCTTGCACATTTGAACACTCCTACACACTTGTGAGCTTGTGAGACTCCTCTCCACTCATCTCTTCACTCTAACTTCGAATCTTGAGTGAGTTTGAGAGTGATAGAAGTGCATTGCTTGATTAGTCTTGCATCTAGAGGCACTTCATCCTTGGAGAAGCCTTGGGATTCTTGTTTTCTTGGGAATTTGCTTGGTTCCCTAGCGGCTGGAGCAAGAGGCGGTGTTGAGCTCGATTGGAGCTTGTTCGAGGCCACACCGGTGGTGATTGTGAGGGGTCGTTCCTTACCCCGCGGGAGATCGCGAAAAGGAGCACTAGTGGATTGCTCGTGGCTTGTTGGACCCTCTCTTGTGTTCGGTTGATTGAGCTCCCACCGGGATTTGGCATTGGCCATTAAAACTTATCATCCGTCAAGTGAGTGTGTCGCCACAACGGGACTAGCGTCTTGGCAAGCACGTGAACCTCGGTGAAAAATCATCGTGTCACTTGTCATTGCTCGTTGGAGATTTCTTGTACACGGTGATTGGCCACAACCTCTACTCGACAACGGTGGTAATGTATTCTAGCACTCCTTTGCATTACTTCGTAGTATATCTTGTTAGGGTGCTTAGTTGAGTAGCTAGCTTAGTCTTGTTAGCTCCTAGTGATAGAATTAGTTAGAAATATTTGTCCACCTAGGAGTAACTTAGCAACCTAGTCATTGCTTGTGATTAGTGATACTAGAATTGCTAGAATTGTTAGAAGGCTTTGCGTAATTAGCTTGAAGCATTTGCTTTTTTGTGCTACGCCGTCTTTTTTACTAACCGCCATGCTTAGTGTTGTTTGTAGAATTTTTAATAGGCTATTCACCCCCTCTAGCCATTAGGACCTTTCAAGTGGTATCGAGCCGAGGCACCGTATTTGAGTGGCTTAACATCCAACGGTGACAAGAAAATGGCTACAATGTTTCATGTGAACAACACCAAGAAGGCGCCACCTTCGATGGCACAAACTTTGCCTATTGGAAGGTTAAGATGACCGCACACCTCAAGTCAATCAATAGAGAAGTGTGGGTTGTCACGGAGAAGAAGTTTGAGGTTGCCAAACCCGAAGAGCCAACCGCCGAAGAGAAGAAGCTATATGCCAATGATGTGGCCGTGAGTGCTTTCCATGAGGCATTCAATGATCGTGTCTTTGAGCAAGTCAAGAGCCTCACCATTGCTCATGACATATGGAAGAAGCTAGAGGAGGTGCTATGAGGGGCACCGAAGGCGTCAAGCAAGCCAAGGCATACATAAAGCTTGAGCAATTCAATAGCTTCAAGATGGAAGATGATGAGAGCGTCTTGCCGGAGATGTTCCACCGCATGCAAGTGTTGGTGAACGATCTCAATGCACTTGGTGAGGAGATCAAGGACAAGACCTTCAACATGAAGTTCTTGAGGTGTTTCTTGGGAGAGGTTTGGGATGTTCATCACCGTGCTTGTGAGGACAAATTTGAAGGATTTGACACCCAACCAATTGCTTGATGAGGTGATGACCGATGACTCATATAGAGATGACAAGAAGAAGCAAGAACTCATCAACAAGGCAAACAAGAAGGTCAAGGATGAAGACAAGAAAGAAGATAAGAAGAGCTTGGCACTCAAGGCTAGCTCATCATCCAAGGGCAAGAAAAAAAGAAAGAAGAATCAAGTGATGATGAAAGCGGCACTTCTACAAGTGGAAGTGAGATTGATGAGCACATGGCCCTCTTTGTGAGGAAATTGGGCAAGTATGTGAAGAAGAGCTACATCTCCTCCAAGAAGAACAAGAAGAAGCAATCATCCAAGAAGAAGACCAAGGATGGCAAGAATGAAGGCAACATGACATGCTTTCGTTGCCATGATGATTGTCACTTGATTGCGGAGTGCCCATATGATAGTGATGATGAGAAGGGCATCAAGAAGGCAAGAAAGAAGAATGATGCCAAGAATGAGAAAGAGAAGAAGCCCAAGAAGAAGAATGAGTCCCATGTTGCTATATGGGATAGTGATGGTTCATCTTCTTCAAGTGATGAAGAGGAGGACAAGAAGAAGAAGAAGGGACAAGCTCACCTTTCTATGCTTGACAAGATCTCCCTCTTCGACACTCCTTCATCATGCTTCATGGCTAAGGCCACTAAGGTACAATCTATCACTAATGATGATGATGATAGTGATAGTGATAGTGATGATGAGGAACCACCATACACTAAGGAAGAATTGAAAACCATGCTTGATGATAGCATTGACATGTACAAGGATAGTAGAAAGGAGGCCAAGGGCTTGCGCAAGGAAATAAAAAGCCTTAAGCAAGAACTTGAGGTGCTTCGGGCATCTTATGAGAGTCTAAAGGTAGACCATAAGAAGCTTGAGAAATCTCATTCTAAGCTAGAGAAAGCTCACTCCTCTCTACTAGAAGAGCACAAGTTGTGCCAAGTTGTGGAAGATGTTAGTACATGTCATGCTAGCATCATGTGTGATCTTTTAGATGATGATTCATCTCCCAAGTGTGACACCTCCACTAGCATTATCACTAGCACATCCATCTCTAGTGAGGACACTTGCAACCCAATGCTTATTCATGAGAATGCAAGTTTGAAAAGGGAAGTAAAGGAGCTCAATCACTCCTTGGCTAAGGCCTATGGTGGTGAGGACCGCTTGCTTATGTGCTTGGGTAGCCAAAGAGCATCCTTGTATAAGGAAGGCTTAGGCTATATCCCCAAGAAAGGCAAGGCCGCCTATGTGACTCACAAGACTCGTTTTGTGAAGAGCAATGGTAGCTATTGCAAAGCTTGCAAGCAAGTTGGTCACTTAGAGCCAAAGTACATGAACAAGAAAACCAATGTCTCTTCCATCAAGCTTGATCACTCCTATATGCTTGTGAAGAAGGACAATGGTGTTCGTGCTAGGTTCATTGGTACACCATGGATGGGCTCAAAGAAGAAAGCCATTTGGGTACCAAAGGCCTTGGTGACTAACCTTGAAGGACCCAAGCAATATTGGGTACCTAAGAAGAATTGATCTTGTTTTGTAGGTCAATTACCGTGCCGGAGGAGAGCATTGGATAATGGATAGTGGGTGCACTCAACACATGACCGGGGATTCTAATATGTTCAAGACTATTAGCATCAAGGGCATTGATGAATATGAGTCTATCACATTTGGCAATGACAAGAAAGGCAATGTGTTGGGATTAGGCAAGATAGCAATTACCCAAGAAAAGAGTCTATCCAAAGTGTTGCTAGTTGATCATCTTGATTACAACCTATTGTCGGTCTCTCAACTTTGTGACCATGGCTACAAGTGCATATTCACAAGTCAAGAAGTTGAAGTAGTTAGTGGTGATGGTGCCAATATGATCTTCAAGGGATTTAGACATGGTGATCTTTACCTTGTTGATTTCAAGTCCAAAGAGGCCAAGTTGACAACATGCTTACTCTCAAAGGCTAGCAAAGGGTGGTTGTGGCATAGAAGGCTAGGCCATGTTGGAATGAAGCAATTAAATAAGTTGATGAAGAATGACTTGGTTAGAGGCTTGGAAGATGTGAAGTTTGAGAAGGACAAACCTTGTGGAGCATGTCAAGCCGGGAAGCAACATGGCAATGCACATCCAACCAAGAGCATCATGAGTACAAGCAAGGCATTTGAGTTGCTACACATGGACTTGTTTGGGCCAACATCATATTCTAGCATTGGTGGCAACAAGTATGGTTTTGTCATAGTTGATGACTACACTAGATACACATGGGTGTTCTTTTTGCATGACAAGAATGATGTGTTTGAGCTATTCAAGACCTTTGTCAAGAGAGTACAAAATGAATTTGAGACATCCATCAAGAAGATTAGAAGTGATAATGGGAGTGAGTTCAAGAATACAAGAATTGAAGAGTTGTGTGATGAGCTTGGTATTGGACATCAATTCTCACCAACCTACACTCCTCAATCCAATGGTGTAGTTGAGAGGAAGAATAGAACCTTGATTGAAATGGCAAGATCAATGCTTAGTGAATACAATGTTAGCCATTCCTTTTGGGCCGAAGCAATCAACA
This sequence comes from Hyparrhenia diplandra, assembly GCA_015847255.1. Taxonomy (NCBI): domain Eukaryota; kingdom Viridiplantae; phylum Streptophyta; class Magnoliopsida; order Poales; family Poaceae; genus Hyparrhenia; species Hyparrhenia diplandra. The sequence continues at coordinate 487,250 of JADLZK010010508.1, read as the reverse complement.
CGGCGTGCTATTGTAGCAACCGACTCTATTATCATGGGATGCTTGGCAAGACACCTTATGAGTTGCTAAATGGAAGGAAGCCCAACATTGGATACTTTAGAGTCTTTGGATGCAAATGCTACATTCTCAAGAAAGGCACAAGATTGGGCAAGTTTGACAAGAAATGTGATGAAGGTTTCCTAGTTGGATATTCAACCACAAGCAAAGCATATAGAGTGTGGAACTTGGGTAGTGGCAAGCTTGAAGAGGTTCATGATGTTGAATTTGATGAAACCCAAGGTTCTCAAAATGAAGTTGAAAATCATGATGATGTGAGTGGTTCCAACTTGGAGAATGCAATGAGGACAATGGACATTGGTGACATTCGCCTAGGCAAGTGCAAGATGATGAAGATACTCCATTGCCAACTACTTCTGGTTGACATTGGTACAAATGAAGCTAGCACTAGTGGGACCCAAGATGAAGATCAAGATCAAGAGCAACAAGCTAGTCCAACTCCCCATCCTAGTCATCAAGTGCAAGTGATGCAACCATCCAATATTGCAAGAGACCACCCAATTGATCAAATTGTGGGTGACATCAATAGTGGAGTGGTTACTAGAAGAAAACTAGCATCTTTTTGTGCACATCATGCTTTTGTTGCACAAGAAGAGCCGGAGAACATTGGAAATGCACTCAAGAAGGAAGATTGGATCAATGCCATGCATGAAGAGTTGAACAATTTCAAGAGGAATGATGTATGGGAATTGGTGGAAAGGCCAAAGAACTACAATGTGATAGGAACTAAGTGGGTCTTCAAGAACAAGCAAGATCAAGATGGAATTGTTGTGAGAAACAAGGCAAGGCTAGTAGCTCAAGGGTATTCACAAGTAGAAGGTCTTGACTTTGGAGAGACCTATGCACCGGTTGCTAGACTTGAAGCAATTAGAATCTTGCTTGCCTATGCATGTGCACATGACATCAAGCTCTATCAAATGGATGTGAAAAGTGCATTCTTGAATGGATTCATCAATGAGTTGGTGTATGTGGAGCAACCACCGGGCTTTGAAGATGAGAAGTATCCCAACCATGTCTACAAGTTGAAGAAGGCTTTGTATGGCTTGAAGCAAGCACCTAGAGCATGGTATGAGAGGTTGAGAGATTTTCTCCTCTCTAAAGGGTTTAAGATGGGCAAGGTGGACACCACACTCTTCATCAAGAAGATTGGCAAAGACTTGTTTGTGTTGCAAATATATGTTGATGACATTATCTTTGGGTCAACCAACCAAGAGTTTTGTGAAGAGTTTGCTAAGATGATGGCCAATGAGTTTGAAATGTCAATGCTTGGAGAGCTCACCTTCTTCCTAGGACTCCAAATCAAGCAATTGAAGAATGGCACATTCATTAGTCAAACCAAGTACATCAAAGACATGATCAAGAAGTTTGATTTGCAAGATGCCAAGTCAATGTCCACACCAATGGCAACCAATGGAAGCCTTGACCCCGATCCAAGTGGCAACATGGTTGAGCAAAAGAAGTATAGGTCTATGATTGAAGCTTGCTCTATGCAACCGCATCAAGACCGGACATAGCATTTAGTGTGGGCATGTGTGCTAGATATCAATCCGATCCAAGAGAGTCACCTCAAGGCAACCAAGAGAATCATTAGGTACTTGAAGGGCACTCAAGATGTGGGACTATGGTATCCAAAGGGATCCAAGTTTGATTTGATTGGATATTCGGATTCGATTATGGAGGATGCAAGATAAATAGAATGAGCACAAGTGGCACATGTCAATTCCTTGGAAGGTCACTAGTATCATGGTCTTCAAAGAAGCAAAATAGTGTTGCTCTCTCTACCGCCGGTTTAATACATTAGTGCGGGAAGTTGTTGCACTCAATTGCTTTGGATGAGGTCAACATTGAAGGATTTTGGATTCACATTTGACAAGGTTCCATTGTTTTGTGACAATGAAAGTGCTAGAAAGATGACTCAAAATCCGTTCAACATCCAAGAACAAAGCACATTGATATAAGGCACCACTTCATAAGAGATCATCAACAAAAGGGTGACATTTGTATCATGGGCATTGGCACCGAAGATCAACTAGCCGACATATTCACCAAGCCACTTGATGAGAAGAGGTTTTGCATGCTAAAGGGAGAATTGAACATTATCGACTTCTCCAACTTGAGTTGATGCACCCCACTTATATGACATGCCTCTCCTTCGATAAACCCAAGGTAAAAGTTGTTTGTCATGGCATTCATACTTGCTAAGGACTTGTTAGTGCATCTAGACATCATGCAATTTAATAGGCTCATTCATGGAAAATAAAATGTTTTCAATGTATGTGTGGCACCACTATTGCTTTGATTGCTTTTATGATCTAGTGGTGGCATATGACATGTTTATATGCTTGCAATCCTAGTGTCAACTCTAGAAAATGAGCTATTGATGTGTATTCTAACATGGTGCAAGATAACCCTTATGCATATGAGGTGTGAAAAAGCTTGTCCTTGGTTCAAACTTGAATACATGGAAAGGCAAGTGATCTAGATGAGACCACATGTGATACTTTGATTGACTTGATTTCTCTCATTTACACCTTTTTGGTGATTGTTGACAAAGGGGAGAAATAAGTCACAAAGATGTTGGAAAGGATCACACAAATAGGGGAGCAAGCTCATAGACTATTTGTGCATTTGTATGTGCATGATCATAATGAAATGTTGCATTGGCAATCTAAATTCAATATACATGATTGCTTGGTGTATGTTAGTTTTTGAAAATTGATTGGTGTGTTGACCAACTAGCATGCATAGGTTGTATCTAGACAAAGCTCACATTTTAGCCTATAATGTTGATCTCATGGGGTATGTTGAGTTTTTGATGAATGTCTAGATACATGATGCTAAGGATTCCGATTGGTTTCACGCTTCAAAGGTCCGATTTCTTGAACCTTAGCATCTCTTTTGGTATTAGTATCTCTCCCCAAATTCCTATCCATACATATGTGCCAAATTGATCCAAACACATGGAAGCACATATGTAGGGGAGCTACTACTACTAATCCGAACCTTGAAATGTTTGTCCAAACTATGATTCATGATCAAAAATGCTATGGACAAGCAATTCAAGTTCAATTGAATTTTATTTCATATCTTTGTGTTTTTGGTTGTCATCAATTACCAAAAAGGGGAGATTGAAATCTCATGTTTGGTTTTGGAAATTGATGACACACTTGTGGACTAATCCTTTGCTCTAAGTGATGACTATGAGATAGGATTAGATGGATGACAAGGAGCATGATGATCATGAACATGGATGATAATGATGGACATGGTGGATCGTCAAGCTCGAACATCGGCTTGAGAGGAACCCGGGAGATCAAGGCAAAGGTATACTTGATAGGTTTTTCCTTTCGGTGATCAAGACACGATAGAGCGTGTGATCACATTATAGGATAGATAGCCGACTATCAAGAGGGGATGCCGCGACGATCCTTGCATGAAGTGCTTCTAGGTCCAATTGACTTGCATATTGCATTTAGGACAATGAGAGCACTAACTTCGATCTTGCCTAATTTATCGACGAGCTAACATGCATGATAATGTGATCATCTTGGACGTGTTGGCATCTTATGGCAAGAGGGCGAAGCAAGGTTGAAGCAAAGGACGACAACAAAACGAAGAACACGCGAGAAAAAATAGCACCGACGCCGCGGACCGACGCTGGACACCTCACGGGACGCGATGCACCGGTGGCTCCGTGGTCGGGTCCGGTGGGAGATTCCAATAAGCATGTTTTGGGCTCGGCTCGGTTTTGCACCGGACGGCGCACCGAAGCACACACCGGACGACGCAGAAGGAGTCGGCCGTGGGCCCGAGGCTTGTCGTTTCGGCCCAGGAAGCACACACCGGACCCTGCACCGACGCCAAAGGGTGGTTCCGTGGGTGCGTCCCGTGCACCCGCAGAAGGCAAATTTTTGAATCCAACGGCTCTATTCTTTGGTGGGGGCTATATATACTTGGATGGACGGTTGCTAGCTCTCTCTCTTGCACATTTGAACACTCCTACACACTTGTGAGCTTGTGAGACTCCTCTCCACTCATCTCTTCACTCTAACTTTGAATCTTGAGTGAGTTTGAGAGTGATAGAAGTGCATTGCTTGATTAGTCTTGCATCTAGAGGCACTTCATCCTTGGAGAAGCCGCGGGATTCTTGTTTTCTTGGGAATTTGCTTGGTTCCCTAGCGGCTTGGAGTAAGAGGCGGTGTTGAGCTCGATTGGAGCTTGTTCGAGGCCACACCGGGTGGTGATTGTGAGGGGTCGTTCCTTACCCCGCGAGATCGCGAAAGGAGCACTAGTGGATTGCTCGTGGCTTGTTGGACCCTCTCTTGTGTTCGGTTGATTGAGCTCCCACCGGGGATTTGGCATTGGCCATTAAACATCATCCGTCAAGTGAGTGTGTCGCCACAACGGGGGACTAGCGTGCCGGCAAGCACGTGAACCTCGGTGAAAAATCATCGTGTCACTTGTCATTGCTCGTTGGAGATTTCTTGTACACGGTGATTGGCCACAACCTCTACTCGACAACGGTGGTATTGTATTCTAGCACTCCTTTGCATTACTTCGTAGTATATCTTGTTAGGGTGCTTAGTTGAGTAGCTAGCTTAGTCTTGTTAGCTCCTAGTGATAGAATTAGTTAGAAATATTTGTCCACCTAGGAGTAACTTAGCAACCTAGTCATTGCTTGTGATTAGTGATACTAGAATTGCTAGAATTGTTAGAAGGCTTGCGTAATTAGCTTGAAGCATTTGCTTTTTGTGCTACTGTGTCTTTTTTACTAACCGCCTTGCTTAGTGTTGTTTGTAGAATTTTTAATAGGCTATTCACCCCCCCTCTAGCCATTAGGACCTTTCATCGCGGCGCCATCCACAAAGTCATATAGACTTTTGGTCTTGGCGGCGTCGGGCGGCATCCCTCTTGGCGGGATCAACCTCCCCCTCCATCGGGGGCCAAGGAAGAAGCCGTCGCGACACCGTCCCGCGTCGTGGACTCCATCGGGAAGTGGGAGCAGACCACCGCCGGGCATGTGTGAATGCCGTTCGGGAAGGCGTTCGGGCTCGGACTGAGAATCCACCGATGGCGCTCGGGCGGCTGCGGCCCGAGGGCCCAACCTCCGGGTTGTCCGGTCCCGAAACGGCGGCGAAGTCCGACGCAGGCCTTCCGGCTCTGGCGTGACTTACGCTCTGCTCCGGCCCTTGGGCGGCGTGGCGCGGTATTCACGGCCTCGGTCCGGACCCCCTCCGCCTCGGCAACAACCGCCAAGACAATATCGGCGAGGCGGCGAAATCAAAGGTGACGACCTACGGAGGATAGGGCGTACCTTGGCACCGGTTGCCCGCCCGGCATGGACGCCATGCTTAGTCGCAGCGACCTTTGGGCTGGTCCTTCTCCTTCACGAGGGTTTCCCCTCGGGCGCCCCGACTCTCGATCTGCGGGCGCTTAGGGCGTTGCACATCTCCGCTGCCTGCGCCTCCCTCCGGGACTGTCCCGCTCGTCATGGGCCTCCCCAAGGGCACGAGGCTGCTTCGGGCGTCCTCGAAGTCTTGGCTCATCCGAGCCATCTCGCCCGACCAACTGTCGGCCTCGGACTGGCCTTGACAAGATCCGCTGCTAGGGCCTGTCGCTGGGATTCCCTCTCCTCGGCGAGGGCAGCAAGCCGAGAGGTCTCGCTCTGGGCCTCGGTCAACTTCACCCGAGTGCGCCCGGGCGTTCCGATTCGAACGTTCGGCGAAGGAGCTCGGACCTTTCGGGGCGAGCGGCGGAGAGTGCACAGCGGCGACACTACTCATCAAGACGCAAGCACAAAGGACATGCGGCGGGGGATGGCCGTCAAGATATACCGCGTCGACCTCCGTGGGAGGCGGCCGGTTATGGTCTCCCGATCCTCGCTAGGCCCTCGGCGGCCAGCGGATCTGCTCGCATGAGTCCTCCACGCCCGGGACTTGAGAGGCGTCGTCGATCACCGCGGCGCGGGACCCCTGGAACATCACCCAAGGTCAAGGGGACCGCCCAGCGGGGTTGGATCCTCGGGGAACGCCGCTTCCACCGGCAACTCCCCGCATCTCGGGAAACCCAACCAATAGAAGTCCGGGGGCCCTTCACGGTGACCACGGGGACTGTCCTCACCATGGCTGAAGACGGCGCTTCACCAGGGCCGCCTCGAACCCGCGCGTGGAGCGGCGGGAAGTCGGGGTTGTGCGGCTCATGCGCCCTGGGTCGACAAGCGCCCGAGCAAGCGGAGGCTTGCGCGTCTCCGCCCGTCGAAGAGCTCCTCTTGCGAGAACTCCCGAACAAAGGGGACCGCCTCCTCGGGGTGGGCGGCGGCGACCTCCCTCGGGCGGCGCCATTTGCTCCGGCACCGGCGCCTGGTGTCCCATGGCTCGACCAAGTCCTCCGTGCCGATCACCATCGGCTGGGCAGCCAACCCACCATTGCCGCCATGGGCTGTGCCGCCTCGGGGCGCGGCCTCGGCGATCGGGTCCCAGACCGGCCCCACTGGGCTCGGGGGGGCGCCACCAGGGGACTCGGCGTGGGCGTGGGGGCATCTTCACCGGCCGACCAGGGTCTGCCGCCGGTGGAGGATTGAGCGCTAGCCTTCGGGGCTTTCTTGGGGTGCGAAGAGGCGGCCCCCGTTTCCTAAAAGCCCAAGCCACGTCAAAACAAGGCAACCATACGCCGGAAGAAAATCAAGATTGCAAAGGCAAAAGCGAAACTCACGGCCCGTGGGATCGCCCTCGGCGGCGACGAGGCTCGATGGCTACGACCTCGGCGTCGCACCCGACCTACGTGGCGCCGTCTCCCCACGGCGCCAGCGCCGGGTTGGATCGGGACGGGGTCGCCGGCTCGTCCCCCCCCCGTGCCAGCGGCGCGCCGAGGTACTCGTGGCGGGAGGCGTCGGTTCTTCCCGCCGGGCCTCGCCCGCGACGCCGCGGGTGCCCACGTGGCCAACACCAATGGTCCCGAGGACTCGGCGGAGGAACCCTCGGGCGCCGCGGGTGCCAGTGTTCCCGACGTCTCGGGCTTGGGCTCGGGCTCATCGCGGAAAACCCCGACCGGTGCGGAGCCCCATGGCTCGGTCTATCCGAGCTGCCACGTCGTCATCGAGGGCGAGTTCACCGGCTCATCCTCCGGGTTGTCGTCCTCCTCGGTAGTCGGGTATCGGGCGACTCGCCTCGCTTCCGTTGCTCGACCGGCGCTTCTCGAGCCACATTCCTCTTCTTCCTCTCCTCCTTCTTCAATGCCTGGGCCCTCTGCAGCTCGTTCCGGCGCGGTTCGCAACCGGGTCGGCGTCCCAAATCTGGTACGGGGAGGGGAGTCCCGTGCAGTTGAAACGACCCTGTGAGGAGGAAAAAGTGAGAACCGCCGGTGGCAACAATACACCGAAGCAAAGCAAGGACCCCGAAGCCAAAAAGTACTTACCAGGGAGATATACCCTCGGTCGGTCGGGCGCATGGGGATCTCGGGGATGTGCCGGGTGTTGGACCCCCGCGCGTCCCTCACCCTCTTGGCCAGGCCATCGGTGGAAAGCAGAAGGCCTGACATCCGGCACGCGTCAAGACCCTCGGCGTCGGGCGCCATCTTGCACATAAGCAGGGGGCGATCCATCAGCGGCAGCAACCGACGCCGGTGAAAGGCGGCGACCACGGCGGCAACATTCACATCCTTCCCTCGGGGCGCGGGACCGCTGCCAGGCCTTCCAACCGGCGGTGATCCTCGAGGGGACCCCGATTCCACCTCGCGGGCGATGCGAGGGACCCGCCCGGTGTGCGCGGGAAGCGCGTTCCCATAGTTGCGGAGGTAGAACCACCGATCCTGCCACCCCCTTGTTCGAGGAGGTGAGCTTGGATAGGATGTACCCATCGGCTCGGTTCGGCCTCGTGCGCTCCGCCGCGGACTTGGAGCGCACAACCTCCAGCGCGCAATGCCCTCCCGTGGGCGGCCCCGCGCCACCGATGTACGATAGTAAGGTCCGCCTTGAAGAACCACAACCGAGGTCCCAATGCGGCTCGATCCCGGGAATCCCTCACGAGAGGGTGACGAAGATGGCGGCACGGGAGATCGAGGATTCGGAGCGGTGGTGAAGCTTCGACTTCATAGTAGTTGAGGATCGCCGGATGAACCGACCCGCCGGCATCCCAAAGCCACGCCGGTGAAGATCCATCGGGCTCACTGCGTGGCGTCCACGAGGGGTTAGGCTCCTCCTCGGTCCAATGCGGAGCAATCCACTCCGGCCGCTCTTCGGTCGGTGCGGGGGCGGAGGAGCCCTTCCTCCGACCGGCGGAAGTTTCTCCTCCGTCGCCGTCGACCTGGGCCCACGGCTCGGCGTCGAGCACCTCCCTCGGCATGTCACCTTTGCCGACCGCGCCATGGACGAAAGGAAGATGAAGGGTGGCAACCGCTAGCAACCCCGATCACACGGCGCAAGGCAAGTGAATCTCTCCCTTAATCTCTCCCCCACTATCTCTCTATCTCCTGATTGCTGCGGCAAGAAGGCAAGAAGCGATAGCGAAGAGCAAGGGAGCAACTATCCGCCGCCCGGCGTCGACCCGTATTTATAGGGAAGGGAAGGCAAACCGCCCGGCACGGGCAATCGAACCGACTCTGGAATGGGCGGCCCATGATGGAGCGAGGAACCGCTCATCCAGCGGCTCGGCCGCGCGGTGGAACCGTCAAGGGGCATTAATGCACCATGGCGGTGCCCTCGATCTCCGCCCACGGCGAGAAGCCCGCGGGGCCCGTCCCATCGGACTTGAACGAGCCGCGCCGCCTCGGCGCAGCGGGCGGCGCTCGCCTCCCGGTCGGGGGTAAAACCGTCCGACCATCCATACCCGAGCGGGCGCCCGACCTAAGGGGCAAAAGTCGATCCGATGGCGGTTCCCCGCCCGGCGGAAAAAAGCGGGCCTCGGGCTGACACACCTACGTTCGAGGTTGCGAGTTTGGGCCACGTGGGTTTCTGATCGCCTCGGGATAACCCGAGGCCGAGGGACGGGAGGGAAATGCACAACCAGCTATACGGGCCCCGCCCCGGGATTTCTGAGCGTGTTTAAGGCCGCGGGTCTTGCTTATAGAGATGTCCCATCCGTGGGAGGCCTACAGGCCCTCGGGGTTGGTCGCCCAAACCTCGGGATGCGCTAAGCCGGTCGCGAGGAGTTCTCATGGGGTGAATCTGGATCACATAGCCGACCCTTGCTCCGGCAAGGGCACGGGCACCAGCAAACGGACCACTTTAACGCTCACCGGGCACGACACATTCGGGCTTACGGGGCATTGTGACGTGTCTCCCTCCTCCTCCCTCTCGGGAGGGGGACGGAGGAGCGTATGATCAAAGTCGAGGAGGCCCGGGTCGACCTTGCGCACATAAGCGCGGGCCTCGGGCTGCCCACGCAAAACAAACACGCTCCGCACAAACAAGCGCAATTTAAGAGCTGTTTCAGGGTCTTGCCAGCGCTTGAGACATAAAAAGACCTCGAAGGAATCCGCCATTCCATTCGAGGCCTCGGGGAGACACACCCCATGGTGCGCTCGCAGCGCACCCTTGTAGACGAACCACCGAGAAACAACAAGGCGGCGGGGAGCAGCGGGAACCCCGGGCGAGTCCTCACTCGCTCGGGGGCTCGAGGGCTCTTGTCGGGGACCAAAATATTGGGCCTCGAGACATTCTCAAACTATGAGAATTTGCCGGCCCGCCAAGGCCAGTAAAACCCGCCCGCTATCATCCGCATGGAGGGCGGCCCGGCGAGCGATGGACCAAGCCTTTGAGCCACGGCGTTTACATGGCGGCGGGCGACCCACGAAGCGGCCCCCGGCGGCGAATGGAGTCATCCGCGACATACAAGAGCTTTTTTTTTATTACGCTCCGCGAAGGACAAGGTCAGGACCTCTGCGAACAACGAACCCGCGGCGTTCCACGTCGGCCGCTTGATCAAACCATGGCTCGGGCTCGACCTCGCGTCTCCGATTCGCCCGGGCTGGCCTAGCTCACCGGCCCGAAATCTCCGGTTCGTCGGGGTGGCCTGGCTCACCACCCTCGGGCGCAAAAACTCCACCTCGCCCGGGGGACCAGCTCTCCATCCTCGGGTGTGGCGGCCCCACTAGCCGTCTCGGGTCGCCGACCCTCGGGCGTGGGAGGTTCCGTCCGGAGGAAGGGGAAACCACCGCATTCAATGCGATCGCGTGGCGAGCAAGGCGCCCGGTGCCATCGATTACGCCCGGTCAAATCAATGCCGAATCACCTTCCCAATCCGAACATGGGACACAATGCGAGAACGGTGGCGTGTTACACCACCGACACGGGAACCAAGGTGACACCGTTCACTTCCCCAGAACACCGTCAAAACGCCGCGTAGGGCGGACCCTCGGGCACCCGACCGCGCCGCGGCAACAACCAGGGGATCGGCCCTCGCCATGCGGGCTGTGAGGGGCGCCTCCGCGGGACCCTCGGGGCAGCGCCGCGGCACGTCCACCATCGGATATGGACCGCGTGTCTTCGTCGGAACAGCGTCCAGCGGCCCGCGCCCTCGGCAACGCACATGCAACCGGTGCGGCCTCGGGAATTAGCCACCTAGGCAACCACCAATGTAAACATTATCTCTCTCCTTCTCCTATAAAGGGGGTAATGTCCCATTAGGGGTTCGATTCGATCGGTTAGATTCGACTCAATCCCACTTTCAACTCCGGTTCACACACGGGCGCTCACCACATCCACCACAACCACGATCGTGGGGCTTGAGACCGCTTCTCTCCCACCACGACCGCTGTAACCCCCTATGCGGGGCTCACCTTTGGCGCGAGTAACACGGCGTGGCGCACCCATTTGGGCGTAGGGCCCGTTGGCTGAACCGGGATAAACCGCCGCGTCCGTGTCCGTCTTCTTGCGCTCACGCCATCGAGGGAGGAGGCACGCAGCCTACAAATTTTTATTGCCGGCACCGGGGCGCCCGCCGCACCTCGAACCGCCGACACTATTGTAAAAAGGGAAAGAAAAGAAATAATAAAAAAGAAGTAAAAAAAAAAAGGAAATGAAGAAGTGTGGAGAAAAGGAGAGGGAAAGAGAGTACATGGTAGTTTGAATAAAATATTAAATAGTTGGTATAGAGGAGAGATATAAAGAAGTGATGAGTGTGAGAAAAAGTGCTGTAAAGGAGGAAATCTTGATGACCAGAACGTATAGAAGGGGTAAATAGAGGAATATGAGTGCGAACAGTCTTAACATGCAGTTAGGTGCCTGCATACTTTTCTTTTAACTCTTTCTTGGGTGAATGCAACAAACCTTTGTTAATTTATTTCTTTTTTTTTTGAAAGGACCGCGATTTCAATTAGAAGAAGAAAGAAAAAATTAAGTGGTAGCCTAGTTTTTTTAATGGAAACTGAGTCCGAAAACCATACAAGCCGAGTAGAGTGCTCCACTCATCCCTCACAACTTTGGTTCAACTATCACAACTCATGCCACCCGGTGCGGCTAGGTCGAACCTACCCGACTAACAACTTGGCCATACACTTCAACTAGAGAATATAACTTGGAGAACCGAGCACCAAAATCCAAGGGAGCACCGAGCAGCTGCAACGAACCTAGTATCTCGCCCTGGCCCACATCTCTCTCTTGTATAGCGCTGCATGATAGGAGTCCACCGACCAGGAGTCGATTGAGCGTCCCCGATCAGGACGAGGTCAAGGGTTCGACTCGATTGTTGGATTGAGTCAGAAGAGATCTATTCTAACAAGCACCAACCCGATCCACTCCGTGCAAATCCAGGCGGATGTTGGATTGGCACGCCCTCGGCCCGGTTGTGCCATCTATCGAGCCCGCTGCCCCTAAGAGCACAATGAGCCACCGAGGAGCCCCGTGGGAGAGACGAAAAGAGCCGGGTGGGGAGAGCTGATCCGTGGGGAAGGAAGGATCCGCCCACCCACCGGGCGCTGTGCCGACCGGCGTCCCCCCGAAGAAATGGGCCGAGCCAAAGCTGAATCAAAATGCACGTCGAGGAGCCTCTTAGGAGAGAGGGAAAGAGGAAGAAGAAGCCCGAGTACCACCGCCCTTGCCCTCCGGTCGGACCTCGGACGAGCTCCGGTGGTGGCCACCCCGGGCATCCACGCGGGATGGCTCGATGAGGGAAATGGAGAGGTACCGCTTGAGTCGTCCCTAGGGAGAGCGATGCGGGGGCCTAGGCAAAGCGTTTCTGGTTAGCTTATTTTGACACAACTTATTTTTATCTCACATAAAACTTTCTTGGTTTGGTGATATGACTGATACAAAAACAGGAACCCGACACACTGAAGGTACCCTGCGTGCTAGGAAAGACAAATGATGGGTAAGTATAGTGGACATGAGAAGCTGGAGAGCATGCTGAATGATGGAAGGTCAGAACTACACAATGTACCACTTAAGTATTTAAGAGACATCACGCACAACTTCTCCGATGAGCGATTGCTTTCGGTGAAGGTGGTTTTGGCACGGTATATAAGGTAAGGTTGAATCACATATTTCGAACTTGCCAAGCATATGTCACCGGACTATGCACAAACTCATGCATGAGAGTTGAAAACAGGGAGTGCTACGAAATGGAAAAACAATTGCTGTGAAGAAACTTAAGTTGTCAATACCAGGAGTTAATGATAAGCTATTTGAGAATGAAGCCAATCATCTCATGAAGCTTAAGCACCCAAATGTAGTGCTACTTGTAGGCTGGTGCTTTGAAACAGAGAATATATATGTGGAACACAATGGAAAAAACATTTGGGGGCGAGAAGTCGAGAAAGGTTGCTTTGCTTGGAGTACATACCTAAAGGAAACCTTCGTGAGTATCTTTCGGGTATAACGTTTTCTTTACAACTGTCAATAATGTGGTTTATTATTTTTTAAAAAATAATGTGGTTTAGAGTATGCCCATTTTTCATTCCATATAGCAGTTTCAGAATGCTTTTTTGCAAATGCAGATGCATCTTCCGGAGTTGATTGGGACACAAGATACAATATAATTGAGGGTATTATTTATGGCTTACGTTATCTCCATGAGCAATGGAAACCTAATGCCCCTATTGTTCACATGGATCTAAAACCGGAAAACATATTGCTCGATAGTAATATGGAGCCGAAAATTGCAGACTTTGGCTTGTCAAGACTCTTCGGTGAGGAGAAAACGATTTGCACAATAAGTTGTCATGGAACATTGTATGTCAAATGAATCTTGATAGCTCATTCTTTCTCGGGGATAATTAAAATGAATTGTCCTGTCGTCTCATGCTTGAATACTGACACACTCGTGTTGAAATGCAGGGGTTACATGCCCCCAGAATACATACACAAAGGTCTAATCTCAACAAAGTCAGACATATTCAGTTTGGGTGTAATAATCATAGAGATAGTGACAGGACACAGGGACTATCCTGATGAGACTCAAACATCTTCCGAAGAATTTATTAAGATGGTAACAAAATTATATTTCATTTTTCAAGGCAGGGCTGCTTTCTTAAGAGAGAGCTGTGTTACTCTCTGTCTTCTGTGGTGATACTCCAGATTTGTGTGATTTTGCAGGTACTGCATAACTGGAGTCAGAGAAAGAGGTTATCTGGGGTATCACTAGAAGTTCGTTACGAACAAATAAGAAGATGCATTCAGATTGGTCTAGACTGTGTGAAAACTGATCGGTCCAAAAGGCCAACAATAAGTGAAATTATGAAGACACTCCTCCATTCTCCAGGAGCACCGAGCAACACCTCCAGCCTTCTTCTGCCTGTAGACCGCATGGCCAGCCTCTTCTCCCAGCGCTGCGAGTGGGTGAACGGCCCCATCATCGTGGGCGCGGGTCCCTCTGGCCTCGCCGTGGCGGCGTGCCTGCGAGAGCAGGGCGTCCCCTACATCATCCTGGAGCGCGCCGACTGCATCGCCTCACTGTGGCAGAAGCGCACGTACAACCGCCTGAAGCTGCCCAAGCAGTTCCACGAGCTGCCAAGGATGCCGTTCCCGGACCACTACCCGGAGTACCCCACCCGCCGCCAGTTCATCGACTACTTCGAGCACTACGCCGCCAAGTTCGAGATCAAGCCCGAGTTCAGCACCACCGTGCGGTCGGCGCGCCACGACGAGATCACCGGATTCTGGCGCGTCTTCACCACCTCTTCATCCTCGTCAGCGCCCGACAACGGCACCTGCGACATCGAGTACATCGGCTGCTGGCTCGTCGTCGCCATGGGTGTGAACGCCGACACCGACGTGCCGGACATCTCCGGACTCGACGTCGACGCCTTCGATGGCAAGGTCACCCACGTCAGCAACTACAAGTCTGGCGAGGCCTATGCCGGCAAGCGCGTGCTCGTCGTGGGGTGTGGGAATGCCGAGATGGAGGTGTCGCTCGACCTCTCCAACCACGGCGCCCGCCCGACCATGGTTGTGGGCGACGCCGTGCACGTCCTTCCCCATGAGGTGCTCGGCAAGTTCACCTTGGAGCTCGCCGCGCTCCTTATGCGCTGGCTCCCGCTTTGGATCGTCGACAGGATCATGGTGCTCCTCGCCTGGCTCGTCCACGGCAACCTCACCAAGCTCGGCCTCCGCCGCCCCACCGCCGGCCCGTTCGAGCTCATGGAAAAGCATGGCCGCGCCCCCGTGCTCGACTACGGTGCGCTCGCGTGCATCCGTGCCGGCGACATAGCCATCGTCCCTGCCGTCACACGTTTTGGAAAGGGCAGACAGGTAGAGCTCACCGACGGTCGCACGCTCAACTTCGACGCCGTCATCCTCGCCAGCAGATACGGCAGCAACGTGCCACAGTGGCTCCAGGTAAATTCGCACTTCAAAAATTTAAATATGCAATAATCCAAATTCACATTACTGTTCCATTGCAAGAACATTGATCTGATCAATCTCCATCTCCAATGATTCTTTCAGGGTAACAAATTCTTGAAAAACGCGCAACGGCTCAGAAAAAAAAAAAAGGGTAACAAATTCTTCAACAAGGACGGATACCCCGAGACCACTTCTCCGTACGGGTGGAAGGGTCATAATGGGCTCTACGCCGTCGATTTCACCCAGCGTGGTCTCTCCCGCGCCTCTACCAATGCCGTGCAGGTTGCCAGGGACCTCGGCAACAGCTGGCACAACCTGAATCGGGCCTTTCCCGTGAGCGCGCAAGAGGGCTCACAGCAAAGGCCACGGGAAAGGACACACCACCTTTGCCGTGAGGGGGAGCTCACGGGAAAGGCCACGGCGGGAGGCCGTCCGTCCTCCGTCACCCGTCCAGCTCACGGCAAAGGCTTTCCGGTGAGCTCCCTTTGTCGTGAGCATGGGTTCCCGCTCACGGCAAAGGCTGTACCTTTTGTTTTATATTTTTTTTTGGTTTTAGGCTCCAAACTTTTTCTACAGTTCTTATACATCATATGACACCTCATGTTCAATTTTGGTGAATTTACTACTTTATTTGGTATATTTAAGTAATTATTCTCATTTACGGTAATTTTTAAAATGAAGCCAAATTTGAACTACAAGTGATTGAAATTTTGAAAAAATTTAGTAAAAATTGATATTCCTGTTACTCAACATAAATTAAGGCCTTGCATATAAAAATAAAACCAAATCTCGAACATCTCACCTCGGCTTGAAGATCGTCGATGAGGCCGTCCACCTCCGGGCGCCATTCGGTCCGAACGCCTAGCGGGCGGTCT
This sequence comes from Hyparrhenia diplandra, assembly GCA_015847255.1. NCBI lineage: Eukaryota > Viridiplantae > Streptophyta > Magnoliopsida > Poales > Poaceae > Hyparrhenia > Hyparrhenia diplandra. The sequence continues at coordinate 471,545 of JADLZK010010508.1, read as the reverse complement.
CGAGGGCGTCAAGCGGGAGGAGGAGGTGGCGTGTTGGCGTCCATCTTCTTCTCAATATTGTCGAACCGCTTGTCTGCGCCCCGTGAAGCGCTTGTCGAGCTTCGGCGACGGCGCCTTCTGGTCGGTCCCATGGCGGCTGCGAGGCGGCGGCGAGCGAGGTGCGTGGTGGTGGGAGGAGGAATCCAGATCGTGGCGAGCGCTCGCCACAAATCGCGATCCGAAAACGGAATCACGGGACTATGGATCGAACCCGAAACAGTGAATCCAAAATCGACCAACCAGAATCGTTTGGATCAAGCAATCGATGGGATTGTGGCGACGCGAACGGAGTGGAAGTCGAGAATCATAGGTCTCTCGATACCACTTGTAAGCGGCTAGATCGAATTCGGGGGGAAAAAGGTAGCAAGGGACCGGAGGGGACGAACAGCACGAGGAAGGAGAAGGAGTCCGGCTGGAACCCGGATGAATGATTGCTTAGTTTCGTGTTTTGAATTCAGTTACATGATAGCCCCCGTACTCGCTCAGCTCTCTAGCTTAAGTACATGGGAGTTCTCCCTGTCACCGCACGCAGGCGGGTTAGGTGGCCCATTCATCATTCGCGTAGCGGGCCGTGGGCTTCCTTGGCCTTGTGGATCTCGGCCTGGGCGACGGTGCTTCTGCTGGCTCCTGGACGCTCTCGGCACGAGCTGTCATCCTCCTCTGTTAGCGCCATGGCAGGGGTACTGACACTAGGAAAAAAGTCTGAATTCTCTCCCCAACTACCAACAAAAGTTCACTTTTCCTCCTCAACGCTAAAACCGGACAAATGTCCTCCCTCAACTTTTCAAACCATGCGAATTAACTCCCTCAGCGGTTTTGAGGGCGGTATTGCTACAGTAACAACGGTTTGCCTTTTCCTTTTTAAAATTTTTTTCGGTTAAATCTTTGAAAAAACATAGTAAATCACAGAAAAAATCATAAAATGAAAAATCTAATTTTGTTAGACTCCACATTATTAGATCTACACATTGAATATATAATATGATATGATTTAGTACAAAGTTTTTTGCCAAATGAAAAATCAAAGATTCACCAAATAAATAAAAAAAAGAAAAAGACAAAACTTTAAGTAGCAAAAATTTTATATTAAAGTATATCATATTATATATTCACTGTGTAGATCTAATCATGTAGAGTCCAATAAAATTGGATTTTTATTTTATGATTTTTTTGTGATTTACTATGATTTTTTAAAAATTCAAGCGGAATTTTTTTAAAAAGGAAAAGGCAAACCACTGTTACTGTAGTAATACCGCCCTCAAAACCGCTTGAGGGAGGTAATTTGCATGGTTTGAAAAAGTTGAGGGAGATGATTTATGCGGTTTTGTCGTTGAGGGAGGAAAAGAAACTTTACGGTAGTTGGGCGAAAACTTTTTCCATGACACTATGGTCGAGGATGAGCATGCAACGGAAGCAGGCCGAGGCTTGTCTACCAGGCTCAGGAAGCATAACACGAAAGTCACTGGGCCGGATTGGGCCGTATAACACTTTGGCCCTGCGTGGCCCAACGCCAGGGTCAGCTAGCTCTTCTTGTAACTGCCACGTTTCTGAACCGAGCCGGTGGCTTCCGCGGCGGCGACGCTCAACGGCGATCTGGTTGATCGGCCGGCGACGTTGGCCGAGGATACAAGTTACCAATATACTCCTATATCGTTAGTTGGATCTCTACTCCATAGATTCATTACACGGAGCTTGGAGAGTGGACAGTTTGAATGCGCACAGTGTCGCATCACCTCAAGACGAGACACACTGCATCCGTTCTACTGGAAGGAGATGGTTGAGATGGCTCCTCCAGCTCCAACCGCGGCCGCCGAAGTGCTCTCCATCCTCCGCGGAGCTGACGCAACCCGCCTGCTCCCCACTTCCGGCATCGCCCCGACGCCCGAGCTGCTCCAGCACCTCCGCCCCGCGCTCCCGACCCTCCCGGACTCCGCGATCCCGGCACTCGCCGGCTGGGCCGGCGCCGCCACCGCCGTCTCCCTCCTCGCCTCCCGCCGCCCTCTTCGCCGCCGCTTGGCGCTTCCTCCTGCTCCCGCCCGCCGCCGCATCCTCCCCGCCGCCCCCGCTCGCCGCGTTCGCGCCGCTCCTCCGTCGCTACGCCCGCCTCGGCCGCACCGACGCCGCGGCCCGCGCGTTCCGTTTCCTCCAACGCCACCCGGACCGCTACGCCGTCGAGAGCGAAACCGACGGCGCGGCTTCTGACGAGGCGGCGGTGTCCCCGTTGATCTTAACCGTTGACGCGCTCTGCAAGGAGGGCCACCCTCGCGCCGCCGCGCGGCTCGTCGCGGAGGTCCGGCGCGAGGACGGCGGGTGGGTGCCCGACGTGCGGGTCTACAACGTCCTGCTCAACGGGTGGTCCCGCGCGCGCCGGCTTGACAAGGTGGAGAAGCTCTGGGCGGCGATGCGCGATGAGGGCGTGCGGCCGACGGTGGTGACCTACGGGACCATCATCGACGCGTACTGCGTCATGCGCAGGCCTGACCAGGCCATGGGGCTCCTTGATCAGATGCGGGAGGAGGGGATCCAGTCAATCTGCTCACCTGCAACCCCATTGTGTACGCGCTTGCTCAGGCAGGCCGTTTCGGGGACGCACACAAGGTGCTCGAGAAATTTCCCCTCTACGGCGTGGCGCCGAATATCTCGACATTCAACTCCCTCGTCTTCGGCTACTGCAAGCGCGGAGACCTTCCTGGGGCTAGTGGAGTACTCAAGGCCATGCTGGGGCGGGGCATTTCGCCGACCGCAAGGACATACAACTATTTCTTCATGGTCTTTGCTAGGAATCGTAGCATTGAGCTGGGAATGAATCTCTACGCCAAGATGGTCAGCAATGGCTATGCGCGAGACCGATTCACTTACCACCTTCTGATCAAGATGTTGTGCGAGGCGAACCGACTTGAATTAACGCTGCAGATGCTTCAGGAGATGAGAAATAATGGTTTTGAGCCAGATCAAGCGACCAGCACCATGCTGATACATTTGCTTTGCCAACGCCATCACTTTGAGGAGGCTTTTGCAGAGTTTGAGCAGATGTTTGAGAGAGGGATTGTGCCCCAGTATATCACTTACCGGATGCTTATGAAAGAGCTAAAGCGGCTTGGTTTGGTCAAATTGGAACAGAAGTTGGCAGATCTAATGCGTTCAGTTCCACATTCCACAAAGTTACCTGGCAGTTACAGGGATAAGGAAGGAGATGATGCTATAGAGAAGAAGAAATCAATATTACTCAAAGCCCAGGCCGTTTCAGATGTTTTGAAGGATTGTAAATATCCCAAGGAACTGCACAAGCTCAAAGGTCCTGAAGAAACTGACGTCCAAGTTGCAGACAGGATTGTAGCCAACATTAGGAGAAGAGTATATGGAGACGTCTCAAGGATAGTGCCATCTGTTGCTTGAACATTGATTGTATATAGAAATATCAATATTAATTGCATATGACTAGTGCATTCATGACTGCAAATCCATTGGTGATTTGTCTTCATTAGCAGGTAACATAGGGGTAAAAATCAATCAATTGAATAATCTCTTTCTTGAATGTTTGAATCAATTGTATTTCCCCCTATTTCATCGTATACAATGTTTTTGTTTCTTACACATCATTGATTTTTCTTTGTTCATTCCTTGTAGCTTGAATGAATCTTTGCTTGAAGAAACCTCAGCTGCACAGGTCATGTGCCGCTTAACTTTGAGACTCGGATGTAATTGAATTGTATATCACCTTTTTGCACAGGTCATTTTCCCTTTCTGATTTTGTTGCTGATGTCCAAGAAACGATCAAGCCAGTTCTAACTGCATATTCAAAGGTAACCCATGTCTTACTAACAAGAAATTCTTTCTTTGTTTGAACTAGCGTGCTGACTGTCCTAGTGAGATGAACTGGTTGCGCTTATTATGGCACTGGGGAGTTCCAGATAAGTTTATAATGTGAAGTTCAAAGGGATTAATTGAGATTCTGTGTAATTTACATGATAAGTCAGCTCACTCATATAGACACTTCCAGAATTTTGGTCATTTCACAGTTACATATTATGCTTTCAGTGTGATGTGGAGACTCTAAAAAAAAATATTGCAAGGAAGTGATTGAGCGCTGCAAAGAAGAGAGAGAAGCTTATGCATCACAGGGAATATTTTTTTATCACAAAGTAGGTCATTGTTGAGCAATCTTGGTCGCGACGCATGAATCGGTGCTACGAACAGACGAGATGCACAAATCGGTGCTACACAGAATCAGATGAGCCACATACTTGGACCTGAACGCAGAATCAGACGAGATGCATGAATCGGTGCTCCTGGATGCAGTGTAATGGCATGTATGCTCTTCAAGTTGATAATGATTTGTTTTTGTTTATGATGAAACTACTAGAATGGGGCTCATCACCGCATTCTCATTCCTCACCAAGGCTATTTATTTTCCAAAACCTTATTTGTTGTAAAGTCCACTTTATACAACTCGAACAGAATGGAACACTGTCTGAAAGGATCGTGATCAAAGTCCCGCCGCTGAGGTTCGGGGAATTCATCATCTTCCTCTGTCTCTAGTGTGTGTGCTACTAGATTGTTATGTTAGGGAAGAAACATCGTGAGCCAGATTTGATGCACGTCACCACAAGAGCCTGAACAATCTGCATCGGCTGTTGGACGTAGGTCCTCTTTCATTTCCCCGTGACGGAGCCTGAACAAACTAGGCCAGCATGTTGAAGGTGACGATGTTCAGAATCAGATGAACCCACGCTGTGCGCAACCATATCACGACTCACGAGTCACGAGGACAGCTTTGGCCTCGTCCGCAACTCTTGACGCCCGGTGGTCAGCGTCATGAAAGTCCACATCCGTGTTCTTTACTCTTTCATTTTGCATGCATCGCCGCGTTGGGCCCACTTTCCCCCACTTTCTCCCTTTCTCCCTCGGTCCCTCCCCTTTCTCAGCAGCCGCCGGCTTGGACTGTGACTCACTCGGTTCCACTTCCACATTTCACTCCTTGAGCCGCTTTCCCCTTCTCCCTCAGGCCCAGTCGTCCCTTCCCCTTCTCAGCTTCTCCCTCTACTCCGGGCAAACAACTCGACGATTGTCCACAATGTGAGCACCCTAATCCATTCGCCATCTTTCCCGTGCTCCTGCACTCATCTCTCTCATTTTGTGTTTGCTCGATTCTTCCCTTCCTGTGTCCCAATCCTAGCTGTTATTTGGGACTTCGGATTTAGATGTAATATTTGGGACTGTTTATACCACCCTTCATATTTCTTGTTTTAGCATGTTGCTTGAGAAAATGATTTTGGATCTTAAAGCAGTACTTCATGTCTGTGCCTATCCTGCTATCCATGCTCTGAACAAGCTTCTCATCAGATCCACGCCGAAGTTTAGTACAAGGTATTTAAGAGTAGTAACAACAATAGCAGAGTACTGCACTTCACATTTTAGTTGCTAGATGATTGATCTATACTTTTGGAGATATTAAAGTGGATTCAGCTTGGAGCTTAGTCCACTGTACTGTACAGTGTTGCGAAGTTGGGCAGTTTCATGTTGAGGCACTTGTACATACTAAATAAGGTGGTGACTAAGTAGAAGAGATGCAGTTAGGTGCCTGCATACTTTTTTTTTTTTAAAAAAATACTTCTCAGAGTGAATGTAACAAACCTAATAGTATGTCTTGGTTCTCTTATCTTGACATAACTGATTTCTTCTCTCATACATCTATCTTTGTTTGGTGAAATGTTTGATACAGAAATAGCAACCCGACTCACAGAAGGTACCCTGCATACTTGGGAAGACAAATAGATGTTGGCTGTCATGTGAAAATGCTTCGCAGTAGTTATGGTAAGCTGGAGAGTCTGTTACAAGGTGGGAGTTCAGAACCACACAGTATGCCACTAGAGGATTTGAGAAACATCACAAATAACTTCTCTGTTGAGCGACTACTTGGTGAAGGTGGTTTTGGCACGGTATTTAAAGTAAGACTGAATCACATATTTCAAACTTGTCAGCAGACTATGAACAAACTAATGCATGTACTAATGAGAGAGTTGAAACAGGGAGTGCTACCAAATGGGGAAACGATTGCTGTGAAGAAACTTAAGTTGTCAATACCAGGAGTTAGGCAATTTGAGAATGAAGCCCGTCATCTTACGAGGCTTAAACACCCCAACGTAGTGCTACTTGTAGGCTGGTGTTCTGAAACACAATATATACGTATGGAGTACAATGGAACATACGTCCCCGCTGAGCAGCAAGAAAGGTTGCTTTGCTTTGAGTACATGCCTAAAGGAAGTCTTCGTGGGTTTCTTTCAGGTATAACAATTCAACAGAGGCACATCCTGTGGTTAGAGCCTGCCCATTTTTCATTTCATGTAGCACTTTGAGAATTCTTCTTTGCAAATGCAGATGAATCTTCTGGACTTGGTTGGGACATACGCTACAAAATAATTCAGGGTATCTGTTATGGTTTTACGTTATCTCCACGAGGAATGGCAACTTAATACCCCTATTGTTCACATGGATCTAAAGCCTGAAAACATATTGCTTGACAACAATATGGTGCCAAAAATTGCAGACTTTGGCTTGTCAAGACTCTTTAGTAAGGAAGAAACTAGGACCACAATAAGTCGCGAAGGAACACTGTATGTCAAATGGCTCCTAATAGTTCATTCTTTCGGAATAGCTAAAATGAATTGTCTTTACTGTTGTCCCATGGCTTCAAAGTTGACACACTTATGTTGAAATGCAGGGGTTACATGTCCCCAGAATACATAAACAGAGGTCTAGTCTCAACGAAGTCAGACATCTTCAGTTTGGGTGTAATAATTATAGAGATGGTGACTGGGCGCAGGGACTACCCAGATGAGACTGGAACATCTTCAAAGGAATTTATCAAGATGGTAAGGAAATTATATGTAAACTTTAAAGGCAGAGTTTTTTTTCTCTATGGTAATATTCCAGATTTGTTTGATTAGGTACTGTATAATTGGACGCTGAGAAATTCGATGGAATCTTCCGATGGGAATGCACATCTAGAAGTCAATTACCAACAAAAAAGAAGATGCAGTCAGATAAGAAGATGCATTCAGATTGGTTTAGACTGTGTGAAAATTGATCTGTACAAAAGGCCAACAATAAGTCAAATTATCGGGAGACTTGACGGACTGGGAAGTGATTTCATCATCAGCAATATAAAAGAGGTAACGTCACCAGCAAAAATACATCTTTTTCGCGAGGCAAAGATCGAGCCACAGGATTTCCGGGTTCATGCAGTGCATAATCCACAGGAAGCTACCGAGTCCGACCAGCTTCTCGAGAAATCCCGCATGGACCTGCTTCTGCTCGGTATCCTTGCGGCGAGCGTCACATACCAAGCAGGGCTGAACCCGCCGGGTGGCTTCTGGCAAGCAAAGGCTGCTGATGGTGTGCATCGCTATCTAGCCGGTGATCCAGTGCTTCACAACACATATCCACAAAGATATCTGGTTTTCTTCTACTGCAATGCCACAGCCTTTGTTGCGTCGTTGGTTATACTTATCCTCCTCCTCAGCAGCAGATTCAGCACCCAAGGAAGAATCAAGTACTGTGCATTGCAGGTCTCCATGATCATGGACCTTCTTGGGCTGATTGGCGCCTATGCTGCCGGAAGTTGCAGGCAAGTGTCCAAATCCGTGTATGGCTTGGTGCTTGTGATTCCAGTGTTCCTGTACGTTGGCATCCGTGTTATGGTGTTCATGTTAGAAGTCTTCCCAAATATTGCGACATGGAGGAAAACTGTGAGGGACAAGCTGGAGGAATCTGTGCCCAGATGGCTCAAGAAGTTGTTTGAGTTGCCGGTGGAGGAAGACGAGGAGGAGAAGTGGAAACTGGAGAGGAGCCGCAAGCTTCTGCTGCTCCTTGCCATTTTTGCAGCCAGCCTCACCTACCAGGCAGGCTTGAGTCCACCTGGCGGCTTCTGGCAAGAGAATAAGACAGGCCATGTCATCGGCAACCCAGTGCTCAATGACAACTACCAATGCCGTTACATGGCTTTCTTTTACTGCAATGCAACTGCCTTCGTCTCATCTCTGGCCATCATCATGCTGCTGGTGAACAGAAAGCTTTCGGCGAGAGGAATACAGTCGCTCGCGCCCCGCGTGTGCATGTTCCTTGTCCTGGTTGGGCTCATGGGTGTGTTCACTGCTGGGAGTTCCAGGAAGGTATCCACAATCACATCCATATATGTCCTCATCCTGGGCTTTGCAGTTCTAGTCTGCAGCACGCTACAAGTTATTCTGGATGTGTCAGAGTCGGTGGGTCTCTTGCAGAGACTCCTATCCTTCTTCGACATAACGGAGGGAGAAGGTGGTTTCATATTGCCACATATAGCTGCCGGTAATGGAGGGCCACGAGATCTTTTGTATGAAAAGCTGCCCAAATACTTGTTGCTCCACGCAGGACTTGCAGCAGCTGTCACCTACGAAGCTGCCATGAACCCACCAGGTGGCCTCTGGAATGATGGCCAAACTGGTCACGTACCTGGTGATCCGGTCCTTCGGAGCAGCCATCCAAATCGTTACAAGGCTTTCCTCTACTGCAATGCCACTGCCTTCATGGCATCTCTTGTGATTATGGTCTTAGTTCTGATCAAGCGAGTCTGCAGAAAAAAGCAGCCCATCTTGGCGTTGCACACTGCCATGATCCTGAACTTCTTTGGCCTGATGGGCGCGTATGCTGCTGGAAGCTGCAGGTGACTGAGGACCTCTGCTTACATCCTAGCATTAGTGATCGGAGTTTCTGTGTACATTGTTGTTCTTGTCATAGTGTCCTCTAGAAATTGGAGGCGAGGTCACCTTCACCGGCTGGAGCTTGGAACTAGTTAACATGCAAGTGTGTGCCGCACGTGACTAGAAAACATTTGTCATTTTTATTTACCATTTTCTAGCTTGCTTGCAGTTATCATCTTATCCTGCTAGGGTTCTCGCAAGGCTGTAAAAACTTTAGGGTTCTCGCAAGGCTGTAAAAAAAAACTTTCCAACTTCTCTTAATGCAGTACGGGCAGGTGTCTGGTTTCAAAAAAATTATCATCTTAACCTAGTATTTCCACATTCATTTCAATCCAATATTTCTTTTATCATTTGGAACTATGTTGAAGTGATATATTCAAATGGGTAGTTCCATCTTTTGCTTTCGGTTTTCTTTGCCTTTTTCGAGTTATGTAAAGTCCTCTCTTTTTTTTTAGGCAGTAGAGTAGTCCTAGTGGAAGTGGCAGTGGTAGTAGCCTTGTTGTAATCTCTTTTTCTATTTTTGTTTTTTTTATCGTCTAATAAAAATCGGCAAAAAACTTTTGCTGCCTTTCGAAAAAAGAATGTTGAAGTGATATATGTTTTTTTTTTTCTGTTGAAGCATTTGATCATGCATTTGATCAAGACCGTATGTGGGATTATTGTTGTTGGTTATGGTTGGTAAAAGTGAGAATTTTTTTATCTTACCATTATTTTTAGTTTGTCAATGTACACTTGAAAGAATAAACTCCGAGAAAGGTTGCCAAGGTAAGGAATGATTTATACACTTAAAAACTGAAGTGCCAAGCTGCGGCAATTGTAGCAAGATACTGTCCAACAGTTTTTTAGGAACTTGTCATATGAGAGCTCTCAGATATGGGATTCTGCCCTTGAATGCTTGAAGCTCAAAGTGAGCAGACATTCGTTTCTCAGGGCCGGTCCTAAGCTTTTCTTGACCTGAAACGAAACTAAAATTTTGAACCCTTCTATATAAACTTGATAATACTACTACTAGCGCTACCATTAGTAGTATCGCACAATAAAAAAAAGTGGAAGGTCGCATGCGTGATACCGTGATCACAGGAAACTAGACTCGGGAGCTGCCTGTCCTCCTGTATAGTAACTAGTGCACACATACTTGGGGGCCCATCGGTTTACTGGACTTGGGAGCTTTAGATCTGTACTTTTTATAAATAAAATAAATTTATAACTAAGTTATACATGATCAAATGAGTATAAATTTTTTTATTACAGTTCAAGCATACAATAATTACTCTACCATAAAAATTTGACCACAATTGGACTATATGGAAACCACAGCTATGAATTATTCCAATTAATTTTATACAATGATATGATTTTCTGTAATTATGATCTGATAATTAGCAAACTCACTGTTACCCTCTGTGGAGGGACAAGGCTTGGGTAAACTTACCTTCTGTGGAGGAACATCATACAGTACAATGGTCTGATAATGCGCTCCTATGAACATCACCGCTAATTTTCAGCTATGAATCGATCCTTCGGTGTAAAACTTTGTATGCGCATTATCAGATCATAATTGATAATAATTCTACTTCGCTTGCCAGATCTTTTGAAAATGGAACAAGATTGTTTTGTATCAGATCATTTGACTCAACAACGTAGGCCTGTCAACTGAAGTTCTGGCTAGCGTGATACTTGAGGTTGGGTTAGTTAGTGGGAGGCCTTTCAATTAATCTTAAAGCAGCATGATGCTTCAAGTTCTCGCCAGCGTAGCGCATGGTCGTTAGCTTAAATTAACGCACCTATCAATCCCCCACTCTTCCTCTGTTTCTCCAAAATACGTGCATGATTGGAAAATCCTAAAAGGCTAAAACGAGCCATGAATGAAGAAGGGCTGTGCTGCTCTAAACTCAAACCTATCTGTTTGTATCCAAAATTGGCTAAGACTTTGTCAAATCATTGATTGGACTTCACTATTGCGCACCTCTGTTTAAGATGAACAAATACATATATGTAATTGGGGTGAGAGAATTACGGCCACACGAAATTCTATGCTTGTGAAAATTGGTCAGACCAGTTTTGATATGCTTGTGAACAAATACATACAAGTTAGATTAGAAGCTGTATTAAAGCTAGGATTAACTTCTCTTATTTTTTGAGCTGCTTGCCCCGATTGATCTTCACCCACGAAGCTTCAGTTTTACTCTCTCCGTTTGAAATTATAGTTCATTTAACTTTTTTGACCTCAAGTTTGACTACTCGTCTTATTAAAAAATTGTGTAAAACTCAATCAAATATAAGTCATTCTTAAAGACCATTTATTAATAAAGCATGTCACAACAAAATAAATGATATTTTGCACAAAATTCTAAATAAGAAAAGTGGTCAAATGTAGGGTTTAAAAAGTCAAATGACCTATAATTTAGAACGGAGCTAGCTAGTATGTTTCAAGGAAATACTCCCTTCGTCCCACCGAGTTTGTCACCCCGGATTACGTGCCATCTTTTTTTAATGTTTAAATCTTATTCAAATTTTTTACACAAATATAATTTATTTTGTTATCAGTTATTTTATGAATAAAGATACTTGAATATTGATTAATTTGTTTTATGATTTGCGTAAATATTTTGAATAAGACGGATGGTCAAACATGAAATTCAAAAAAGTCAAAAACGACAAACTCCATGGGACAGAGGAGTAGCCCTCAAAATTAGACGAAAATCGGGCTCGCTGACCTGGAGATCTGACAATCTAGCGCAGTTGTAGCTAGGACTGTCCCACTGACGCGTGGCTCGCCACCGGCCAGAGCTTGCACCACTATCCGGAGGTGGTGGAGGAGCGACGTCGCATCCGTTTGTTCTCGTGCCAGGAGTGGATGTCACGGACAAGCACATGGAGGCATCTCAAGTCCATGGGCATGGCTCACCCGTTATTTACGTGACACAGTTTGCTAGTTCAATATGGGTCTGATTTATTGTTTGTACTAGCCTAGCTTTACGCAACACAACTCAATAAGCTAGCACAAACGTAGTATACCCGGCAGTCTCTACGCCGGAAGCCTAGAGAGAGATCTAGGTAGGCATAGACTATCTTGACGTTTGGGCACGTGTGATTTCCAGTATGGATCCTAGTCAGAGCTCAAAACAGCAATATAATAATGTACCACTGCTCATACAAGCTCCGAATACATTTGCTAAAAAAAAAAGCTCCGAATAGTCATGAGTAGAGTAACAGCAGGCGCACCAATTTCCACGCCTCTATACGAATGTGCTATGGGCCGCGCCTGACGGGGTTCCAAATGAGGCCAGAAGGGCCCATCTCCAACACAGCGAGAGAAGTTTGGATGTTCATATATTTGGCTCAATGCGCATGTTGAAACTCGGTATTTGTTCGCGATCGATTCGAGTATTCGCTCGCCGATCGACTGTTGGCCGCCATGACACGGTACTCGGAGATGCTGAAGATCTCCCGCGACGCGCGGGCCGCGTCTCAAACCGCCCGCTCAGCCGCAGCGTCCCTCGTCCCCGCGGGCGCGAGCCGCCGCCCCTTCCGAACGCGCCGCCTTATCCCGCCAGCGTCGCGATCGGCCGCGTCTCGTTCAGCGCAATCGGCGGCGGCCGCCGCGTCGCGCCCGCCACGCGCTCTCGCGGCAGCCAACGCGGCTAAGGCTGCCCGCGTGCCTCGGACCTCGGATGCCACGACTATTCGGAGGAGGAAGAGGACTATTCGGCCGGAGGAGGAAGGGGAGCGGCGGCGCACCGCCGTGCCACCACGGGCACCACGTACGTAAAGCTATCTGTCCCGCCTCCCCTCCTTGTGGTTGTTTTTTTATGATTGTCATTGTGGGTGGCGCGCCATGGAATGCAGGTAAGCCCATGCCACCAGGTTGGGAAGTGACCGACAAGGACATGGAGTCCGATGAGGCGACATGGGCGTTCTACGAGCAGTGGTGCAAGACTTGGAACATGGCGTGCGACCGCCGAGATGGAGCGCCGGTTCCACAACTTCAAGAGCAAAGCGGCGTATGCGCTCGCCCATAACAAGGCTTGGAGGGGAGGGGATAGGAGGAAGACAATTATTAGGCGAATGGGCTGACGGAGATTATATATTAGGCACGCCTATATATTAAGCTCAAGAAATTGCAGAGATTAAGCAAATAGTAGCAGGAGATGGAGATTATCCTAATCTTATAGGGTACATATAGACAGGATTGCATTATCAGACAATAATTATAATTATTGATACTATACGCTTTACTTGCGGATAGTTTGAAAGTGGATTGCTGGTGCTCATAGTGACAATATTATTTGTGTCTGATCATTTGTCTTTGTACATGTTGGTTTATCCACATTAAAAATTTGTGCCATGTCCTTCCGTTTTCTTAGCTGCAACATGCAACTTCTTTCTTTTTCTTCATGTTTAAGGTTAAGAAGGGGAGGAAAAGACGAAGCAAGATTAATTGATTGCATTGTTTTTTTCTTTTCTTTTCTTTATGAGGCGAACAAAAACAATGCCGTATCAAATAATCAAAGTTTAATTACACACACTATAAATGACTAGTATAATGCCCGTGCTAGAAATATAAAACAAAATTCATTAAGATTCATTATTGGATAACCAATTTTTTTATCACAGTTAAATATACAAGTCTACAATTATAATCGAGCCTACAATTATAAAGCGTTATAGTAAAATTTTATAGCAAAACATTGAACGAAAGATAATTTTATCACTCCATTGCGGGATAGTGAACGGGCATTATGTTTTACTCTAAATTTTGTAAGCATAAACCAAAGGACCGATAGAAAAGGGTAATGTCTTCAACCTTAATATTATATTAGAAAAATTTGCATATGACCATATTTTGTAAATAAAATAGTTCTGATTCCCTCCACTGCCGGCATGTGCTTACATGATCAACAGAAGTATACCACCTTAGCTAAATACAAGTTACCCTTAAGGCTTTCATATGCAATTTGGACGATTGTCGCCTCAATGACAAGGAAGAGGTAAATTATTTGTCCATAGTGCCTAACCCCCTTATAAGGCGCGATATGGCTTCGTCTGCCGCAATTTTGCTCCACTACGCATCAAGTTCTTTGGCTGGCTCCTCACCCAAAACAAGATCAATTGCGTGGCTTCTCTATCCGGGAAGAACATCGCCGATGATGCCCGTTGTGACCTGTGCGGCACGGTGGATAAGATGGTTGATCATATCATCTCGAGTGCTCCTTTGTTTAGAACTTCTAGACCTCAATCGGCTGGATCGTGCCGACTTAGCCAAGGTGAATGAGCTATGGAACTCCTTGCCGCCACCATCGGTGTCCAAAGGGATGCTCAATTATTTGGTACTCCTCACCGGGAGATTTGGAAACACAGGAATGAGGTGGTGTTTTAGGGGGCTTCCCCGGACATTGCCTGCCTCAAAGCCGCCTGCAAAGTATCTATCAAAGATTGGAGCTGCTGCATTATAAGGAAGAGTGAAGCCTTAGCTAGGCAAAGGAGACAGTTGATATGTTATCTACACCCTCTTCCTCCCTCTTTGATGTAATCAACAATGTAACAGGCCCCTCAATTTCACCCACCAGCTTGCGATTATCAAGGTGCGGATAAGTTTACCCCCCGGAGTTGATCTCGAAAAAAATAAGGCACGATATAATTGTGGTTCGTTAATAAAAAGAGTTGAGATTTAGATTCACAACTCGTCGGGGTTTCGTGGCAAAGAGTTCAACTGGTTATTGTCATGTCAAAACTCGGCTCGATCGGCGCCTCGCCTCGAGATGAGTCAAGGGACATGATGTGTGTAACCAGCCTGCTGGCCAACGGCAATACATGACGACCCGATGCACTCCGCTGCTGCCTTCTTTAGCTCGCCGGCCCCTCGCCCCCATCTTGGTGCCGTCCGGTCCGGTCATGTGCTGGCGGATAGCCGCCGACGCTGCCCCTCTCAAGCTCGCCGCCAACTTCAAAACCCACCCGCTACACATGCTCCATGTACCCGCGTCGCCGGCATGGGCAGCAACCCCTCGCAGACGCATGAACTCCCGCGCTGCTCGCGCGTCCAGCCACTACAGCACGCCCTGTTACGCCACCGCCACATGCCGCGGCGCCGCGGGTGAGAGCTTGTGGAGCAGGCCAACGTTTAACACCAGTACCACGGCGAGGTCCCGTTGGATGCTACACATATTTCCAATCGTTAAGGCTTGATTGAAAAAATGAGGTCATCATCATCATCATCATCATCATCATCATCATCATCATCTTCTTCTTCTTCTTCTTCTTCTTCTTCTTCTTCTTCTTTTTTTTGGGTTTGGTTTGTGGAACGTAATTATGTAATGATTTTTATCCATCACTTTTTTTTATTTGTCACAAGCTAACAGCATGAGGAATATGTTGATTCCACCAAAATTTCTTCTGATAAACTTATGATGCACTACCTTATGAAGCTTGAGTTGATTTCAACCACGGAACACACAATGATTACACCAATTCTAGACAACCTTAGGTTGGCCAAGGAACGACATCCCCTGTACCTCCAGCACCGGTGAAGGTACTAAGCCAGACCATGTGCGGATGTGCTCTGTCCTGTTCTTTGGAAACACAGGAAGCTCCTTAAACTTTTGTGAAAGTTCAATTTTATCCTTAAAAGTCTACTTTAGATCCTTCAACTTTTGTGAAAGTTCAATTTTTATCTATAAACTATAAATTGGACAAAACACATTGCTCAACTTTTGAAACTGTGCAGCCTACGTACTTTGACCTGGTTATGAGCGATTTTGAAGGCGGTTTTGTCTTTTTCAATTTTATTTACTTCAAATTGAATCTTTGAAAAATAATATTAATTCATAGAAAAATCATAAAATGAAAAAATCTAATTTTTTGGACTCTAGATAAGTAGATATACACAGTGAAGCTATAATATGATATGCTTTAGTAAAAGTTTTAAATGTAGCTAATAATTCATAGTTGTTGTTTCTATGGTTTAATTGTGGTGAAATTTTTATTGTGGGCTAATTATTGTATGCTTGAGCTGTAGTAAAAAAAATTTCATACTCATTGGATAATGTGTAACTTAGTTATAGATTTATTTAGGTTTATGCTTGTTCAATCTAAATAAATCTATAACTAAGTTATACATGATTATGAAATTTTACTACGGCTCAAGCATACAAAAATTGGCCTACCTTTAAAGTTTTAAAATTTCATCACAATTGAACCATAAAACCCGTAATTATGAATTATTCTAATTAATTAAAAAAAATCATAGATCTAAAGCTACAACAAAAAACTTTATACTAAAAAAATATCATATTGTATATTCACTGTGTAGATCTACTTATCCGAGTCCAACAAAATTTGATTTTTTTATTTTATGATTTTTCTATGATTTTTAAAAGATTCAAATAAATAAAAGGAAAGAACAAAACCGCCTTCAAACCACTCCTAACCAGGTCGTGGACGAATCTGCACGGGTTTAAAAAAGTTAAGGGATGTGTGTTGTCCGGTTTGAGAGTTTAGGCATGAAAATCGGATTTCTGGAAAAATTGAGGGCCTAAAATCGACTTTTTAACGTAGATGCTCGTAGGCCCTCCTCTACTAGGTCTCACCAGGCCAGCAGCTGGCCAGGCCGAGCACGTGTTCTTATGGGCTGGCTAATTGGGCCACACAGCAGGGAAAAGGCCGAGCTCCAGCAAATCACGCCAGGCCGAGCACGTGTTCTTATGCATGGCATGGCAGAAGGCCGAAATTTGCCTCACAAAGGCCCGAAACATGGACGTTGATGTCAGGATTTACTGAAGGCCAATCTACAGACTTTAATTTAGTAATTTCTTGTTCTTAGATTCCAAACTTGTTGGTCATAGAAAATTTTATTTGCCTCAACTAATTAAATTAACATCAACAAGATGATGTTATTTGTTGCTGAATTTTATCAATTCCATAAGCAAATTGCGGCATGTACATTTGGCACGGCATGGCTAGATCCACTCCACACCCCGGCCGCTAGCATAATACTACGATAATTATGGAAAGATAAGGGGCAAAAGTGTAAGTGTGCAACGAACTACTAATGATAATTCTGCAAAGTTCAGGTACGGACGTGTAATCAGAACATGAAATTTCGAGTAAACGCATGGCTTTCCCGTGAAATGCACAATAAATTACAGTACTATACCAGTTGATTGGGACGGTGACCTTTTCAGTTATTGGTCGCACGGAACGGATCCAAGACAGCGTAATACTCCTATGGCACGGTCTGTTCAACGCTCGAGTTCAGATGCTTTTGTCGCCTTCTAATTGTCAGCACTCAACTATACTGAAGTAAACAATTCAATAGGACAACTGGGAGCTACTACCTAACACGCCTCGAACTTGCTCTTTAATTAGCCATGTACTAATAATCAATATATTTTGTCATCAAGTGTCATTAATTATGCACCTAATCGTATTAGTATATTATTACTTGAAGTGGTAAGCATGTGAAGACTGACTATTCAACGCGTTAGCTGTATTGATTGAAGTGAGGCGGGCCCCATTAATTACTTTGGTTGACCCTTGACCAGCCCCATGCATGTGCATGGATCGGAGTACTCCTAGTACTAGTAGTACTATATGTTTTCCTGCTAAAAAAAATGGAGAATGGACTGAATGGTGCATGCATCACTAGCAGGGCTGTTGGACATAAGAGGACAGACCAAAATCTTGTGCTTTTCCTGCCCCTGTAACCGTAAATATTACATGGATATATACTACTCCTTCCGTTTCAAATTGTAGTTTCTTTTTTTTCTAGATTCATTTAACTTTACTATGTATCTAGACATAGTGTATAACTAACCAGGCGCAAAGCAAAAAATCAATGTATCTAGAAAAGCCAAAGTAAACTACAATTTGGAACGGAGGAAGTACTTACCAGCTAGGCGAGAGATGCTGATTCTCTCTTATCCGTATATAGAGTAGTCTCCAGCCATGTCTTTAGCCGTGTTGTATGCTCTTAACTCGATCCGTATAGTATGTTATAGTATTGAAGTCCTCCCTGTAACGCCAGAGTATTATATATATATAATACTACCACCACCAGCTAGAAGACGCTGTCAGCCACTGTTGATCTTTCAAATTTGATGTAGTAGGAATCTCGACTAATTAAGATGCTCTTATCCCTTTTTTTTTTTTTTGACAATTTAAGATGCTCATATCGTATTCTTTAGTCAAGCATGTACATACGATGATGCTATACTCTGGTTGACAGCTTTGGTACAATCTTTCTTGAATACGCATAAGATCTAGTATGTATCATGGCACCATAGAGAGAAAATAAACTGATCGCTTAATTACAAATTAAACCCACCACCTCGCTCTGCGCTATGAGGGGATCTCTTGGCATCGGCAACAAGCGTGAGCTGGCCCTCAGCTGCCCGCTCAGGCTGCAGGTCTCGCCGCCGGGTCCCCTCCCTAAAATTAATTAGTTTTCATAGTAGTAGAGAAACGTGGTGAAACAATGCCATGGTTTTGAGTGGTCATGGAAATAACTTTTTATGGGTAAACATCGCCTTGTTGTGCGGCACTACTTCAACACAGTTAGTGAAAGGACAATATTTTAGGCCAGTATCAATGAGATTTCATTGGCGTTTCATGCATATTAAATAGGGTGTCATATTAGTAGATCTGGACTTTGTGCATGAAAGTATGAAACGATGAGGAGAGAGGACTTCGTTTCATCCCCACGACACGACTCAGGCGACATTTCCAACACCGTGAAACTGGATGAAACGCATGAAGATCTCTAGTTTGGTTTTGGCTAATTAGTGACACCTAAGGACTAATCTCTCAATGCTAAGTGTTTGACATGATTGGACATTGGTCGTGCCGGAGTTGGTGCATTGTGATCATGAAGAGTGGATCGAGGTGATCCAAAAGTTGATCAAGCATGCAACTCGGTGGAGTTTTGGAGATCAAAAGTCCCAAGGCAAAGGTATAACCATAGGGCTTTTGTTTTCTCACCGAAGACACCATAGAGGGTGTGAGTGGTTATAGGATCGATAAGCCGTATTCTAAAGAGGGAAAACTTTCGTACATATCAATCCTCACGTGTCTTTAGGTTCAAGTCTCATATGCATGCATTCTAACCTAAAGTGCTAACTCCGTCCTTGTCGGAAATGGTTTCAAAATGCTAACACATGGTGTCGAGGTGTTCTTCGGCGTGTCGGCAACAAGAAACAAGTGACGGAAGTCGGCTTTGAGCAAAGGCGAAGGAACGACGACGAAAACGATGAAGATTTCGCGGCTCAGCGTGACCGGACGCACCGGCCGGAAGGCGGTCGATGTGACCGGACGGTCCGGTCGGTCGCGTCTGGCGAGAGAGCTCGCAAACGGCTCGGGCGTCGACGGGTGACCAGATCGTCCGATCGTGGACGGAAGCATGACCGGACTTCGCGACCGGAAGCTCTCGAGACAGGGGTCACCTGGTTGGTTTGGGCTTGTCGGTTGTGACCGGATCCACCGACGGTCGGTCGCGTCCGGTCGGGCCGCGAAAAGCGTGGCTTTCTCCCCGACGGCCACATTTCGTGGTGAGGGGTATTTATACCCCCTTGGCTGCCTCTTGCTCTCTCTCTCTCTTGGACATTTGAATCATTCCTAACACCTTTGAGCAAGCAAGCAAGCCTCCCTCCTCTCTCATTCTTGATTTGAGCTTCATTCTTGAGAGAAGAGTTGATCCTAGTGCATTGCATCGAGTTCTTGCATCTAGAGACACTTGGGGATCGTTGTGAGACGGTGGATTTCTCGTTTCTCTTGGAGACACCGCTCCTAGCCGGCTTGGTGATTTGGTGGAGTTGTTGGCAAGAAGAGGAGATTGTTTCTTGGCCACCTCCGGTTGATTTGTGAGAGGATTACGCACTCCTCGTCGGGAAGACAAAGTGCAAGGAATACATTGCTCGTGCTTTGGGTACCACACTTGTTGAGTGGTGTGTTGAGGCTAGCAAGGGCACCGCCTAGCTCAAACACCATCCTTGTGTTGGTCGGGACAACCGGAGAGTAGTTGTCGGTGTACAAGCGAACTCCGGGTGAACAAATCGACTTGTTCATTGTCTTGGTGATTGGTTCTCCATCTTATTGTGTTGATTGGTTCATCCTCTTCCCGGTGATTGGTTCATAGCCTCTACACTTCGGTATAACAAGCTCCTCACTCTTGTATTACATTCCTAGCTTACCTTGAGTAGAGAGCTAGCTATTGCTTTGTGTACTTGTTCTTGCTAGCATAAGGACCATATTAGGATTGCTCATTAGCTAGAGTAGTGACATAGACTTTGTGTGGACTAGAGATCATAGAAATATTTAGTCTTGTCACTAGAAGGCTTGCAAGACCACTAGAGCTAGCCCAAACCGCTTTACGCCGTGTTTTATTCTAATCGGTTTGTTTAGTTGAGCTTGTAGAAAATTTTTATAGGCTATTCACCCCCCTCTAGCCATCTAGGACCTTACAACGCACGATTGAGGCACTCGGGCGTTTCATCGTGAGGACTCGGGTATCTCACGCGGCGGGTCGCCGTCCCACAGCCCTGCTTGGCCTCCGCCTAGCGCCGGCAAGGAGGATGCGGGCGAGGGGAAGGCGAGCGAGAGCCGCAGGCGTGAGCTCCACCGGGTCCGCCATCCGCGAGGCGGATGCCGCCGGGCTAGGCGAGCTCATGGACCGGGCACGGAGCGGCCACGACGAACAACTCAGGCTAGTCCAGGGCGAAGCGCCTTCGCCGGCCACTGGTGCGGGGGCACCTCCGTCGGTCAAGCCCCTCCGCGGCGGCCGCGAGCAGGGTTCTTCGCCGTCGGGCGTCCAACAGCGGGCTGTGATGCTAGGATTGGTGGGACCCATGATTGTCTTAAAAATCCCTATGAAGCCGTATAATGAAACCGTGGTGTCTTGAGAGACCTTATTTCATCTTATTTCATAGTAAGCGTCAACTCTTGAAAACCAGGAGGTGAAACATTCCATCGAGACTCACACCTTACGACAAATCAGCATAATTCAACGAAACAAACATGGGACCATGCCGATCATATATAATTAACGGGCCAAGTACAAGTAGTACAACAATAATGTTTGATATGAGAAAAAATGGAGAGCTAGGGACCACTGAACACTAGATGAGGTTAATTTTCACGATAGCCCCACGAAACAGCTCAGAAAATGGTTTGGAATAATAAGCTGATTGGCGGATGACTCCCACCAATCTGTTCGTCGTCGAAATTATTAGGTAGTAGGTTGGTTTTCGGACGACACATTACATCTCGTATTGCAAAGAACACCCTCAGAAGTAGAATCACTCGAGATATTCTTAGACTCGAACAATGAGCAGCCATGGATCATCATCATCACCGCCTCCGCCTCCTCCTCCTCCCAATCTCAGCCTTTGCGATCGCTTGTTCAAGCCATGCGAGAAGAAGTGGATCATCCGTTTGGCCCTTGGCTACACCATTAGCTCTGTTGTAGCTGCCGTTCTAACAGGTATCATTCTTGTTGTTTTACGCTTCAGCGTCACCCCCAAGATCAAAGCCTACGTTGAGGACGCTCGTCTCGACAGCTTCGGCTTCTTCAACGCAACACCAAGCGTGGGCGGGATGACGATGTCTTTCGCCTGCAACATCTCCGTCGCATTCACCGTCCGCAACCCCAACCTTGCCATGAAGATCGAGTACACCAAGCCCCTAGTGGCGACGTTCCTTTTCTTCGACCGGCGTTTGTACAACGTCAGCGTGGTGGACGAAGGGCACAAGCACACTCCACGCAAGCGAGAGAGGCACCTCCTCCACACCGGCGAGATGGTTCCACAGAATGTACTTGACAGCGCGGCACTCCAGGAGTTTAAGAAGCAGAACGCAACGGGCGTGTTCGAGTTGGAGATGCGCCTCTCCGGGGGATCTCTCTTGGCATCGGCAACAAGCGTGAGCTGGCCCTCAGCTGCCCGCTCAGGCTGCAGGTCTCGCCGCCGGGTCCTGAGGTCGTCCTGTTCCATGAGGTCACCTGCAAGGCTGATGAGCCTGATAGAATCCATTTTTGACGTTTTTTTTGTGTGTGTGTCCTGCCTATCTCCGTTACCATTAATTATCCTGTACCTTATTACTTGTCACATTTTATTACATAGAACATTTTTTTGATAAATAGACGGAGGGGAGGATCCCCCACCTCGATGATATATTGATATTTGGCCCTTAAACAACATGATCATTACAAAAGTTTTGTTTTTGCTCTCATTTATAGCGTTACATTGGGTTAGAGCTAAGATTGAGCACCAAACTCTGTGGCCATCTCTCTGTTGTCTCGCGGTAGCTGGGAGCCCCATAAATAGGCTTTGCTTTTACATGCTGTCAATGTTGCCACTAGTGATGTTCTGTCAGACCCAAAAACTTTGGTGTTGTTTAGATTTGAAAAGTGGTGGACTCAAAAGAAAAGTTTTAACAAGCTAGTTCAAAAAGCCTGGGACACTCCATGTCTAGGCAGTAGTCCAGATAGATGGCAAACTAGGAGCAGAGTCCTTAGAAGGTTAGCTAGAGGTTGGGCAGCAAATGAGGTTGCAGCAATGAACAAAGAAAAAGTGGAGTTAGCCTTAGAGTATGGGGATCTAGAAAATGAGTTACAATATAGAGTTCTCACTGATCAAGAACTGATCAGGTTTAAACAGGTTTCTAGAGATCTAGATAAGATTTGGGCTTTAGACGAAATCAAAGCTAAGCAGAGGGCTAGAGATAGGGACATAAAAGAAGGGGATAGAAATACAACATATTTTCATGCTGTGGCTAACAGTAGGATAATAGAAGCATTAGAAGGTCCAGATGGTTTCCTGGTGGAAGACCAAAAGGGAATGTTAAAAGTTGCTGTAGATTTTTATAAGGCTTTATTTGCTAAAGAAGACAGACCTAAGGTAGCTTTAGCTGATGTGACAGAACCTCCTAATTATTGGGCCCACCTGCACTTTTGTTATTGTCCCAAAGACCTCTAACAGCAAGTGCGAGATACACTCAATAATTTAAGAAGCTCGTCGGAGGTCATCGGAAACTCCGATTACACCTCACACCAGGGATCAACAAAGGAGTAGCTACAACATTACAACATTTGTTACAAAAAAATATAGATCGAGTGCGGAAGAATAATAAAATTAATTTTACAAAATGTGAGTAAGTTACATTTGAATAAACTTAACTTATTTTGCGGAAGTAGAACAGAACTATAGGAGATAACTAGATCATGTCGAGCCCACCGACATAACCTCGGTTAGCAAAGACGAGTCAAGACTCGCAACAAGGGTCAAAGAACCCCGAAAGTACGGAGTACTCAACAAGACTTAACCGACTAAAGAAAATAGGTGAAGACTCGGGAATGCAAAGGCTATAGGAATCGGGGTAAGATCAAGGACTCTTTTTGCAAAAAGCTTACTAAGAGTAGATCCTTACTTTCAAAGTTTTATTTCAACTTTAGTAAATCCTCTCTTCTAAGTGATCATATACTAAGGCAATCACTTTCCATCCAAACCATCATTTTAACCAACTCCAATGTTCCATAACTTAACTACGATGGAGGTGCGAGGATCAAGTCTCCTTTTTGTCGTGGAGCAACGACGATTCGAATCACTTGTAACCCAAATTGGGGATACCTCACCACACGATATATGTAGCACTCAAGCTTGCATATATCAACCATCTCCCGTTCGTTCAAAACGGAACGAGGCCTACGCCACCCGAGAATACAAAGTACTCCTCCAACCTCGACTTTAACCCACCGAGGGTATCTTGTACTCCCGCCATCTCTCCACTCCCAAAGCGTGGTTGCCATTCCCCGATTTGACACACCCCTAAATCAGCTTACCCTTTCCCATTCATGGGGCATGTGGCCGAGATGCAAAGTTCATGATCCAAGGGCCAACCAACGAACGGGTGCTTTAACCGACACAAATTTTGAAACACTACAAAGAGACTCCCTTCTCAATGCAAGTTACCCGACCGGTCTCATATTAATCATTAACCTCATTTACCACCACCAGGGTGTTCTCTTTTCCAAAACATAACCAAAAAGAGCTAAGATAAACCTATATCTCGCGAGCGGTGAAACCACCCTTCGACTTCTACCGAGGTCTAAGCATTACTAAGCATTAACAACATCGGCCTCCTCATACTAGTGGGGTATCATTTGGAAATAACTGAATTCAAGGTAGTCATGCAAAGAACGGTTGCAATCAACTCCTACTCACTTAATGCAACATATTATCATCATAAGTGATATAAAGCTTTTGAAAACATCAAGGAAGGTTTAAATGCATCCGGGGCTTGCCTGTGTTGCAGGGAAGTTAGATTCCGAAGTCGGATCACCCGAGTCAAACTTGACATTGTCCTGTCGACTTCCGAAGCTTGATTATCGCGAACCAAATCAACACCTTCTCCAAAGCTTCATCAACACGATCCGACTCACTCTCGTATACTCTACACGTGATGATGATGTATGCTTTAGCATGATGGAATTGTAAACATGATGCTCGATGAATGCATGAAACGATAAACAACTTGAGTACAACTTTCCTTCACGATAAAGTTGCAACCCAACAAAACCAACTTGTTGAACTACTCCACAAGATATCATCACCATTGCCTAAGGGGTTCTCAAGGACCATTTGATTGTGGTATGATCCTTACTCATCAAACAATCCCAAATCACTCATTAAACCTAACACTTATCTTCTAAATAAAGCAAAGCATAAAATAGAAAATAACATAACAAACTCAAAATGACCCCAAACTTTTTCTACAAGTAGTTCCTATCATAAAACAGCATAAAATAAATTTTCAAGAATTTTGGAACTATAGGTTATTTTATAAAATTCCTCAAAGACCCACTTTTGAATAAAAGCTGCTAATTTTAGAATATGACAAAACAGGTCAAAACTCAAGTTTGAAATTTTTCCTACATTCTAGACATCTTGAACAGCACACACAAAAATTTTCATAATTTTCCATGCTCTAGATAAATTCCTACAAAAATTGAAAGTTTACGCACTATTCATAGAATCGAAATTCGAAAAACAATTTGAATCGGACCGTGCTATTGGGCCGGATCTGGCCCAACTCGCCCTCGGCATCGGCGCGCTTACGCCAAGCGCTGCGGCGTGCCCCGGCAAGGCAGCCCGCCCAAAGACGGCCTGCCTGTGTGTTGCCCCGGCGCTTTTGCAAAAAGGTCCTCGTTCTCTTTGAAATTTACAAATCTACGTAAGCACTATTCAACCGAGTCACGTAGTTTGCAAACGGACCCCCGATGTTTTCCTATTCTCGTTTTCATAGGTCCCCGGCTACTCCTATGTTGACCACGGCGGCGCGTGACCGCCGCTTCTTTCTTGCCGGCGGCGAGGTTTCGACCACGCGCCAGACGGTTCCCGAAGACTCAACACGACCTCGCGCACACACCGACACCCGAAACCTAACCCTAGGACATGGAGACACCCTTGCCGACGGACATGGCGGCACGGCGGCGCGGATGCGTGGCGGCGGAGCTCACCAGAGCTCTTTCCGGCGACGACGAGCACGGCAACGCAAACAGCACACCTAGTCGACCATTTCCCCTAACTTAATCGATGCCAAAGCAACTGCTAGCACGCGCGACCACGCGCGCGGCGGACGGCGGAGCAGGACTCGCCGTCGGCAACAGCGTTCCGGCTATCCCGACGTGAGAAAGTAAAAACTAATGACACGAGCGCGTGTGGGAGCTCACCACGACCTTGGTGCTCGCCCCGGATGAAGCCAGGGCAAAGCGGAGGTGGACGGACGACGATGATCGCGGCAACGGCGACGGGCTCCGACGGCATGGTCGGCGTTCCGACGCACTGTGTGCACGGCTGCGAAACCATCGAGAGCACGAGCATCGCTGCGATGATGCGGCTATATCATAAGATGGTTGGGCTCAAAACTTAGCAGTGTGGCGTGGCGACGGTGAGGTGACTTGCGGCGGCGCTCCTGCCGACCACGAAGAAGATGGCGTCGGGCGAGTTACTCCGGCGATGAAAGACTACGGTTTTGGGCACTGTGAATACGCAAGAGTGGTGCGAGGCTTCGACCGAGAAGGAAGGGAGAGAGGTGAGGCGAGGGTCGCCAATTTAAAGGAGGCAGAGGCGGTGGTCGGCCGGTGTCGGGGCGATCTTCAAGTTGAACACGACGTCGTCTGGACCTCCTCCGCTACCGGGATAGAGTTGGAACGGGGCGAGGACACGCAGCGAGCTCGTCGACACGTCGAAGGTGGAGGTGGCACGCGGCCGGGCCGGAAACGGCGAGAAGACCATCGGCGGCGGCGATACACCCCCCCGCCGCGGCAATCAGAGCCCTCGTTCTTTCCCCCTTTCTTTCTATTTCTCAAACCCTAACTGAAATTTGCAAATTACTTTCAAAAATTGAACTGCACTCAAAAATCTCCAAAAACGACTTTTGCATAACTTTTCGAGATCTACAAAATTCATTACAGAAGCAACTTCAAATTCGGCCTCTAGGATGGACTTCTTGAAAAGTCAGATTTGAAATTCAAATTGGGATTTGAAATTACTTCAAAAATTTAAACTAAACTTGAAAAACTCAAAACACCAACTTTGTTCATCTCAAAAAGATCTACAAGGTTGATGTTGGAAGTTTTCCCAAATTTTGCTTAAATTTGGAGTAATTCAAAAGGGGGTAAACTAGGGTTTTTGGAAAGCTAGGGTTTTCACATGAAATATTAAACCAAACATCATTCAAATTGCATTTCCAATCATTTAACACACATTGCATTGAAGTAAACTCATTTTAGTGAATGCATGACAAGGTTCTCAAAATTGATGCTTTGCAATGCATATGATGACATGATTAATATTTTAATTGTATATTAACATCCGGGATGTTACAATCATTCCCTTAAAGAAATCTCGTCCCGAGATTTCGAGAGACAAAACCCGTGGGGCAAATAACGGGTAAGGTGAAGTGTCAACACAATGACTTACAAGGAGTTTTTATGATAACCAGGGGATCGATTCAAAGGTTACAACCGAAAAGAAAAGATGGTTGCAACAACAAGGGATTTCGGAAAATTCACGTAAGATGGACATGAACTTCCCAAATGAGTTTACAAAGAAGGAGAGAACACATGAGTTATGGACTATAGTGAATCATGACCTTAGACCCCGACATGAGAGATCGCCCAGCAGTATTTCCTTATGGTCGCGAGCCATAGGAGACCCTGTGTTTCGACGATATTTCCAAGTCATAGAGCAAGGTACCCGAGAGGACTCAATCAAAGTGATATTTGAGCAAGATATTTGTCGTCACACGACGTCAAGGAGGTAGCATGTGTCGGGGTTGAAAGGAATCAAGGCGTGACACATACTTAACAAAAGAATCAAGGATTGGTTCCAAGTTTGGCTTTTAAGGTGATGGTGTATCTTAAGGTATGTATATTCCACAAATCTCCTAGGATCAGAAATTTATGGAATAAAAGATTTTTAATTGATAAACAAAACTTGGTATAGGACAAGATTCATCAATAGAACAACTACAAGGAACCATAGCTGCTCTCAATGAACACATTTCGATAATCAAAAGGGAGGATTGGCATGTGTCGATTGAAGGAATCAAAACTCGCGTGACATACTTGAATTGCGAAATCAAGGGATAATCTCGAGGGATATAGAATTAACAAGGCAAGGTGAAAGTCCCCAATGATTAGGAATTTATGAAACAAGGATTATCAAATGGAGGTTTATTAATTAAACCTCATGGAAGACAAAATTTATTAGGACACACAACTATAAAGAGGAATAGTTGTCCTAATGAAAGGAGGAAGTCGCAACATTAAATGGATGATATGATGCATGCTCGTCTTATACGTCTTCACGACGTTAGCACTCTAGCTTCCTCATGTTAGGTGTTAGTAGGTTATAGGGCTTTGCTTTACATACTATCTTCATCGCAAAGACGCGAGACGTTGAAAACCACTTAGTAGAACGTTGTCGAAGAAGATAACTCTTCGGTTGTTTTCCAAAAGGCGACATGAAACTTCTTGAAATCTTTTACTTGACTCCTCGGAAAAATCTTCACGAAAGCTTCCGGCAAGCATGAGGAAAGATAGGAGTTTATTTTCAATTTGTTACTTTTAAAAACTTTTAGATTACAAAATCATTTTGAAGTTTTCAAAAAGTAATGTTGTAGCTGATCCCGAGTATGAGCTCGATACCAAATCGTGATGAGAACCTCCTAATTATCGGGCCACACACACCTTGTTATTGTCCCAAAGACCTCTAACAAACAGCGGTCTTGATACACTCAATAATTTAAGAAGCTGTCGGAGGTCATCGGAAACTCCGATTACACCTCACACCCGGGATCAACAAAGGAGTAGCTACAACATTACAACATTTGTTACAAAAATATAGATCGAGTGCGGAAGAATAATAAAATTAATTTTACAAAATGTGAGTAAGTTACATTTGAATAAACTTAACTTATTTTATGGAAGTAGAACAGAACTATAGGAGATAACTAGATCATGTCGAGCCCACCGACATAACCTCGGTTAGCAAAAGACGAGTCGGCACTTGCAACAAGGGTCAAAGAACCCCCGAAAGCGGAGTACTCAACAAGACTTAACCGACTAAAGAAAATAGGAGAAGACTCGTGAATGCGGGCTATAGGAATCGGGGTAAGATCAAGGACTCTTTTTGCATAAAAGCTTACTAAGAGTAGATCCTTACTTTCAAAGTTTTATTTCAACTTTAGTAAATCCTCTCTTCTAAGTGATCATATACTAAGGCAATCACTTTCCATCCAAACCATCATTTTAACCAACTCCAATGTTCCATAACTTAACTACGATGGAGGTGCGAGGATCAAGTCTCCTTTTTGTCGTGGAGCAACGACGATTCGAATCACTTGTAACCCAGTGGGGATACCTCACCACACGATATATGTAGCACCCAAGCTTGCATATATCAACCATCTCCCGCCTCGTTCAAAAACGGAACGAGGCCTACGCCACCCGAGAATACAAGATTCTCCAACCCGGGACTTTAACCCACCGAGGGTATCTTGTACTCCCGCCATCTCTCCACTCCCAGTGCGTGGTTGCCATTCCTGATTTGACACACCCCCGGAATCAGGCTTACCCTTTCCCATTCATGGGGCATGTGGCCAGTATGCAAAGTTCATGATCCAAGGGCCAACCAACGAACGGTGCTTAACCGACACAGACGGAAACACTACAAAGAGACTCCCTTCTCAATGCAAGTTACCCGACCGGTCTCATATTAATCATTAACCTCATTTACCACCACCGGGGTGTTCTCTTTTCCAAAACATAACCAAAAAAGAGCTAAGATAAACCTATATCTCGCGAGCGGTGAAACCACCCTTCGACTTCTACCGAGGTCTAAGCATTACTAAGCATTAACAACATCGGCCTCCTCATACTAGTGGGGTATCATTTGGAAATAACTGAATTCAAGGTAGTCATGCAAAGAACGGTTGCAATCAACTCCTACTCACTTAATGCAACATATTATCATCATAAGTGATATAAAGCTTTTTGAAAACATCAAGGAAGGTTTAAATGCATCCGGGCTTGCCCGTGTTGCGAGGAAGTTAGATTCGAGTCGGATCACCCGAGTCAAACTTGACATTGTCCCGTCGACTTCGAAGCTTGATTATCGCGAACCAAATCAACACCTTCTCCAAAGCTTCATCAACACGATCCGACTCACTCTCGTATACTCTACACGTAGATGATGATGTATGCTTTAGCATGATGGAATTGTAAACATGATGCTCGATGAATGCATGAAACGATAAACAACTTGAGTACAACTTTCCTTCACGATAAAGTTGCAACCCAACAAAACCAACTTGTTGAACTACTCCACAAGATATCATCACCATTGCCTAAGGGGTTCTCAAGGACCATTTGATTGTGGTATGATCCTTACTCATCAAACAATCCCAAATCACTCATTAAACCTAACACTTATCTTCTAAATAAAGCAAAGCATAAAATAGAAAATAACATAACAAACTCAAAATGACCCCAAACTTTTTCTACAAGTAGTTCCTATCATAAAACAGCATAAAATAAATTTTCAAGAATTTTGGAACTATAGGTTATTTTATAAAATTCCTCAAAGACCCACTTTTGAATAAAAGCTGCTAATTTTAGAATATGACAAAACAGGTCAAAACTCAAGTTTGAAATTTTTCCTACATTCTAGACATCTTGAACAGCACACACAAAAATTTTCATAATTTTCCATGCTCTAGATAAATTCCTACAAAAATTGAAAGTTTACGCACTATTCATAGAATCGGAAATTCGAAAAAACAATTTGAATCGCACCGGGCTATTGGGCCGGATCTGGCCCAACTCGCCCCGGCATCGGCGCTTACGCGCACGCGCGTGCGGCCCAGCAAAGGCAGGCGGCCCGGCGGCCTGCCCAGTGTTGCCCCGGCGCTTTTGCAAAAAGGTCCTCGTTCTCTTTGAAATTTACAAATCTACGAAGCACTATTCAACGAGTCACGTAGTTTGCAAACGGACCCACGAATGTTTTCCTATTCCTATTTTCATAGGTCCCCGGCTACTCCTATGTTGACCACGGCGGCACCAGCGCTGACCGCTGGTTTCTTCTTGGGCGGCGAGGTTTCCGACCACGCAGGCGGTTCTCGAAGACTCAACACGACCTCGCGCACACACCGACACCCGAAACCCTAACCCTAGGACATGGAGACACCCTTGGCGGACGGACATGGCGGCACGGCGGCGCGGATGCGTGACGGCGGAGCTCACCAGAGCTCTTTCCGGCGGCGACGAGCACGGCAACGCAAAGCAAAGACACCTGGTCGACCCATTTCCCCCTAACTTAATCGATGCCAAAAGCAGCGCTAGCACGCGGCGACCACGCGCGGCGGACGGCGGAGGACTCGCCATCGGCAACAGCGTTCCGGCTATCCCGACGTGAGAAAGTAAAAACTAATGACACGAGCGCGTGCGGGAGCTCACCACGACCTTGGTGCTCGCTACTGGATGAAGCGAGGGCAAGCGGAGGTGGACGGGCGGCGATGATCGCGACAACGGCGACGGGCTCCGGCGGCATGGTCGGCGTTCGGCGCGCCCAGTGCACGGCTGCGAAAACCATCGAGAGTTACGAGCATCGGTCTGCGATGATGCGGCTTATATCATAAGATGGTTGGGCTCAAAACTTAGCAGTATGGCGTGGCGGCGGTGAGGTGACTTGCGGCGGCGCTCTGCGTCGGCCACGAAGAAGATGGCATCAAAGGGTTACTCGGCGATGAAAGACTACGGTTTTGGGCACCGTGAATACGCAAGAGTGGTGCGAGGCTTCGACCGAGAAGGAAGGGAGAGAGGTGAGGCGAGGGTCGCCAATTTAAAGGAGGCGAGAGGCGGTGGTCGGCCCGGTGTCGGGCGATCTTCAAGTTGAACACGACGTCGTCTGGACCTCTGGCTGCTTGAGGATGGATAGAGTTGGAACGGGCGAGGACACGCAGGCGAGCTCGTCGACACGTCGAAGGTGGAGGTGGCACGCGCGGTCGGCCGGGAAACGGCGAGAAGACCATCGGCGGCGGCGATACACCCCCTCGCCGCAAGATCAGAGCCCTCTGTTCTTTCCCCCCTTTCTTTCTATTTCTCAAACCCTAACCGAAATTTGCAAATTACTTTCAAAAATTGAACTGCACTCAAAAATCTCCAAAAACGAGTTTTGCATAACTTTTCGAGATCTACAAAATTCATTACGAAGCAACTTCAAATTCGGCCTCTAGGATGGACTTCTTGAAAAGTCGATTTGAATTTCAAATTGGGATTTGAAATACTTCAAAAATTTAAACTAAACTTGAAAAACTCAAAACACCAACTTTGTTCATCTCAAAAAGATCTACAAGGTTGATGTTGGAAGTTTTCCCAAATTTTGCTTAAATTTGGAGTAATTCAAAAGGGGTAAACTAGGGTTTTTGGAAAGCTAGGATTTTCACATGAAATATTAAACCAAACATCATTCAAATTGCATTTCCAATCATTTAACACACATTGCATTGAAGTAAACTCATTTTAGTGAATGCATGACAAGGTTCTCAAAATTGATGCTTTGCAATGCATATGATGACATGATTAATATTTTAATTGTATATTAACATCCGGGATGTTACAAATGATAATTTCGGGGCCCAACAGATTTAGTGATCATTGGGGAGGGGCCCTCGCCAAGGGACCCCCCAAGAGCTCCCGGGCCCGATAATGACACCCTCGCGAGGCACGGGGGCGGCAAAGCCAGGGGCGACACCCCGCAGGGGCGCGGGCGGCAAAGCCAGGGCGACACCCCGCGGGCGGGGGGGGTGGCAAAGCCAAGGGCGACACCCCGCAGGCGCGGGGGTGGCAAGGCCGGGCGACATCCCACGCGGCGCGAAGGGGAGACGGATCTAAGGGCAACACCCAGGCAAGTGTAGGATGCGGCTCGGAAGGACGGATGCCTCCGCAAGTGCAAGGAGGTGCGAGAGCCTGGAGGACCTCGAGCCGTGTGGCGGCGCAAGGGAGGGAAACCCTAATGAAGGCTCGGACGAGTCGGGACTTGTGTTTTTACTTTCCTACCCTTAACGGGCTTGTACCGAAATTGCCCTTGCGCGGGCCCTAGACGTAAGTGGCATGTACGCTCTGTCCCGATTTGTAACTACGGTAATGACCGACCGGATGCCTATAAATACGGCCCGACAGGGGGCGTATGAAGGGACGGTTGGTGGGAACTTTATGACCTATCAATCGAAAAGGCAATAGGCTGGGGATCATCACTTCGTCCCAGTCGCACTTATCTCCACCCGAACCATCCCTGTGGTGGGCCCTCGCTCCCCTCCCGCCATCCACGTGGCGAAGGCCTAGGGGGCGGGTGCCTTACCCCACGTTGGCGCCGTCCGTGGGGATCGAACACAAGAAGCCACGCCCGGCCAATACCCGGCAGCGGGGAGGGTCCGAACACCGCCGCCGGGGAGGGCCACCCCTCCCACACGGGGGTCCAACCCCGCCGACCGGAGACCCTCCGCGAATGGATCGCAGCCCCCTCGGGACCCGGCCCCCTCGGGTCGGAGGGACGCTGCGCCCACCCACGTCGAGGGGGGGGGCGAACCCTCCCTCGATCGGGGGCGCTAGCGCGGGAGCCCCTCGGTCGAACGTGACCGAGGGGCCGGCCGGCCCCGGGGACCCAACCGGTAGTCACGGGCCACATCCGGGCCGGGGCTCGGTGGTGCGGCGGCCGTTGCGCCAACCACACCCGGCGCGGGGGCGTCGTCGGAGGATTCTGAAGGGTTTGTTGAGGGGTTCACCGAGGATGACGAGGGCGGAGCGGCCGGAACAGCGGCCCTCGAAACACTATAAGCGCGGTGCGGAGCGCGAGCATGTTGGAGACCCTCGACAGGGAGGCGGCGCCTCCGCACCATCGAGGGATCAAGCCGAAGCGGCCGGGGACAACTCGCGTGGTTGGAGCAAAGAACGGCGGCCGTACACGAGTGCAAGGCCTGAACAGGGGCCCGCGGCATCATCCACCCCGCCCCCACCCCCAACCCCACCCCGTCATACCCAGTACCCCCACGAGACCTCCCACGCCCGGCCCCGGAGCGTGGCGGCCCCTTAGCGGCGGCTTTAACCAAAGAAAAACCCACCACTCTCCGCGGACAACCATTGTCGGGAGGCGCATCGACCCACGAGAACCACACACTACGACCCCGCATCACCGCTCTCGTTCGCCCTCCAGGTGGCGGAGTGGCCTCCCTCCTACGATCGGCAACATCTACCAAGATACACAGGGCGGTCGGACCTACGACGATTCATTATGTCATACGAGGCACGGGCGGCGGCCGGGGAAATGAGTCCACCATGGCAAAGTCGTTCGTTATAGTGGCAAGGGAGCTCGCGCGGGCATGGTATTCAACCCTACCCCCCGCTACGATCGGCGGTGGGGCGGAGCTCCGGTCAGCTCTGCGGGACCAATTTCAAAGGCGTGGACCCGGGGGGCGCAAATTCCACCGAACTTCGGCGTCATCCAAAAGCCTACCGAACCCCCGAAGATTGGTGGCGGAGGTTCCTCCATACTAAGGCCGGAAACGAGGGGGGTAGCGACCGTAGTGTCATCATGGCGATCCTCGCATGCATAAGGCCGGGGCCGTGTCATTCAAAAATCGAAAGGAAGCGACCCAAGACCCTCGCCGAGCTCCACGATATAATGGAAAAATACTGCCAAGCCGACACCAGCCATAAAGCCAAGGTCGACGCTTTCCGATCACAACCTTCACAACCCCATACCCCCCAACAGAGGCCGCAGAGGTCGGAGCACCTCAGCTACCCGGCATCGCAACAGAGTGGCCGCCATTGACACCGCCCCCGTCCCCCGAATCGGAGGGCGATCCCTCCCCCTGCACCAGCCTATCAACCAAGGGATCAACGTCCATACAACCAGCGCGATGAACGGGGTCGTCACAAAGAAAACAGCCCTATTGCCACTATTGCGGGGTGGACAAGGGCCACTTTACAAAGCAAAGTCCATATTTCGCAAAAAGGCAAAGAGTACATGGATAGTCACCGGCTTCCCAACAAACCAACCGCCAAATCAACCATACCAGAAGACCAGCGCAACCCCCCGCCACCACCCCTACCCCTATGCCTCGCCAAACTACGCAACTCCATCTATACCAGGCTTCAGCTACCCGGCTTTCAATCAACCCCCGTACAGCTACAAACCTCACAACCCGCCCCGCTCACTTTGGCGGCCAAGCCTACACAAGAATACACCCACCGGACACCCAGAACCGGTTCCAGCCTAACCCCGCGTTACCACCACCCCCGCCAATCCCAACCCTACCCCCGCCACCTCCGTAAAGCAAGAAATGCCAACCATACTAAACAACCCCACCTCCGCTTATGGCGAGATCTTGGCCATCTCGGGGGAGGGGGGGGGTCAAACGAGGACCACGGCAACAAACGACGGAGGAAGGAGCACTATCGCGGGGTCCCCATGTGGCCCACGAGAGGCCCCCACAAGAACAACCCAGTGGTCTCACGTCCCAATCACTTTCAGCGCGCCGACATGAGGTTAAAGGACTACCCCCACACAGACGCGCAATGGTAATCAAGACAACTGCCGCGGGTTGGATCATAAACAAAATCACGGTCGACACAGGAAGCTCGCATGACATCCCATTCGCCTCCACCTTCGATCGCATGAGACTCGACCGAAACCTCCTGGAACCCGCGGGAAACCCTCTCTTCGGATTCGGGGGCCAACAGGTCAGAGCAATAGGCAAGATAACCCTCCCTGGTCACCTTCGGGGGGACCAGCCTCACCCTCGAACGAGAAAACATAACCTTCGACGTGGTGGACATGCATTACAACTACAACGCAATTTTTGGGAGAGGTCTTATCAACGCGCTTTGCAGCGATAATTCATCCGGGCTATCTCTGCATAAAAATGCCGTCAATCGCCGGGGTCATAGCCGTTTTCGGTGATCAGGACCTCGCAAGATACGCAGAAGAGGCAGTTGCCCCGGGGCAGAGAAACGTTCACGCCCTCGAACAAGACAGGGAGAACAAAGAGGAAGAAGAAAAGAAGGAGAAAGAAGACCCCGAAGAGGATCAACACAAACCCCCGCGCGCCCAACCAATAGAGGAAACGAAACAGATCAGGCTCTTCCCGAATGATGACGCCAGGGTAGTGACCATCTCAGCAGTACTGGACCCCGAATTCGAAGCTAACCTCACCCAGTTCCTCATGACCATCGCTGCGACATTTTCGCCGGTCGGCCAAGGACTGCAGGGGGCGTACCGCCGATCATCGAGCATAAGCTCAATATTCGCGAAGGAACAACCCCGTGCAAGCGAGAAACTCCGCCAAATGTCCGAAGAAAGAAAGCGGGCAGCACAAGTCGAGGTCAACCGCCTTCTAGATGCCAAAGTGATAAGACCGTGAAGTACCCAACATGGCTATCCAATGTGGTCCCGGTCAAGAAACAAAGCGTCTCCAAGGATAAAGCAGAACCCCCGAGATGGAGGATGTGCGTGGATTTCACAAGCCTCAACAAAGCATGCCCGAAAGATGACTTTCCCTTGCCCCCGCATCGGCACACTCGTAGATGCAGCAGCGGGGTGCGATATGTTATCGTTGCTCGATTGCTTCTCCGGGTACCACCAAATTTGGATGAACAAAGAGGACGAGGAAAAAACCAGCTTCATAACCCCTCCCGGCACATACCGCTTTTAGGAGGATGGCGAGGAAGGCCTCGTGAACGCAGCGGGGTCCACGTTCGCGAGGATGACCGCGGAGGTCCTCGCGGACGGCGACGCAATCTCCGCCACGTCGGCGACATCGTCGTACAAACAAACTCCGATCAGATCACATCTCGGACCTCGAAAGGGCTTTCCAAAAGCTCCGCGGGGCCAGGCTCAAATTAAACCCTGCAAAGTGCGTCTTCGGGGTCAAGAAAGGGAAATTGCTCGGATGCCTAGTCTCCGCAAGAGGTATCGAGGCTAACCCAACTAAGATCCAAGCTATCACCAAGATGGAACCCCCGACAAACGAGAAACTGGGCGCAACGCCTCGCAGCCGCATGGCCTCCCTAAGCAGATTCATCTCCGGATCCGCGAGAATGGGGACTCCCTTTCTTTCGAGATCCTGAGAGCGTCCGAACCTTTCAGCTGGGGTCCCGTACAACAGCAGGCCTTCGACGACCTCAAGCACTACCTCCTCAACCTGACAACCCTCGCAACGCCGGAGCCCGGCGAAGGTCTCTTGCTCTATGTGGCACGCCTCGCAAGACGCCTGCCGGTCGTAGCCCTCGCTAAGGAAGTCACCGATCAACATCAAGTGCGACAGCTCCCCATCTACTACGTGTCGAGGTTCTCGAGGGTCCAAAAGCCAACTACACGGAGCTAGAAAAGGTGGCCCTACGCCGTGGTTATGGCCGCAAGGAAACTTAAGCATTACTTCCGGTCGCACGAGATTACGATACCCTCTGCTTCCCACTGGAGAACATTTTCAAAACCCCGAGTCGGTAGGAAGGATAGCCCGATGGGCAACAAGCCGGGCGATCACGCAATCGGGTTCGTGGGCCGAACGACAATCAAGTCCCAAGCCCTAGCAGATTTCGTTGCAGACCGACCCTAGACGCATACACAATCAAGCCGCAAAATTGGACCCAATTTGGATAGCATACAATCGACGGAGCACGGGCTCCGCAGAGCGTGAATCGCACCCATACT
This sequence comes from Hyparrhenia diplandra, assembly GCA_015847255.1. Classification (NCBI taxonomy): domain Eukaryota; kingdom Viridiplantae; phylum Streptophyta; class Magnoliopsida; order Poales; family Poaceae; genus Hyparrhenia; species Hyparrhenia diplandra. The sequence goes on along the minus strand of JADLZK010010508.1, from coordinate 434,506 downwards.
CATATCACCATCTCGGTGTCAAGCTCCGCCACTGGCGGGCGAGGCTAGAATTCCCATGCACCAACAACATCGCGAGAATACGAGGCGGAGTCATCCTAGCCCCTGAACAATCTCCGAGCCCCTGTTAGCAAGAAGGGCCATTATCGAAACGTAACTCAAGTCGTGTCGGGCCATGTTGAGAAAAGTTGCAAAGCCGTAAACCCGAGCTACGAAGTACCTCATCGGGGTCCGGAAAACAGGGCCTTTTCTTGGGCATCACGGCGAAAACCATAGCGGGCGGGGATAACGGCGAGGCGGATGAACTAGCGAAGACTGCAGCAACACGGGGCCGGTTACCCCGGACGTGTTCTATGAAATCTTCACAAAGCCAGCCAATCGGGGATCCCCACCACCGGCAAAGTTTGTAAACGCCATCGCAGCGAAAGACGGAGGGCCCCAATCATCGCCTACATCAAAGGCCACCTCGAACCCGAGTCAAAAGAAGGAGAAAAGAGGATAGCGCAGAAGGTGAGGGGATACGTAATGATTAACGAGCAGCAGCTATACAAAGCGTCGATTCAGCACCATGGCTCAAGTGCATCTCCACCCTCGAGGGAAGGACAATACTTGCGGAGGTGCACGGAGGGCGTCTGCGGCTCGCACAACGGCCCTCGCGCTAGTCGGAAAAGTGTTCGGGACAGGGGTTTCTATTGGCCCACCGCCCTAAGTGACGCGGAGAACCTCGTGAAATGCTTTGCGAAGGTTGTCAGCTCACAGCACACCACTCAAATCTTCCCGGGGCGCCAACCACCCCAATCTGCCCGACGTGGCCGCTTCAAAGATGGGGGATCCACCTCGTCGGCCCAATGCCACCAGCACCGCGAAACCTCCGCTACGCAGCTGTAGCCATCGAGTACTTCACAAAATGGATCAAAGCCCGCCCCCTCGCGACAATAACCTCACGCTCGGTACAAAAGTTCTTCTGGCAACAGATCATATGCCGCTTCGGGGTCCCAAAAGAGATCACAGTCGACAACGGCACTCGGTTTGATTGCGAGGCGTTCAAACAATTCTGCTCCCGTGATCGGAACCAAGATATGCTTCGCCTCCGTCAGGCACCCCCAGTCCAACGGCCTCGTCGAGAGGGCCAACGGCATCATCCTCCAGGGCATCAGCTCAAAAATCCAAGGCAGGCCAAGGGGCACCTGGGCGGACCACCTCACACCAGTAGTCTGGTCGCACAACACCTCCGATTGTAGAGCCACAAAGTTCACCCCGTTCAAGCTGTTGTTCGGGGAAGAGGCCGTGCGCCAGAGGAGCTCACCCACGGCTCGCCCAGAACAACCCTCGCGCCGGCCGAAGAGAACCCTGCGATCGCCAAAGACCTCGTGGAGGAGACCCGCAATCAAGCAATCCTCAACCTCCACTCGTAGCAACAAGAAACCTGCAAATGGCGCAACAAAAAACCCGGACCCCGCAGCCTCGCCGTCCGGGCGACTTCGCGCCATCGGGAAGCAAAACGCTCGGATGGTGGGGAAGTTTGTTGCCAAATGGTCAGGGCCTTTCCTCATTACGAGGTCAACAAGACCAGGCACATACCACCTCCAAGACCTCGAAGGAAACGACCTCCCGCACACGTGGAACATTGACGACCTCTGCAAGTACTACCCTTAGCGGCGCCTTACTTCGGTGTTCGCGAGCTGTAAGACCTCTCTCCTTTTTCTTTCTTTTGTCTTTTTTGATGTCTTTCATTCTCCCTTTTCTTTTGCAAGCTTTTGTAAGATTTCATCATGTAACCGGGGCTGCACTCTTTTTCCTCGTGAAGGGGCGTGAGGTTTTTTAATGAGGCAGCACCCCATCGTCATTAATATATGCAGAATGTTTCCCCGAAAAACCCGTGTCCCACGTGTATTTCAAGAAGGCAAAACACCGAAAGGGGTGCGGTGCTAGCACTCCACCCTCATCGGCGGACCGAAGGCAATGATTGGCCATGCAAGGGGCTCGACATCTACCTTCGCCCAAAGACGGTCCAAACATACAAGGGGCTCGCGAAGCAACCCCGATCACGGACCCCGAGCATGGGCCGCGGAGGCACAAAGTCGCGCACCCTGGCAAATCACGCCAGGGCTCGCAGCAACCCGTCGCGGACCCCGAGCATGGGCCGCGCGGAGGCACAAAAGTCGCGCACCGGCAATCACGCCCGGGGCTCGCAAAAACCCCGTCGCGAACCCCGAGTATGGGCCGCGCGGAGGCACAAAGTCGCGCACCCTGGCAAATCACGCCAGGGGCTCGCAAAAGCAACCCCGATGCGAACCCCGAGTATGGGCCGCGTGGAGGCACAAAAAGTCGTGCACCCCGGCAAATCACGCGGGCTCGCAAATGCAACCCCCGATGCCAACCCCGTATGGGCCGCGGAGGCACAAAAAGTCGCCGCACCACGGCAAATCACGCCAGGGGCTCGCAAAAGCAACCCCGATGCGGACCCCGAGTATGGGCCGCGCGGAGGCACAAAAAAGTCGCGCACCAAGGCAAACCACGCCAGGGTCTCGCAAAACGCAACCCAGGCATAGGCCCCATATACGGGCGTCGCGAAGGTACAAAAGCCAGGGTCCACCATGTGCCCCGCATTAAACATTCTCACCAACAAAAGGACCGGCAATTTACTACCCCTAGCCGCCAAGCACAACCACCTGCCTTCCTACGGGCCTCTTAAAGGCGGCACCTCGCCGTACAACCCCGCACCACTATAAAATCCGCCAACACAACACAAACACATCACAAAACCCACCAGCTCCAAAAGAGAGACACCACAGAAAAGCAATGCCCCCAGAACTAGAATACCCATGCTCTTACTGAGCAAGCCGCCACAGAGCCTCAACATGTCGGCAGACAACGCCCACAACCCCGACACCGCAATGGAAAATGTAAAACAACAGCGGCAACTAGCGGCGCAAACAAGGTCTCCCCGACACCGCCTCGAGCCGACCAGCAGACCCACCCACCTGAATCCATCGCTCAACGCTACCCACTTCTCCAAGCTGGGCACTGTTGGTATTTATTAACGCAAACAGAAAATCCGCAAGCGCACGGATACCGATGTAGCTTTCACCCGGGAGTATTCCAGAGTATCGATTTCCACGGGGAACGTGAAGTGTACTAGAAAGAGTTTAGTACGTCCTAAGAAAAATATAATGATGTTGGGAGAGAGAGAGAGATTGTTTCTAAGGTCTCTAATTGATCTAAGAATCTGAGATACTTTTGGGTTTATTTATATTGGGACATCGTAACACTAGCCAGCGGAAAGGGATGAGAAGGGGGCTAGGAAGCTCCAACTACGGTCCTACAAACACCAATCCGAACGTGGTGGAATACGTCGGCCGTCGGGGACTGTCACTACACAGGGCTACCACAAACTATCCGTGGGATTGGGTGCAATTCCGTGGTAACCGCTAGACTAAGCACCACGCCTAATCTAAAGATTACTACTCTAGCGTTGCAAAAACTAGAGCACTTGATACAAGCGGGAATCTAATAAATAAACTTAAAGTAAATGCTGAATAAAAGTAAATAAATAGAGAACTTAGAATTAATAAATAAAGAACCCGGAGATTCTTTGAAGAAACGAACTAGTTCTTTGTAGATGTACAATGTTGATGAAGATCCGACAGTCCGGATCTCCAGCTTTCTCCTTGCTTCTCTCCTTGATCTTACAACTAGATGAACTAGAAGAACTAGAACTAGAACTAGAACTAGATGAACTAGACAACTAGAGGGACCTCTCTCTCTCTTCTAATATGAAACCCTGGTTTATGCTCTGTCGATAGCTAATGAGAAGATGATCTGAGATGATTGAAGCCAGGGGCCTGGGGGCTTGCTTATATAGGGGTCTTCTTATGTCTCTTCAGCTTCAGCAGGCAATGTGGTACTAATCTTCGTGCTTAACCGACACCCTCGGATCAAACCGACATCAAACGACCGGATTAGATTGCATCTCGGAGGCGGTTGGAGAAGCTTCGAAACGGGCTTGCTTGGGAGCCAAGGCGGGCCGATCGGGCTGTTTATTGGGAGATCGGCCCGCCCGTGGGTCCCACACCGGGCCCCGCGATGCGTCGTGGCTTCCGGAGTCTTCTAGATGATGTTTTCTTCGGTGCCAAGTTTGGTTCACGCCGGGAGTAATCCGGAGCCTTCTAGACTTGTTTCGGAGTTGGATTGCGTTATGCTACGTCGGTCGTATGCCACGTCATTTCGCTGTTTTTCGTTAAGTCCCCGCAAATCACAACTTTACCAAAACTCATGGAAATCATTAGTATAAACCCCTAATAAGGTTATCTAATTATATTTTAGTCCTTTTCCATGTTTAGTTGACAATTAAAAGTATACGTTAACATGTGTCAACAAACTCCCCCCAAGCTTACCTTTTGCTAGTCCCTAGCAAAGCTATATGCTATAGTAGGATCGGGAGTTGCTACTACGCTTTTATACCTCGAAGTACTGTGTTTTATCGAAATAAATTCTCCTCTTAACCGGTTGCTCTCTCATACCTATTTACCATGGGGCGTAGCCTTTCACGAATCATAAGCAAGATAAAACAATCAAGTTAAGTACCATGTCTCATGTTCTTTGATCAACTATCATCCCGGGGTTTTGCAATATTTTTCAAAAGAAACTTCGTAGATTCCTATGTATGACTCTCTTAAGTAGATGATGGTAGTGGAGTTACACATGTGGTAGGACATACATAGTGGGATGATAGTGGTGAAGTGGATGAGGATGAAAGGTAGTAAATAGCCTTTAGCCTTTTCTATATATATATATATATATTTTTTTTAAGCATCTTGGACTATATCTCTCTTTCTAAAAATTGCTTAAGACCTGGGCTGTCCATTCTTAGAGAGGTGGGCTTTGCCCCTGACTTGTGTCCATTTTTCTCTCTCCTTAGAGATGTGGGCCCTACTCACCCTCGGACACGTGTCCATTATTCATCTCTAAATATATTTAGGGAGGTAGGCCCTTCTCGCCTAGTATGACTTTTTTTTGTCCGTTTCTCTCCCTCTCTCGTCTCACTTTTCTCTCTAAATATTTATTTTTCTTTTTCTCTTTTCTTTTTTTTTTTTTTTTTTTTTTTTTTTTTTTTTTTTTTTGAATGTAGCCCAGCCTCTATTTGGCATAAACACCGAGAGAGACATATCCAAAAATTGCAAGAGTTTATTTTTATAATTATGGCTAGCGGCTTGATGGAATATGGGGAGGCGTATTCGAGTTAGAAGCAAAGATATTTAGTGGAGTGGGATGATCTTGATGCGAAACTCTTAAGGGTCATAGCTAAGGAACTCATCATGTAATATTTTATAACTTTCAAAGATAAAAACCAAGAATCGTATCTCTAGGAATATGATAAACAGCAGCTCAACTTTTCATGTATCTTTATCCTTTAATGCTAAGACTCGTATTAAGCATGTGCTTCCCATAGGTATTGGGTTTAGAGCAAATTAAGCATTTAAAGCTTTGGGAGAATCTAAGTCCAAAGTGTAAGTACTTTTAAGAGGAATTAAGGCGGAGCAACTATTCATCATTTCCTTAGCATATATCATCAAGATCATAATTAAAAGAGAAAGGCCAACTAGCACACTCTAGCATTATTCGGACTCTAACAAACTAAGACTCTAATTAAGACTCATTATATATAGCAAGGCAAACATAAATAACTAGCTAATATTAAAATAGATAGGATAGTGATACTTATCGTGATAACCGGGGGTGCTCTCCCCAAGCCGATTGTTGACATAGTCGAAAGTGGTGATGGCGAAGTGAGGTAGACAGTGGTGGTGTTGACCTTCCTTGATAGGGCATTGATGATGTTGACGATTAAGATTGTGCTCGATCAAGTGGTCATACGCCTCCACACTGTCGTGTCTTACTCTTTCAGGTGCTCCAAATCCTGCTAAACTCAAATAGACAACAAAACTTGTGGAACAAAGTTAAGCGTTAGCGGTTGGCTACTTAAGCCTTTGTTGCCTATTTTTTTTTTTTTTTTTTTTTTTTAAATAGAAGCTCTTTTTTAGAGTGGATCATTGACTTGAAAGAATTCAATCAAGTCAATTTCTTCTAACTTTTCAGGTTCTAAAAAGACTTTCAACCGATGACCATTTACCTTAAATGTGTTACCTAAATCATCTTGGATGGTGATGGCTCCATGTGTTGAAGTGTCGACGACATTATATGGTCCATCCCACTTACTTCGCAACTTACCATGTCCAAAGAGCTTAACCCTTGAATTGAATAGTAGGACTTTGTCTCCGGGCTTAAACTCCTTGTGCTTAATTCTCTTATCATGCCATCTTTTTGTTCTCTCTTTATAAATCTTAGAATTGTGATAGGCTTTTTCTCTCCATTCCTCTAGCTCGAGAGTTGCATTAGACGGTTCTTGCCGGCCTAGGTGGAGATCCATGTTCCATTTCTTGATTGCCCAATGAGCCTTGAACTCTAATTCAACGGGCAAGTGGCATGTTTTTCCATATACGAGTTGATAGGGTGACATGCCTATCGGTGTTTTGAATGCGATTCGGTAAGCCCAAAGTGCATCCGGAAGCTTGTCCTTCCATGCCTTCCCCATTTCATCTACGGTCTTTTTTGTAGAATATTTTTGATTTGTTTATTAGATGTTTCCGCTTGACCGCTAGTTTGGGGATGGTAAGGAGTAGCAATGTTGTGACGAATTCCATGGTCCGCTAGGTACTTTCGAAAGGTTTTATCGATGAAGTGAGGACCTCCATCGCTTATGACCATCCGTGGTGTACCAAAACGTGGAAATATGATTTCATGGAACATTTTCTTGGCATGTTTGGAATCATTTGTTCGACATGGTAGTGCTTCTACCCATTTGGATACATAGTCTACAGCTACCAAGATGTATTCACAATTCCCAATTAGGAATGGCCCCATAAAATCAATCCCCCAAACATCAAAGAGTTCAATTTGGAGATTGTTTGTGAGAGGCATTGCATCTCGTGCATTAATGTTTCCATGTTTTTGGCATCGATGGCATCTCCTGACAAACTCCTTTGTATCTGCATACATCGTTGGCCAGAAAAAACCACTTTGCCATATCTTGGCATGTGTCCGGAATGCTCCATAATGTCCTCCATATGGCGAAGCATGACATCTTTCCATAATTTGAATTGCCTCAGCCATAGGGACACATCTTCTCAACAATCCATCGGCGCAAACTCGAAAAAGGTATGGCTCATCCCATAGGTGCAAACGGCTTTCATGGATTAACTTTCTTTTGTCTGCACCAGGTGGGACATAGCCCGTGACTATAAAGTTCACGATGTCTGCATACCATGGATCAGAGTGTGTTATCTTGAGCAAAGTGTCATCCCTTAGGTAGTCATTTATGGGTAGGTCATGTTTTTCCTTGTATTGTAGCCTAGACAAGTGGTCGGCTACTGAATTCTCTATTCCCTTTTTATCTCGGATTTCAATATCAAATTCTTGGAGTAGAAGAATCCATCGAATTAGCCGAGGCTTAGCATCTTTCTTAGTGAGGAGGTACTTAAGAGCAAAGATGATCTCGTATAAACAATTACCTTTGCCCCCACTAAGTAAGATCTAAACTTGTCTATAGCAAAGACAACGACCAATAGCTCTTTTTCGGTTGTGGCATAATTGAGCTGCGGTCCGCAAAGGTTTTGCTAGCGTAGGATATGGCATAATGCTTCTTATCCTTGGTTTGGCCTAAAACAGCACCAACCGCAAAGTCGCTAGCATCACACATTATCTCAAAAGGAATATTCCAATCGGTGGTTGAATGATTGGAGCTGAAATGAGTGCCTTCTTAAGGATTCGAAAAGATTCATGGCACTCATCGGTAAAGATGAAAGGTGTATCTTTAGCTAAGAGACTAGTCGTGGGGTCTAGCGATTTGAGAAAAATCTTTGATAAAGCGCCCGTAGAACCCCTCGCATGTCCTAGAAAGTCATGGATTTCTTTCACATTCGGTGGAGGTGGGAGTTGTTCAATAACTTCAATCTTTGCTCTATCCACCTCTATACCACGTTCGTACACCTTGTGTCCTAGCACTATTCCTTCCCGAACCATAAAATGACATTTCTCCCCCGTAACTAAGGAATTTTCTTCACACCGTTGTAAGACTTTATCTAAGTTCTCCAAGCAATCGTCGAAGGTTTTTCCATAGACGGTGAAATCATCCATGAACACTTCAACGATTTTCTCAATCATATCGGAGAAAATAGACATCATGCACCGTTGGAAGGAAGCCGGAGCATTGCACAACCCGAACGACATTCGTCGGTATGCGTAAGTTCCATACGGGCATGTAAAAGTGGTCTTACTTTGGTCATCGGGGTGGATTGGGATTTGATGATACCTAGAATAACCGTCAAGGAAACAAAAGAAAAGAGTGCTTTGCAAGCCGTTCCAACATTTCATCAATAAAGGGTAACGGGAAGTGATCTTTCTTGTAGCCTTGTTGAGTTTTCTGTAATCAATGCACATACGCCACCCGGTGATAATTCGTTGAGGGATGAGTTCATTCTTATCATTCCTAACGACCGTCATTCCTCCCTTCTTTGGTACTACTTGGACAGGACTAACCCACTCGCTATGTGGCACGGGATAAATAATCCCAGCGTGTAGGAGCTTAAGGACCTCTTTCTTAACAACGTCTCGCATAGCTTTGTTAAGTCTGCGTTGTGGCTCCCTTGAAGGTGTGCAATTAAGATCAATAGGGATGCGGTGAGTGCAGAGAGCAGGACTAATGCCCTTGAGGTCTTCGAGGGAGTAGCCTATAGCTGATATATGTCTTTCAAGAACAGTGATAAGTTTTTGTGTTTCTTCGTTTGAAAGTTTATCACTAATGATTACTGGGGTTTGTCGATTATTGTGTAAGAAGACATATTTCAAAACCGGGAGGAAGAGGTTTCAACTCTATTGAAGGAGGTGGAGGTTTCTCATTTTGGTCTAACTCAATGGGTTCTGCAAACTCGTCTTCTTCTTCAATGAAGTGTTCGATGTCGAAGGATGGCTGGGCCATTTCTTCTAAAGACGCCATTAAGACCTCCTCAATAGGGTCTTGCTCAGGTTTGGGTTCCACCATTGTGTTTGTAGATCGGGCAAGAGGAATAGTCATAGTGGAGTTTCCAACTTTGAAGTCTAAGTGACCTCGTAGTGGCTTTTCCTGTAGAATCCTCATGATTGGTCTGCCAATCAAGAGAGGAACCACCGAGATGTCATAAATGTGAAAATCTAGACATATCTCCAAGTTGTTGATTCGAACAGGAACCGTCCTTAAAACTCCATGGCATTCAAGATTAAATCCTGATGGGCCTTGTAAAAGTTTTTGAGATGGAGTTAAGGACGTGTCGGGATAAAGAGCATCGCCTAACTCTTTTGAAATAATGTTTATCCCGGACAGAAGGATTGTAGTGGACTTCTCTAGCGGACCCTCTAATTTGGCATAAGAGAATGGTTGAAGGGGAGGTGATTCGAGCTACCTCGGGTGATAACTCCGCTTCGGTCAACCATTCATAACTCATAATTGCTGAAAGGCTTTTGATATGTTCTATGCTAACCGTTTCTTCCTTTGGATCAGGTTGAGTGGTCTTTTCTAGAGGTCTCGCTTGAATAGGAAAATTCGAGGTATTTCCATAATCTTCAAAGATATCTTCCTCGAATTCAAAGGAAATTCTAGAGGAGATGGTTCATCATCCTCTAGTTGGGTTTGTGTTCCCTTTTCGTAAGGTTTCTCAACAACCAAATTACTAGATGAGTCAATTGGAATTTTTAATTCGGCCGCATGTTCCTCCTCTAATGGTTCGGGGCTTAGCTCGACTTCTTCTTTGGGGAATTCATCGTAGACGCCCGTGTATGGGGTATTTTCAAGAATTTTGTCAAGGATAGCTTTTCCCTCACTAACGGTCTTATGTGAAAATGATCCTCCGTAAGATGTATCGAGGAACGGCTGCTTCTTTGCTAAGGCCATAATGAAAGTGTTGTAAAAGGACTTGGTCAGGCAAAGATAAATCTGGGCCAGATAAGATTAAACTTGAAAATCTTGCCCAAGCTGCTCCTATAGTTTCTTTCTCTTTTTGTTTAAAATTAAGAATTTCAAGACGAAGAGTAATGATCTGAGAAATAGGGAAGAAAGCAAGACAAAATTTGTCTCGAAGTTCCTCCCAATTCTCGTTCACACTTCTGGAATTATGAGCATACCATTGTTTCGCTCTCTCGTAAAAGAGAGAACGAAAAATAATTTCCATTTTAGGGTCTCATGTTTCATGCCAGAATATTCAAGCATGAACATAGTTGCTCAAATTCTCGGATGTGCACATATGGATTTTCGTCTTCTTTTCCAGAGAAAGTTTGCTCCCTAACCATAGCTATAAAAGCGAGGCGAATCTCATAGCCATCCGTAAGAATAGGATGTGCGATTGTGGTGGCTCTATCAATTCACCCTTTGGAGCGAGAAAATTTATAGATAGGAGTGGAATCCATAATGGTAGTGGTATGTAAAAGGTGCGAAAAAGAAAAAGGATAAATGGACGAACTTGGTTCTAAACTAGCACAGCCTACCGTTCCCGACAACGGCGCCAGAAAGCTTGTTGGTATTTATTAACGCAAATGAAAAATCCGCAGCGACGGGATACCGATGTAGCTTTCACCCGGAGTATTCAGTATCGATTTCCACGGGAACGTGAAGTGTACTAGAAAGAGTTTAGTACGTCCTAAGAAAAATATAATGATGTTGGGAGAGAGAGAGATTGTTTCTAAGGTCTCTAATTGATCTAAGAATCCGAGATACTTTCGGGTTTATTTATATTGGGACATCGTAACACTAGCCGGAAAGGGATGAGAAGGGGGCTAGGAAGCTCCAACTACGGTCCTACAAACACCAATCCGAACGTGGTGGAATACGCCGGCCGTCGGGGCTGTCACTACACCGGGCTACCACAAACTATCCGGTGGGATTGGGTGCAATTCCAGTAACCGCTAGACTAAGCACCACGCCTAATCTAAAGATTACTACTCTAGCGTTGCAAAAACTAGAGCACTTGATACAAGCGGGAATCTAATAAATAAACTTAAAGTAAATGCTGAATAAAAGTAAATAAATAGAGAACTTAGAATTAATAAATAAAGAACACGGAGATTGCTTTGAAGAAACGAACTAGTTCTTTGTAGATGTACAATGTTGATGAAGATCCGACAGTCCGGATCTTCGACTTTCTCCTTGCTTCTCTCCTTGATCTTACAACTAGATGAACTAGAAGAACTAGAACTAGAACTAGAACTAGATGAACTAGACAACTAGAGGGACCTCTCTCTCTCTTCTAATATGAAACCCCTCGGTTTATGCTCACGTCGATAGCTAATGAGAAGATGATCCGAGATGATTGAAGCCGGGGCACAGGGGCTTGCTTATATAGGGGTCTTCTTATGTCTCTTCGGCTTCGGCAGGTAATGTGGTACTAATCTTCGTGCTTAACCGACACCCTCGGATCAAACCGACATCAAACGACCGGATTAGATTGCATCTCGGAGGCGGTTGGAGAAGCTTCGAAACGGGGCTTGCTTGGGAGCCAAGGGCAGGCCCGACGGGCTCGTTTATTGGGCCGATCGGCCCGGGGGTGGGTCCCACCACGGGCCCGCGATGCGTCGTGGCTTCGAGTCTTCTAGATGATGTTTTCTTAGGTGCCAAGTTTGGTTCACGCGGGGAGTAACTGGAGCCTTCTAGACTTGTTTCGAGTTGGATTGCGTTGCGTTACGCCTCGGTCGTATGCCACGTCATTTACGCTGCTTTTTTACGTTAAGTCCCCCGCAAATCACAACTTTACCAAAACTCATGGAAATCATTAGTATAAACCCCTAATAAGGTTATCTAATTATATTTTAGTCCTTTTCCATGTTTAGTTGACAATTAAAAGTATACGTTAACATGTGTCAACAGAATCACCGCAATGGAGAATGTAACATCCTCCTAAGCGGCGAAGCCAAAGGAATCAAAGTTCGACAACGGTGCTCAGAGAACCTGCCCGCCGCGGCAACCCGGCAGCGCAACACGAGTCGTAGCGCAGGTCCCCGCACCAGCCACTCCTCCACATGAAGGGCATTCAGCACAAGTTTCCAAACCGCCACCTCGACACCACATCGACCAACTCGGAGCCACCTCGACACCTCGCAGAGCGCGGCAAACCCCGCGCACGCATAGGTAGAAATAGGAAGCATCAGGAAAAGCCGCCTAGCAGGCAACCCTGCTTTGAACTAGAAACCCAGGGTAACCTTGGGCAATCTAGTAGAGAAGCTTAGCTAGTCGGTTTCCTCCCTCCGCAAGAAGGGAAAGCATTGCAGAAAGCGGATGTACCTCGCTTAAAATATGTACCTTCGCGATCAGGCAATGGAAAAACAGTCGCGTCGCCGCGCAACTAACTCCTCCCAAAACGGCGAGCCTCGCTAAAAAGAAGCGGGGGCGTCGCCGGCAAGCAACTAACGTCTCATAAAACAGCGAGCCTCGCTAAAAGAAGCAGGGCGGGGGCGCCGCAACTAAAGTCTCCGCAAAAAATAGCGAGCCTCGCTAAAAGAAGCAGGGGGACGCGGCTGCGCAACTAAAATCTCCGCAAAAACAACGAGCCTCGCTAAAAGAAGCAGGGGGCGTCGCTGCGCAGCTAAAATCTCCGCAATAACAGCGAGCCTCGCTAAAAGAAGTAGGGGGCGTCGCTGCGCAACTCAAATTTTCGAGAAAGAGCAAGCCTCGCACGGAGGCCGCCAAATATAACGATAACGCGCCTCACAACAACCCCAAGCAAAAGGGGACACAAGTTTACAACAACCCCGCGAAGGGGGGCACAACTTACAACAACCCCGAAAAGGGGCACAATTCTACAACAACCCCGCGAAAGGGGACACAAGTTTACAACAACCCCGCCAAGGGGGCACAAATTTACAACAACCCCGCCAAAGGGGATCTCACTCAACACAACTCCGCTAACATAGGACCAACCCACGAGACCCCACGCAGGGGGCAAGCACACAACAGCCCCCGCAGGGGTGGAGTTGAACCAAGAAGCCTCTCGGCGCAAAACCAAGCTCACAAGGTCGGCAATCAAGCCCTCCAACACATCTCCCACAAGGATCTCCGCCACTCGCTCCACAAACTCCGCCACGTCAACCACCTCGACTTCAAGTGGGCCACGAGAAACCCCGCCACCCAACAAGCAACCATCCACCCCCCTCTTCCTCGTTAAGCAAACTCGCCCCCCACAGAGGGGGGGGCCCGACCAGGGGAGAGGTCCCGGCAGGACCCTCCGCCGAAAAACCCTATACAAGTCACGAGCGCTTAGCTCCGCAGGCTCGGGTTTAGGCACAACCACAGCACCATATCGGTCCACCTCAAAACCAACCTCGCCAAGCGCAATGGCAATCGCCTCCTCATCCCCAAGGTCCTCATCCACAATAACGAGGACGGCCCCCCCCAAACAACACCCGCTCCACCCGACGGTCCGTTAGGTCATACCCCCGCCAAAAACGCCCCCAAGGCCCGATTCTTCACATCATACCTTCGGACGCGTGCCCACCGAAAAAGCCTCGAAGCTAACCCCGGATACCGTCATCGCATGGACCCATGTCTCCCCGAGGTAAAAAATGTCTTGATAATTCATCATCGGGGGGACGACGTTCAGCACCTCCCGCGCAGGCCCCGCAGGATCCTGCGCGGTAGAGCCAAGGGTTAGAAAGCACGCCTCACAAAATCCCGCACCTAACCCCGCCACGGCGAAAGAAACCAACACGGGAAGACGTAGCATAACAGGCAGGGTAAAACATATTAACTTTAAAACCACATTGCAACTCTGTTAAGTGCACCAAGTACATACACAAAGACCCCATAACGAGAACCCCCAAACTCCTACACCCCTCGGAAACAATCACTCTGCGAGGCGTCAACCCGGCCGAAGGGGTCGACCCCGAACCATCCTCGGCATCCATCCACCGCCTTTCCTCGCCCTGCGCCCTCCTCGTCCTCCGCGGCGGCAGCAACCTCCTCATCCACCGCGTTGTCCGCGGGCGCAAGCGTTCCCTCGTGTCATCAACGGGCTGCTCCTCGGCCGGGCAACCTTCGTGGGCATCGGGGGCCACATCGTCCCCGCCTCGAGCACAAAGCAGCCAAAAGCTGCGCAAGCCGACATCAAAACAATCAACACAAGGAGCCACCATGACAACAATCTGGAAAGAGAAAAGCCAATAGTAAAAACCTCTACCCGGCAAGTCTCACTTTGAGCCTCCTCCATCGCCACCGCGTGCCCCGTGTCGGTGAAGAACTTTTTAAGGAACCGCCCGGCTAAATAGCGGAGATCCGCATCCTCGCGCACCGGTCCATCTCCTCCCTTGCGGGAAACTTCAGCCTCCGGGGTCGTTGAGATGCGGGCACCCAGCAGACCGCAGAGGTGTGCCCCAAATACCATAGCGACACATAACCCCGAAGTCCGCGGCATGGTGCACGAGCGAGGGCACGCTGGCAGGGCGGTTTTTCAGCCATTCCCCGACAGCCGCGAGGCTCCACGCGGGCGAGGGAGCCGAGCCGCTGCTCCCCCGCGCCCTCGGGGGCGCCATCGAGGAACTCCTTCACGGAGCTCATCTCGGAGAGCCACGCCTATCGCGCCCGGATAGTTCCCGTTCCAGCGCCGCTACCCTCTTCAGTGCCGCCTCCTCACCACTCTTAGCCTGGCGGACCTCGGTGCTCAGATCGACATTGCGCTGCGACGTGGTTATCACCTCATCGTGCGCCCTCTTATACTTCTCCTCGGCCGCGGCGCACGCCTCGACCTTGCCTCTTCGACTCCGAAGAGAGCCGTTTCACCTCCGCCTCCGCACGCCCAACGTCGCCATCCCTCTTCTGGAGCAGCTCGGCGTCGTCCCTCGCGTCCCAAACGGCCCGGCCCTCCGCGGCCCGGGCAAGAACTAGAATCTCCGCAGCCTTCACCGCGATGTCTTGGTTAAGCTCGGCCCGGGAGCGGAAACTGAGCCGGTGCTCGGCCTCGGGAATGCGGACACGGCCAAACGCCGTGCCCAAGAACCGCCCGGGGAGGCACGGCCTCGCTCGCCTCAAGCGGCATTCCCGACGTCCGGCCCGGTATACAGGTCCGACCCAGGAGCCACCGGCATCACCTCCTCGGCAAATCCGGGGAGTTGTTGGCGCAAGCAGCGCCCGTGCCCCCGCTTCCCTCCGCCGCCGCCGTCCGGCTCCCCCTCGATCTCCTGCCCTCCACCGGAAATATGGCATCGAACAGGGGCTAGGGGGGGGCACGCGGGAGAGGAGTCACCGCCGGGGAGCCATCGACGAGCTAGCCCCCCCGCGACCACCGCCGCCCACTTCCCGGTCACCTCCGACGGGCGCCTTCGTCGAAACGGTCGTCTCGCGGGCGGCGAACGACGCGGTGCTCAAAACGTTCCCGGCATCACGCGGAGACTCCACCTCCTCCTCCACCGCCAGGGGGGTCGGGTCGGCCGGGGTCGGTGCCCGATCCTCGGAAGACTCGCCACGACGGCGGTCATCATCGCTCCCGCCGGAGCTGCTGATATTATGAATAAGGTCGAGCACCCGGCCGCAACCGGGTCGCCCGGAGATCGGAGCGGGCGGCCGGGCGCCGCGCCCTCGGCGGCGGGACCGCGGCTTCCCAGCCTCGCGGCCTTTGCACCCCGACCCGCGCCTCGCCCCGCGCAGCGGGTGGTGGTGGGGCCATCGGGGCCGGTGCTCCCCCCCTCTTCTTCCGCCCCTCGGCGGGGGGAGGGCATCCACCTCCTCCCGGCGGGGGCGGTCGGAGTAGACGACCCGAGCCGGTCAAACACGTGGTTCAGGCGTTTCCTCGCCCAAGAGCCAGGCCGGATCCTCTTGTACTCGCATCCTCGCACTTGCCGATCAAGTCATCGGTCGCGAGTCTCGATCTCAAGCAGCACCCGCTTCACGGCCGCCTCCCGCGAGGGTGCCCTCCAGATGTGGTGCTCCCAGAGTGCCTCGAACTCCACCTTCGGGGATTTCAGATCCAACCCCCGCAGCTTGTCAACGTCCTCCACCTCCGGCCACACCTGAGACGCAGACAGCGGCAGCACCCTCGCCGCCACGAACTCCTCCACCAAATCACGCCCCCGTCGGGTAACGGGACATGTTGGTCGAGCATATCCTTCTGCTCCGCCACAGCGTTGGTCTGCGCCCACTGCCCTTCCGGGGGCTCGCCAAGGTTGCGCAGCTTCCCGCACAGCTCCGGCGCCTCCGGCAGCTCGTAGTAGAACCACCTGGACAGCCAGTCGGCCGACCACTTGTTCTTCTGAGCTTGAACGGGCAGCGCGCGGCTCCCGCGATAAGCGAAGGTGTAACAAAGAAATCATACCCGGGCGCGGCATCCTTGCACAGGTACCTACAGTGCGAGGCTGCAGATGGGGACGATGACAGTAGAGGAAGGCATCAACGTCCGGCGCGCAAACCCCTGCGGCGGCGGGCCCGAAGATTGAAAGCTTCGTAAAGCATGCGGGGTTGAGCGGGTGGAACCGGCCCGAGGCGACTCATCGGGTCCAACACGAACTCCGCGACGGGGGAAAGCGGAGCCCGGCCACGAAGAACTCCGCAAAAACCACAACCTCGTTGTCACGAGGTTGCGGAATGCGGTCGGCCAGCGCGGGCCGGGCCCTCGCCTCCTCACGAACAAACTAGCACTCCGCAAGGGACAGGGTGTTGCGCAAGCACGAGAGAACGTATGAGGCGACAAGCACAAGCGTTTAGCGAAAGCAGAGGGCTGAGGGAAAAAGTGAGCGCAAAGTTTTACAGCGGCGGCGGAACAAGCTATTTATAGGGGCCGTAAGACTCACTAGAACGGACCCCCGAGGGCAGCCGGATCCGCCGCCATGTACATCGACGGTTCGCGTCCCAATGCCCCAGATTCGACGCAAGGACTCAACCGCTCATCACTCGAGAAGCCACCACGTGGCAACGCGAAATTCGAACCGCCCAGCAGCAACTAGGGGCGTCGCTGGCGAGGGTAGCCCCGCAAAGGCCCCGGCCGTCCGCGGACCTCCCTCTCAAGGTTCGTTGCTCCGGCCCGCAATACCGGACCAAACCCCCGAGGGGCTACTGTTGGGGAGGGGCCCTCGCCAAGGGACCCCCAGTAGCTCCCCGGCCCGATAATGACACCCTCGCAGGCGCGGGGGGGCAAAGCCAGGGATCGACCCCGCAGGTGCGGGGCGGCCAAGGACCGTCACCCGCAGCGCGGGGGGGCGGCAAAGCCAGGGCGACACCCCGCAGGCGCCAGGGGGTGGCAAGGCCCGGGCGACATCCTTGCGGCGCGGAGGGGAGACGGATCTAAGGGGCAACACCCCGCAAGTGTAGGATGCGGCTCGAGAAGGACGGATGCCTCCGCAAGTGCAAGGAGGTGCAGAGCCCTGGAGGGACCTCGAGCCGGTGTGGCGGCGCAAGGGAGGGAAACCCTAATGAAGGCTCGGGCGAGTCGGGACTTGTGTTTTTACTTTCCTACCCTTAACCGGGCTTGTACCGAATTGCCCTTGCGCTGGCCCTAGACGTAAGTGGCATGTACGCTCTGTCCTGATTTGTAACTACAAGAATGACCGACCGGATGCCTATAAATACGGCCCGACGGGATGTATGAAGGGACGGTTGGTGGGAACTTTATGACCTATCAATCGAAAAAGGCAATAGCCGGGGGATCATCACTTACGTCCGAGTCGCACTTATCTCCACCCGAACCATCCTTGTGGTGGGCCCTCGCTCCCCCCGCCATCATCCACGTGGCGAAGGCCTAGGGGGCAGTGCCTTACCCCACAGTGACTAGGGAGGAAAATGAGTTCTTGACTAGACCCTTTATTGAAGAAGAGATTAAAACTGCAGTTTTTAGTTGTTATGTTGATGGAGCTCCTGGCCCAGATGGCATCTCCTTTATCTTTTACCAAAAATATTGGGAGGTGATTAAAAAGGATTTAGTAGACATGTTTAATGACTTACACTCAGGGAAATTAGACCTTTACAGATTGAATTTTGCACTAATCACTTTAATTCCAAAGGAGGAAGGTGCTAGAGCTATGAAAAAGTTTAGACCAATTAGTTTAATAAACTGCAGCTTTTAAGATATTTTCAAAAGTCCCTGACATTAAGATTAGAAGATGTCATTGATAGATTAGTTACAACAAATCGAGTGTATATTCTAGAGAGTGTAGTGGTAGCACATGAATTAGTTCATAGTGTGCATAAAAACAAGGAAAAAAAGGTTGGGTCATCAAATTAGATTACGAGAAAGCCTATGATAAAGTTAGTTGAAACTTTTTATTAGAGATCTTAAAAACTAGAGGGTTTGACTCCAAATGGATTGGGTGGATGGAGAAAATCCTAAGACAAGGTTCGGTGAGCCGTTATGGTAAATGGAGAAGATAGTAAATTTTTCAAAACTCGGCAAAGGTCTAAGGCGGGGAGATCCTTTATCTCCAATATTGTTTAACTTGGTAGGAGATGTTTTGACTAGGATGCTTATTAAAGGAGCTAACAATGGTCTAATTAGGGGTTTAGATAATGATTTCAAGCCTGGAGGGATAATAGCTCTACAAAGATGCGACGATACCATTTTATTCTCGAATCTGATCCTTATCATCTTCTTAATCTAAAGAGTATTTTAATGTGGTTTCAACAAATATCTGGGATGAGAGTGAATTTCCACAAAAAGTGAAATAGTAGTGATGAACAGCTCTCGGGAAGAGGCTCATGAGATAACATATGTGTTTTCCCTGTCCGGGTAATTTTCCACTCAAGTACTTAGGAGTCCCACTTCATTATGAGAACCTCGGGAGAGAAGACATTCAACCCCTAGTAGACAAACTCTTAGATAGAATAGCAGGTTGGAGAGGAAAACTTCTTTCTCATGCAGCTAGAGTAGCTCTTATTAGATCTTGCTTAGCTAGTATTCCCATCTATCTCCCCAAAATGGGCTATCAAGTTGTTGAGCACCCATATGGCTAATTGTCTATGGAATGATAGTGAGGAGAAGCATAGAATTCATCTAGTAAATTGGGATAGCTTAGCTGTTCTCAAAGACTATGGAGGACTAGGAATACCTAGCTTAAGAGATCTGAATATCTGTCTTTTAGCATCTTGGGTCAAAAGGTACAATTTAGATAACAACAAGATGTGGGCAGTACATAGATTTCAAGTACAAAACAAATGACCCCAATATTTTTTTTATAATCCCACCATAGGAGCTTCCCAATTCTTTAAGGGTATTATCTCGGGCTGCAGCTGCAACAAAACTAGGATATAAATGGCAGGTGGGTAATGGTAGGAAGATCAAGTTTTGGGAGGATCATTGGTTGGGTCCATCTAGTTTAGCTATTCAGTATTGGGACATTTATGTATTAATCCAGGAACATAATAGCACAATTGCAGAACTATGGGATGGGATAGAGCTTAAATGTACTTTTAGAAGGGGAGTTAACCAAAGACCGATGGATTTGTGGGATGAGGTGGTTCAGTTAGCAAGTACCATAACCTTCACTGAGGAAGAGGACTCCATGATCTCTGGCAGTTTGAAACGATCAGGCATCTACTCTTCCCAATCCCTTTATAAAATTGTAAACCATAGGGGCATTTTACCAACTCATGTTCCAGCTCTTTGGAAAATTAAAGTTCCCCCTAGGGTTCATTTCTTTCTATGGTTGCTGGCCAAAGGTAGGAACCTAACTAGAGATAATGTGAATAAGAGAAAGAAGCTGGATGATTTGTCATGTCTTTTCTGTTCTGAACCTGAAACAGGGCAACATCTATTCTTTGATTGCTGCGTAGCTAAGCAGTTATGGATAGCTATGTCAGGGTTCTAGAAAGACAAGTTGGTCAAAATTTTTCTGTCAATAGGACAGATGTGGCTTAGTGATAAAAAGTTTCTTGTGCATAACATGTTCTGTGCTGGAGCTTTGTGGGGAATATGGAAACTGAGAAACTTCATTTGTTTTCAGAAAGGGCCTTGGCTAGATGTCAGAATCTGCTGTTCAGTGTTGCAGCACTATTGCATTCTTGGCTGATCCTATGTCCAGTGGAGAGACAACAAGAGTTTGGAGCCAAATTGAACAAGCTGAAGGAGATAGCTTCGAGACAAGCAAGAATCTGTGGCTAAGCAAAGTAGAAGACAAATGGGGCAAATATATGTTTGTCAATGCACTTGACTGGGCAAACACTGAGTTGCCACCAGAGGTTGAATCAAGGCTGTCAGAAGGGACTTCGGTAAAGAAGGGCAGGTGCTGGATGAATTTGATGCCGAGCCAAGCTGATGAAGCCTGAAGATGTGAACAAGATGGGGAAGACTGAAGTTTCAAGACACTGCAATCTAAGTCTCAAGAGTTCTCTTTTTAATCTTTACTGTAGCTGTCATCTTATTTTCGGTGTTCCGAGTTATCGAGTTATCGTGTTACAAATGTGATGTAATAATGGACGGGTGTAACCCACCTCTGCACTGTAAGACTGGATGGTGTCCTTGCTTCTAATGCAATGACAGGGGCTTTGCCCTTTAATTCAAAAAAAAAAAAACTTTGGTGTTCCTTCTTTTCCATATGTTCCAACAACATAGGAGGAGGAAGGTACTGAGTGCTTGCACTGGCCAGTTTTCCTGTGTTAAGATTTGCAATGCATCCCAAAATTGTTGTGCGCATGGGCACCCAAACAGGATATGAGCAGCTGTCTCTTCCGGTGCATGGCAGGTTTCACAGGTTGTACGTGTTGTCGACAATGTTCTTCTTCATTAGTAATTAGATAGAACATTATACTTTTATGTAGTACAGTCTGTGCTTTCCAAAACACTGGTTAAATTGGGTTTATGATTTGTTGGGCCTGATTTACCCCAACACTACTGCGCCGGCGGTTGATGCGACAGATGCAGGTGGTAGCAATCCCATTGTTCAAAGAAGAGAAAGATGGCGGAGGTGACAAAAAGTAAAAAAATGCCAGTCGGTGCTTTCAAAACACGGAGGTTGGGGGCATGGTTGGACTAGGGTTGTGCCTTCCGCGAGGAACGTTGTTATAAAGTTCCATGCTTCTAGTGTCGATATGCTTGTAGATACAAGCATACCACAAAGATAAAACTCTCCATTGAGAGTAGGAGTTTCATCCAAGTTGTATTTCATTTCATTTCATATGACATAGCAGTTTTGGAAACAACGCAATGAAACTCACCACAGAGACCGGTCTTATTTAAGGGACGGAAGGAGTATCTCTGTCTACATCACTACGAGAGGTTCACCTGCATGGCTCTTTTAATGGAGCACTTAGATCAAAACGCAACATGCAATTGTGATTTTTTCTAGAAAAACAGTTACGTACATCATCAAATATAAAAACGAATGGCGGTAGAAGTAGTATCTTTTTCAGACGAAGAACAAAATAGCATCTGTCTCAAAAAGGAGTACAAAAACAGTGAATACAAGAGTAATTTTATCACGACAAGTTTGAAAACATGGTAGAGAAATAGTACTATTAGTCAAACAAGTATAATAACAAATCGAACAGGCATAAGAAGTAGTATCGCAGCGACAGCACCACACTAATTAGGAGTTCGACGATAAACATACAACCAATCAGAACTCAGAAGCATCGTTCTCTCGTGGATCCGGGCAGCAAACTTTTTATGATCTCTCCATTGTTGATTGCACCGCTTTACACGGGACAAATTGCTTCAAGTATGATCTCTCCATTGTTGATTGCACCGCTTTACACTGCACACGGGACAAATTGCTTCAAGGTCATTATTTCTGCATAAACGTTACGTATGGTCTTTTTAACTTACTCATAATTAATTAAGAGTAAAATGCAAGAATAGGCCATCAACTTGTGTGCTTGTGTCATTTTGGTCCATCAACTTCAAAAGTGCATTTTTAGGTCCAACATCTTCACTTGTGCTGCATAAATAGACCATACCCTTTCGGCTCATGTTTTTTTAACTCACGTGGACGACACCGTGGCGTCCAAACTGGCCGCCACGCCGTGCTGTCGTCAAAACTGGTCTCGCCACGCTGCTCCAGGGAGGTCTGCCTCCCACCGCGGTTGTCGCAGGCACTCCCCGCCAAGCCTCTCCCTATGCTGCTATGAGCTCGAGATCGACATCGGGCCCGACGACCACCTCCCGCAGCCACACTAGTGACGTCATCGTTGTTGGGAACGCGCCTCCCCCACGCTCGTACCCTTGGCAGCAACCCTCCGGTGCCCACAATTGACCAGCCGGCGCGCTGCCTCCTCGCCGCTTGCTTCCCCCGATGTGTCGAACGACCAACAAGCTGCTGTCAGTGAGCTCCGGGTCGACGCATGAGGTTCCCCACACTTGCGCGCCGCGACCGTAGCGGCGGCGGAGACGAAAGTATCATGCGAGGAGCACGACGAGGTCGATGAGCTCGAGGATGCGGAACCCAAGCTTGTGGATGGTGAGCACGACCGTCTTGGCGTGCTTGGCGGCCATGTCCCCGGGATCTTGACAATGTGAAGCTCGGGCCCAGTGTCGAGCTCGGACGTGGGCTCGTCTAGCAGCAGCACGTAGCCAGACACGCGGCGGAACCTGGCGGCGTCCATGGGCAGCCCGTTCACCCGCACGAGCGGCGGTCGACCAGTTTGGATGCTGTGGTGGTTGTCCACGTCAACGTAAAAGCATGAGCCGAAGGGGTATGGCCTATTAATGCAGCACAAGTGAAGATGTTGGACCTAAAATGCACTTTTTGAAGTTGATGGCCCAAAATGACACAAAGAACACAAGTTGATGCCCTATTCTTGCATTTTACTCATTAATTAACAAGGGCGTGCTTTTATTAGACTCTTGTCCAACATTAATCTTAATCTCTATACAGTAAATAGAGAAAATTGAATGATCCGTACGTGGGATAATCCATTGAAAACAAGCTATAATGTCGTATCCTAAGTGCTTATTTGGATGTTCATATACATGTGTCATTGGAAATGATCTATACATGAGTATTTGCCACAATCCACATGTGTTGAAGTGAGTTGGAGTATATTTGAACTAAGTTAAACTCCAATCCACTTCAATCCATGTGGTTTGAGGTAGATACATGTGCATCAAACAAGTCCTAAGCAAATATAATGTAATTTTTATTAATGAAATATAGTGTAAAATTTTGCAAAGAATGAAAAGATGCTTCCCGGTAACAACACAAGTATGCATCGCTTTGGCCTACATTTATATATATGACTATATAAATCAATTTTATTTGAGTGATCAAGAACGCAACGACTTTGTCGTGCCTGAGACGCTGCCGGGCGTTTCTGGCATCGCGCTGTATGTGGCATGGCATTTGCTTGCGTTTGTAAATTTGTAGAGCTATACAGCATATGTGGATGGCAGATTAATTTCATCCTGCCACGTTGTCTCCGGTGACTGTTTTAAAACTCACCATATAAACTATGTAAACCTAAATATATAAGGATAAACATTTAAGTTAATAGTAATCAAGTGTGCAAAGTGCATGTTTTCTTGATAAACAATGTAATAATAACATTGAAGTTCACCGAAACAATATTAAGAACTACTTCAAGACAATAAATTTTGCAAGTTGTTATTCGAAATAAAGTCATACATTTGCCGAGAGAGCTGGGTCTCGGCTCTCGCAAAAGGGCCTTTGACGAGTCGGCCTCTCGGCAAAGGATCTATGCCGAGTGTGTGGTTTGTTTGCCAACGGCACTCACGGCAAAGGCCCCCCTTTGCCATGAGCTTGGTAATTTGCTCTCGGCAAAATTGTTTGCCCCCGGCAGGGTGGGGATCCGGCAGTGTTTACAGATTATTTCATATCAATATTGTTGATTTAATTCTAAGCTCTATGTTTTGTAAAACAATATTACTAGCTAGGCATATACATCTTCAATAAGGAATTCGACATCTTCAATATTACTAGAATCTTCTTTTATGAAGTCATATAGGAAGTTGAAAGTTCATTGAGAACAAGGCTATGATGTCATATATATATATATATATAGGAAGTGATGTCGGTCTTTTTTCTGCCTCTCGTGTTTTGAGGAAGTAATTTACTGCTATTGCTCTAAATATAGATGTAGCTAGCCAAGGTATGTGAAAAGAATTAAGATGTAAAAACTGAAAGGCATAAGTAATGATATAGGAGGTTGATACACTGACCGATATAAGATGCTTCAATTATCTGGTTCCGCTGTGAAGAGGGGAAGGAGAAAACACCTCCATTATTTTTTTTTGAAAAGGTAACACCTGCATTATTCAAACTTGTTTTGATGTAAAGTTCCATTTAGTTGATTTTCTTGATGCACATGGAAGTGAAATCCATCTTCATTCACACAATTTTCTCACCCCTTCTTCAAAGCGGAGTATCTTGGCTACTGACTAGCCTGAGGTGGAGCACCGAACCAAACCATCGGCCTTCGAGGATGTTTCCTTGCAGCTTCTTTCCAACTGCATCTGCTTTGTTCATCCAGAGTCCAAATAGAATACAGATTCACTTCTTGAACGGCAGCAAGGTAATGGAGGCTTTGGAGTATTGTTGATGGTGGCAGCCGTGTCTTGGCAGAAAAGCATATGCGCTGCAGCTTTTGAAATGGCTTCACTTTTTCCACACTTGGAGCATCTTTCTGGCCATCATCTTCTTGAGCAGGGGCCAATAAGTTATGTAAGTCATCTTCATACAGCTTGAAATAAATCAATTCAGGAAATTGACCCACGCCCTCTTCAATAAGAGTCCAGGTTAGCTTAGTTGCTGACAGGCACAGCTTCTCGATACAACTCAACTGTAGAAATGACTGAGGGAACCGTTCCATCTTGCCCTTCAACTTGAGCGAGGTCAGCCTACCGGGATACTTATCTGAATCTTTGAATAGGGTTGAACATCCTGAGAAGTGAACTGATAGTGAACGCTCACCTTTGGTCGTTCTCGAGCCTTCACGGATAAATTTCATAATGGCTTTTGAAAGAGTTTCATCTGCAGTGCCTTTGCACCATATTTTCACCTTTCTCAAACGCTTCATACGAGGCACCAGTTCAGGAAATCCCTTTTTACCGGCTACAAATCCTGAAAACCTCTCCAGTTTGATTTTACTTTCACTTGGGATCTCTTTGTATTCATCTTCATCATTAAACTGAAACTTCCCAAGGAGGTGTGTTAAGGAGGGCAGTAGGATGAGTTCAGAGAAGACTTTCACTGCTTTGGTTCTCCTCACGTGCAGTGTCTCCAGCAGTTTCAGTCTGTTTATTTTCTTTGGAATTTGATCAATCATTTCCCCCAGGCTTAGGTATCTCAGCAGCAGGAAGTGATCGCATATGCTTTTCGACTTCCTCATTAGTCAGCGTAGCACATTCTTTGAGTTCCAATATCCGCAGTAGCTTATAATTATTACCCGTTCCATTTCCAAATTTAAAAATAGATTTGCTTGTCTGCCCTGAAACTTGCAGAGCCCGAATGAAACGTAAATCCATGCTCTCGAGCCATTTGCCTTCTTTCCGATTGAGGTTGACACAAAGCCGGCGGACATGGCTATATTCACTAGCCTTAAATCCATTCATGAATCCATAGGTCTTGTTCTTGGCAGGTGACTCAGTTAAGAAATTCTCGGACGTGGCCTTGTAGAAAATATACTTGTGCATCATCCCAGGAGGTTGACATCTCTTCGCATGTCCATCTCTGCTTACTTCCATGGCCTGAATGACATTGCGCCCGTGAGGGTCTCAAAATTTTCCATTGCATGAGCCTCAGAACTAATACCTTCAGCGACCCATCTTCTTATGAGATGATTCCTCGTGGTTTGGTGATTATCGAGGAACATGGAGAAATGTAACAAGCAGGTCTTGAGAATAAGGCGATTCAGGCCATTGGTTTGTTTTCTTTCTCCCGGGTGGTCCAGAGCAGAGTATATGCCCACAAGCACCTGTCGGATTCTCTGTAAACTTCCTCTATTCTTTCCCATAAGATAAGCACCCAGTTCACTGTAAGCGTCTTCACATGTTTGAATTGTCAGCCCATCTTTTTTACTTTGGAAATACTCGGACAGGCTACTCAATGCAAGCGGTAGACCTTCACATATCTTCAAGAGCTCTTTCGCGTGCTTTGCCGCATCTTCAGGAGGTGTAGAAGAAAGTTCCTTCACTAGAAGGTTTACTGAATGACCCTCACTTAGGGGTAGCAACTTGTACTCATAACCGGCTGAACAGCAACAGGCCGTAGCTACATTCTGCATGGCCGTAGTGACAATAATTCTGCTGCTCAATGTCCTGGGGAATGCACCTTTAATTTGTTGCCACTGCTCCGGCTCCCGCATGTCGTCAATTACAATAAAATACCTAAAAAGAGAGCCATAAAAAATAACATCAAACAATTGTTTACTACCACATCTAACTGTTTTATACGAGGATACATCAAAAGCCTCATATTAATCCTAGGAAAGAAAATTAATCTAAGTATTTCTAATGACATAAGAAGCACGAAATTGGTTACAAAAACTCAGAAATAGTTGTAAGATTACTGTCCTCAGCTCCACACGCCTTTTTTCCGAAAATTGTTGGCAAGACTTCTGCCAGCAAATATATTAATGGAGGAGAGAACGAAAAGAGCCAAAGTACTAGCGAAAATATAATTACAACAAAGGTCTAAATAAGGATTTTAGGTCCTCAAAGTAAACCAAGACAAATGGCCTAAGCCATAGACAAAATTTGTGTTTTTCACTTGACTCCAGTACTAGCTACGTGATACTGTGATAGTCTAGCCTTTTCCTTGATCTTTGGCTTTGCAATTAGCATCATCGGTGATTTATGTTGATGCTTTAAAATCCGTGCATTGCTATAGTTTTCAGGGCTTTTCATATTCCATAGTTTTTAAGTGCTTCTATATCCATTTTTTCGCGATTGGGCCATTCATCCGTGTTTCATTAAGAAGAGGAAAATCAAATCCAAATACAACAAAAGCCAGGATGCTGAGCAGATATCGGGCTGCGAAAGAGAGAAATAAAACACAATAAAACAACACAAAGCAAACAACCTAACTACTGGATGCAACCCGCAAGCTGATTACAAAAAAAACCGGATGTCGCGACTGGACCGCAAGCACTCTTAGGCCAGACCGGCTGCACCGATGTGCCGCTTCTTCCCCCAAACACGAAGACATCCATGACCTCCTTATTGACCTAAGCGAAAGTGCTTCTGTATCTTATTCTCGCTTCGGCTTGATTGTTAGAATTTTCTAGCATTATTATCTTTAAATCCAATAGTCTTGTCACGGCTATTGGGACTTGAGTTTGTTAAGAGATAGGTGTTTTCTTAGGAAAGTTTGGGATATAGAGCAAACAGTTTGCGAAAAAATTTTGAGGTTCATATGAACCTACTTTGATCGCCATTTGTTTTTCTTTAGGCTGAACAGGAGGGCCGGCTCCTATTGGTAATTTATTGAAAATTTTAATAGAGAGAACAGGCAGTAATACGGGTTTCAAAAGACAAAGAAAGAAATGAAAAAGATAATGCAGATTTAGCAAATTATATACAAGACACTGAATTCACAACTAAATTAGCACGGTTTTAGGCACACGATAAAGGACATACTCGAAGCAGTTTGTGTTACTAAGCTATAATTGTTGAAATTTGCTATATAGGACGGTCAACTCGCATTTTTCTTTTGGAACCAACCTCATGCATGGCTCATGCGAGCCCTGATGACAATTTGGCCGGAACTGATTTTTACTAGTCTAGCTGAATATTAAAGTTTTGCTATATTCGTGTATTGGTTTGCGAGAAA
The DNA here is from genome assembly GCA_015847255.1 of Hyparrhenia diplandra. Taxonomy (NCBI): domain Eukaryota; kingdom Viridiplantae; phylum Streptophyta; class Magnoliopsida; order Poales; family Poaceae; genus Hyparrhenia; species Hyparrhenia diplandra. Next base: position 406,732 of record JADLZK010010508.1, on the reverse strand, counting down.
GCTAGCAATGTAATGAATGGATAGACACTCAGTTGTATAGATCAGGTAATGAAGCTGCTTTATTTAATTTGAACAAGAACTAGTAATACCTTTTGTGTTGTAGGCGTGTTTTAATCCGTTCCACGTCAGTGACATCGTGATCCTGATCGGCGCTGCTGGAGCTCGCTCCATCGGCCTCGAGTTTCTTCCATATCTCCTTCAGAATGTCATCAGCACTCATGCCCCCCGCACAAACCCAGACCCACGGCTTGAATTCCTTCCTAACTTCAGCACTTCGGTAGACCTGATTGGCACGAAGGGTCTTACCTAGGCCACCAAAACCAACGATGGCAATCACCTTCATCTTGTCCGCCTCTTTCTGAGGTTCCTCATCTTCCAGAATCACCTTGATCTTGTCCGCCTCTTTCTGAGGTTCCTCATCTTCCAGAATCACCTTGATCTTGTCCGCCTCTTTCTGATGTTCCTCATCTTCCAGTACCAACTCCAGTAGCTCGTTGAGAGGTTCCTTTTCGTGTTCGATGTGCTCTGGCAGAGGAGGAACTCTCTGATCCACTTGTGTGGGGGTGGTTGTGGGCTGATGATCCACCTTGATGCTTTTTAATCTCTTCATGAGATGATCTGTCGTCATTTTGATCTCAGAGCTCTTAAGATTGCTATCACCCAGATGCAGGATTATCTCGATGTGGTCTTCGATCTCTTGGGCCAACCGACGTGAGTCGGTGATCCATATCGTGTTTCCACTATCCATGTCTTCCATGGCAGACGACTCGTAGTCTTCAATTTTTGCAGCCAATGACCTAAGCTCTTGTTCAAGGAGTACAATATCAAGCTTGCTCTGCTTGAGGCGATTTTTCTTCTCCTCTCCTTCTGTCATCACGGCCCAGATCTTCGGTAAGTAGGTATTCAAGAACGATCCTACCAGCATGACCTCCATAGCTCTTTCTGCTTTGCTAAGTGTCTAAGCGGCCGAGAAAGAAGGTAAAACCAGCTTGTCATATAATTGGATCGGCCTGGTACATGTATTCCAGAACGATCCTACCAGCACTGCATGCCTCTAGCAGGAGCCTTATATCTCAACCCCTGCTTTTGTGAAGCGTCCATCAGAGGAGATGCTCCAAGTGTTGACATAGCTGTTAGATACACTCTTAGTAGCTACTACCGGGACTGCACGTATGACTAACGTCAAAACGAATGCAGAGTGTAATTTGCAAGAAATTTATGGGGTAACGTTGCATCTGTACTAAATTTAAATTCCATGAAGTTGGAGTACTCGTTTGCATCTTTGTGATACCACTAAAATGCAGTGGTTCAGATGTAAAAGAGTCATACCACACCAGCTTGTTGTGGGCCACGAGACCACGATGTCGTGACTCGTTACGCGGGCCGGAGCATAAACAACATACAACTGGTTCTCCTTTGCTAAGCGGGAACATTATTGTTTGTACCTACTAAGACCCGTGCGAATTGGCTTGTAGTCCAATGGTAGTACGGTCCAGGTGACGCTACCCACCCAGGGGTTCAAATCCCGGTGCTCGCACCTTTTCCCTGGATTTTCCCAAGGATTTACCGGCGTTATGCATTAAGTGGTAGCGACGTTCCCGTCGGCGACGGGCGCCTATGGTGACTTCGAGAATCTCGAGATCTGCCGGCTGCCCCTTCGGAGGTGCTCATAGGGGTAGGGTTTTGCGTACGTGTGTTCATAGGGGTGAGTGTGCGTGCGTGTTGTGAGTGTGTCTGCGTTGTACTGCTCATTTCATTCTCAAAAAAAAAAAAAAAAAAACCTACTAAGACCGTGTTTTTTTTTATTTTAATAATAGACCACATGGACTCTCGCAAGCATGAGTGTCCACTCACAGAATATATACACGCACATCCTACCTTATAAGCACATCTAAAGAACTAAGTTTGCAACAAGCCTCAAAATTGACAAAATCACTAGTTTAATCACTAATTATATCTCGAGATTGATGAAGTCACCATAAATGTCTCGCTATCAACAAACACGTCAACTACTAGCTACTTCATTGTTTGATCTCAACGACGAAAAAACATATTTAGCTAGGAGTATGTTGATGGCCGTGTTCTCCAGCAGTCTTTCCTAAACTCATTTCTTAAACCATCATTTCGACAGCCGTTTGAATAGAAATTAAATAGATTTCTACATTCTTCGTCCCCAATAACATTTTTATATTACATGCACAATTTGATAGCTGGTCATGCCCTTTCCATCTTTGGTTTACAAGAATGCATGACTAAACAATCACAATATAGCGAAATGATCATAGATCAGTTAGTTGGGTTGCTTGTGTGGTGGAACCTATTCAACCGTTTAAGTCCTCGACTTGGCACGAGTACTGTATTTTTGTGGATTTATTTCAGAAATTAACGACACTGTGCATTCAGTGGTAGGCGATATCTACATCGACAAATGATGCGCCTATGGTGACTTCGTGAATTTCAAAATCTGCTGGTTCAGTCATTTGGAGGTGTGTGTGCATGTGTTATACTGTGTGATTCTAAGTAAAATGATAACAATATTTTGAGATATAATTGAAAATGTAGAATTTTTATCACTATAATTGTTTTAATTTTTATTAACAGGCAAGGATATAAAGACCCTCTTGATTTTGTTTTTGGAGATAGGTCGTTTTCCACACCAGCCGACACAAACGGGGACTTTGAAAAGAGTAAACAATTATGTGGGATCCGACAGAGCATTTTCTCTACCATGTGGGGGCAACCATGATGGGTATAAGGGCATCTACAATGGTTAGCTCATAAGATAGCTCTTAGCATTGCTCTTATATTTTAATAGAAGAGACCAAGAGCTAGACTCATACACACATTCAAAAATTATGTGAGAGTATCATGTGAATCTAATCATGCTATGAGCCATTGCTAAGAGCTAATATTATTACAAAAATTGGTATAGAGCTAGTAACTTTCTTATACCGTTGCGGTGTCCTGATTGGGTCTCTCTAAAGTGTATCGTACCAAACAGACAAGCTGGGTACATCAATTAAACTAGTTATTTCTAGTCTGCACCTAATTGATACCTTTCTTGCTCCTAGAAAGTTGCATGGTCTAACTTGTTCCCCCACGGCACATACATCCGGAACTTTCCCCATGGTATTCTTGGTAGGAAGTGGGAGTTAATCTCTCAGGTATTGTTCTTCCTGGGTATCTATTCAGTTTTGTTTCTCATATACATAGACAACGCTAGACAGTTGGGTAAATGATTCTTTTGTATCATTGTTGCCGATTCATCCACAGGCGGAGTTCGGCTTTGGTTCAGGCGAGATGGAGGATCCGGATCTTGCTTCGCTTCGTGCGAAGATGGAAGAAACCCCAACTTGTGCCTCTGCTATTACTGCTTCCCTCGGTGCCACGGCGGCCGTCCACAGCCAACTCCTTCGGTTCATGGCTTCCAACTCCAAACAGCACGATGCGGTCAAGCTGCTGAATGAGTATATCGCAGAAATAACCGCCACCGTGATGCAACTTTCAGAATCAAAGAAACCCGCATCCGTAGCCAAGTGCTGGATGGCGGACGCGCGGGACCTTTCTTACCGCATTCATGACTACTTCGACAGAATAATGTGCTCCGGTGATGAAGCAGATGCCGAGGAGATACGTGGATTTGAAAATCGTTCCAAGGAGGCGATTGAAAGACGCGACAGGTATAACCTTATTGATTTGCAAACTTTCTGTCGCAGGCTTCCAGCTATTCATGCGGATATGATTTATCACGGCCATATGGATGAGCTCGCCAAGAAACTGGATATTGAAAATCAGAAGACGAAGCTCAAGGTGGTACCTATTGTTGGACCAGAGGGTGTTGGCAAGACCATGCTTGCCAAAAGATTATATCGCAAGATTGGTCGGAATTTCGAGTGCCGGGCTTTTGTAAGGGTGTCTCCAGACCCAGATATGAGGAAGCTTCTCACCAGCATCTTCATACAGATTCAGCGGGAACAGGCCTCCCACATATGGGATGCCGAGGACCTTATTGAAAATATCTGGGAATATCTACAGACAAAACGGTATTTTCTTTTTCATAATATGCATGTACAGTACTTCCTATACATTGATTTGATAGTATTTAAAGAAACTTCTGACATCTATCTTAAGAGTTAATTAGACTAGTCGTCGTACTCGGAAAAAAAGGAAACATGTTGTCATGTTTGTTGTCACAACCTTGCCGGGCTGGGGCCCTTGGGGCGGCGGCTATGGTGGCTGGCGGCGGTGTGAGAAGGAGAGAGAGGGCGACAACTGCGGTGGGAGGGAGGCTGACGGCGTGTGCCACGAGGCCGAAGCTTCCAATAGGTGGATGCCGCTCATTCTAGGAAGACTCGCCGCTCCTCATGGGCTTCTCACGCCCGCCGTGGATGGCACGGGCAGATTTCGTGCAAGGACAGTTGCGGCCTCGATCTTCTGGCTAGCACGGAGGAAGGGAGTCCGTGGTTCGACGTGGCCATCATTGAAGATGCGGCAATGGATGTTGCGGGCTCTGAGCCATGCTCTTCCCCTCGTCGATGAGCCGCTCTCGGTCCTACTCAAGAATGTCGCACATTTGCTTGGTTTGCTCATGTTCCCTGTGGAGTCTGGCCCTACGACTCGTGGAGCTGAGCTAGCCAAGCATCGCCGCTAACAACTTTGTCGTGACCCAGCTGCTCCTCCCTCGGGCGGAGGCATGCCGACGGGGCTTGGCACGGGGCTCCGTTCGAGGCTCAGCGGGGGGCTTCGCCTCGAGGGGACTTCGGTGTCCCTGGATACTATGTCACACATGTAGCACTCCCTTTGCCGGGTCGTGCTCGCGGTAGTTGGGTCTCTGGTCACCATCATCCAGGGCCCGAGGCTCTCCAGGGACCTCGACTTTCGCCACACTGGCGTGGCCACTAGATGTGGGCAAGGATGAGGCCTGAATTGAGGCTTTTTCCCGAGTGGGAGAGGTCCAAGCTCCCAAAATGGATTTGGGATCCTAGAATGAAGCTAGTAGGCTATTTGTCCATCGAGCTTGATGAAGCGAGTTGCGATGCGCAGGCCCCTACCTGGCGCACCAACTATCGGCGTCCTAGAAACTGGGGTCCCTAGAGGACTCGACAAGTGAAAGAGCGCATCAACAACTGCCTCAAGGCTACGATAGTTTAGAAGAGATAGGGGGGAAAATATGATTTATACTAGTTCAGGCTAGAAGACCCTACGCCTAGTTTTCGGCCGTGGTTTCTTTCCTTATCTCGCACTCACGGAGGTGCCTGTGTAGGGGTGTAGAAGCTCCTAGGAGAGGGACGGATCCCAGGTCCTAAGATGATTACAAGACAAGGGGGAGGGATAAATCCCGAGTCCCAAGAAACAAGCCTATGGGCGACCGAGTTGGGCGTTGGATCGATGGTGGAATAGATGATAGAAGAGGGGTGCATGGTAGATGGAATGAAAGGATACGATGATGTGAGTGGCTGTGTTCCGATGAACTAGTGGTTGTCCCCGGAACTCCGGTGCGCGAGGTGCTAATCAGTGGTGTCCCAGCGGCGAGATGAACTGTCATGCGTGTGGATGCATTACTTGGGGCGATGAGATCGACCATTGGCTGCTTGAGCCATGTGGAGTCCCTTTTATAGCTCAGTGAGGGGCCCGCTCACCACTGTGGCGAGCAGGATGAACTGGATAGTGTGCCCATGGTGGTGCGTACAGTGGAGATTCGGGGGGCTGCGTCGAGGCCGGTTTTGCTCCTTGCTTCGAGATGAAGCATTTGGTGAATTTACTTATTACCATTAGGGTGGGAATCTTTGGAACAGGAGATTGGTACACCTTACTGTGGTACTCCTGTTGGAGGAGATATTTCACGTCTAGTTTGGATGGTGGCATGGCTTGGGTTTCATCGTTGGCTTGGGACGGAGAGGAGGTGAGGCTGCCATGCAGGCCCGAAGGCCAGTACGGCTGAGCCTCCTCATGTTGGTCAGACGAGCTGGTGTTTTCCTCCTAAGGTGTCTGCGTTCTTCATAGGTATGGGACTTATTAGGGTCGCCTCGGGCGTTTCTCTCGTCACAAGCCTAATCTCGGCTAGATTGCCATGCGGGAAGCTGATGTGGGCTGGGCTTTTGTCCTTGAATGGGACTTATGCGCCTTTTTCGGTTGGATAATGGGTATCCTATTTCCGCATACTCAACATCGTCAATGATGAGCGTCACTTATTGTGCCTCCATAGCAAGGTTGTTATTCCCGTTGTCGTAGTAGGAGTTGCCAGCAACAATTCATTTCGTGAAGGAGAGAATGGGGTGTCAAACCCTTCAGTGAGGAGGGTATCTACCTCCAATAAGCGTGGATTGTACTGCTGCATTGCATCACAAAGTTTGTTGACGAAGATGTGGACTTGGTGAAGAGACTGCTGGTGATGTTGATATAGATGTTGGTGATGTAGCTACGTAGGGAGACCTTTGGCATAGCCAAACGATAGCTCATAGTGCCGTGGTCGACTAGAGGCCCGAGGTTGCAGAGGGGATCTTGCGTGACGGTTTCCCAGTTCTCCATCGGTGCATTCCTAGTGACGCGGATGTTCCATAGTTGTGCAGCACCTATGACATGTAACGCTGCATACCATATGTGTAGATGTAGAGGTACACATTTTTGGTTGGGAGAAGTGCCATTCGATCAATCCATGGTGTCAGATCCATTGCACTGTCATACGTTAGTTGTAGTGGTGGCATTGCAATTGGAGGGGAAGCTCTCGGAGGAAGCACCTGCCGTGTTTGAGAGGGCACCTCTATTCATGCGGCCAGATGGTTGGCAGATGTCGACAAGCATTTGTTGGGGGTAGGCCACTGTAGTGGTGGCCCAGATGACTGGCTGGCATGGATGGCGGTCTGTAGAAGCCGTTGGTGCTAGTGCTGGTGGGGCCACACGAGCATACGATGGTCGTCCATGGTAGTAGGGGGTGCTACAAATCAATCTACAGATACCTATGTGAAGTTTGTTATGGTTATGGAGGATCAGAGCTCCTCCAATTTGCTTTGTTTCTCTTGGGGACTTCTTCTTGATGGCCTCCTATCGAATCCTCCCTTGAACTTGTGCTTGGAGGAGGAGTACTCGTGCTAGCTTGCGCTTGCTAGAGTCATACTTGTCAGCGTTGTACTTGTTGGAGGAGCACTTGTCGGTGGAATGCTTGCTCTTCTTGGGGTAGTTGGCGATAAAGTGGTCGGGGTTTCCATACCCATAGCATCCTTCCTTCGCACCACTGTCGCGATGGCAATTCAAACGGTTGTTTTTTACTAAAAGACTGTGGGGGAGATCCCCGCAGTAAAAAGGCATTTTATTTAATTAAAACAGGGGATAGAGAGTACATACAGTGCAATTAACTAAAGGCATCTAGCGAAACACAAAAAGAAGATCTAAGATCGACTTTAAATCTAACCGATTGGAGTAAACATTGAGATTTGAAATTCATCACCCAAAGTTGTAAACTTGGCTCAGGACATTGGAAAATTTTATCATTTCTAAGCTTCCAGAGTTCCCAGGAGGCAATCATCACCACTTCTCCAATTAATTCCCAGCTTTTGCCAACATTCCTTTGCAAATGGGCACTAAAAGAACAAGTGTTCAAGATTTTCCAAAGAATCAGTGGTGCAGTATGCAATTAGTACCTCCCTGTGTGTTAAAATGTCTCCTCAGCAGCATTTCTTTGGTGTTGAGTCTATCAACCATCACAAGCCATGCAAAGAACTTTATTCTTGGAATGCACCTGGATTTCCAGATTGTCTTGAAGACGACATGTGCTTCAATTCCTTGGAAGGCATAATTACAGAACTTTTTGGAGGTATATTTGCTACCCCAGATGGGGGTCCATTTATCATCAACAAGCTCATCATATTCCATCTCTTGCAACTGACTTTGAAGGGATTCAAGCTCTATATTGGCCTCATCAGAAAGGGAGAGCATAAATACTGTGTCTAGATCAACTACCTGGAGAATTTGGTATACTGAAGAATCTTCATTCCTAGCAAAGGAAGGCAATCTGGGATAGGAGTGTGACAAAATTTCACTGGCCCATAGATCTTCCCAAAAGCAAACAGTTTTGCCATTGCCAACTTCACATTCTGCAATTCTTCTGATAGGGGATTTAGTCTCATAACATCCTTCAACCAAAAAGATCCAACTTCCCTAGAAGCATGAGGGACTGAGTCAATATAATATTTTTGCCAAATCATTCTCACCCTTGGGATGTCCTCTTTATTATAAAATTTGTTCAGATGCTTCATCAACAATGCACCATTCTGTAATCTCAGGTTTATCACATTCAGACCACCTTTCTCTTTAGGCATCTGAACTACCTCCCAAGCCACGAGATTACCCCCTTTTTTCTTTTCAGAGTTACCTCTCCATAGGCATTGTTTCCTCCCTCTGTCCACATTTTCAATGAAACCTCCTGGCAGCTTTAGGATACACATTACATAGGTTGTTATAGGGGTGGTTGCGAGATACACATTACATAGGTTGTTATAGGGGTGGTTGCAGAGTTCAGCATTTCCAACCTGCCAGTGTAAGTGAGCCAAACAGAACAAGAAGATAGTTTTCACTCCACTTTATCCATCTGTGGGGTAAGGTCATCAATTCTAGGTTTTGTAATGCCCATGGGTAAGCCAAGGTATGTGAATGGCATGGACCCAATATCACAACCAAAGAAATTTGCATAAGTTTCCATGTTCTCTAGGCTGATATTGATGGGGTACATGTGTGACTTTCTATAGTTGACATTTAGTCCTATGGATGCTGAGAAATCTTGGAGTAGAGCTTTTTGAGGAACAGCAACTGAGCTTCATAAGCTTGGACAAATAGCAGTGTATCATCATCATACTGTACTATTGGGTAATCTTCATTGGGCTAAGGTAATGGTTTAGTCAGGCGTCCCACTATGGATGCTTTGTTAATCAGTACTTGAAGAAGCTCAGCAGCCAACACAAAAAGGAGAGGGTGAGAGGGGGTCACCCCTGTCTCACCCCACACTTACATCTGAAGAACTTTCCGGGGACCCCATTAAGGAGGATGGTGATGATCCGGAAGAAAAAGAATATTTTTATCCAAATCAATCCATATCCGAGGCAAACCAAGATGAGACATCATTTCCAGGATGGTTGTATGCTCTACGCATGTCAAAAGCCTTTTCAAAATCCAGCTTCAGGGTAATAATGCTCCTTCTTGACTGATGACACCGATAGATATACTCAAAACTCCAAGCCAGGCAATCATGTATAGTTCTGGTTCTTATGAAGCCATATTAGTTCTCGATGAACAAGCCTTAGAATTACTGATTGTAATCTATCTGTCAGAATTTTTGTAATGACTTTGAATGAGATGTTCAGGAGTGAGATAGGCCTGAAATCACTCACAGTCTCAGGGTTCTCTTTCTTAGGCACCAGAGTGATGAAAGACTTGTTGATGCACTCCAGATTTGTCCTACCTAGTTGGAAATCATTGCATAACCTATAGAAGTCTTGTTTAACAATGTGCCAAAGATTTCTTCAAGAATAGTCCATTAAAACCATCAGGACCTGGGGCTTTATCAATAGACATTTGTTTTATTATCATATCAATTTCCTCAGGGAGGATTGGCATAGCTACACAGTTCAAGTTATCCACTGGTTGTATGAGTTGGGATAAGTTGAATCTCATCACTGGAGAGGTAGACTCGCCCATTCTCTGTTTGAAAGCATACCACAAAAAAAAACTGCCTTACCCTCGATGATCATTGATGTAAGCACCTTGTTCATTCATCACCGTGAGATTGAGTTTCTTCTTACGAAAGAAATTGTGGCCATTGCATGAAAGAATTTTGTGCATTCATCTCCAAATTTAATTCTATTGACTGTGTATCTATTGCGCCAATAGATATTTTTATACTTGAGCCACAATTGGAGCTGCTTGATCACTATGTTTCTGAAATTAGCTTCCGGTTGTGCAATCTTCTTTTGATCCTCTATGGCATCAATGGTGTTGATAGCTTCATTGCAGTTGGATACTAGTAGCCTCAAATTGGAGATACCCTTGCTCCATCTTTTAAGACAACTTTTGAGAGTCTTGAATTTTTGGATAATAGCTGAGCTTGATCTCTAGCATTATTATGTGATTTTGCCATGATTCAGAAACAATGTCTAGGAAATCAAGGTTGTTCTCGCCCAATAGTTTCCAAATCGAAAAGTGCCAACTTGGGGAATGCTAGTGCCAATAGAAATCTTGCAAGGAAGGTGGTCAGAGGTGATTTTTGCCACGGGAAGTATTGTGAAACCGAGAGAACCAAATTTGCTTTCAAAGACAAGCACCAACTCATCATCCCCAAGGGCCTCCATTGCTCCTCTATCAAGTCTGTGAAGGTTTAGACAAAGAACTTGAACTACCATTACCCTAAACCAATTCCATGGAAGGTACTGCCAGAGGGGTTCTTGAGCTTGGCCTAGATCTAGTTGTCAATCTACTGGACTTGAGCTTGCAAAAGATCTCATTCACGATGAGAGTATCTAAGGTGATAGATTACTAGATCGCGTTCACCTTCACATCCAATACCTTCGTTCAGGGGCATATAGAAGCTTTTACGACCCTCTCATGATCATCATAAGGTATTTGCGGCTTGTTTGCCCACATCTTATTAATGATAGTTTGAAAGCAAGAAAATAATGAATCAATGCACTTGCCGTGAGGCTGCAAAAGTTTGTACTCTCGCTTGTACATCTCAAAGTCTGTTTTTGACTTGTGGGGTTCCCTTGAGATACCTCAGCCTCACCTTGATCTCTCGGAGCAAGCACAACCAAAGACATGCTCAAACTCTGTATCCTTAAGACCCGAAAAGAGAACACTACAAGCCCTGCTATTGGCACTATGTTGGTCAACCTGATCTTGACCAACACAACCAGCAAGAATAACATAGTTGGGGTCCTCAACAATATCCCAAGCACGCAAATCAATCCCCTGAAGATGTGGTTGCATCTTGATCTTCCAATAGGCGTAATTGGTTCCATCAAACTTAGGCGGTTTGCCAAAAAAATACCAAAACCGTGCTCCATGTTGCCTTCTCGGATCATAGACCGATTAAGGTGGAATGATGCTTAATCGGCTCCGATACCAATTGAAGGACCGAAAATGGTTACCAGAGAAGGGTAAATGGGAGCCTCAAATATCTTTCAAAATATCCGGCCACTGTACCAAATTCAAAATCCAAGAAGCGAACTCAAACACCTTGATGTCCACGGCCTAGCCTAGAGAAGGGTGGATGTTCCCTCGAAAAATAATAGGTCACCACAAAATAAGCGGGAATAAGATCAAGAGAGCATCGAACCAATAGATGTGAAAATGACTCTCTCTACTTCTGTTATGTCTATGGAATGGTGGAAGCCCAATGCAATAGACGAAACCCAAATTGAAGTCCAAACAAACAAATTCTAGAGGAATCAGAACTGTGGCTGACAATAGCTGACACATTCGATATCAATACCTGATACGTTTGATATTAAAAACAACACAAAGTGACTATGGAAGAAAAAAAAACTCCATCAAATGGTGTCCAAAAATCATGAAATTTTAACCCTAGATTCTAGGGAGGTCTCCACCTAATTTAATATCGGACATGCCTGGTAAGACACGTCTCGTTTTAAATCAGCACAAAGTGACTATGGGATATATTAGACACGTCTCGTATTAAAATCAGTACAAAGTGACTATGGGAGAAAAATCGACCCCGACCATCAAATGGTATACAAACATTATGAAATTTGAACCCTATGCTCTAGACACGAAGGGGAAGGTATCCACAAAATTTCAGCTCCAAACTCAAAAAGTTGGGAATATTGGACTCATCTGATATTAGCTAGCTACTCTCGAGAAAAATATCTTTTGAAGTGAAACACGACCAAACCAACTTAGATTGATCCCAAAAATTGTGGGCAGACTCCTAAGGAAGCTAAGATGCTACTACATAAAAATCATAGCCTTTCATGCGTCACAACTTCAAGAATCGAAGGAAAATGAATATATTAGGCTCAAGAACCCTAGCCACAAAATGACATGATCTACGAACTCATGAAGAATTGATGGGTTCCCTTCGATGCAAAGATTGGTCTCACATCAATGTAAGAAAAATGGACCAAAATGGTGCCAAATTGAAGAAATCGGATCAAGAACAAGAGAGGTTCTAGAAGAACACGAAAAACACATGAACATAAAGCACAAATCAATTTTTCCAACAAAAGCCCCCATGGCATGAGCAGAGTCGGGCCTACTCTTCCCACAAACACAGAACACAACTACTGGTTATCAGTTGCAGACTTCTCTCACAAAGCAAAGCAGCTACAGACTAGGAAACCCTAAAATCAAGAATTACAAATGAGGAGGTAAAGAGAGGGAGGGACCGATGTCTATATATAGTGCCTATTTTACATCCCTAGACTAACCCCAGCTACTAAGTGAGTCGAACCATATAACAAAGGGTAATATGGTCCGATTCAGGATAAATTGATCCGACACCACCAAGCCTTCTCACCGGTAGCTTCGCTTCGACGCGATCTCTCCGATGCCATCACGTGTCATCCTTCCTCCTTGGAACCTCTGCCTGGGTTTTGTGGCCCAGCCCAAGAAACCCTGCCACTAATGAGTTTGAGGCCCAACCACCAAACCGGTCCATAAGCAGCGTACCCCGTATGCATGCCTCGCACTCCGACATGTGTCACCTCCGCCCTGACCGCCCGGTCACCAAGTCTTCCCCGAGCCGACCGCTCGACTCGCCGCCCACCATCTTGATTCAGTCAACATGGTCACTCCACGTGTCTTTGCACTTGTTGATGTCTCAAGTTTCAGCCACCATGGTTGGCCACCTGACGATTTGGTCCCGCGGTCCAAGTCTCATGTCTGCCCTTCATTGCTCCTAGTCTGACGACACAACACGTCCTTCTTGGCCTTCACCTTGCCGTTGACCATCGTTTCTGAGCTCGACACCTGCACAACACAAGCCAAGAGACACATTGCATGACACACCTCGTGTACCCGCTTAGGGTAATCAAGATAAAAGAAAAAAGGAAATAGAACGAAAATGTTGAAATGTTGACAATCGCCATCATAAAAACTGAACATTATGGGCACTTATCAACCATGTGTTTACATTAGGTCCACTAGAGCCATAGCTAACCAAGCGAATGGGGCTAACTCAACTGAACACTATGCCAAAACACACAATCAGCACCCAATCTTTGCAGTTTGTGCTAGAGTCGGTAGTGATAAGTTTATCATTGTCGGTTCATGGCTTCCGATCGAGAGGTGAACTATCACTATCGGTTCATCAACTGACCTCGAAAAATTTAGATACAATTTATATATCAAAATTGTAAGGCTTAAAGTGATTACTTGATATCTTTATAAGTTGACAGGGTCTAAAAGTCCAAATATGCAATATATGTAAGTTCTCAGATTGGATTTGAGATGATTAACAACGCCTAATGGAGATGAAGTCAACATCAAAGTTGTAGTACTAGATGAGATCTACAAATTTGTAGTTAATAACTTTTTATTTGAGTTTGGTGTACTGAATATATATACAACATAAAAATTTGAAATTGTGTAGTTAAAAAGAAAAATAACGTCAATTATGTGGAGCTCAGCTAGTATGTGTGCTCAAGGGAACATGAATGTTGGAGTCTCCAGTTTTAATCCTAAATTAACACGTATTTTGTAATTTTTACTGCTTATCGCTACTTTTTTATTTTTGAGATTTTATCGCTACTGGTTCTACACCTAGCAACAACGATGAGGCTACCGATTGCCCAGAGCCAAATCCAGCAGTGATGGAAAGACTGGTATAGTCTAATAGTCGAGGGTTGTCCCACCTTCCATTCCCTTTTCTAGTGGGGAAAAATCTAACATCATCTCCTATATAACACATCTCAGGCCCAACTTTCACATCATGAATAGTCCAATTGATCTCCAAAACGTTAGCATTGACCCCCAATGCAGCTCTTCATACTACACACAACCCGTCGGACCCTTTGAAAATGTTCGAGAACTCCCCTAGGCTATATATCACCATATGACCCAGAGATATTCTAAAATTTCCAACAACGGGTTATAATACTAATTGTTAGTGTGCACAATAGATCTAACCCAACTTGCTATACCCTGTGTCTCGCCAACTCTTGGCCGGTCCATTATGTGGGGTTCACTCCTGCCCCCCTTACCTTCGCGACCGAGGGTCGCGGGAGAGGGGCGAGGATTTACCACAGGGATGGGATAATGTGGAAGGGAGTCAGCGCCTGCGCTGCGGTTGCCGGAGGTGTGGGCGGCGCGGAGGTCGCATGAGTGAGTAAAAGAGAAAGTGTGGCGAGTGAAACCAACAAAATTGCGATTAAATGGCCTTTAATTCAGCCACTGACCGACCCCTTCCCCCTCGGTGGCGCTTTATACTAGGGCACAGGCACTCCGCTCACTGACAGGTGCGGCCTTGCTGGGACAAATATGTACAAACACACGCCTAGGGAACAATAGTAAATACACTCTACCTGTTTGTGTCGTAATTCTTTGTGAGTCCCGGCTGCCGCCGTTTGCGCGCCGAGAGTCGCTCCGGATGTTGCCGCCATCGACACCTTTGATGCTCTGCCGTCAATTGCCTCGGCTTGAGACCTCCGCACCGCCTTGCCCAGTAAAAATCAAGAGAGCCACGACTAGAAAGGGGCGACCAAGACGTCACCACCTCACATCGAGGCCGCCGTCGGAGGTTATTGTTAGGGTTGTTTCGAGGTGATGTGGGAGTCACTCTGCAAATCTTGTTGTACTTCGATTCGGGGTTGTCTTCAAACTTGATGTCCCCGCCCGTTGATACGAGGACCATGGGGCTGCCGGTGCTGGCAAGGGTCCCCCGCCCCAACACATAGGAGCACACGTCCGTTTTATATGTTACACTCTTCACTATCATTTTCTAAGGTATAACTAAAACTATTATCTGAAATTGAAGAAAATAATCCCAAAATAAAGTTTTGATTGGAATTTCAAAATAAAAAATATTATTTAAATTACCTTGCAGGTACTTTCTCATAATTGATGATTTATGTACTACAGTGGTATGGGATATTATTAGACGTGCTTTTCCTGATGGTGATTGTGGCAGCAGAATAGTAACTACCACACAAATCGAAGACGTAGCCTTGGAATGCTGTAGTCAGCCAGAGGACGAGTTTAAGATGATACCTCTTAATGTTGCCCTCCAATCTCAAAATCTATTCTTCCGTACAGTTTTTGGTTTTGAAGGTGATTGTTCTCAAGTTTTCCAGGAAGTACTACACGGGATTATGAAAAATTGTGGTGGTTTTCCGTCAGCAACCATAAGTATAACCTTCTTGCACGAGCAATGGAGGGAACTGATGAAAGAAGTAGTCAAACTTTTTACAGTAATCTTCCACCCCATTTGAAGGCATGCTTGTTATATCTCAACATGTACCCTGAGGACTATGTGATCAGGAAGGATGAGTTAGTGAAGCAATGGTTAGCTGAAGGTTTTATCTGTGAAGTAACTAGGCAGGACCGAGTGCAAATCGCCGGGTGTTATTTTGATGAGCTTGTCAGTAGAGGTATGATCCAACCTGTAGACAAAAAAATATAACAAGGTTCTGTCATGTACTGTTCACCGCATTGTTCGGGAGTTAATTGCTTGCGAATGCAAGGAGAAGAATTTCATCACTTGCTTAGACTATTGCCAATCAAACGTGTTACTCCTTGAGAAGATTCATCGACTGTCGGTTCAGTTCGGCGGGTCAATAGGCGCAGATATACCTGCATGCATTGGAATGGCTGAACTTCGGTCGCTTGCATTTTTTGGGTTCTATGAATGTCTACCTTCGATTGAGGAGTTCAGCCTTCTTAGAGTTCTGGTTCTGCATGTTTGGGCTGATACAGATCAGGAGAGTTTGGACCTTACTGGAATTGGTAAACTATCACAACTGAGATATCTAAAGATTGTATGTAATATCATGGTCAAACTTCCTACCAAGATTGAAGGGCTAAAATGCTTGGAGACAATGGAAATACATGCAAGCAAGACTGATCTGCCCGGTGATATTCAGGATATCACTTCTCTTCAGACAGTAGGGTGTTTTGATCTCAGCACGAACCCAAAAGATAATGTGATGGAACTTCAAAAGCTGATCAATCTCCAGGACCTTCACCTCACATGTTCCAAATTACAGCAGTCTGATCTGGAACTTAAAATTGAATGCCTTGGCTTGTTTCTTAAGAAACTTAGCAGCCTCGAGTCTCTAACTTTGATACCTACTGGCTCATATCATGTAGATCCTCTTGGTACCGCTGGTGCTTCATGCATGAGCGTTTCCTGTGACGACGTATTGGGGAGTGCCCCCCCTGCTTCGGCACGTCTGAAAAGACTTGAGCTGTCCCGGCGCTATTGCATCTTCTCCCGCCTACCTGAGTGGACCAAAGTTCTTTCCAAGCTTTGCATTTTGAAGATTGCTGTTAAGATGTTGTCGGGACAAGACATTGTTGTTCTTGGAGGATTGTCTGCCCTCACTGCTCTTTCTCTGTATGTCCAGACAACGCTTGCTGAAGAAATCGTCCTTGACGAGAAGGGTTTCAGAGTACTGACGTACTTCAAATTCATCTGCGATGCACCGCTCCTGTCCTTCAGGAAAGGAGCAATGCCCAATGTCCGAAAGCTCGTGCTAGGCATCAACCCTAACAGAACAGGGCAATACGACCCTGTATGTGTCGGCATCAGGCACTTGTCAGGCCTCAAGGAGATCTCTGCAAAAATTGCAAGCGTCGGTGGTGATGAATCCGACAGAAGGGCTGCAGAGTCTGCATTGGAGGCCATATTTATCAAGCATCCGAGCAGCCCTTTCGTCAGTGTGCAACGGGTGGATTGATTTTTGACGATGCAGTTGTGCATCGAGATTCGAATCAAAGAACCGCAAAATCTAAGAGCGGGTATGCATTTTGCTTAATATAAAACTATATATATGATATATTAATGTTTTGTCCATTGCTGTATTAAACTGTTCCACATTTTTTTTGTTCCTTTCTACACTATAACTAACAAAAAAGCGAAATGTTTGTTGTTAATAGGACTCCCGTGGCATCGGAGACCTCCTCGCCTCAACAAACTATAGGTAATACTTATTTTTGGGCAACTTTGAGTTTTGTTCCAAACTTCCAGTATAGAACTACTCGTACCTCAGTTTAAAAGTTTCCATCCAAAAATTTTATAGCTTTAGTTTGACAAAGGCACCGCGGGAAAAAACAAATGTGAATTTCAAAGTCATGCATTGTCAGCGAACGCCTGAAGTCCAACTTTTGCATTGGAAAAGCTTATGAAATCGAAAATCCTGGCCATAGTTCAGACCATGAGCTAGGTGCCCCTTTGGAACACTTTTTTTTTTTTTTTTTGAGTTTGGGTTGTTTGGAACACCTTTTTTTTTTTTTTTTTGAGTCTAGGTAGTTTATAACATATGAACTATACTATAATTCCGAAGAATAACTATATTGATAATATGAAGTTAGGCAAGACATCGGAGAAAAGATCTTTCTTATTCATACCTAAATTCCTCTCCAAGGAGTCATGCCCTCCAAGATAGCTCTTCTAGCTCCAAACTACTGACTACAAACACTTAAATGGATAATTATACGTCCGCATCTTGGCTGGCCTGACTCGCCATCGCCTTTGGCAAGTGGGCTTGTGGTTAGGCCTAGGTCACAACGACGTTTACACTTTCTAGATTGTGATTTTAGTTGGTTTTCCATTGTATGCATGTGAATATCCTGTAAAACAATAATCTTTTAATACAAGTGGAACTAGGTTAATAGTAAATGTATACGTGCGTAAAAGATGTTAGTTCTATCCTTTCTGGACTTATGTTGGCAATATAAAAAGTGAGTAAAGAACCGCCAACAATGACACAACTATAATGACCAATATGTGAAAGAATGGGAGTATATACAAAAATATATAGAGAGAAAAATTAAGGTACAATTCATGAAATTTCATCTTGTCTAGAAACATGCCCATGCATTGAACGAAACCTAATATGTGTTTGGAATAAAATATCATTGGTGGACAAACGTGCCCATGCATTGTCGAAACCTAATACGTGTTGAAATTAAACTCGGTATCGTTGCTGGACACGAGTTAATCTCTAACTCATATAACACGAGCACAGGTCATGAATTTGATATACGGGATACGGAGGACAATTTGGGGAGTAAACAAGCGGGATGAAGGGTATTAGCTTGGGAAATAAAAAAAGCGTGTTGGAAGAAATGTTTTGCTCTTTAATATTAAATATATGGGGGGTGTATTATAAGAGATATATATAGATGTAGATCCATTCACTAAAAGATACTATTACCTGAAACTTGTACATTTCTCACCTTACGTACTTATTCTCTTTTAACATGGTATAGTTTTTTTTTTTTTTTTTTTTTGGGGGGGGGGGGTGTTCTTACCAATCCTATTTTCGTTTTTATGAAAAAAAAATAAATTATGGGAAAGTTTAAAACCTTGATAAAGAAGTACAGTTGTTCCATTTTTGTTTATTACGATGTGATTTTTGTCACTTGCTCCTCCAATCCTAATTTCTTAAACAATTTAGAAACACATTTCTTTATTCGATCTGTAGTGCAAAGTCTTGAAATGTTACCATACTAACTTACCAAATTTGCAGAAACCAAGAAAGAAGTCAACAAAGCTGCCTCACGACAAAACGAAGGCATGCAACATGCGAGCAGATCTTTTGCAACTGATGCGGTGAGTTCTTCCGCAGGGGAGATGGCACCAATCCGGAAATAATGAATGATAATGCGGTGAGTTCTTCCACAGGGGGCAATGAACCTTCTCCTTGCAATATTTCTAGTGGACCCCATCACCACATCTATCTCTGGCGAACTTAATTAGTGTATTAGTGTAATCATCTTCACATCAGAAATGCCCTCAATAGAACTTACTAGTGTACTAGCATTCAAACAGGCAGCAAAACTATACTAGTTCAACTTTTTAACAAATAATAATTTATCTAATTTTTTTTTGTTATGCTAAACATGTTATATCATTTTCCTAGGAATTTGTTTGTTAATTACTCTCGTATAATTTCACTCATATATGTAGCTTCCCTACCGAGCATCACAGAGTGTAGCCGACTATAAGGAGAGAGCCGGCAAAGGAGATACCCTAATACAAAGAATAATTGTTATGTAACGGAGACAACAATTCAAATCTCAGCACGTCATAAGAAAGGGATAGAAGCTTCAAATTAACGCTTTGGTAGTAGTCTAGTGTTCAATTTGACGCACAAATGCATTTTCGCAAAAAAAAAAAAAAAAAAGTATCCAATTTGACATATTTAGAAACGTATTGTTGAAGGGGAAACCGTATTCTGGACTAACACTAATATCTCAAGTAGAGAAAGGTGGAGGCTAGAAAATCAAGGCTTGTTTGGAAAGCAGCATACTAAAACACATTAATATGAAAGATCTAGGAATTGGATGCAGATTCTATCCGAGCTAGAAACACATGAACTTATTAGTTAGGGAAGCAGTTACACGATAATAAGTATGTCAGCTCTAATGAGGTCTCTCAAGTTTTATCCATCAGCAGGAATACCATGGACTGTTAGTTTTAATAATAATTAGAGTATTTTGAATTGATACCATGATGTTTCTAGATTTTGTAAAATTTCAGAATTTGTCCTTTTTAGTGTGTGTTGTTATCGGAACTCATTGAGGCCTCCTATTAGCATAACACAAGCCCATCAGCCCGCACTTCGCCGGGGAGATCGACCTACACCACGACCTAAAGGCTCACGCCCTAGGCCTGGTGTCGTTCTCTCGAATGATGGCTAGGCAACGGGCGAGGTTGAAATACTTCCACCTTCAAGCTTGTCATCGCCGCCGTAAGAATTACCTCCTCAGCATTCAACACTCTCTAGCCAAACCTTCACCGCTGAGGAAATCAAGGATGACCTCGTGTACAACTACTACAACGCCCTCCCCGGTACACCCTTCGTGCGGCTGCACTAGATCAACCTCAGCCTCCTTGGACTCCCCACGATCGACCTCATTGATCAGGCCGGCCCTTTCTCTCGTTGGATGAGATCGCTAGGGCGGTCCACGGGACGCCTTCGCCATGCGCCGGGGGCGAATGGATTCACGTGTTCAAGGCGTCTAGGAGGTGATTGCCCCCGACATCCTGCGCGCCTTCCCGGGCGTGGTGGGAGCTCGACTTCCGTGACTTCCACCACCTCAACAATGTGTCCATGATCCTACTACACAAGGTAGACAGCCCACTGGGCCTGAGCGATTACCGCCCCATCAGCCTCATTCACTCCATTGGGAAGCTCTTCGCAAAGTGTCTAACTCTTTGTTTAGCTCCACACATTTGTGAGCTAGTGCGGGCCAACCAGACGGCTTTCATCCGTGGCTGACGTATCCATGACAACTTCAAGACCGTATAGGGAGCCTGCCCTTGGCTGCACACGCACAAGCCGCCGGTCATCCCATCGAAGGTCAACCTCGCCAAGGCCTTCGACTCCGAGTCCCGGCCCTTCCTCATGCAGTCCTGAGCATGCCGAGTTCCCCGATGCGCCGAGGAACCGGGTGTCCACCGGGTCTCTTCGGCAAGCACGAAGGTCATGGTCAATGGGAGATCGGGGGTAGCATCTTCCACGCCCACGGGCTACTGAAGGCGACCCTCTTTCGCCACTCCTCTTCGTCATAGTCATGGAGGTTCTCAACGCCACCGATCGCAGAGGCGTACAAGAGAGGGCCACTCGCGCCTCTCCCCGGGGAGTGGTCTTGCATAGGGAATCCATCTACGCTGACAACTTGGTCATCTTCGTCCAGCCACTTCCACTGGACTTCAGCTGCATCAAGGGCATCCTTGATGCCTTCACAGGCGCGTCCGGGCTCAGTACCAACCTTGCCAAGTGCTCCATTACCCCAATATGATGCACTGAGGAGCAAGTGAATGAGGTACTCCAAGTGTTCCTATGTCACCTCTAGGGTTTCCTAACCAAGTACCGGGCACCCCTCACCGCCTCTCGGCTGCCCAGTCACGTGAATGGCCCCGGTGGACGCCGCCGTGGCCGAATCCCCGCTTGGAAGGTGGGGCTGCTCAACCAGCGGGCAGAGGACGTTAAAACAGCACTTTCACCCTATCGACTATACCGATACACGTCTCCATTTGTTGTGTGCTCTCCCCGTGGGCTTTAAAGCAGCTTGACAAGAGACGAAGGGCCTTTCTCTGGGCGGGCTCTGAGTCAGTCGCCGGTGCCAAGTGTCGAGTGGCGTGGACCGTCGCCTGCTCCCCCAAGGTCTTCAGCAGGCTGGGGCTCCCCGACCTCTCCATTCTGGGGTTTGCCCTCAGACTACATTGGGAGTGGACTAGGAGGACGTGCCCTAATGCACCATGGGCGCTAACTACTAGCAGACCTGAGCGGATTGTCGACAAGATGTTTGCGGCATCCGTGGTGGTGGTGGTGGTGGGCGACGGGGCATCCGCAAGATTCTGGACGGACTCGTGGCTTCCCAACGGATCCATCTACAGCACGGCTCCTCACCTCTACATAGTGGTGGGGACTCATCGGAGGCGACATTCGGTACACGACACACTTCAATACAGGCAGTGGATCCACGACATCATCTCGGCCCCCTCCATGGTCAGTCTAGTAGAGTACGCGGACTTGTGGTACAAGATCCAGGGTGTGGTGCTTCAGCCGAGGACTCCAGACCGCTTTGTCTCGAAACGGACCACTAGTGGGGAGTACTCCTTGGCATCCGCCTATCGGGCATTCTTCTTGGGTTCGTCCAAGCTCCTCGGGTGCCAAGGCACTTCCCAAGGTCAAATTCTTCTTCTAGCTAGGCCTCCACGGGCACCTTTGGACGGCCGAGCGTCGTATGCGCCATGGACTGCAGCCATGCGGAGACTGCGTTCTATGCTAGCAACTGGAAGAAACATCCGACCACCTGTTCGCGGCTTGTGTGTATATGCGAGAGGTGTGGCGTTGAGTTTTGTTGTTGGCTAACCTAGGCCGCCTCGCCCCACCGTGATGCACACCCTTGTGCTTTGGTGGCTCGCGTCGAGGAGGCAGGTGACAAAGGTGTTCAGGAAGGGCTTCGACTCCATGGTATTGTTGGTGCCTTGGGAGATTTGGAAAGAGAGGAACCGGAGGACATTCGACAACCTCACGCACGCGTTGACGGAGTTGGTTCTAGCTGTCGAGCAGAGGCCGACAAGTGGATCACCGTGGGCTACAGCGGCCGGCACAAGTGGTCGCCGTGGCGTAGGGACACTAGCTCTCCCCGCCCCCAGTCTTTCCTACTTTAGAGCAAAAACAGCTTTCTTGCCTTTGTACAACACCCTAAGCTCTGTTGTTTAAGCTCGAAATTTGTGTAAGTGTGTGCTATGTGTGGGGCGGCCAAATGTTTTGGCTTAACCATGCATCGTGTTTGAACTCTAACTTCTCTTAATGCAAGACGTGCAATGTGCATGGTTTCGAAAAAAATCAGCCTTGCATCAAGCACTTCAGCGTGAACTAGAGTTGTAGTAGATATACCCTTAAGGTGGCACAAATACATATTTTAATTTTTAAATTTGATCTTGTCGATAGAAATGTTTACCCTTAAGTTAAAATTCTTATGCTTATTGTGTCTTTGTTGACTCTCCTTTTGTATAAACATTTTAGGTCTTAAACGATTCTTTAAGGACTACCACATCATTTTAGGTCTTAAACTGGATTCCAAACATGGTCATGTATCTTTATGTTTTTTCATAATGATATAGATAGGTAATTTATATGTAAATTTAGGGTTTTAAATAATCTTTGTAATGATGTTGTTGGATAACTTTGATAAAATTATGGGGGTTATGTTAAATTGTATTTCATAAGGCCATAGGTGGCTAGTTTAGGTATAAATCTAGGGTCTATTTTAGATTATCTTTCATAATGGTAGAGGCCGGTAAAGTAGAGATACAAATTTAGAGGTTATGCCTAGCTATATGTTGATAGATTTTAGGAGTCAAACCTATTAGGGTATGTTTGGATGTAGATATTAGATAACTCGAATTGAATTGAGTACCCATAGTAAATCGACTTGTTTTGGAAATGGGTTATAATACCAAATCACATGTTTAGATGTAGATGAAATTGCTATTTGGATGGAAAATACCGAATCATGTTTGGATGTGCATATTATCATTTTTTTAGGGAATCATAGAGCTTTCATTCATAATATAAATAAATACAATCTACGGTTACTAGTTCAACTAGCCAGTCCCGTAATTACATCAATCCAAAAGAAAGTCCAGAATTACATCAATCCAAAATAAAGAACGTTTAGTGGCAGAGATCGTAGAAGCACAAGCATGTGCCACCGAGTTTGCATCTATGGCCTTATGAACCCCATGCCACCATCTTCCTTTGATCTAGTGAGTTTTTCCCACTGAATCTAGTGGATCTTATGATTATCGAGGCCACTGCCCGACCAATAATTAGAAACTGCTTGAGTCAACTTTCGACAGACCGCCGGTGAGAGTTTGAAACATGACATGGGGTACGTTGGAACCGATTGAGCATTTGCTTTTACTAGGACCTCACGAGCAGCACAACTCATGTTCTTCTCGGCCTAACCTCCCACCATACCTTGTACCCGAGCTAGGACATAGTTAAACACCCCAGATGATCCACACTCGACCGTAGTGGGCAAGCCCAAGTACTTCTCCCCTAGAACTTCCATTTGTATTTGTAGGTTATCATGCACTGCAACCTTGCAAACATCATCACAGTTTGGGCTAAAAAAGATTTGCTCTTGTTGACAAGTTGTCCAAACCCCCGGTTATAGTCCTCGAGGATCTTTGCAACGCGATCTACTCCCTTCTTCGAGGCTTGAGTGAAGATAAGATAGTCATCAGCAAAAAAATGTGAAACCCGTGGCACATGTCTCACCTCACTCCCCTTGACACATAGAGAGGACCAATACTCTTTAACATTGAGGATAGTCCTTAGGAAGAGGTACGGTGAAATAGGGTCACCTTGATGGATTCCTCGTGTGGGTTGGAAACAATCTGAGAAGACCTCATTGACGCTGCATCGAGAAAGACACTGTCATAACACACTTCATGACTAAGTTGCACCATTGATCTGGGAACCCCCTAAGCTCTCATGATAAAGTCCAAATACCGCCACTCAACACAATCATAAGCTTTTGCCATATCCAGCTTAACAACACAAGCACCCTGCTTCCTTGTTCTATTCCTTAGATAGTGAATGCATTTGTAAGCAATAAAAATATTATTTGTAATCAATCTCTTTGTCACAAAGGCGCTTTGCTCAATCGAGACCACCTCCTCTAGGATCAACTGAAGTTGATTGGCCATAGCTTTAGAACAAATCTTGTAAAGAACATTGCACAAGAAGATCAATCTGTATTGAGAGAGTTTCGTGGGTTATTCACCTTCAAAATCAAGAACAACAATGTCTTGTTCACCTCCGGTGGAATGTCACCACCATTCAGAAAGCCTAGCACCGCCGGTAGCAAGCAGCCTTTCACAAGCTGCCAATGAGTCTAGAAAAACTCGGCGTTAAACCCATCTACACCCGGTGCTTTACACGGTGCCATTTGAAAGAGAGCCACCTACACCTCCTTCTCTATGAAGGGCTTCACTAGAAAATCTCCCATCTTTATAGAAACTTTCCTCGACACATGATTGCACACCAACTCTGGTTGTAATATATCTTGTGCCGAGAAGAGTTGCTGGTAGAAGTCACATGCCAATCATTCTAGATCTTCTTGCTTAGTGAAAACTCTACCATCATCATCAGCCAAGGACTTAATTTTGTTCGTATGCCCCCCCCAGCCCTTGCTTTTGCTTGAAAAATTCTGTGTTTCGATCCCCATCAGAAAGCTTCACCATGAGATCCTGCTCCTTAGCCGAAGGACCTCGTTATACAGTGTCATTTCTTTCCCCTTCCAGTGTTTCCCTCAGCTCCTTCACCTCCTTCTTGACTAATCCAAAAATGTCTGCTATAGGTTTGAGATTGACGAGGCCACCGTAGAGGGGTCAGCAACCCCTGAGCTCGGGTCCTAGGACCGATTGACAAACTCCATAAATTCATCATGATTTCTCCACATGTTTTCATATCTAAAGGCTTTGGCTTGCACTTGGTTGGTCATGCAGCTGCCACCCTCTCTGCCTCACTTCCACTGCAAGTGCCACATGATCTGATTCTGCCAGTGGCACATTGAACACCTCTACCTCCCGCTCCATCATGAACTTGTGATCTCCCAAGCCCTGATCAAGCCACACTTTCACATTCTTGTCTGCATCCTGGCGATTATCCCATGTGTACGGCAAGCCATGGTAGCCAAGGTGCATGACGTCACAATCATCAACCGCTTCCCGGAACACAACAACTTGCCACTTCTCATGCTCCTTCCTTCCAAATTGTCCGTCCACCGAAAGAACCTCATTGAAGTCGCCTAGACACATCCAAGGGCCCGCCAAACGTGCCCCTCGAGAAATCTCAACAAATACCAACTCTCTTTTCTCCTTTCCTACCTAGGTTCGCCATAGAAACGTCGGCCGCCATTGTGATATTTTGAGGCGATCATAGGACAAGAGAACATCTATATGTGACCTTGACATGCCCATCTCAGCCATAACACCCGCTAATGCCACAAAAGCATCGACCACCACTAACCCCCACCCCCCCACACCCAAATTGATGACAATGGTATTCAAGAAGACAAGGGGCCACTCCTCCCTCATTCTCATCTCCATCGAAACACCATCTGCGAGCCTTCTCTCCACCAGATGGCGGAGCTCCTAAATTGCCTCAGGCCGCCCGCAACCCTAGCAGTTCACACTTAGTAGATTCATGGTGCCCAGCGGGGGCTGGAGCCCATAGCTACCGCCAATCCTTGTTGATTTTTAGTTCGCTTCTACTTTTTGAGAACCTCATTCGAGCTACCTCTCCCATTGAAAATAGCACCATGCATCCGGTTCACCCTAGAGGAGACTAGGCCCGTAGGGACAAGGGCACCGGACTCACCCTCCTAGGGGAACATTGAGATTAGGTGTGTGTGCCCCCCTCACTAGTAACTTTTGTTTCCTCTTCCTCTGCTCTTTGTGTTGCTCAGTATCCATCGCCTGAAAGACAAGATGTTTGCTCGATTGATGAGTCCCTCTTCTGAACCCCTACTCACATCCCTACCCGGTTGTTGCTTGAGTGGAGACCGGACTTCTTGCTCTTCCAAATCCCCCCCGGCTCCTCGAGTGACGCGAGGTTTCAATGGATCTTGAGCCCTTGCCGGCTTGGTTTCCTTAGGCCTAAAGATGAGCCACTTTGTTGGCATTTCTTAACGCCGTTACTAAAAATAGATATGAAACCTATTCCCGGCAATGGCGTCAGAAATGCTTTGTTGACGTTTCTTAGCACAATCATTAGAATCAGGTTTAGAACCCAACCCCGATGACTATGCTAGGAGACGACCCGTCGATATCATTAAGTGGAACCACCGTGTCGCACTTTCAATCAACGGTGATAGATCTTGCCATAGTTGATATTTCATCCGCAAGCGCATGGATCTATCATTTGTAGCATTTCACCCTAAGTATTCGGGGTATCGTTATTTATATTTTCCCAAAGGAAGGCATGTTGTATAAGAAGTAGCATGGCATCCGGATGATGAAATGTGTGCACGCAAAGACCAACTCGTTCATAACAGGGGTAAGCAATACGGTTTATATGATAGTGTGACACACACATTGGAATCCACTAGGCAAAGGATAAAGAAAATAGATAAAGAATAAATAAATGTCCTATGGAGTAATCTAATGTATTCTAGTCATGGTCTTACAATGAATAGTTAGGATCATATGCTAACACGATATGAGCATGGTTATGTCTAGGATAACAGGGAGACTTCCCGGTACCATCCGGCCCAATGGAAAGCATTTACGAACTCCTACATCACATGCGAACATGGAGGGATTACAAGGGACGGACAGGGCTGTCACAACCCTGCCGCCTACCCTCACGACCGTGGCATGCTCTCATATTCGAAGGTGTCGAATACGGGCACCATGCCCGCGTACTAGAGTACTACTCTTGTCCCCCCAGATCCCCACCCTACGGATGGGCCGGACTAAGACAAGAGCAAACCCCGAAGAACGACGAACCCGTTATCCCATCTATAATGATGTTAAGCATACGATGATCGATGAAGAACAAATATGAACACGTTAAGATTATGATATACAAACTATATGCTAGTTCATATACCAACACTAAAACATGAACAAGACTATACTCTAATTCATAAGTTAGACCATGATCATAGAAATAGAACTTGCACAATGGAGAAAGATCCATGGAAGATATATATTACCAAAGCTCACTTTGCTCCAAGATTACAAGTCCTCCTCTTGTAGCTCTTCTACTCCAATTCTAACCAAGTAAGAAGAAGAAGAAGAAGAAGAAGAAGAAGAAGAAGTGGAGGTGGAGGGTGAGGTGGAGAGTGTGAGTGTGCTTTGGTGTGGTGACTCCAAGTGTGGTGTGTGGAATGAGGGAGAGGGAGGAGGTATTTATACACAAGAGAGAGTGAGATAAATGACCCTAATACCCCTAAACCTGCCTCTATGAAACATCCGTGCACGGTGAACCAGCGCCCACCACCGCACCGCCCTCCAGTCACTTAATGTGCCGCCTCAAGCCGGGCCGGGCTCGAACCGCCCCCATCAGTGCGGCCGCACCTTTGGGTGCACCCGCGCCCCTTTGGGCTCGGCCCGGTCCGAGCCTCGGCGTGTCGTCTTGGTTGGGCTTGAAAAGTTGTACCATGGGCTTGACTTGGTCCAGTTGTGCAGATTTGATCCATTTCCACCCTGGGCTTGATATCCTTGAGAAATGCGCTTTCCAGGATGGCATACTACAAAAAAATACATTTCGAACACTACAAGTGGAAATATGTTAGTAATAGATGTATATGAGTATAAAAAGGTATAGTTTTATTCCCTTTATGGTAGTAAGTTGACGGGAAAAATATGTCGTTAGTGATCGTCAACAGCCACTGTCATATTATCAAATTGGGAATCAGGTGTTTGGGCTCAGTATCATCAACTATGGGCTTGGGCATGGCCCCGATGGTGTGGAGGTGAACTCAGCCGCTTCTTCCCATTCGCCTCGTGCAAGCTCACATTTCTGCTCGCTTTTGCCTACTCACGCAATTCATGGGGCTGCTGCCCACCCACATGTAAGAGAAAGGAGGGGTGTTGTCCATGATGAAGAAGAGAAGTCAACTAGGTCCTCAAATAAGAAGAAGAGGGCACCTACCATGAGGAATAAGGGGAGTGGCACTGGTCAAAGAACTCACCGGCGTGAGGAAGATGCGGTGAGGACTTCAGCTTATCGGATCGAGCTAAGCCAATGGAGGGATGGCCATAGATAGCAATGAGGAAGGAGGGCCAAATGGTGTGGATATGTGTTTGCCATGGAGGGTCATGCTCGGTAGCATTGGCGATGGGCTCGAGCAACCCCGACGGTGTGGATGAGCTCACGGTCGCCACCTACCTTGCTTGAACAAGAGGAGGAGGAGGAGGGGCACTGGTCATGAAGAAGGAGAGGGGCACAAGTTACAAGAAAGAAAAAGAAGAGTGGTGCCTCGTTTTTCAAGGCGACGACCAATTCCCCCCGATACAGAGGGTCACGACTTGATATTGCGGGTGAGAGCGAGACCTAAATCATCTCCAAGAGTTTGCCAAGTTCTACTTGGCAAACTCACAAAACTATATGCCAAGTAAAAAAACAACCCCTCTCCAATAGTTTGGCAAACGTAACTCCCCAAAACTCAAATTGGTCTCATAGAGAACTAATTCATAGTAACAATAAAATAAAAAAATTATCACCGAGAACCTTCGCCTCACTAACTAACTGATCCTAGATCTGAAAATTTCCTCTCTAGTAAACTTCCATCGCTTTTTTCTGCCCTTCTTCTACGTCTTCCCATACTAGACGAACCACCGTAGCCGTCGCTGCCTGCGCTTGATCCTGCTCCCTGGCCGCTCGCCTGCATCTGTCGATGCGAGAATTTGGCCTGGCACCGTAGTCACCATCACCATCTCTTGCAACAGCAACAACGTCACCATCGCGGCGGCCATCACACCCGCAATAGGCCTCGATGATCTTTCTTGGGTACTCTGCAGATCTAGTGCGCAACAGCCTACAAATGATCCCGGGGGGGCAACAGAGAAGAGAGCCAAAAGAATGAAGAGGGCAGGGTTGTGAGTGGGACCTTCAATGTTGATGTGGGCATAGGCGACCTTGCCCGCGCTCCCCATGTCACCCACCAAAGATCCGGGCGATGTCCTTCCACTAGTCTCGCATGACAGGGGCTGTCATGGCGGAAGGGCGAGCCATCGGAGTCGACCTTGTCCCCCGAGTTGGTGTAGTCATAGCCTATATACTCGTAGAGTGGGGCGACAAGACCCCGCGATGGAGGCCCCTCACGCGGTGGGGGAGCCGATGGGTGCCGGCGCCCACGCCGGCATCCACCCGGTGCAGCCCCGCCCACCGCCCCCGTGTGGGTAGGGATGGGACAAGTGACGAGGGGTGGGGAGAGGAGATCGTGCCATCCTCGGGGAGGAGGGAGCCGGGGAGGCAGGGGTGTGGTGGAACTCGAAAGGCAGTGAGGTCGTGGTGTAGGGGCAGAAGGCAGGGATGGTGGTGGCGGGGGAGGGCCGAGGAGGTGAGTTGGAGTCAGCCGGGGCGAAAGGGGTGGCGTCGGCAAGAAGGCGGTGGCGAGGCCAAGGCAGTCGAGACCCTACAAGACGCTCCATGTGGTCGACTTGCCACACCGAGGTGACGAGGTCAGGGCAATGTCTAACGAAGTGGTAAGGGGCAAGGCAACGGTGGAAGGACGAAAGCGAGGAGGAGGAGGCTTAAATAGCAGGAGGCGAGCGGGGGATAAGAGCATCCCGGAAGGACTTGGTGAGAGAGGGCGTGAAGGCGCTAGGCTTGAGGAGGGCTCCCGGTCATGCCGGCGATGGCGGGTTTTGCGACATGTCGCCGGGGAGGGTTAGTAGGGGGGTTTGACGGAGGGAGAGAGGTCAAGGAGAAAAGCGATCTCCTAACGAGGCTTTTTCCGCTGATGCCTGCCCGACACCGCGCAAAAAAGGGTGATATCCACCTTTCTGCCATCTGCGACGCATGTCAGGGCAACAGTAGCAGGGTTGGGCACTGCGCGCCCGGGGGGATGTTGGACCATTGAGACCGTTGGGGCCGTTAGGACCGTTGGGGGATCTACCTCGGGTCGAGTGAGTAGATCTTACGGCGAGACATGCGCCATCGAGTGTATGATGGGGGGAAGTTTGAATTTGTCCACGCCCACGGACCCACCATGAAGATGACGTTGGCAACGACGAGGTTGGCGATTGTCGAGGTGAAGACGAATGGGGCGATGGCGGTGGCAGAGAGCCTAGTCGGAGGCGCCGAGAAGTGGTAACAGAGGACGTTTGCAACCTGGTGGCAGGAGAGGCTGACAGGGTGAGCAGGTGTGAACCGGATGGTGACCGCACCACCATTGCCGTTGCCAAGGAAAGAGGGGGGAGCGAGGGTAGAAATCATGGAGGAGACAGTCTTGAAACAGGAGCCCGGTCTAGGCGCCGCAGCAGGGGGACATACCTGGGCGTCTTCCACAGGGCACCTCCCGATCAGCAATGGCGCCGGAGACGATCGCCGACCCGCTTGGTTTGGGACGGGGACCCATCGTCCCGACGTGGCTAGTTGGAGAGCCACGGGGAGCTTGGGGCTGATTGGGTTTCCTAAGCGATGGGGGACGACGGCTTATTTGGGCCGGAGGGGAAGTGGACGGGCGGTGGAGAGGTCGCCGGTTTAGGCAGGGCAGCAGCGGAGGAGCATCGTGCTCCCCGTGTCGGGGAGGGGAGGGGCGAGGAGCTCATCCAGACCCCGGAGATTTTTGAACGGATTCTATGTGGGCACAAGAGATTGAACATTGAAGGCCGCTTGATTTGGTCTTAGCTAAAATTGCGTAGTCACAGGATAGTATAGGGGGAAAGAAGAGACTAGAATGATTAATAGCTCTAAGTTAGAATCCGAGTTCAGGACAATAGATAGAGTAAAGATGCATAGTGATAAAATAATTAATAAATAAATAAACGAAACTATTTATAGAAAAATTATTCAAACAAAAAAAATCCAAATACTATAATAAGCAAAAAACTAGACCCACGCAATATCTGTGCAGTCCAACTTGCTAGTTTTTCATAAAAAGATTCAATAGTTATTGTTGCCGATGAAGATTTGGCACTACCAAACTAAAGGTAAGATACTGAGTATTTTAGATTTTTTAAATTTATTTATGTTTTCTAATGCTCATCACGAGTACCAACGTGAATGGACATCTTTTTTTTATCCTGAAATTCCATTACTAATCTGCCATGAGATCGGCAGCGACAAAGACATTTACAAAGATATCTATTTGTTAGTAGTAACAGTGAGATAATACGAACGCAACATATGAGGTGGGTGAATCGCTGCACCACCGATCACACAGATTCCTTGTATATTTTTTTTTTTTCTCGACTGTGTTCGTAGCGGGTTTCTTATTAAGAGATTCCCTGCGCTCGGCGGCCAACAGAGCATTAGGGTACGTGTGAGGGGACTGCGAAAAAAAACTACGGACGTTTTTGTGTACTCTATCCATACTAAATTATAATTCACATATCAGATTATGTTAAATTAATTTTCTCTAACTTGACTAAGTTTTTAAAAAAACTACATTATTATCATTTACATGTTCAAATAAATGATGTAACAAAGCATATTTAATGGAGAACTTACTAATTTGATGCAATAGAATCTATATATAGATATATTCAAAAAAAAAAAAGAATCTATATATAGATGGTATTTTTGGTACATCTTTCCATAAACTTGGTCAATGCTAAAAGAGGTTAACTTAAGGGGTTTAACAAAGCCATATTGCTGACATCTGCTTAATTATAGATTGTTCAGGTACCGACGAGTCCAGCATCTGTTATTGGCTATACCACAAAAGATACACACAAGTACAGGTTGAGGAAAGAATTGAAAGGGGAGTTCGTGGTTGGCCTGGCCAAGTCTGTGTTGGAGGCATCATTGGCACAGGCCAAGTCAGCGATCGGCATATTGGAGGCAAAACTGCGGCAGAGTGCCGAGCGTGACCTGATGTTCATCGTCGACGAGTTCGAGAACATGAGATCCTTGCTCCAAGTCGTGGACGAAGAACGCGCCAAGGACATTATGGTGAAGACCTGGGTGATGCAGATTCAGGAAATGGCCTACTATGTGGAAGACCACATGGAGCTTATTATCGACATGGGCAAGAAGTCCCGCCGATGGAGCAAGCGTCGTCGCGGGTTGAATCCCTTCATGGCAGCGAAGACGCAGCCACCGGACGACAAAGTCGCCAAAATAGCGCATATCAAGGCCAGGGTCGAAGATATGAGCAGGAGAATAGATCCCAGTAATAGCCTCGTAAGAGTCTCAAGCTCCAAGACAGTTGATTTGCAGCAACAGAAGACGGCCCCCACCGGCACTGCCGTCGGCAGCGAAGCAGCGCTCAGTATGCTGGTGGACGGAAGGAACGTCGCGATCACGACAACGCAGCAATACTTACTATCCGATCTCACCCAGTTGCTGCTTACAAGGCGAGATGGTGATGACCTACAAGTTATCTCACTGTGGGGAACATGCGGCGACGATCTTGGGAGGACATCCATCATCAGGGAGTTGTACACTGACCCAGAAGTGTGCAACCAGTTCAGACATCGCTCTTGGGTGAAACTCACGCATCCCTTCGATCCCATAGAGTTTATTCGGTGTTTGATGGTTCAGTTCTATGCAACCAGTGGCGATGCTGGCAGAGGTATCTTAAAAATAATGGAAACCCCTGGGGAGCATATCTTAGAGGAGTTGATGTACCATATCCAGTATAGGTACCTGGTTGTCTTGGAAGACCTGTCCACCGTGCCACAGTGGGATACAATCAGGTCATTTCTTCCCGACAGTAAAAATGGCAGCAGGATTATTGTGTCGTCTCAGGAAGTCGAAATAGCAAGCATGTGCGTGCAACAACCACTCCAAGTATCGCAGCTGACGCAATTTCGTACTAAGCACTCTGTTTATGCCTTCCATAAAGAGGTAAGTCTAATACCCATGCAAATCATCCGTCAATTAGTAGTCACTGCTCCGTGCATACCTCTCCTAACAGTCTGAACTGCTCCTTATCTGCAGCATAGCCTAGGTGAAAGAGATAAAGCAGTTGGCGTGACCGACATGAGGTATGCCAGTGGTGACCACAAAATCCTCCCTAAAAAGGAAGCAGCCGATGATCCGATGAAGAATTCAGCCCTAGTTGGACGTGACTCAGAAATAAATGAACTCCGTAATATTGTAGCTTATGCACTTGTCCATGATTCCCATGTCATGTCCGTGTGGGGGATACCTGGCGTTGGGAAATCAGCTCTAGTCAGAAACTCGTGCTACGAAATAAAGCAACATGCTGACACAATGTTTGAGAGGTATGGTTGGGTGGATGTATCCCATCCCTTCAATTTAAGGGACTTCTGTAGGAGCATACTGAGGAATTTCAATTCAGAAGCAGACCCCAACCCCATTCAAGAGTGCCGCAAGCTTCTGCAGGATTATCGATGCCTCATTGTTATTGATAATCTGGAATCCAAAGAAGACTGGGACTTGATACAAGATACCTTGGTACCTACTAGACCGTGCAAGAGTGTCATCATTGTCGTTACGACCGAAAAAGCACGGCTACATATTGTGCAGATAGCCTAGAGCTAGTGTTCAATGTCAAAGGTTTAGATGCCACTGCAGCCCGCGATCTGTTCAAAAATAAGGTGTGTTTTCTCTACCATAATTTATACTTTGATCCCCAGCTGTATGTGTTCCACACTTCCCTCATCCTAAAAAGAATATAAATCTTGTATTACGAGAATCTAATAACGATACTATTATCTCTAACTAATTTTATTATAAAAATATTATTTATATCTCTAACTGCTTTTATTATGAAAAATCATTTCATAAATAATATAATAATACTTATTACAAACCATAAGTATTAGTTTTTTTATAGATATTTGGACAACCTGGGATTTCTTGACTCCTTGAAAAATAACATTTCTTTTTTTGGGACGGAGGCAACGTTTGTTGCACATCACACGGTGAGATCAAATGGCCTCATGTGCCAGCCTTTTAAATTAATGTCAATGCATGTGTACTGTGTGTTAACAGTATCTTCTGCATTGCACGGCCACGTACAATGAAAAAAGGAGTTCATTTTTAAGATGCGAAGGGAATGAGGAAGGCGTGCGCCGAGGCGAAAGCTGAGAAGCTCGCCGGTGCTGAGAGGTGGGGAGGGCCGGCCGAGACAGAGGCGAGCCGGGCGGTGCAGGAGGAGAGGACAGCGGCAGCCATGGCGCGCGCTGACGCTTTCTTGCACAAGGTCGAACAGGGCGGGAGGAGGCAATCAGGGACTGCGATCCGAGGTGACGCGAACTCAGCTCTAGCACCGCCAATCGAGGTGTTAGGAACCAGCTAGATTGGGCGGAACTGACACGCGAACTGGGGAGACCGTTGAGAGGGGAAGGAAGAGGTGGTGGTGGTGGCGATCGGCGGGCGAGGCCGCTGGGCGGGCGCAGCGGGCGCTGGCGAGCCGCTGCCCCCGGGGGCGCGGGCGTGACGCCGGGCGGCGGCGGCAGGAGGCAGGGGGCGGGGCGCGTGGGAGAGAGGGAGAGCAGGAAGATTGAGATAAAATTCTTTATTTGCTTGTTGCCCCTCGAAAGACATGCACTCTTACTTATATAGCCCGGCTAGTGGGACTTGTATCTCAAGCAATCTCTAAAGGTTTCCTTATAGATTGGAATACCTTTTACAAGCATATCCTATTTATTTATTTTTCTAATAAGGGTCTCCCTTATAGATGAGATATCCCCTTGCACACCAAAACACCTAAAGATAATCTTAGATATTTTCCTCCTTTATTTCGAATTAATTGCGAAGAATCCGCTGGAGGGAGAGGCGGCGAGGGCGGGCGAGCCCAGGTGTGGGGCGGCTGAAGGGGCCGAGATGGGGACTAGAGGGGCGTGAATAGTCTTTACTAAAACTAATTGCGATGGCTAACCGAATATAATGCGGAATTAAAACTATTCGCTTAGCCAAGACTTCACCCCTCTAACTATGACTCTATATCACCTCACAAAAGATCCTACACAAAGCAAATGAGGTGATAAGCCTAGCTTGAGCTCCTAACCGATTCTATTGCAAGGTCACACAAACCTATGCACTAGTACTTCAAATAAGGATGAGCTCCTACACAATTCTAATGAGCAAAAGCACAAAGTCAATCCTAAGCTCACTAGATGCACTAAGGACAAGGCGACACATGCCTAACCCAAAGGCTCAAATTACTTAGCTACACAAACTAAGCAAAGCAATTAATAAGCTACACAAGCTAGTAATTGCAAGAGCTACTCCACAAGCACAAGCACAAGGTATATATGAATGTAAATATGAAGCTTGTGATTTGGAGAATGCAAACCACCGAGAAGAGTAGACAAGTTGACACCGGTGATTTTTTACCGAGGTATCGGGAAGCTTGCCAACTTCCTCTACTCCTCGTTGTGTCGACCAACACCTTGGGTGGTTCCGTCGGTGTTTCGCCTAGATGGTTCTTCGGTGTGATTCTCCGATCACTTGCCCCTCAAGGCACGCCCCGCAAGGCACCGCAAGTCACCACTCTCAAGTGAGCCTCTCAAGGCACCGAAAGACACCACACGCACAAGGGAGGTACTCACCGACACACTCTAGTAGTGTCGCTCTTCGCGATCCCCGCGAGGTGAGCACAAACCTCTCACAAATCCTCCCTTCGAGCACCGCACAATCTCCGCTGCGTGCTTCACGAAGTCTCTTGCCACCAAGCCGCCTAGGAGGTGGCAACCTCCAAGAGAAAAACAAGCACACCGGCTTGCAACACGATCACCTAGTGCCACGAATGCGATCTCTCAACGCGAATGCACTAGAATCACTCCTCACTTTGATTTGGATGAACACTATCAATCACAAGTGAGTGGGAGAGGGCTCTCAAGCACCACAACACAAGCCACCAAGGTCCAAGTGTGCTCAAGAACCAGCCATGGCCGGCCACCCCATCTATTTATAGCCACAAGCCAAAATAGAGCCGTTGGGGAGGAACATGCAATTCTGCACGAGTCCGATCGTAACCAACAAACCCAACCGACCAAAAATAGAATCCCTCGCATGTGTCCGGCCGGGAATCATGCGTCCGGCAGCATGCTTACGGTGCATGCGTCCGGTCACTCCCCCGAGAACAATCCCGAAAAACATGCTCTCTGTTTTTTTTACCGAACCACACACCGGTGCGCCCAAATCGATCCTGCATGCTTCCGGTCGCGGTCCGGCCACCATGTCCGGCCGCCGAGAGCTGCGAAATTCCGTCGTTGTGTTGCCGTTTCTTCTTAGCCTTTGCTCCAAACCGACTTCCGTCACTTGATTCTTGTTGCCGACACGTCGAAGAACACCCCCGACACATGTGTTAGCATTTTCAAACCATTTTCGTCAAGTGCGGAGTTAGTTCTTACCACGCCACTTGATCCTAACACATCGCAAAGTTAGATCGCCTCAAGTGTGGCACTAGATGACCGATATGCAAACAAGTTTACCCCTCTTGATAGTACGGCCATCTATCCTAAACCCGGTCATAAACTTCTCTAAGCACCAATGACCGGTGAAACGAAATGCCCTATAGGTTATACCTTTGCCTTGCGCATTTCCATTCCGCTCCATCTCCAAGTCGTTGATGCAACACATGCACCAACACGATCACCAAATGATATGATCCACTTCATATCATCACGTGACACTATTGGTCCATTGATCCGGACCTCACTTGCTCTTCACCGCTAAGTCGGTTTGTCCGGCGCCAAGTCTTGCCCAAGCTTCACCGCCTCACGTCCCATCGCTTCACCGCCTCGACTTGCCCCTTCACACTTGCAACTCAGTCCATCAAGCCAAGCCTTGTCTTGATCTTCACCACCTTGGTCACATGACTCCATGTCATGTCTCATATGCAATAAGCTCCTCCATTGCATCATCACATGTGAACTAATCTCCCCGTGTATTATCTTAATCACACATATTAGTTCACCTAATGTGTTGACACTCAATTACCAAAAACCACAAGGGACTATTCAATCTCCCCTTTTTGGTAATTGATGGCAACACTACAAAAGATATGGAATTGAAGATTAAATTCCAAGCTAGCATTTTATACAAGTATAAATTGTTAATTTGTTTGGATTTTATGTCACTTATCCAACATTTAAGCACTATGTCAAGATTTGGATAAGCACCATAAAACCCAACTTGGTAGTGATAACTCCCCTATATGTGTGCCAATTGATTTGAATTTAAGGTTTACACACATACATAAATATGAAAATTTTGGGAGGGTTAACACTATAAAGTGATGCTAAGGTATGTAGGATAAGCCTTTGAAACGTGATACCAATCGGAGTTGCACATTTGAAGTTCACCCTTAGCATCATCCATGTAACTAGACATACATCAAAACTCAAGATACCATGTAAGATCAAAGTTCACCCTTAGCATCATCCATGTAACTAGACATACATCAAAACTCAAGATACCATGTAAGATCAACATTATATGTAATGGCACTTGATTCATGTGAAAACATATATATGTCTAGCTACAACCTATGCATGCTAGTTATCATATCATCATTCAAGTTCTATGACTAGCATACACCACACAAGCATTGCATATAAAATTTAAAAACTTATGCAAATGCAAGCAAGCACATGAATATGCACATATCAAATGCAATCAATCAAGTTCATGAGCTTGCTCCCCAACTTATGTGCTTCTCATATGTCCAAGAATTTTAATCCTTCTCAATCCTTCAATGTTGCTCCCTCATGGTCCATGTCTATGTTCCATTCTCTCCCCATATTCATATCTTTGTTCCAATCTCTCCCCCTTTGTCATCAATTTCCATAAAAGGTATGCCTCTTTTGATACAAAGGGTGCGACTAGGGATAGATGGTTGAGTCTTGAATCTTCATTTTTATGGACACCACCATATATTGAATGACACCACTTGTAACCAAACATGTGGAAGCATGAAAACCACTTAGAAATGCCACATGTAGGTCACTTGTCGGATCTTTGACCTTGATACCTTGAGGTGGGTCACCTCCCCTATGTCAAAGCATATTTCAATCCACTGAACAACTTGAGTTCTTGTTGGTGAGGGTAGCTATCTTGATTTGAATTGATCACTTAAAGTTGAGGATCACTTGTGGAACCACCATTGATGTACTAGATATTACTTGACTTGACTATCACGTGAAGTAATACCACGTGTAAAGATGAGGTAATATTTTAGCCATATCTTGAAAACTTGCAATGTGGATGCCACTTGAAGAGATTTGTCAATTGCAACCCATTCTTGAAC
Organism: Hyparrhenia diplandra; assembly: GCA_015847255.1. NCBI lineage: Eukaryota > Viridiplantae > Streptophyta > Magnoliopsida > Poales > Poaceae > Hyparrhenia > Hyparrhenia diplandra. Next base: position 368,137 of record JADLZK010010508.1, on the reverse strand, counting down.
TAGATTATTTTCACGAGCTTCTTTCTTGATGACTTGAACTAAAATGAATTGCCTTAGCTTCCAAGTCCTTTTTGATCCAATGACAAGCTTCTTCACACCTCATGAAGGGTTATCTTGCCAATGTTGTACTTGTCACTTGATAGCATTCCAAAATAGATCAAGTACTTGGGATCACTAGCTCATGAACAAATTCATATACAAACCAGTAGATCATATAATCATTCAAGCAATAGTGGTAGCAATGAATTTAAAACTTTCATTTGTCATGTATGACCCTAATAAGCATGTACTATATGCACTAACCGCATACTAGTAAGGGATGAAATGATCATGCACATTACAATGATACCTTTGCTATCTTGGAGTAGAGGATAGTCAATATGATTCCAATTTCTCTCCGTAATAGCAATGTGAAGTCCATTTCTTTAGCTTGGTGAAGACCAAATATATATCAATATGAGTTCCATGCTTCACCCATATGAATTGAAAACCACTAATGATCAAGTGTACTATCTTTATGTTATGGTTGGCTTGCTTTCTTTTGATTTTTGCTTGCATAAGAGAATACTACTTGAATTTGCATGAATGTCTCTCTTTTGGGTGTTGCTTGCTTCTTCTTGATCAATCCTTTTGATTCCTTCAACTAAGCATCTTGAACATTCCTAGATCATCACTTCCATGTTGGCCCCTCCAAGTATCTCAACTTGTCAATCCCACTCATGGGCAGCACGCCCCTCTCTAGGGAGAAGTGATCTCACCAAGAACTATCCTTGACACTCACTTGAATTGAATTTGATTGATTGATCCAAATGATGGACTTGATATGATGAGTAAACTTGAGATCTTCTTTAAGTCCTTTTCTTTCTTCATGAAGAGATACAATGATCATTTGAACTCAAACTTGTCTCTCCATCTTGAGCTTGGTCTTGATCTCCAATTTGAGTACTTGATGTGTACAAAGTACACCCTCCAAATCAATGGCTTTTTTTACTCATTGCTTGTCATGCTTCTAACTCAATTCAAAACCAAACTTAGGTGCCTCAAACACTTATAATCATGATTCCAACTTGAGGACCTTTCAATTAAAGTGACTCTTGATCAATCCAATGTTTGTCACTTTACTCGGCAGATTTTGTACATCTCAAAGAATAAACCATATCTCACAATGTACTTGTTGAAACGCCATGAAATTTGGTGGAGATGTGCAACACTAAGTCATCTAGCAGCCATAAAAATTTGAGCTTCATACACCTTCAAGATTGCTACCAGATTTGACATCTTCCCACACTACCACATGCTGAAAACTGCTGCAACATAGTTGACAAGTTCCACTCCAAAATCGAAGTATCCCTTATCTTTTCATCACGAAAATTTTACAGCAACTTCTACAATAAGTATAGAGCATGCAAACCAAATTTCAAGCCAAACCAATAAGGTTTGAGCATCCAAACATGATTAAGGTCACAGCTCACTCGGAGATTTGAGCAATTGAGCTATGCTTCAAACAATTTGAATCAAACTTGATGCTAACTTGTTTGAATACTTTCACAAGACATATATCCATTCAATCCACTTCAAATTTGACTACTAAGCATTTGAACCATTTAAGCATCTCATAGCAAGCAACATATGCATATATATTCAATTCAATCAACTCATATGCACCCAAATATATGTGATCAACTAGGAGTATACCTTTATAGCTCATGATCATCCAATAGCAAGCTTCATCATAGATATGTTGCAAGCCTTCAAATATTCCAATAAATCACCACAACTAGAATTATTGCACTTGTTTCATGTAGCATTTTGGACTTCACTTGTCATGACTTGGCATTGGGATAAGAATAGCAATAAGCTTCAATACTTGACTCAATGGAATGATGAACAATGTGAACCCAATTGAATCAAGCCTCCAATGCCATGGTACCTACACACAATCATCCACTTTTTGATGGTACCCAAACTTGTTTGGGTCCTCTCAAGTTAGGTGCAACATACTTAGGCATTGCCTTAGTATGAATAGCGGGATGTTTTGCAATAGCAACCAATGAGGTACCATTGTCATCCTTTCTAAGCACATTATTATCACCAACTGAAACAGGCTTAGAATTATCACCTAGGGGACATGAATGAGCCATGTGTCCCCTTTCCCGGCATGAGTAGCATCTTCTCTTTTGTTGAGCCCATTCTTCCTTGCTCATTCGATGCTTCTCCTTGCCTTGCCTCCTCCGAAAGGTCCTAATGGCTAGAGGGGGTGAATAGCCTATTAAAATTTCTACAAACAACACTAAGCAAGGCGGTTAGTAAATAAGACGGCGTAGCACAAATGCAAATGCTTCAAGCTAGTTACGCAAGCCTCCTAGCAATTCTAGCAATTCTAATATCTCTAATCACAAGCAAAGGCTAGGTTGCTAAGTCACTCCTAGGTGGACAAGTAATTCTAACTAATTCTACCACTAGGAGCTACCAAGGCTAAACTAGCTACTCAACTAAGCACCCTAACAAGTATACTAACAAAGTAATGCGAAAGAGTGCTAGAATACAATACCACCGCTGAGTGTAGAGGATGAACCCAATCACCGTGGTGCAATGAGAAATCTCCAACGAGCTCAAGACAATAGACACGATGATTTTTTATCGAGGTTCACGTGCTTGCCCAAGACGCTAAGTCCTCGTTGTGGCGACACACTCACTTGACGTTGCTAAGCTTAATGGCCGGTGCCAAATCCCCTATGGGAGCTCAAGCAACAATCACAAGAGAGGGCCAACAAACCACGAGCAATCCACTAGTGCTCCTTTCGCGATCTCCCGCGGGGTAAGGAACGACCCCTCACAATCACCACCGTGTGGCCTCAAACAAGCTCCACTTGAGCTCAACACGCCTCTTGCTCCAAGCCGCTAGGAACCGGGCAAATTCCCAAGATAACAAGAATCTCGCGGCTTCTCCAAGGATGAAGTGCTTCTAAATGCAACCGATGCAAGCAATCACTTCTATCACTCTCAATCTCACCAAGAATTCGAATTATGGATGGAGAGATGAGTGGAGAGGAGTCTCACAAGCTCACTAGCAAGTTAGAGTGTTCAAATGTGCAAGAGAGAGCTCCAAATACCGGCCATCCAAGTATATATAGAGCAACCCTCGAAATAGAGCCGTTGCTCTAAAAATTGCTTTCTCATGGGGGTGATCGACGCACCGACCGGAACCACTAGCGGGTCCGGCCGCGAAGTCCGGTCCGCGAGTCCGGCCACGCCTTCCGTCACAACAGACAAGGCATGGGCCCACGGCCGGGCGCCCTCCTTCGTAAGGCGTCCGGCCGCTGGTTCCGTCAAGACCGAAGCATCCGGTCCAGGGTCCGGCCACCGCCCCGCAAAAACCCGCCGCAGGGGCTCTTTCGCCAGATGCACCGACCGGGCGCCCGGTGAGAGGCGTCCGGCCGCACCCGCCGTGCATCCGGCCACCCCGAACAGTTTGCTTCCCATCTTCTTCTTTGCTCTTTGCTTCAAACTTGCTTCGCCTCTTGCCATGGGTTGCCAACACGTCCAAGATGACCACGTTATCACCAATGTTAGCACGTCCGAGATGTTAGGCAAGATCGGGTTAGTGATCTCATGTCCTAAATGCAATATGCAAGTCAATTGGACTTAGAAGCACTTCATGCAAGGATTGTCGCGGCATCTCCTCTTGATAGTCGGCCATCTATCCTATAATGTGATCACACGCCTATCGTGTCTTGATCACCAAAAGGAAAACCCTATCAAGATACCTTTGCCTTGATCTCCCGGTTCCTCTCAAGTTTATCACCGAGCTTGACGATCCATCAAGTCCACCGACATTGTCCATGTTCATGATCATCATGCTCCTTGTCATCAATCTAATCCTTTTCTTAAAGTCATCACTTAGAGCAAAGGATTAGTCCATAAGTGTCGCCATCAATTTCCAAAACCAAACAAGAGATTTCAATCTCCCCCCTTTTTGGTAATTGATGACAACCAACTCACAAAGATAAGAAATAAATTCAATTTAACTTGAATTGCTTGCCCATTAGAGTTTTGAACAAAAGTCAAGAAATGGACAATCATTTTCAAGGTTCGGTCTTGGTAGTAGTAGCTCCCCACATATGTGCTTCCATGTGTTTGGATCAAGTTGGCACATATGTAAAGATAGAAACCTTTGGGGAGAGATACTAATACCAAAGAGATGCTAAGGTTCTAGAATTTGGACCTTTGAAGCGTGAAACCATCGGAGTCCTTAGCATCATGTATCTAGACATTCATCAAAAACTCAACATACCCCATGAGATCAACATTATAGGCTAAGATGTGAGCTTTGTCTAGAAACATCCTATGCATGCTAGTTGGTCAAACACCAATCAATTTATGTAAAACTAGCATACACCAAGCAGTCATGTATATTAAATTTAAATTGCCAATGCAACATCTCATTATGATCATGCACATAAAATGCACAAATAGTCTATGAGCTTGCTCCCCTATTTGTGTGATCTTTTTCCAACATCTTTTGTGACTTATTTCTCCCCTTTGTCAACAATCACCAAAAAGGTGTAAATGAGAGAAATCAAGTCAATCAAAGTATCACATGTGGTCTCATCTAGATCACTTGCCTTTCCATGTATTCAAGTTTGAACCAAGGACAAGCTTTTTCACACCTCATATGCATAAGGGTTATCTTGCACCATGTTAGAATACCCATCAATAGCGCATTTTCTAGAGTTAACACTAGGATTGCAAGCACATAAACATGTCATATGCCACCACTAGTTCATAAAACCATTCAAAGCAATAGTGATGCCACACATACATTGAAATCATTTTATTTTCCATGAATGAGCCTAGTAAGCATGCATGATGGCTAGATGCACTAACAAGTCCTTAGCTATATATGAATGCCATGACAACCAACTTTTACCTTGGGGTTTGTCGAAGGAGAGGCATGTCATATGAGTGGGGTGCATCAACTCAAGTTGGAGAAGTCAATAATGTTCAATTCTCCCTTTAGCATGCAAAACCTTTTCTCATCAAGTGGCTTGGTGAATATGTCGGCTAGTTGATCTTCGGTGCCAATGCCCATGATACAAATATCACCCTTTTGTTGATGATCTCTTATGAAGTGGTGCCTTATATCAATGTGCTTTGTTCTTGGATGTTGAACCGGATTTTGGGTCATCTTCCTTGCACTTTCATTGTCACAATACAATGGGACTTTGTCAAATTTGAATCCAAAATTCTTCAATGTTGACCTCATCCAAAGCAATTGAGTGCAACAACTTCCCGCACTAATGTATTCGGCTTCGGCGGTTGAAAGAGCAACACTATTTTGCTTCTTTGAAGACCATGAAACTAGTGACCTTCCAAGGAATTGACATGTGCCACTTGTGCTCATTCTATTTATCTTGCACCCTCCATAATCGAATCCGAATATCCAATCAAATCAAACTTGGATCCCTTTGGATACCATAGTCCAACATCTTGTGTACCCTTCAAGTACCTCACAATTCTCTTTGTTGCCTTGAGGTGACTTTCTCTTGGATCGGATTGATATCTAGCACACATGCCCACACTAAATGCAATGTCCGATCTTGATGCGGTTGCATAGAGCAAACTACCAATCATGGACCGATATTTCTTCTCTGCTCAACCATGTTGCCACTAGGGTCGGGGTCTAAGCTTCCATTGGTTGCCATTGGTGTGGACATTGACTTGGCATCTTGAAGATCAAACTTCTTGATCATATCCTTGATGTACTTGCCTTGACTAATGAATGTGCCATTCTTCAATTGCTTGATTTTGAGACCAAGAAAGAATGTGAGTTCTCCAAGCATTGACATCTCAAACTCTTTTAGCCATCATCTTAGCAAACTCTTCACAAAAACACTTGGTTGGTTGACCCAAAGATAATGTCATCAACATAGATTTGCAACACAAACAAGTCATCTCCAATCTTCTTGGTGAAGAGAGTGGTTTTTACCTTGCCCATCTTGAACCCTTTAGAGAGGAGAAAATCTCTCAACCTCTCATACCATGCTCTAGGTGCTTGCTTCAAGCCATACAATGCTTTCTTCAACTTGTAGACATGGTTGGGATACTTGTCATCTTCAAAGCCCGGTGGTTGTTCAACATACACCAACTCATTGATGAAGCCATTCAAGAATGCACTCGTCACATCCATTTGATAGAGCTTGATATCATGTGCACATGCATAAGCAAGCAAGATTCTAATTGCTTCAAGTCTAGCAACCGGTGCATAGGTCTCTCCAAAGTCAAGACCCTCTACTTGAGTGTACCCTTGAGCTACTAACCTTGCCTTGTTTCTCACAACAATTCCATCTTGATCTTGCTTGTTCTTGAAGACCCACTTGGTGCCTATCACATTATAGTTCTTTGGCCTTTTCACCAATTCCCATACATCATTTCTCTTGAAGTTGTTCAACTCTTCATGCATAGCATTAACCCAATCCTCCTTTTTCAATGCTTTCTCAATGTTTTCCGGCTCTTCTTGTGCTACAAAGGCATGGTGAGCACAAAAGGATGCTAATCTTCTTCTAGTAACCACTCCACTATTAATGTCACCCATAATTTGATCAATTGGATGATCTCTTGCAATGTTGGATGGTTGCATCACTTACACTTGATGACTAGGATGAGTGGATGGACTAGCTTGTTGCTCTTGATCTTGATCATCATCTTGAATGCCACTAGTGCTAGCTTCATTTGCACCAATATCAACCGAAGTGGTAGGTAATGGAGTGTCATCATCATTGTTCACTTGTCTTGGCCGAATATCACCAATATCCATGTTCCTCATGGCATTCTCCAAGTTGGAACCACTCACATCATCATGATTTTCAACTTCATTTTGAGAACCTTGGGTTTCATCAAATTCAACATCATGAACTTCTTCAAGCTTGCCACTACCTAAGTTCCAAACTCTATATGCTTTGCTTGTGGTTGAGTATCCAACTAGGAAACCTTCATCACATTTCTTGTCAAACTTGTCCAATCTTGTGCCTTTCTTGAGAATATAGCATTTGCATCCAAAGACTCTAAAGTAACCAATATTGGGCTTCCTTCCATTTAGCAACTCATATGGTGTCTTGCCAAGCATTCCATGGCAATAGAGACGGTTGCTACAATAGCAAGCCGTGTTGATTGCTTCGGCCCAAAAGGAATGGCTAACATTGTACTCACTAAGCATTGATCTTGCCATTTCAATCAAGGTTCTATTCTTCCTCTCAACTACACCATTGGATTGAGGAGTGTAGGTTGGTGAGAATTGATGTCCGATTCCAAGCTCATCACACAACTCTTCAATTCTTGTGTTCTTGAATTCACTTCCATTGTCACTCCTAATCTTCTTGATGGATGTTTCAAACTCATTTTGTACTCTCTTGACAAAGGTCTTGAATAGCTCAAACACATCATTCTTGTCATGCAAAAAGAACACTCATGTGTATCTAGTGTAGTCATCAACTATGACAAAACCATACTTGTTGCCACCAATGCTAGAGTATGATGTTGGCCCAAACAAGTCCATGTGTAGCAACTCAAATGCTTTGCTTGTACTCATGATGCTCTTGATTGGATGTGCATTGCCATGTTGCTTGCCAGCTTGACATGCTCCACAAGATTTGTCCTTCTCAAACTTCACATCATCCAAGCCTCTAACCAAGTCATGCTTCACCAACTTGTTCAATTGCTTCATTCTAACATTTCCAAGTCTTCTATGCCACAACCACCCTTTGCTAGCCTTTGAGAGTAAACATGTTGTCAACTTGGCTTCTTTTGAGTTGAAATAAACAAGGTAGAGATCACCATATCTAAATCCCTTGAAGATCATATTGGCACCATCACCACTAACCACTTCAACTTCTTGACTTGTGAATATGCACTTGTACCCATGGTCACAAAGTTGAGAAACCGACAAGAGGTTGTAATCAAGATGATCAACTAGTAACACCTTTGACAAACTCTTCTCTTGGGTAATTGCAATCTTGCCTAACCCCAACACATTGCCTTTCTTGTCATTGCCAAATGTGATTGACTCATATTCATCAATCCCCTTGATGCTAATTGACTTTAACATATGAGAATCCCCGGTCCCGTGTTGAGTGCACCCACTATCCATTATCCAATGCTCTCCTCCGGCACGGTAATTGACCTACAAGACAAGATCAATTCTTCTTAGGTACCCAATGTTGCTTGGGTCCTTCAAGGTTAGTCACCAAGGCCTTTGGTACCCAAATGGCTTTCTTCTTTGAGCCCATCCATGGTGTACCAATGAACCTAGCACGAACACTATTGTTCTTCTTCACAAGCATATAGGAGTTATCAAGCTTGATGGAAGAGACATTGGTTTTCTTGTTCATGCACTTTGGCTCTAAATGACCAACTTGCTTGCAAGCTTTGCAATAGCTACCATTGTTCTTCACAAAACGAGTCTTGTGAGTTACAAGGGCGGCCTTGCCTTTCTTGGGGATATAGCCTAAGCCCTCGTTGTATAAGAATGCCCTTTGGCTACCCAAGCACATAAGCAAGCGGTCCTCACCACCATAGGCCTTAGCCAAGGAGTGATTGAGCTCCTTTACTTCCCTTTTCAAACAAGCATTCTCATGAATAAGCATTGGGTTGCTTGTATCTTCACTAGGGATGGATGTGCTAGTGATAATGCTAGTGGAGGTATCACACTTGGGAGATGATTCATCAACTAGAATATCACACATGATGTTAGCATTGCATGTACTAACATCTTCCACAACTTGGCACAACTTGTGCTCTTCTAGTAGAGAGGAGTGAGCTTTCTCTAACTTAGAATGAGACTTTTCAAGCTTCTTATGGTCTACCTTTAGACTCTCATAAGATGCCCGAAGGTCAGCAAGTTCTTGCTTAAGGCTCTTTGTTTCCTTATGCAAGCCCTTGACCTCCTTCCTACTTTGCTTGTACATGTCAATGCAATCATCAAGCATAATTTTCAATTCTTCCCTAGTGTGTTGTGGTTCCTCATCATCACTATCACTATCATCATCATCATCTTTAGTGATAGATTGTACCTTTGTGGCCTTAGCCATGAAGCATGATGAAGGAGTGTCGAAGAGGCGATCTTGTCATGCATGGCAAGGTGAGCTTGTCCCTTCTTCTTCTTGTCCTCCTCTTCATCACTTGAGGAAGATGAGCCATCACTATCCCACATAGCCACATGGGACTTATTCTTCTTCTTTGGCTTCTTCTCCTTCTCATTCTTGGTATCAATCTTCTTTCTTGCCTTCTTGATGCCCTTCTCATCATCACTCTCATATGGGCATTCGGCTATCAAGTGACAATCATCATGACACCGAAAGCACTTCATGTTGCCTTCATTCTTGTCATCCTTGGTCTTCTTTGATGATTGCTTCTTCTTCTTTGATGAGATGTAGCTCTTCTTCACATACTTGCCCAACTTCCTCACAAAGAGGGCCATGTGCTCATCAATTTTACTTCCACTTGTGGAAGCCTCTTCTTCATCATCACTTGACTCTTCTTTCTTTTTTCTTGCCCTTGGATGATGAGCTTTGCCTTGAGTGCCAAGCTTTTTTTGTCTTCCTTCTTCTCTTCTTCCTTGACCTTCTTGTTAAGCTTGTTGATGAGTTCTTGCTTCTTCTTGTCATCTCTATATGAATCATCGGTCATCACCTCATCAAGCAATTAGTTGGGAGTCAAATCCTTCAAATTTGACCTCACTAGCACGGTGATGAACATCCCAAACCGTTCGGGCAAGCATCTCAAGAACTTCATGTTGAAGGTTTTGTCCTTGATCTCTTCACCAAGTGCATTGAGATCGTTCACCAACACTTGCATGCCGTGGAACTTCTCCGGCACGCTCTCATCATCTTCCATCTTGAAGCTATTGAATTGCTCAAGCTTGATATAGGCTTTGGCTTGCTTGACCCCTTCGGTACCTTCATAGCATTCTTCAAGCTTCTTCCATATATCATGAGCAATGGTGAGATTCTTGACTTGCTCGAAGACTCGATCATTGAATGCCTCATGGAAAGCACTCACGGCCACATCATTGGCATATACCTTCTTTTCTTCGGCGGTGGTTGGCTCATTGGGTTTGGCCACCTCAAACTTGTTCTCCGTGACAACCCACACTTCTCTATTGATTGACTTGAGGTTTGCGGTCATCTTCACCTTCCAATACCCATAGTTTGTGCCATCGAAGGGTGGCGCCTTCTTGGTGTTGTTGACATGGAATGTCGTAGCCATTTTGTCACCGTTGGATGTTAAGCCACTCAAAATGCGGTGCCTCGCTCTGATACCACTTGAAAGGTCCTAATGGTTAGAGGGGGGTGAATAGCCTATTAAAATTTCTACAAACAACACTAAGCAAGGCGGTTAGTAAATAAGACGGCATAGCACAAATGCAAATGCTTCAAGCTAGTTACGCAAGCCTCCTAGCAATTCTAGCAATTCTAATATCTCTAATCACAAGCAAAGGCTAGGTTTCTAAGTCACTCCTAGGTGGACAAGTAGTTCTAACTAATTCTACCACTAGGAGCTTCCAAGGCTAAACTAGCTACTCAACTAAGCACCCTAACAAGTATACTAACAAAGTAATGCGAAGGAGTGCTAGAATACAATACCACCGCGGAGTGTAGAGGATGAACCCAATCACCGTGTGCAATGAGAAATCTCCAACGAGCTCAAGACAATAGACACGATGATTTTTTACCGAGGTTCACGTGCTTGCCGGCACGCTAAGTCCTCGTTGTGGCGACACACTCACTTGACGTTGCTAAGCTTAATGGCCGGTGCCAAATCCCCTATGGGAGCTCAAGCAACGATCACAAGAGAGGGCCAACAAACCACGAGCAATCCACTAGTGCTCCTTTCGCGATCTCCCGCGGGGTAAGGAACGACCCCTCACAATCACCACCGGTGTGGCCTCAAACAAGCTCCACTTGAGCTCAACACCGCCTCTTGCTCCAAGCCGCTAGGGAACCGGGCAAATTCCCAAGATAACAAGAATCCCGCGGCTTCTCCAAGGATGAAGTGCTTCTAAATGCAACCGATGCAAGCAATCACTTCTATCACTCTCAATCTCACCAAGAATTTGAATTATGGATGGAGAGATGAGTGGAGAGGAGTCTCACAAGCTCATTAGCAAGTTAGAGTGTTCAAATGTGCAAGAGAGAGCTCCAAATACCGGCCATCCAAGTATATATAGAGCAACCCTCGAAATAGAGTCGTTGCTCTAAAAATTGCTCTCTCTTGGGGTGATCGGACGCACCGACGGAACCACCGGCCCGGTCCGGCCGCGAAGTCCGGTCCACGGCTTCCGGTCACAACGCATAAAGGCATGGGCCCATGGCCGGCGCCCCCTTCGTCGCGTCCGGCCGCTGGTTCCGATCAAGACCGAAGCATCCATCCAGTCGTCCGGTCATCAAGCGTCCCGCAAAAACCCGCCCCCCGCAGGGCTCTCGCGCGACGACCGACCGGGGCCTTTGGTGAAGGCCCGTCCGCACCGCGCGCGTCCGGCCGCCTGAAACAACAGCTGCTTCTCCATCTTCTTCTTTGCTCTTTGCTTCAAACTTGCCGCCTCTTGCCATGGGTTGCCAACACATCCAAGATGACCACGTTATCACCAATGTTAGCACTTCGAGATGTTAGGCAAGATCGGTTAGTGCTCTCATGTCCTAAATGCAATATGCAAGTCAATTGGACCTAGAAGCACTTCATGCAAGGATTGTCGCAAAGATCCCCTCTTGATAGTCGGCCATCTATCCTATAATGTGATCACATGCTCTATCATGTCTTGATCACCAAAAAGGAAAACCCTATCAAGATACCTTTGCCTTGATCTCCCCGGTTCCTCTCAAGCCGATCACCGAGCTTGACGATCCATCAAGTCCACCGACATTGTCCATGTTCATGATCATCATGCTCCTTGTCATCCATCTAATCATTTTCTTAAAGTCATCACTTAGAGCAAAGGATTAGTCCACAAGTGTCGCTCATCAATTTCCAAAACCAAACAAGAGAAAAAACTTTATTTTCTTAGCTTGAATCTTGCTCATCATCTTGGCATCTTGGATATGAGTTGGATGCCTTGCTCTTGCCTTGCCACCCCTTCTTGTCTTCTTTTTTGTCATCTTCAAGTCATCAACTTTATCATTAAGATGGATCTTGACTTGATCTTGGGGCTTGTTTTCTAGCTCAATTTGTTGCTTTGGTTGAGGCTCTTCTAGTTGCTTCACCAATTGTTTGGTTGGGCACATTGAGGTGAGATGACCCCATGTGCAGCACTTGAGGCACTTGACATGCTTGAGCCTCTCTTCTTCCTTCTTCAACTTGAGCTTTTCTTCATTTGGGCAAGCCTTAGCAAGATGTCCCACTTCATGGCACCGATAGCACATGGAGTGATATAGCTTCCTTTGTTGAAGCCTCTCCATCTTCTTTGCTTCTTTTCCTTTGCCCTTTCTTTTCGGCCTTTGTCACCCTCCTCTCAAATCCAAGGCCATGCTTGTCACCATAGTATCCTTTGAGACTTCAAGATTTGCTCAAAGGTGACCTTTGAATTGTAGCACCTCTCAATCTTGGCTATCAAGTTCTTCATTTCCTTTTTGAGCTTTTTGTTCTCCTTCAAAAGGTTAGTCTCACAAGACATAGAAGTAGAACAAGCATTTAAATGTGAAGAGCATGATATATCAAGTAAATCATCATAAGAGGTGGATACATTCTTCTTACCTACATCACAAGGGTTAGCACAAATATGTGATTGATCATTTGACCCAAGTGATGAACTCTCACTAGTTTTAGATTTTTCATTTAAAAACTTCTTAGTGAGAAAGGCATGGTCTTGCACCAAGTTATCATGAGTAACACTAAGTTCCTCATGAGTCAATTTTAGCACATCATGTGAACAAGTAGTAACATAAAGTAGATGCTCTTGTTGTTCACATGTTTTCTTTAGAAAAGAGATTTCATTTTCCAAATTCAAAGTTTTTGCTTTCTCATTTTCTAAAGACATGGTCATGCTAGCAAGTCTACTAACAAGCTCATCATAAGAATCAACATGATCAATCACATTGTCATTTGATACCTTTGTGTCACCTAGTGACATGAGACAATGTGTCGTAGTAGTAGATGGGCTTGTGGTAGCATTATCTTCCGACCATGAACCATCATCATTGCTATCAAGTGTGCTTGAGGTAGAATCATCACTTGCAACACTTGATGCATCATCATCATTCTAGTCAAGTGAACTTGGTGTAGAATGATCATCATCATCACTTGACCATGAGGTGGAGCAATCTTACTCAACATCCTCATGCATCACCTCCTTTGGCGCCTCATCATCAAATTCACCATCATCCCATGTTGAGGCATCACCAAAGGTGCTTTTGATGGATTCCCACAACTCATGTGCGGATCCTTTGAGGTTCACCTTGCTAAGGACATCACAACTCAAAAAGCATCGGTTAGATAACAAAATGCATCACAATCATGTTCCATTATTTTCCTTTTGAAACCTAGCAAGATTTTTGGGATCAACAACAAGTTCAAGACGCTTTGTGACAACCCACCAAGCTATAGGTCCCATGGCACGCAAATCATCAAGAATATGGTGTTTCCACTGTGCAAAGTGTGTGCCATCAAAAATATGTGTGTCACTCAAACAAGCATCATCAAACCCTCTAGTTTTCCATCCTCTCGGGTCGGTTAAGACCACTAAATGAGAGACCACGGCTCTAATACCACTTGAAGGGTCGAGATGGGGACTAGAGGGGGTGAATAGTCCTTACTAAAACTAATTGCGATGGCTAACCGAATATAATGCGGAATTAAAACTATTCGCTTAGCCAAGACTTCACCCCTCTAACTATGACTCTATATCACCTCACAAAAGATCCTACACAAAGCAAATGAGGTGATAAGCCTAGCTTGAGCTCCTAAACGATTCTATTGCAAGGTCACACAAACCTATGCACTAGTACTTCAAACAAGGGTGAGCTCCTACACAATTCTAATGAGCAAAAGCACAAAGCCAATCCTAAGCTCACTAGATGCACTAAGGACAAGGCAACACACGCCTAACCCAAAGGCTCAAATTACTTAGCTACACAAACTAAGCAAAGCAACTAATAAGCTACACAAGCTAGTAATTGCAAGAGCTACTTCACAAGCACAAGCACAAGGTATATATGAATGTAAATACGAAGCTTGTGATTTGGAGAATGCAAACCACCGAGAAGAGTAGACAAGTTGACACCGGTGATTTTTTACCGAGGTATCGGGAAGCTTGCCAACTTCCCCCTACTCCTCGTTGTGTCGACCAACACCTTGGGTGGTTCCGCCTGTTTCACCTAGATGGTTCTTCTGTATTTCTCCGATCACTTGCCCCTCAAGGCACACCCCGCAAGGCACCGCAAGACACCACTCTCAAGTGAGCCTCTCAAGGCACCGCAAGACATCACACGCACAAGGGAGATACTCACCGACACACTCTAGTAGTGTCGCTCTTCGCGATCCCCGCGAGGTGAGCACAAACCTCTCACAAATCCTCCTTTGGAGCACCGCACAATCTCCATTGCGTGCTTCACGAAGTCTCTTGCCACCAAGCCGTCTAGGAGGTGGCAACCTCCAAGAGAAACAAGCACACCGGCTTGCAACACGATCACCTAGTGCCACGAATGCGATCTCTCAACGCGAATGCACTAGAATCACTCCTCACTTTGATTTGGATGAACACTATCAATCACAAGTGAGTGGGAGGGCTCTCAAGCACCACAACACAAGCCACCAAGGCCCAAGTGTGCTCAAAGAACCAGCCATGGCCGGCCACCCCATCTATTTATAGCCACAAGCCAAAATAGAGCCGTTGGGGAGGAACATGCAATTCTGGCGGGGCGACCGGACGCGCCGACCGGGACTCATGCATGAGTCAACCCAACCTGCCAAAAATAGAATCCCTACGCATGCGTCCGGTCAGGGAATCATGCGTCCGGTGCATGCTTCCGGTGCTTGCGTCCGGTCACTCCCCGAGAACAATTCCGAAAACATGCTCTCTGTTTCTTTGACCGGAACCACACACCGGTGCGTCCGGTCGATCCTGCATGCTTCGGGTCACGGGTCCGGCCACCACGTCCGTTAAGCCTCGAAGGCGAAATTCCGTCGTTGTGTTGCCGTTTCTTCGCCTTTGCTCCAAACCGACTTCCGTCACTTGATTCTTGTTGCCGACACGTCAAAGAACACCCCGACACATGTGTTAGCATTTTCGAAACCATTTTTGTCTAGTGCGGAGTTAGCTCTTACCACGCCACTTGATCCTAACACATCGCAGTTAGATCGCTCAAGTGTGGCACTAGATGACCGATATGCAAACAAGTTTACCCCTCTTGATAGTACGGCCATCTATCCTAAACCCGGTCATAAACTTCTCTAAGCACCAATGACCGCAAAATAAAATGCCCCAGAGGTTATACCTTTGCCTTGCGCATTTCCATTCTCGCTCCATCTCCAAGTGCCGATGCAACACATGCACCAACACGATCACCAAATGATATGATTCACTTCATATCATCACGCGACACTATTGGTCCATTGATCTTGACCTCACTTGCTCTTCACCGCTGCGCCGGGTCCGTCGGCGCCAAGTGTTGCCCAAGCTTCACCGCCTCCACGGTCCCATCGCTTCACCGCCTCGACTTGCCCTTCACACTTGCAACCAGTCCATCAAGCCAAGTCTTGTCTTGATCTTCACCACCTTGGTCACATGACTCCATGTCATGTCTCATATGCAATAAGCTCCTCCATTGCATCATCATATGTGAACTAATCTCCTCTCGTATTATCTCAATCACACATATTAGTTCACCTAATGTTGACACTCAATTACCAAAAACCACAAGGGACCTTTCAGCAGCGCAGCCGCTCCTCGGCCACGGGCGGGCCTCTCATACCTTCCTCGATTTCCTGGGTCATGACACCAAGCCTTGGCTAGCGCGCGTACGGAGGCTCCAACAGGCCAGGCTAAAGTCCAAAAACAACGAACCAAACAAGCCCGAGTTGGCTCCAGGAAGCCAAGGCCAGGGTTGGCCACCCAACCAAACAGGCCCTATATGTTTCGCTCAATCTTGTCCACACTTCACTTGCACGATCCAAGTCTTTGATGTCCTCAAATATCTTGGCATCGATGGCATTGTATATGGTGTTGAGTGTCATTTGGTTGCACGTTCTATTTGCTCTAACTTCATCGGTGAGCTTGGTTGGATCAAGAATGACAAAATCATTTTTGGTGACCTCCAACACTCTTTCATGTATAGAACCAAAACACATAGTCATCTTCCTCTTCTAAGATCAAAAGAACTCTCACCATCAAAGTGAGGTGGCTTTCTCCCAATATGGTTGAACACTATAGTAGCCATATCTTGCACCGAAGGGTGTTAATCCTTGCTCAAACGATGACCACGGCTCTGATACCACTTGAAAGGTCATAAATAGCTAGAGAGGGGGTGAATAGCCTAATAAAAATCCTACAAAATCACTAGAGCAACTAGTTAGTCAATAACAAAGTGTAAATGTGTTTGTTCTAGCTCTACTTGTCGGCAAACCTCCTAATATCAATTCTAGTTGCTAGAGTCTCTAAATCACACAAGTGCTAAGTCACTACTCTACCAACTAGGTGAATAAGACAATTACTCTAACAAACTAACTATCTAGCACTACACAAGCACAAGATATGTAGCAAAGTAAATGCAAGGTAGAGAGTAGGTGTTATACCGACGTGTCGAGGTGAGTCAACCAATCACTGGAAGATGATATCACAATAAGATCACGATGAAGCCAATCACCGGAGACAATCAATCACACAAAGGATGACACAAGATTTTTCACCCGGTTCGCTTGAGCACCCTTAAGTTACGCTCCGTTGTGTCGACCGTCTCACGTGTGGGTCAAGGTGGCGCCACGCCTTGCCAATCACTAGGCAACTTGACACCAAGCAAATGAGGGGTAACTCAATGACACGAGCAATTTACTAGAGTATGAATTTTGGCACTCTGCCGGAGAAGATCACAAACCCCTCACAAATCAACCTGAGGTGGGCAAGAACAATCACCTTCTCTTCCCAATGCCTCCAACAATCTCTAAACTGTTTAGTAGTGGTGCTCTCCAAGAGTAATAAGAAATTCACAATGGCAATCACCACCTAGTGACACGAAATGAATCACAAATGCAATGCACACAAGGTTTTCCCCAATCTCCTCTCAATAGCAAAGAATCCACCATGCAAATGAATAGGAGAGGGAAGCAATCTTCTTGGAGCTCTCAAATCGATCTCTAACACAAGCTCCCTCAATTGATTTCAACTCAAATCAATAGATCGAGAGAAAAGAAAAAATGAGAGCTAGGGTTTGTAAGAACAAATACACGGGAATGAAGCTCACTTTGTATTTTCGAGTTAGGCAAGAGAGAGTGCATAGAGGGAACAGCTCACTTTTTACACTTTGGAATCAGCAGGTCCAACGGCTAGGAGCAGGCCTCCCCACGCTCCTCTAAAACGAGCAGAAAAACGGCAGTAGCGGCACCTCTCGGTTCTCAACCGCCGGCGGCGGAGATTTTTGTTCAAAAGAAAACGGACCAGTCGGCGCTCCTTCGATGCGGTGCAGAATGGACCATTTTTTTAAGGCGATCCGGAACGGACCCGTTCACGTGCTCAAAAAGCGGACCCGGTGCAGACTTTACAAGCAGCAGCTAGCACACCGGGCGGGCGTGCTGGCGCCGACCACCTGTTGGTGGAAGGCGCCGACCACCCCGGCGGCCCGAATAACGGCCCACGAAGGCCCGCCCCCGCGTTGCCGTCGTCTACCTCGCGCCTCCATCGTCTTCCTCGCCCCCAACTCGCCGCCTCGCCCCGCCGCCGCCCGGCGCCCTAGGGCTCGCCGTCGAGCTCAGCGAGCCCTAGGGGCGGCGGCGGGCCCGCCTCCTCCCCTCCGCCTCTCTTCTTCTACCCCGCCGGCAAACCCCAACCCCAGCCGCCATTGACGCCGCCGCCTCGAGCCGACCTCGCCGCCATGGAGGACCTTCACGCCCCCGCCGCCTACCCATACCCACCGGATGAGTCCGCCCGCCCGGCTCGGCGCGCCCTACGCCGCCCGAGCTCACCGGGCCGGCCGACCGCCGACCACCGCCCGTGTGTCGACGGCCACCGGCCAGGCCGGCCGGGCCGGATACTAGAGCCGGGGAGGTATGGAGGGGGGAGGGAGCTCGCCGAATCACGACCTCGCCGGAACCCTAAAGCCACGGGCCTCGCCGAACCCTAAAGTCACGGCCTGGCGTCGCCGCGTCGCCGTCGTCGCGTACTCCGGCGTCGTCGCCACCGCGGTGGGGCGCGGGGAGGAGGAGGAAGAGGGGGAGAAGGTTGTCGTCGCCGTCGCGGCGACCGCGCGTGGGGGAGGAGGAAGACGGAGGGAGGAGAGAGGGGTTTGGGCCACGTGGGCCAGGCCGGGCTGCGTGGGCGAAAAGGCCGAAAAAGTAGAGGGTGGTTGGCCTGAGGTTCCGCCGACCGGTCGGCGCCGCGGAAGATTCTTTAAGCACCAGGCCATGGCCCAAGTCGAAGAAGGAGGCGGCCTCCAGCACAGGCCTAACCCAACAGCATGACGAGCCAGCCCATACGTCAAGCTAAGGTAGCGCTCAGTCAACTTGCATGCAGGAGCAACAGAAACGTCCACGAAGCTCATCTCCTTTTCATTCTCACGCACGAGACAAATAGTCAGCATGCACATTTCTATAATTAACCATAACTGCGGGTCCCAGGCCATAAGTAGCAAATGCAAAGCACGAAGGCCTCCATTCGCATTTTCTTTCCTCTGCATGTAGCAATGAGCGGCCGACTCTCGTGCTCCTCTAATTCTCATCCAAATATTCAACAATTCTTCATTCAAATAATATGTCATCATATCCAAATATGTCAATCCTTTTGACTTTTTGAGCATAATAAGATGACATTTTTTCCAAGCTTTTTCTAAAGAGTTTGCAATTTGCAATTCAAATTAGTGGCACTAAGTGAGTAAAGCAATTATAGTTTTAAGCCTCTTTATAGTACGGCGATTCTGAACCTAAATCACTAACACCCTCAATGGTGTCTTGAGTGTAAAATCAAAATGGCCTTATGGTTATAGCTTTGCATTGGACCCATTTTGATCCTCGAATCCACTCCAAGCGAGCACTTGATCATATTTTGGATCACCTCAATCCATCCACCATGACCACCATGCTCCACACTTAACTTCCAATCTCCAACTAATCAAGCACTTAGCATAGAGAGATTAGTCCCAGGATGTCATCAATTATCCAAAACCAAACTATAGATGTTCGGGAGGGCGCCACCAGGGGGCGCAGTGAGGGGAGGAGGGGAGGCCCGCGCGTTTGCATACTAGGATGTTGCGTGGGTGAGGAGGTTATCTCCATGCTCGTTGCGCCGCAGATGAGGAAGGGAAGAGGGGAATTGGGGGCTCCCCAACCGGATCCACCTGGGAGTGCCCCACCAGATGCGTCGGTTGTGTGATAAGGGAGAGAGTATAGGCGCGCAGCTGCCGCCACCCCATGTGCCGCCACAGGTAGGGCTTGCTGCTATCAAGGGAGGAGAGGCACGTGCCATCAAGAGAGGAGAGGGAGAGGGAGGCCAGAGGGAGAGGGAGGCAAGCGTCTCGAAATACATATTTGCCATCCTTAGGTGGTGAGTGGTATATAGAATAACATGTCAGCGTAAGACACCAACCTTAATAATGGTAAATATGTAAAAGCCCCGAGCGTCTCGCAGTGGGAGAAGAAGATGTGCGTCTCGAGTGAGAGGGAGGCGAGCGTCAGCTCGGTGAGATAAAGTTGGGTGTCGTCGGAGGGGAAATGTGGTGCAGGAGAGGGATGAGGGAGGGAGGGAGATTGGTAAGTGAAGACCAAAACCCTAGCCATAGTATATATACATGAGTGTCATATCATGGTGAGATGCTACCTTCTGGGCCTCAATTTATGGTGGCGGGCTTTATAGACACCACCGTGGCACCACACACACAAAGGATATCGATATCCGTCCATAAGCGCGCAGCGGTGTACAAGCCCTTGGACCATTGATGTCTACGGAGTCCATAAACCCTTTCACCGGTCTAAGGTTTGAAGACATGTTAGTTTGATAATAATTGATTTGTTATTGCTTTGCAATACAACTAAAATTCTGTGGAAATTATAGGTTTTGTCAATTTCAGCTATATGGGATAAAAATCTAAACTTAAATTATCGGGTGCTTGAAATCAGTAATTACTCACTAATAACACCTGAATTCCTATTAGCTCGCCGACCCCGAAATTTTCAGGTTACACGAATAGCCCTACAGATTAAAGAGAGAATCGTCAGGTCGAATATCACACTCAGGCAAATGTTGCTACTATTTTAAAATATATAATTTTCACATGTAAGAATGAACAATTTCTTTAAATTCTGCAATTACTCTGTTAAACTAATGCATGCATATGCCCTGTTCTCGTACGTAGATCGCTCGATTATTATATTCTGCAACTGAAACATGAAATCCAATGCATTTGATCTCAACCATGATAGCAGGCATTGATCATATAGCTTGTTTCAACAACAGGTATCAGGAATGGCCTCCTTCATGGATTTTGACGACGGTAATGGAGTGCTACAAAAACTCATTCTTAAATGCGGTGGACTTCCTAAAGTAATAGTGGCTGTAGCTGGATTATTGGCTACAAAGAGAGTCACGTGGATGGACACTGCAGATTGTATCAGTGATAAATTTATGGAATATCTACAGACCAAACCGGAGTTTGATGGTCTAGGGAACTATTTTGTTCGATGCGCTCCTACTTCCGGAAATGCCCGGATTTCCTCATGCCATGCATCCTCTACCTGTCAGTCTTCCCTGGAAACCGCATTATTCGGCGGAGGCGACTAGTAAGGCGGTGGATTGCAGAGGGATACTCCAGAGACAGCCATGAAAGATCATCTGAGGAGGAAGGGGAGAATATCTTCTCCATGCTCCTTGATCTGAACATAATCGAGCAATTACCACCAGTATTCAATGGCACAAGCATGGCCTTGTGCCAGGTCAATGGTTTCATCCATGAATACATCATATCACGGCAAATGGAAGAGAACCTGCATGTGTTCAAACTGGAAGGTAGTTGCACCCTGAGCACCCAACGCACAGGGCGTCATCTTACCATATCGGAAGGCTGGGACAGAGAAAGCAGTGTGTTCAAAAACATTGACTTTTCCATGCTACGGTCACTCACAGTGTTTGGAGAATGGAAATCATTCTTCGTTTCCAAAGGTATGGAGCTTCTTCGAGTTCTAGATCTAGAGGGTGTATCAGGGGTAACGGACGATGATCTGGAGGAGATCCTGAAGCATCTGTGTCACCTCAAATTCCTCTCCCTCCGAGGATGCATTGAGATCCACCGTCTACCAGGCTCCTTGGGTGGTCTGCGGCAGCTCCAGACTCTAGATGTCAGACATACCTCCGTTCGCAGCATTGAGGCAAACACCACCAAGTTAGAGAAGCTGCAGTACATTCGTGCTGGAACCACCACCGCCATACCACCCCACGCGTCCATGCTCAACTGGCGTGGCCCCCGAATAGGTGTCAAGGTGCCTAGAGAGTTTGGGAAGCTCACAATGCTGCACACACTTGGTGTTGTCAACGTTCGTTCTTCGAGGCGGAGAGACATCCTGAATGAGATAAAGAAACTAACACAGTTGCACAAGCTCGGGGTGTCCGGAATCAACAAAAGAAACAGTTACAAGTTTTTCTCTGCAATCTCGGACCATGTCCATTTGGAATCCTTGTCAGTACAGATCGACACGGACAGTGAAGATTGCTTGATAACATCCCTCTCCAAAACCTAACCGAAGTGAGCCGGGCTTTGGAGAACCTGCAGAGCCTTAAGCTGTATGGACTTTCAACCAAGTTACCAGAATGGTGCGGCTGGCTTCCCAGTATCAGAAAGATTCATTTGGAGATGGCTACATTAATGCACCAGGGCATTGTGCAACTCGGCGAGCTGCCAGAACTATCCGTTTTGCGACTTTATCTTACTGACCACGATGATCTCCAGTTTACAACCATTGTGAATGGAGTCGAAGCTCGCTCATATCGAAAGGTCAAGATTCTGAAGATTTACAGCTATCAACCATTGCATGGTACTTTTGGATCAGAGACAATGGGAAACCTTGAGGTCCTGGAGCTTGGCTGCAGTAGTGACGTCTTTGGTTGGCAATCCTGCAGGTTCTCTGGCCTAAATAATTTACGGAAACTCAAAGAAGTCGTGGTTAAGGGTTCCTTAGACGAAGCAACCGTAGCATATCTGAAACAGCAATTAGACGAGAACCCAAATCGACCTGTTTTGAAGGTGGAGGAGTTCTGATGAGGAGAAGATCCAGAGGACCATTCTCAAGAGTAATGATCATATGCATTTCTCCACCCTCTGGGTCCGTACATCTTCTGCAAATCAGTTTGCACTTTAAGTCTGTCAAACTAGCAAGAGGCTGACACAAATAGGGCACTAGCTATATATTGTTGTCTTTCTTTCGACTTTTTTTCGGACTTATCATGTGGTCTTGCAATTGCTACTTATTATGCCAAAACAAGGTAGTCTTTAATTTTTTTTTTCCACTTATCAGAGCGCTTTCATAAAGGGACGTCACATACATGCATGACAACGTCAGGCTAGTCCAGCTTGCCTGCAAGAAACTCCATACCAGAAGGTCGCCAACAATTCTTATGGAAATTTACATTGCAAAGTGTTAGTGGCAGCATGGAATTAAGGATAGGAAGCATTGGGGTAGGGTTGGAGAATTTGGGATTGAGGAACAGACGAACAGCACGAGAGGGATTGAGGTGGTTCGACGATGAATGATTAGAAGATTCGAATTGGGTTTACAAATTTGATAACCTTTCCCTCTCACTCTCTCGGAGTTTATACTCGTTACAGCTGGACTCGCGCACGCAGACGCTCACGCCCATTCCTTCCCAAAGACGCGCTTGTTGGGCTTCCTGGTCCGGCTTCCTTCTTGGGTTGTTGGGCTGGATCGTTGGTGTCGTCGACTGGGCCAGGATTGCTAACACAAAGGCTTTTGATACAGCCATGGATCTTCGTTCTGGAGGTGCTTCGTCACATGGGCTCTGGTTTGAGATAGAGAAACTGGATTTCTATCATTCTGTCAACTTCGAGTACGAAAATCCTGCTAGATGGAGAATTTGCCCATGCGGTGTTCGCCAGGCCGGGTGATCCTCTGTCGCCAATGTTGTTTGTGATAGTCATGGAGGTCCTAAACCGTTTCATGCGTTGGCCCGGTGGGTAGAGCAGCAGCAGCTCATTGTTGTTGTTTTTTTCTTTTTGTTTAACTAGCAAAAATGCCCGTGCGTTGCTACTTTACACACATGATTTATATAGTATGATTATCATAACGATTGTAATAAACTATCTTAATTGAGGTAACTGGGATTATAATTAAGACCCACTGTCCTTAGCTTGAGTAAATGCTGGAGACACTGTGAGAAGATAGGCGCGATTGGGTCACCCAACTTAATCACTAAGGACAAGCTAGGCAATAGCCGTTGCCAAATTTTAAAAGGCAAAACAAAATTTCATCCAAGTACATGTCCTTGAGGAGGGACGTATCACTTGATGGTATGAGTTGTAATGTTGCCATGTGTCTCCTTTTATTAGCCTCCCCCGCCCGCCGGCTCAAAGCCTTCGATTCGAGGTGGGACCAAACTCCAGTAACAGCACACGTGCATTCACAGGCGGCTAGATAATTGGCCGGTTTAGGGATTAGGCTAAGATAAATTCAGCATCAGCGCATGCGCATGTGCCTCTTTTAGTTACCTGGGCCTTTTTTTAGAGCAATTGGCGTCACGCACGTCCATGCTGGCCCAGACACCCCGTGCGCAGGGCCTTCCTCACTCCAAGTTCCGGAGCCCATGTACACCGCAGCGGCGCCACGCCGTTTCCGTTTTCCATAGTCCGCTTTGTTTCCCAGACATGCACGTTGAGGGTACGTGTACGTCCGCCTCAGACTCGACGGACGGCAGATTGGCAGAAAACGGGATGGCAGAAAACGTGGGCAGAAAAAGAGTGGAAAAAAGAGGTGGTGCTTGAAATTTTCTCTTTATTAGTAGGTATAGATATAGATTATGAGGACATGAACAAACACGGCCGCATGCCCGCATCAAAGTTTATTTTACACAAGGCCGTATCCAAGTTTAATTTGCAGAGACTGTAAATGATTGATTGTCGTCTACTCCGTAAATGACAAGAGGTAAATTATTTCGCCACAGCCCCTAAAAAAGGTGCGATGTGACCATGCTTCGTCACTGGCAATTTTTTCTTAAGACTCCCGTAGGGTTAGTTTGACACTCCTTACTGAAGCTTTGAGCTTACAAGTGCGCCTCTCTGGAGTCTGGACTCACCTCAACAACATACTAGGCGTTAAACAGGCATTCGTAAAAGTAGCCTGGAGTTCTTTAGACAGGCATTCATAAAGCAGCCTGGAGACCTCAACAACTGAGTCGCCAGGTTTCAGACAAGAGTTTTAACTGTTTTATTAATGCGTCAAAACTTGAAGCTCGCCTCTAGATTTGTGGACATGATGTGTGTAACCAGCTTGTCAATGGCGAGGCACGACGACCCGCCCTTGCCGATGCACTCCGCCGCCGCCTTCTTCAGCTCGCCGGCCCTGGCCCTCATCTCGGTGCCGTCCGCACCAGTCACGAGCCGGCGGATAGCCGCCTCGACGCTGCCCCTCTCGAGCTCGCCGCCGACCTCGAAACCCACCCGCCACACGTGCTCCACGTACCTCGCGTTCCCCGTCTGGTCGCCGAAGTAGGGGCGGCACAGCATCGGCACCCCTTCGCAGACGCTCTCTATCGTGGAGTTCCACCCGTTGTGCGTCCAGAACCCGCCGACGGCGTGGTGGCGCAGCACCTCCTCCTGCGGCGCCCACGCCACCACCATGCCGCGCCCGCGCGTCGCGGCCTCAAACCCCTCCGGCAGCAGCTGCTGATGTTGCTGGCTCTTGCACCCCCCGCCGACGAGGCCTGGCCGGACGACCCAGAGAAACGGCACGCCGCTGCCGGCGATGCCCCACGCCGTCTCCGCCAGGTCCTGCGGGGTCATACAGGCCAGGCTGCCAAAGCTCACGTAGAGCACGGAGTCTACCGGCTGCGTGTCCAGCCATTCCAGGCACGCCCGGTCCTGCCGCAGCAGGCTACTGTCGTCGCCGCCGCTCGCGGGGGAGCTTGTGGAGCGGGCCGACGTCGAACACCGGCACCCCTGCAGCGAGGTCCCGCCGGATGCCCGCCATTTCGCCGCGCTCCAGCGCGCCGAACGTGTTGAGGACGAGCCCTGACGAGGATTCCACGGCGGCCACGGCGCGCGCCAGCAGCTCCCGAATCAGGCCGTGCCCGCCCTTGCCCAGCTGCATCAGGTCCCGCACCCGGCACGGCGGCAGCTCCGGCACCGGCTTCTGCATCGACGAACGAGATGCGAGCAATCTTAGCTTGTTGGTAGTCCAAGAACTGGGCGAACGCATCCATTGCATCATGTATGAACTAGCTAGAGAAAATGGAGCAGAAGCACAGGGGAAGATCGTCATCCACGTGCCTTGAACTGGGAGGTAGCCTCTGTCGCAGAGCATCGGGTAGGCAGCGAAGCACGCGTAGGACGCGGCACTGCCGGTGCGCAGCGCGAGCGTGGGCACAGCCATGCTCGCGGCCACCTGGAACACCGGGAGCAGGTGCGCGTCGGCGACGAGGCACGCGACGGCGTTCCCGGAGTACTCGTCCTCCTCCAGGACGGCGGCGAGGCGTTCCCGGAAGTGGGGTTCGCACGCGACGCCGAGCTCGATGATGCGCGCCACGACGTCCTGTATGGCGACGGGAGCCGGGCCGGAGATGCCGTCGGGGACGGGCACGAAGCGGTACTGCGGGTGGCGCGCCGGGTCCGGGGCGTTGAAGTGGGTGTGGAGCACGCCGGCTAGCCGGAACATCGGGTTGATGTGGCCTTGGAGTGGCAGCGGGAACAGTAGCACGTGGCGGCGATGTGGCCGTGGCCCTGCTGCTGCGTGGACGGCGGCGGCACCATTGTTGCTCGCCGCGGCCGCGGGCGTGGGTGGCGCCATGGCTGTGCGGACTATGCTCTCAGTTCAGTCTCACTCACCTGTTGTCGTTCTGTTCTGTCGGGAAAGTGGTCCCTGCATATGGAGCCAACAGCCGGCACTCCGTGACACAAAAATTGATCCTACGTATACACGTGATACCGATCTTGATAAGATGCAATTGCAGCCTGCATCTCTTTGATATGCGCGTCTATATCAAGTATATTTTGGTTTGAACGGTCAGCGGTGCCGCAAGGAATCTAGCAATGAGAGCTATACACTACACGTGAGACTAGTAACACAAAGAAGTGGAAATTTCTTAGGTAAATGGAGTTAAAGCGCTATAACGTTCTCGAAGCGCTATAATGACCAGTTGCCCAGTGTACCAGGATGACATGTTAGTGAAGAAACAGCATGAACTAGATTTGCTGCATGTCACCGCGTGATGGAGCCTGAACAACGCGTTGAAGGTGACGGTGTTCAGGGAAAGGAAAACACCCTTCCATGTCAATGTCATCGAGGTCAACCTGAATCCAGTTAGCTCAAGGCAACTCTTGATGCTCGGCGACTGGTTGAGCTATGAACCAACCCTCTCCACTCAAGATGCTCGGCGACGGCAAACACAGCGTTCGGTTGGTTGTCGTGGCTTCTGTGCCCACTTGGTGACACTAGTCACCCGTTGGGGTGGCAGTGCACTCTAGCCTGTTCTGTTAACTTCTAGCCTTTTACAAACAAAAATGTCATTAAAAGACTACATGAACTCCTTCAGGAAAAGAAAATGTTGCCGCGTTATGTTAAAAAAAATTCCCCACCACCACCAAACCACGGTCACAACTCACGAAAGCCCACAACAAGCCTGCTCACATATATAAAAGCCCACTACTCTTCCTGGCCTAATTCCTTCAGTCTTCTGAGCCGTTCACTGTGTGTGTAGAATGGAGTAGAGTAGTGAAACAAATATGATTGTTAAACATTCGTCATATGTCTTCAACCTGTACATTGCCCTCCCCGTGAATGAACCCAGAAGCATAAAGGTACCAAAGAAAAATAAAAGATAAGGGACGGCATGTAAAGTCCATGGCTCACCTCTTATTTGTGTGACACAGTTTGCTAGTTCAGTATGGGTCTGATTCATTAGCCCTATTTGGATCCTGCCTTATTTTTTGGCCAACCCCCTACCCCACCCCAAACTAAATTTTAACCCGAAATAGCTTAAGAGGAACCAAATATGAGACTATTTCAGGGCTATTTGTAAATAATCCACCAAAAAAAAAATCTCCTCGGGTCTGAAGATCTCTAGTTTGGTTTTGGATAATTAGTGACACCTAAGGACTAATCTCTCGATGCTAAGTGTTTGACTAGATTGGAGATTGGTCGTGTCAAGATTGGAGCATTGTGATCATGGAGGATGGATCGAGGTGATCCAAAAGATGATCAAGCATCCAACTTGTCGGGATTTGGTGATCAATTGAGCCCCAAGGCAAAGGTATAACCATAGGGCCTTTTGATTTTACACTCAAGACACCATAGAGGGTGTGAGTGGTTATAGGATTGATAAGCCGTACTATAAAGAGGGGAAAACTATCGTACATATCGATCCTCATGTGCCTTTAGGTTCAAAATTCATTTGCATGCATTCTAACCTAGAGAGCTAACCTAACCTTCGAAATTGATTGCAAAAATGCTAACACACGAGCACATGGTGATGTACACGTGGTGGTGTTGGCACATTTGCGAAGGCGGTGATGGTTGTAGGGTTGAGTTTGGTTTGGGCCGGATGCATCGTGGTGATGAAAAACATGCTATTCCTTGTGCACAAATTGGTATATTTGTTGGATAGCATGTCGGAGCAAAGGCAGCGAAGGAACGATCGAATTTTTCGCGCAGCTCAGCCGACCGGACGGTGTGACCGACGCGCGGTGTCGGGGACCTAAATATTGGGCCTCGAGACATTCTCAAACTATGAGAATTTGCCGGCCTACCAAGGCCCCGCAAAAACTGGCCTCGCTATCATCCCGCCAAGACGGAGGGACGGCCCGACGAACGACGGACCAGGCCATTGAGCCACGACGCGTTTACATGACGACGGAGCAGCCCACGGACGCTGCCCACGAGCGGCCCAAAAGGAGTCACCACAACGCATTAAGCGAATCTCGCTCACGAAGGACAAGGTCCAAGACCCCATACCGAACAGCCAACCACGACGGCTCCACGCCGACCGCGGTCAAACCATGGCTCGGGCTCGACCACGCGGCGTCTCCGATTCACCCGAGGCTGGCCCTAGCTCACCGGCCTCGGGAAATCTCCGATTCGTCCGGGGTGGCCCTAGCTCACCACCCTCGGCGCAAAAACTCCGCCTCGCCCGAGGAGACCGGCTCTCCATCCTCGGGTG
Organism: Hyparrhenia diplandra; assembly: GCA_015847255.1. Lineage (NCBI taxonomy): Eukaryota > Viridiplantae > Streptophyta > Magnoliopsida > Poales > Poaceae > Hyparrhenia > Hyparrhenia diplandra. Next base: position 339,573 of record JADLZK010010508.1, on the reverse strand, counting down.
AGGCAGCCACTAGCCCGTCTAGGGTCCCGACCCTCGGGCGTGGGAGGTTCCGTCCGGAGGAAGGGAAACCGTCGCATTCAATGCGTGTCGCACGGGCAGCGGGCGCCAGTGCCATCGATCGACACGCCAGCTAATCGACCTGCCGGTGCCTCCCAATCCGACCGATGGGACGCAAAGCCGAGCTAGTGACGTGTTATGCCACCCGGCACGGAAACCGTGAGACACCGTTCATTTCCCCAAAAACACCGTCCAAGACGCCACGTTGGGTTAGGCCCTCGGGCACGACACGCATAATCGGCAATCACCGGGCCGCCCCTCGCCATGCAGATTGTGAGGACCGTCTCACAATAGCCTCGGGGCCGCGCCCGGACGCACGCCAACCATCGGATCAAGACGCGTGTCCTCATCAGACAGCATCCAAGCCAACCGATCCCTCGGCAACGCACATGCAACCGGTGCAGCCTCGGGAATTAGCCACCTAAGTGTCCACCTGTGTAAACGTTACCTCTCTCCTTCTCTTATAAAAGGGGAGAGTAACGCTACATTAGAGAGGAGCCCAACTTGAAAAAACACCAGCTCATACGTAGGAAACCACCACTACCACGATCGTGGGGCGTGAGACCCGTCTCTCCCTCTCCCCCACGACCGCTGTAACCCCTACGCAGGCTCACCTTTGAGCGCGAGATAACGCGAGCGTGACACACCCCCGCCGGACGTGGGGCCCCGTTGGCTGAACCGGGGATAAACCCCGTGTCCCGTGTCCATCTTGCGCTACGCCATCGGAGGAGGAGGCACACGGCATACAAATTCTTTATTGCGGCACCCGAGGCCACCGCTGATCCTCGAAACGCCGACACGGTCTTTGACCGGGCGCTCGTGGGTGAGTCCGGTCGGACTTCCGATAAGCATGTTTTTCGGGGTCTCGGCTGACCGACCGGACGCCTGCGGCCGGATCCAAAGTGACGGACCCACTAATTCGTGACGGACGCGCTCAGAGCATGTCACCGTGGGCTAGAGTTTTTGTCCGTGTGACCGGACGCTGGCCGGGCCCCGACCGGACTCGGCCGGTGAGTCCGGTCGGTCGCGTCCGGTCGGTGCGAAAATCGCATGTTTTGCCCCCAACGGTTGGATTTCGTGATGGGGCTATATATATATGTTTGGCCGGCTCTTGCTCTCTCTCTTGGTCATTTTGAATTAGTCCTAACACTTTTGAGCAAGAAAGCAAGCCTTCCTCTCTCTCATTCTTGATTGTGAGTATACCGAGCATTTTTCGGGCCGGGTCGGGTTCGGGCGGGCCGAAAAATCCCAAGTTATTTCGGGCCGAAAAATTCTGCCCATGACGTCCCACCGGGCAAGTCGGGCCTAGCTTTTTCGGGCCGGGCTCGGCCGGGTTCGGGCTTGGGCGGGCTACCCGCGTATTTTACACTACAAAGTAGCTAAAAATGTATTTCGGGCCTAGTTCGGGCCAAGGAATTTTTTAAGGGCTTCAAAATCTCCGCGCCCCGGCCCCGTCCCGTAAGGTTCATGGGCGGGCCAAAACCCGTCGGGCTCGGGCGGGCCCACGGGCCGGTCGGGCCGGGCTAGTTTTGCTCATGTATAATTGTGAGCTTCATTCTTGAGAGAAGAGTTGATCCTAGTGCATTGCATCGAGTTCTTGCATCTAGAGGCACTTAGAGATCGTTGTGAGACGGTGGATTTCCCGTTTCTCTTGGAGACACCGCTCCTAGCCGGCTTGGTGACTTGGTGGAGTTGTTGGCAAGAAGAGGTGATTGTTTCTTGGCCACCTCCGGTTGATTTGTGAGAGGATTACGCACTCCTCGTCGGGAAGACAAAGTGCAAGGAATACATTGCTCGTATCTTGGGTACCTCACTTGTGAGTGGTGTGTTGAGGCTAGCAAGGGCACCGCCTAGCTCAAACATCATCCTTGTGTTGGTCGGCACAACCGGAGAGTAGCTTGTCGGTGTACAAGTGAACTCCGGGTGAACAAATCGACTTGTTCATTGTCTCGGTGTGTGGATCATCACCTTCGAGTGATTGATAGTTCATCTTCTTCCCGGTGATTGGTTGTCATCCTCTACACGTCGGTATATCTAGCTCACTCTCTTACAATTACATTCTTAGCTAGTTTATATTGTGTAGTGAGCTAGCACTTGCTTTGTGTAGTTGTTCTTGCTAGCATAAGGACCATATTAGGATTGCTCATTAGATAGAGTAGTGACATAGACTTTGTGTGGATTAGAGATCATAGAAATATTTAGTGTTGTCACTAGAAGGCTTGCAAGACCACTAGAGCTAGTGCAAACCGCTTTTACGCCGTGTTTTATTCTAACCGGTTTGTTTAATTGAGATTGTAGAAAATTTTTATAGACTATTCACCCCCCCCCCTCTAGCCATCTAGGACCTTACAGGGGTCTTGATTGGGCTGTTTCATTGGAAAAGTGTATTCGATGTGCATATATTTGTCAATGTTGAAACATACCTAGCATTTGCTCGTATTTGCTCGATCTATCGATTTGAATACTCAACTCGCCCACATCCCTTAAGCACAAAAAAAAACTGAAATAAAATATGCCCTTAGGGGCATATGCCCCTATTGGGCAACTTCACGAGCCAGAAGCCTATAGGACCGCACCTGCTTCTAGATCCTCTAGCTCGGCTGGTGTGCTGCGAGCACCCATACGCCGCCTTGTGGAGCTCAGCTTCGGACAAGCCAGGTCGTTTCGAGGAGGCCGTTGAGATCATCTGCCGTGCTTCCGTAGCTACGCTTCGAGGATGTCGTCGAGGTCTTCAGCATGCGAGCCATAGTTGCTAGTGAGAAGCATAAGAAAGCTACTCTTCTCGCTTCACCAGGCGAGCCTCATCATCAGGCATCCGCAGAAGACGCCGATGAGGAAGGCGGCGCCCATGGCATTGGGGACGGTGGGGCAAGGGTGTTGCCGACGCGGTTGGGGGTAAGCTCGGTGCAGGGGTTTATCAGTCACCGTCGTGTCGCCATTGCTGTTAGGGCGGTGTGCTTCCAAGAGAATTTGGTGACTTGCATTGGCCAAATTTGGGCGAAGAGAAGAGGGGAGCAAAGCTGCAATGGGCAGACGGTGGGTGGTGAAGAGAAGAAGGGGAAAGGGGGAAAGGAGGCACCTCCAGAATGTCACAAATTCTATTCCACCGTGGGGCACCATGGTCGATCGTGTCCTATTGTGGATGCCGAGAGCAAAAATATAATAAATAGGGGCCCATGCGTATAAGGTTTATAAAAGTATATATTCTAATTGCTTGACGCGAGCCATGTATGGACGTGACAGACAAGGACCTCGAGTCTGACGAGGCCATATGGGCGTTGTATGCTATGCAACAACCCTTTCCACTTGAGATGCTCGACGACGGCAAACACAGCGTCCGGGAGGTTGTCGTGGCTTAGGCGTGGTAAAGGGATCTTTAATTTAGCCTAGCAAATTTAAGGATCGGACCGGGTTAGGATTGGACTGTAAAACTATATAATTTTGAACTAAAAATAGAAAGAACTAGGTGAAATTGTGAAAGAAGAAAAAAGGTCCGGATCCATTACCACCCAAGTCATGGCTTGTGTGCCCACGTGGTGACTCTAGTCACCCGTCGGGGCGGCAGTGCCACTCTAGCCTATTCTGTTAACCTCTCTAGCCTTTGGAAGAGGAAAAATATTGCTAAAGACCGACTGAACTCCTTAACAGACAAAGAAAATGCCACTGCGTTTTGAAAAAAAAAGTGTCCCCACCACCACCAGACCACGGTCACAACTCACGAAAGCCCACAACAAGTTGGCTCACCTATGCAAAAACCCACTAGTCTTCCTGGTCTGATTCACTATTTACCTTCAGACTTCTGAGCCATTAGTTCATTGTGTGTGCGGAATGGAGTTGTGAAACAAATATGATTGTTAAACCTTCGCCATATGTGAAGCATAAAGGTACCAAAGAATCTTTATCTTTTCTTTATATCTATACCTACTCATAAAGAGAAAAAATTTCAGTCCCACCTCTTTTTCACCCTTTTTTTCTGCCCACTTTTTCTGCCACCCTTTTTTCTGCCAGCCGGACAGACTTCACCGCCGTGCCCAAAAACGAATCTGCGCTCAGAGTTCAGCTTCGGGTTCCCTCCGGTGTCCGAAGCAGCAACGCCAAAGTTTCCCAATATTCCATAGATGCTTTAACTTTCTTTATCTTATCTATATATCCTGTCTTCGTTGGTTTTACAGAACGCCTCGCAGACAATCTCCTCCGGAAGAGTTGCGTGCATGCTGTGCCTCGGAGACCGAACGGCAAGAAGAAACATCGCGGCAACAAATTCGTCGACATCTTCCTCATCGTGCCGCCGGACATCGACGTTCAATACGCAATCAAGGGCAAGGTACCACAACCCTCGATTACTGCGATCCATGTGATTAAAAACGCATCTATTTTCATACAGAGTACTCCTCTTGTTGCATGTATAGTGGCACCCCTCCCTCAGGACTGCCTCCCCTAACCCCAAGCGTCCAGTCATGCGTGCATATGTCCGTTTCTCGCGGTTTCCCATGGTTAGTTTTTCCTGTATGTTCATCATGAATTTGATAGAAATTAATTTGATCACGCGTTGAACCTTTTGCCGAGGCCACCGTCGTGGATAATGCCGTCATCACCATCGAAATAAAACACACTAAAGTAGTAAAGTTGAAGTATAGAAAGAAAAGAAAAGGCCATCATCCTCATATTACATCCAATAGGTAGAAAAAATAGACACAAGCCAGATTCATTGTTCACACATTGGTATTGATTCGGTTTCCAATTCAAACTCAAGTTAGATTAATCTGAAAACACAAACAATTTATAAAATATTACCATACCGAATCGATCAAAGTGGAAAGCAGACGAGACACGCCTCTAGGCTGCCAATGGCCCGTCGGCGTGTTGCTGAGGAGGGAGCGGTGAGCTTGGCCAACTGCTTCACGTTGCAGGGACCTCAGCCTCGCCGGACTGGACAAAGCCATTGAAATTAGAGTGGATGAGGAACTCAGCATCGAAAAACAAAGGAAGTGTGTCTAGAAGTAGAATTTGATCCGGAACCGATCATCGATCCACGCAGTTGGCCGCTCGCGGCCGCCGGGATGCTAGAGTGCTCTGTAGAGCGGCTCCGCGCCTGTGCGGGCCACCAAAGACATGAAATGATGCCTAAAGCGCCACCGCAGGGCAGCTGACGGACTTCGGCGTCGCAGTACCCACTAGCTATGCAGCAAGCTAGAGCGAATAAGTCGAAGTTTTAATTCTTTTTTTGGTCTCTCGTAGCAACGCACGGGCATTTTTCCTAGTAATATAAAAAAGATGAAAGTAAGACTTTGATTTGATGAGGTAAAAACCTTGGTACGTAGTTTCACCGCTCGTGCGACACCGCACCTAAAGGTGGAAGGGTGGAAATTAAATTAAAGAATAAGAAAGGATTCCTGATGTAAATGTAAAAGAGAAAAATAACATATAAACATGGAGGTGGAAGGGTGCAAAAATAAATAAATAATACAAATGGACTCTAGACGTAAAAATAAAAACTTCCCTTACCATATGGGCTCGGTGCGATCTAATTGTAGGAAAGAAGAAATCACGCTAGCCTCTGTGCGATCTAATTTTAGCAAAGAAGAAATCACGCTCTCATAAAAAAAGGAAATCACACCGTATGGCCTCCCCTCCAATCACGCCGCGCACCCTTCCCTACGTACACCGCCCTTCCCCAACCACGAGTCCTCCCCCACATGCAATTCCTCCTCTCCCGTCGGTGTAGCGCTGAGGAGCGGCGGCTCAGCCTTCCCCGCGTGGATCTGCGACCCGCCCCGCGCAGATGGCGGCCGCGGCAGGCCACCCCGACCCCGACGCGGCTGCGGCAGCCCTCCCCTACCCGATCCTGACGCGTCCGCGGTAGCCCACCAGCGCCTGGAATCTCAATGGTGGCGGCACATCAGGGCTCTGGACCGGCAGGTGGGAGTATTGGAGGCGACCTCCTTCTCCAACGACGGCAGAGGGCTCCCTAGCACCACCGATGACGCCCCCAGGCGACACGTGGTCCGATCTGCGGCCACGACAGCCCTCAGCAGCAGCGCGGCCCCGCGGGCATGGCAGCGCTGGCGGTGGCGCAGCTTGACCCACAGGCGTGGCAGCTCCCGCGCGTGATCTAACCTATGCCGGTGTCAGGGAAGATGAACGAGACGGCGGCTCCGACGAGCTCGACCTTGTGGCACCACCGCCGACGGGACCAAGCTCATGTTCCCTTGCATGGTCGCCGTTGGTGTCCAATTCGGACGGCCCTGCAACTTTTCCTCCTCACGCCATACATCCAGGTATTGGTTTACCGCAGTACCTTCTCTGTCCTGCTCGTGCTCTTCTAGCCAATCTTTCACGTGGTTACTACCTTAAATTTGAAAGTTCACTAAAGCTTAGAATATTTACTAAAGCTGGATTCACCATCTGAGTGTTAGTTATTCAATGATCCTCTATGTCATGCAGGACCTGATCAATGTAATTCTGCAAATGCAATATTCTGCTCATCGATGGTTGTTCCCATTTATTTCATATCTGGATAAGACCAAAGGAAATCCTGTTTATTGTGACCTTCCAGACAAACCCAAAGGATGTCAAGATGGTATTTCTAATTAAAGGACATATATTTTCTTCTACATATAATTAAGAAATATCTTTCGGTATATATAAAGGACAAACATTGCTTCGAGACTGGGGGAGAGAGAGAGGATGGAATCAGCAAGGGGATTGAGAAAAATGTCATTGGATAGGGTTCGTGCAATATGCTGACAAGTGAAAAAGGACATATTTTCTTCTACATATAATTAAGAAATATCTTTCGGTATCGTCCGTGAACATGCTTAAGAGGATATATAATCATTTCTTTTTCTTTTAGAAAAAAATGGTCATCATTTTGGCATCTTTCAAGCACGAAAGAATTTTTAACTGCTTTTGTTTTACACACACATTTTTAGAATATCATTATTTCTATAACCAAAGGGGATTTCTATTTGTAAATTATCTTCATGTATTTTTAGACCTCTTTCTATGTAACCAAAGTGGTTTTCTTTTTTTTTTTTTTTTTATTTAAACTGTCTTCATGTATATTTAGACCGAATGTTTACATGAAGCCTGATAAAAATGAAAGTTGTGGGTTGTTATTGAAAGCACTGGCGGATGCACGTTGGGTCAAGCTGGGGCAGCTGCCCCAGCTAAATTCCCGTTGTCAAAAAAAAAAAAAAAAAAAAAAAAAAAAAAAAACTTAAGTCCATGGCTAAACAATAGTAAGCTGATTCATGCAAGACAAAATGCTAAGCTCGACTTCTACAGAGGCAAGAGCTCGGATATAATATATATTTATGCCCCCTTCACTTGGCTTTCACGCCCACATTGCCTTTAAATCGGGTTTCAAATCTGTGGATCGTCTGCGCTGTATATCTCTCGGTTTAGCTTTTTTACCTTGCCGCTCAATGGCCCATCCGGCATCCAGAACACATAAAAAAAAACATAAAAACAGGTCGCACGCACCATGAATGGGAAGGCAGCAGCCGCACACACGGGAACGGCAGCAACGCGCGCGCACGGGAAAGGCGACGGCGGCCGAGCCGCGCAACCCTAGCTAGGTCCTATGGCCGTGTGGCGGGCGGAGGCAGCTCATGGAGGAGGAGGATGGGATTGTGCCGCCACCGGCCACTACGGGGGCAGGCCATGACCGCGACGGCCGGGCTTTAGTGTTGGCCGCGGAATCGGAGCGGCTCCAGGCCTCGGCTCCGGCGGTTCGAGGCCGGTGGCGGGGGTGGCTCCGGTGGATGTTGGCCAAGGGCAAAGAACTATCAATTTATTTTTTGCATTTTACCATGTATTGGTGCAAGAACTATCAATTTATTCTTGAGGTAATACCTTAACTTTGCATTAAAATTGTGTAATTACAATGTATGGATGCATTAATGCGATGTGAATTACAAGGTTCTTGACTTTGGTTTTTCGTCGGTCATTAAAAGTTCGCCCCACTTGTTATTTTTTCCTGGCTATGCCACTGATTGAAAGACTTGACAAACCAGATCAAACTTGCTATTGAACGTGTCGGTTGCTTCCTAGCATGATACACTTCATTGCACCTTATGAGCAACTTTATGTGTTGAAATTTTTGATGTTCTACATACATCTTAGAATTTTCCTTTGCAGTTAAGTGGTATGGCATTTAAAAAATTAACTTTGTGTGTTAGAATTCCATACCAGTTAACCGCAAAGAAAAATTCATCAAAGTTGAGAATTTGTCTGTGAGAAGAACATTGCAAATGACATAGATGCTTCTTGCCACGAACACTCAAGTGGATTACCTATTCTACAATATATGTTTGCGTGGAATAGTCGTAAAAACCGCAAGTATTTATACGGTGTATAGCATACTTTGTTTTAAGGTTTTATGATCTCATGTGATAAATACTAATATCTTCTTACACTCTCATGTGTACAGGATGGTATATAGATGTGTCGGAACTTACTTGTGGATTTATTGGCGCATGAAATAAATGGATATCGAAGATTTCTTCCACCGATATAAAAACATTATCTTAGGCGAATTACGGAAAAGCCCATAAAATAGAGTTTATAAACCCGCAAATTCATGATTGATTGTGTTACTTTCACAAAACTTGTTTGGATTAAATACCACTTTAATATAATTGTTTAATTTCATAGTATTTTTTTATTATGCGATCCATGTTTTTTATATAAAAATTTAGTTATCCCGTAGCAACGCACGGGCGTTTAACTAGTAAAGAAAAAAAGATAAGGCACGACATCTAAAGTCCATGGCTCACTGCAGTGTAATGGCATGGATGCTCTTGAAGGCACTAAAAAAATGTACTCCTGAAGTTGATGATGATTGGTTATATTTATGAAACTAGTAAACGGGGTTCATCGCCATACTCTCAGTTTTGACAAAGGCCACTTATTTTGTGCAATCTTATTTGCTATAAATACGTCGAGTATTTGCAATTGTTGAGAAACATAACCCTAACATAATTGTGGGCTCATACCGAATATACCCCCCCGAAGGGTTAAGACTATATAATAGAACCTGTACCCATCTATAATGGAGAAGAGAATACTTGATAGGTTCTAACCCGGCGTTAGAACAAGGATGGCCCGATCTTCACGGCGGTAGGTCTTGAACTTGAGGAACGTCGATGAGGTAGCGGAAGTAGGGACGATAACTTCACCGGAAACTCAAGATAACTTGGCCGAAAGATCAGCGGATAACTAGCTTTATACCTGGCCAAGGTTGGATGCGACCCAAAGCGACGGGGAGAGAGACACCGAAACCGCGAGGACTTCGACTCGATCTCCAAACGACCGCAGAACCACAACCGAGCTAATCCACACAAGGCGAGGCAGCCGTCTTGAAACTCTCGCAAAGCACGAACTAGTGGATCTCGGAGAGATCTCTTCACAAGTCCAAGAGGAACGAGGAAGAACAAGGGTTGAGTAAGACACTCTGGCAGCTCGGCTGCGAAATCACTTGGATTAATCTCAAATCATCAAAAGTTGTTGATGGCTTACATATGGGGGGTATTTATACTAGGAACAACCCTCCTAGGTGGGTGGAAACACGAAAAACAAACTGAATACGTCGCCAATGTGAAAGGATCTCCCGAGATAGCCTTCTGAGTTGTTTCCGCGTGACTGTTTGACTTCTGACCAGACTTCAATGTTTCGATCATAACTTCTTCTAGGAATCTTCAAATGACGTGGGGCTGGATGCGTTGGAAAGCTAACTCGATAAGCTTTCCAATGGTGTATAGCATGCTATGTGAAACTTCATAGATTGGTACAGTTTAATGCTCGAACTTCTGCTTCAGGAAGTTGCCGAATAGCCTTGCCGAATGATGTTGCAGAAATGGTCTTTGCCGAATGGTCTTGCCGAATGACGAGGATTTCTGGCGATTCCAGCTTCTGGGCCTTCATCTTGATGATTCTCTTCAATGTACCTGAGTAGTATCATCATACAAGACTTAGGTAGCATAAAGTTATCATTCGTATTGAGTTGAAACTCATAAAGTAGCGCGTGCACCTCTTGTTGGATCTTTTTAGCTCGGCTACGAGTGATAGGTCCGGTAGCAATCGGGAATGTGGTTGGAGAGGCTGTTGGTGCTGGCATGGTCATATCATCCTCCCTCCCTTGAAAAGGAGTCGTCCTCGACTCTTCTAAGCCAAAGAACGGAGAGAGGTCGGCCACATTGAAACTTGTACTCACATCATAAGTACTTGGCGGATCAATTTCATAGGCATTGTCATTGATCTTGCGAAGCACTTTGAATGGACCATCCGCGCCGGGGCTGCAGCTTGCTCTTGCGCTGTTCAGGAAATCTATCTTTGCGAAGATGTACCCAAACCAAGTCTCCTTGTTCGAACAACACTTTCTTTCGACCCTTGTTGGCTCGCTTCTCGTATATCTTCGTCATCTTCTCAATATTGGTTCTAGCTTGATCATGAAGCTTCTTGACAAATTCAGCTCGCTTGTCGGGCGTCAAAGTTCACACGCTCCCCCGCAGGTAAGGGCAAAAGATCTATGGGAGCAGTGGGGTTGAAACCATATACAATTTCAAATGGAGAAAATTTAGTAGTTGAATGTACTTGCCTGTTGTATGCAAACTCAACATGTGGCAAGCTTTCTTCCCAAAGTTTTAAATTCTTCTTTAGAACAGCTCGCAGCAACATTGAAAGTGTTCGATTTACAACTTCAGTTTGCCCATCCGTTTGCGGATGACATGTCGTAGAGAATAGCAAATGTGTCCCAAGTTTTCCCCACAAAGTTTTCCAAAAGTAACTCAAAAATTTTGTGTCCCGATCGAAAACAATAGTGCGAGGCACTCCATGCAAACGCACAACTTCTTTGAAAAATAACTCAGCTATATGTGAGGCATCATCAGTTTTGTGGCATGGGATAAAATGTGCCATTTTACTAAAAACGATCAACCACAACGAAAATCGAATCCCTACCCCTTTTGGTTCGAGGTAACCCCAAAACAAAATCCATTGAAATGTCTTCCCGGGGGAGCATTGGGAATAGGGAGAGGAGTGTAAAGTCCATGAGGGTTTAATTGAGACTTAGCTTTGTGGCACGATTCGCAGCGAAGAACATGTCTTTCAACATCTCTTCTCATCTTGGGCCAAAAGAAGTGGTCGGCAAGCACTTGCTCGTCTTTTGGCTCCAAAATGACCCATGAGTCCTCCGGTATGAGCTTCCCTGTACAAGTAAAATGCGAACGAGCAATCTGGAATGCACGGTTTGTTAGCTCGAAACAAGAATCCATCATGTACATGGTATTTTTCCCAGCCTTTGTTATCACAACATTTGGAATATGGTTCAAAAAAGCATGAATCAGTTGCATACAATTCCTTAATACTTTCTAACCCAAGAATTTTAGCATCAAGTTGTGTTAGCAACGCATGACGTCGAGATAAAGCATCGGCGACCACATTTTCTTTTCCTTTCTTGTACTTAACCACATAAGGAAATGACTCAATAAATTCACACCATTTTGCATGCCTTCGATTCAGTTTTAATTGTCCTTTAAGATGTTTCAACGATTCATGATCTGAATGTATCACAAATTCTTTAGGAAAAAGATAATGTTGCCAAGTTTCCAAGCTTCTAACAAGAGCATATAATTCTTTATCATAAACTGAATAATTAAGAGATGGACCACTTAGCTTTTCACTGAAGAATGCAATTGGCTTCCTTTCTTGCATGAGCACGCCTCAATCCCAATCCCACTTGCATCACATTCTATTTCAAATGTCTTGCTGAAATCTGGGAGTGCAAGGACTGGGGCTGTCGTTAGCTTCATCTTTAACTCATCAAAGGCCTTCATTTGTGCTTCTTCCCACTTGAAAGGCACTTCTTTCTTTGTTAACTCATTGATGGGAGCAGCAATAGTGCTGAAATCCTTCACGAAACGCCGATAAAAACCAGCAAGCCCAAGGAAACTTCTTACTTGGCTCACGTTACGTGGAGGCGTCAATCTCGTACAGCCTTGATTTTATCTTCATCGACCTCCACGCCTTGACCTGAAACAACAAATCCAAGAAAAACTACCTTGTCGGTGCAAAAGGTGCACTTTTCAAGGTTAGCATATAATTTTTGCTCACGTGGGACAGCAAGCACGCGATCGAATATGCTCAACATGTTCATCAAGAGTCTTGCTATAAATTAATATATCATCAAAATATACCACGACAAATTTGCCAATGAATGTTCTAAGCACATGATTCATCAATCTCATAAAAGTACTAGGTGCATTTGTCAATCCAAAGGGCATCACCAACCATTCATATAATCCAAATTTTGTTTTTAAAAAGCAGTTTTCCATTCATCTCCTTCTTTCATTCTAATTTGGTGATAACCACTTCTTAAATCAATTTTAGTGAATATAATAGCACCACTAAGTTCATCAAGCATGTCATCTAATCGAGGAATTGGATGCCTATATCTTACGGTGATGTTATTAATAGCTCGGCAATCCACACACATCCTCCGGGATCCATCTTTCTTAGGAACTAACAAAACAGGGACAGCACAAGGTGAAAGGCTTTCCCCGACATACCCTTTCTTGATCAATTCTTCCACTTGGCGCTGAATCTCCTTTGTCTCCTCCGGATTGGTGCGGTATGCAGCTCGGTTTGGAAGTGATGCACCAGGGACTAAGTCGATTTGATGCTCAATCCCTCTCATAGGTGGCAGCCCTGGTGGTACTTCTTCAGGGAACACATCCTCAAAATCCTGTAACACATCAAAGACAACACTAGGCAAAGTAGAGGATAAGGTGTTAGTAGAAAGAAGAGTGTCTTTGTACAGGAGTACAAAGAACATGGCATTAGGTTCACTCAATTCTTTTAGGTCCCCTTTCCTAGCCATCATTACTAATCCCTCTTTTCCCGATTTTTGGGATCTTTGCAGCTGTGGAGTTTTGTTTGGCTGTGGAAGCTCTCCCTCACCATTTTTGTGGGTCACTCTCAGGTGGTTCTCACTCTCTCGCTGTTTCTTTTTGATTTCATCTTTTAAAATTTCCTCCGGTGTCAAAGGAAGCAAAGAAATTCGCTCTCCTTTGTAGACAAAAGATAGCTTGTTGGTTCTTCCAAAAGCTGGACATCACGATCATACAACCATGGTCTTCCTAGCAGCAGCTGGCATGCTTGCATTGGCACCACATCACAATCCACCTGATCATGATACTTCCCAACAGAGAAAGGAACTGTCACAATGTGACTCACACGCAGCGCGCCACAATCATTAAGCCATTGCATTTTGTACGGACTTGGATGTCTTCTAGATTTCAGTCCCAATCTGTCCACCAACTCTTGGCTAGCAATATTATTGCAGCTGCCATTATCAACAATGATGCGACAAAGCTTATCCTTAATCATGCCTCTGGTGTGGAAAAGATTGTGTCGCTGCCCATTCTCCTCCTTCTCAGCAGTGACACTAAGGACACGAAGGGAAATAAAGCAATTATGATCACCTTCATCAGGCTGAATCTCATTCTCTTCTTCCTCTTCAGGTTCTTCATCAAACCTCGGCCCATCATCCTCAGGATCACTCTCTGATTCCCATTCTCCTTTTTCATTCAACATCATGGTCCTCCGGCTCGGACATTGAGCAGCAATGTGTCCACGACCTTGGCACTTATGGCAAACAACTTCTCTACTACGAGTGGAAGATGCAGCACCTGAAACAACACTTGGTGCTGCTGAACTGGCAGCAGGTCGCTGCTGATTTGCAGGCGATGAAGCACTAGAACCCGCCATCTTTGATGTACCATTTGATGGAAAGGATTTAGGTGTACTACCTTGAGATCTTCCCCCACCAAAAGAAGTACCGGACTGCTGTTTGCGCCATGGGACAGCAATAGAATGACTGCCATAAGATCTTCCACGTGACTCCTGCTGAATCTTCCTCTCAGTGCGCATTGCTTGATCAACAAGATCTTGCAAAGTATGATATGGAAACATCTCCACAAAACCAGCGATCTCCTCATTAAGACCTCCAAGAAATCTGGCCATTGTAGCCTCCGCGCTTTCTCTAGTTCCAGTCCGAACTAGCAGCAACTCCATCTCCTTGAAATATTCATCAACCGATCTCTTCCCTTGCTTCAATGTTTGCAAGCGATTAGTGAGATCACGCTGATGGCTTGAAGGAACAAAGCGCCTCTTCATCACTCGCTTCATTTCTTCCCAAGTATTAACACATCCAAGACCCAACTGAAGTTGATTCTCCTGCACCTGATTCCACCAAGTGAGAGCATAGCCAGAGAATTCCACCGAAGCAAGACTAACACGGCGCTGATCTGAGAGATTGTGAACTCTAAAAATTTGATCACACTGCTCAGCCCAATCAAGATACTCATCGGCATTCTCCTTCCCGAAGAAACTTAGGAACACTCAACTTGACACGAGCAATATTATCGGGGTCATCATAATAACGGCGACCACGGTGAAATCCCCTATCTTCAAAATCACCACGTCGATGATGATGACGCCGGTCAAACCTCCCACCACGACCAAAGGGATTTTCATCATCAGACCCTTCCTCATGATCTTCAAACTCTTCGTCTTCAAATCTCACACGGCGTTCGCGTATTGCCGCGGCGTCCGCCATGCGGATTTTCAAAATCAGCCACGACGACCACCACCATGTCCTCCACGGCCATCACGAAGCGATCAAATCCATGGCGAAACCAGAATTCTCATCTCCGGACTCCTCCCGATGATGGTCTTCTTGATCACGACGTGGTCCACGTCCCCCTGCTGCTGGAAGGCGAGCATCAAACATCCTTCCCATTGCCTCCACAAGAGAGTCCGCCATGCGGCGCATCTCAGCCCGAGAAATCGGGCGTTCATCCTCTTCATGGTGTCCACCATGGTGCCCACCATGAATACTTGAATCTGATCCCGCCATGTTAGGGGCAGCAAGAAATATGTGGAATATGAAGTATTTGTGGAAAACACTCAAACTCACCACTTACTTACCCCAGTTCTTGCCTCAAGGACTGTGATTGTGCTGGTGCGGGCAGCTTCAACGGAGGTGGTAGAGAGGTCGTAAGGATTACGAATCGATTGTCCCGGTTCTGGTTTCAAGGTGGAGTTATAGGTGGCTAACAAGGAGGGCTTTCGGTACTGAAAACCAAGTGGTTTGATGTGCTCAAAAGATGTTAAGTTGCAGCAACAAAAGATTTCCACCACTTGATTATGTAATCTGAAAATTTCAGCAACCAACCGCAACTCAATTCCTTCTCTAAATTTTTTTTTTTTTTCTTCAATCTTTCTTTTCCTCTTTCTCTTTTTTTTTTTTTTTTTTGAATCTTTTCTTTCTCTCTTTTCTTTTCTTTTTTTTTTTTTGACACTAACAATGAATAACAAATGATAGATATATAACGGTGGTGACTAGCAACTTGAAGAGCACAAGAACACAAGGTAATAGTACCGTCAAAGGGCTGTAGGTATATTTTTTTTTTTGTGGCTTGCTCAGTGGACTATAGGATATAAAACAAAATATATATGAAGCAAATCAAATAAGGATAAATATGTGGATGGTAAATTGACCTACCGTGTCAACGAAAGCTTTGATACCAGCTGATAGGTTCTAACCCGGCGTTAGAACAAGGATGGCCCGATCTTCACGGCAGTAGGTCTTGAACTTGAGGAACGTCGATGAGGTAGCGGAAGTAGGGCGATAACTTACTTTGGAAACTCAAGATAACTTGCTGAAAGATCAGCGGATAACTAGCTTTATACCTGGCCAAGGTTGGATGCGACCCGGCGGACGGGGAGAGAGACACCGAAACCGCGAGGACTTCGACTCGATCTCCAAACGACCGCGAGAACCACAACCGAGCTAATCCACACAAGGCGAGGCAGCCGTCATTGAAACTCAAAAGCACGAACTAGTGGATCTCGGAGAGATCTCTTCACAAGTCCAAGAGGAACGAGGAAGAACAAGGGTTGAGTAAGACACTCAAGCAGCTCGGCTGCGAAATCACTTGGATTAATCTCAAATCATCAAAAAGTTGTTGATGGCTTACATATGGGGGGGGGTATTTATACTAGGAACAACCCTCCTAGGTGGGTGGAAACACGAAAACAAACTGAATACGTCGCCAATGTGAAAGGATCTCCCGAGATAGCCTTCTGAGTTGTTTCCGCGTGACTGTTTGACTTCTGACCAGACTTCAATGTTTCGATCATAACTTCTTCTAGGAATCTTCAAATGACGTGGGGCTGGATGCGTTGGAAAGCTAACTCGATAAGCTTTCCAACGGTGTATAGCATGCTATGTGAAACTTCATAGATTGGTACAGTTTAATGCTCGAACTTCTGCTTCAGGAAGTTGCCGAATAGCCTTGCCGAATGATGTTGCAGAAATGGTCTTTGCCGAATGGTCTTGCCGAATGACGAGGATTTCTGGCGATTCCAGCTTCTGGGCCTTCATCTTGATGATTCTCTTCAATGTACCTGAGTAGTATCATCATACAAGACTTAGGTAGCATAAAGTTATCATTCGTATTGAGTTGAAACTCATAAAGTAGCGCGTGCACCTCTTGTTGGATCTTTTTAGCTCGGCTACGAGTGATAGGTCGGTAGCAATCGGGAATGTGGTTGGAGAGGCTGTTGGTGCTGGCATGGTCATATCAATACTAGTTCCACAATATTTGCTCTCCTTTGTGTTCATCTGGTGTGCTACCGGGAAGGGATACGGAGAGATCATCTACACCTTCTCACGTCTCATCTCCTACGGGAAGGGAAGGGGTTGGATCGGGGATCCTCAACAGCACCGTTACTTAACACGTCATCAGCACGCTCTACCGCAACTCATCAACGACGGTATGTTGTGCTTGATCCCGATTGGATCCGTCCACTCGTAAACAGTTTTTGTTTTCAATCTAGTTATATGATTTCGTGTAAAGAGCTAGCATGCTAATCCGATAGCGGATTCTTTTTCCTGGCTAGTTTTACATGTTCTAAATTGAACGTACGTAGTGGATCTTTTTCCCTGGCTAGTTTTACATATTCTAGATTGATCTTTACAGTTTACCTCACGTATTTTTTTTTTTTTTCCTTGCCGCTGCCCTGATGACAGCCGCCACGTGAGGCAAAAGTACACTAGATTTATAGATTTGATTTTTCTATAGCTTCTGGAATATTGCATCTAGCAACGTAATATCTTGGTAGATTTATTCTACGAGCTAGCTGCCTAGATGTGCTCTAGATTTATCTATTTATTTTTTCAGTATAGCAGATTCAATCTTTACACACTAGATTTCTTTTGAAGAACCACGGTAGATTGGTTTTGTTCATTGCTAGTTTCTGTATTAGATTGAATCTTGTGTATCCGGTGATTTTTTTTCATCGGACTGCTAGCACAAGACGTCGGCCAACCACCATGCTATGCATGCACGCCGACGCATCCTCCCATAATTGACATATTTAGCATGAACGCTAGTTAGCTAGTGTATTTAATTTTATCTGCATCATCGGCCACCACAACATGCTATGCATGTACGCCGGTGCATGGACGTTGGCCTACCCCAAACGCGTTTAACGTGTAAAGCCAACAAACTTCCACGTATTGTGCTACCTGAAGATGCACATTATCTTTTCATGTACTGTATGCATGCATCGTAGCCCCGTTGGCTACTGCATCTTGCGACACATCATGGCTCTGATGGCCATCTCTTGTGATGCCAGCAACTATCGACCACTGTATACCTTGTATATATACATATACGTTTGTTTTGCATTGATATTTCATTCATGGCTATATATATGCTTATTGACCGGAAGTTAATTAATTTGCATGAATTAATAGGCAATGGGTTCGATCAACAAGACAGAATTCAAGGTTCTCGCGCTGAACGGCAAGAACTATCAGACCTGGGCACTCGATTGCAAGTTCCATCTCCAGGCAATGCAGCTGACTTCCACGCTCACTAGGCCTGCAGCCGGTGTTCCTGCTCCTCCACTCCACGAAAGGGCTAAAGCTTGCATCTTCCTGAGGCATCACATTCATGAAGACCTGAAGATGGAGTACATGGAGGTGGAAGATCCTCTAGTACTGTGGACGAAGCTTCAGGAACGCTTTGGCAAGCAGAAGGCGGTAATCCTTCCGCAGGCTAGGCGTGATTGGGCACAACTCTGGTTCCTCGACTACAAGTCTGTTGAGGCATATAATACTGCGGTTCACCGAATCGTGGCTCAGCTTCGCTTTTGTGGCCAAGTCGTCACTGAACTCGAGATGATTGAGAAAACTCTCGAGACTTTCCACCCCACCAACATGGTACTCCAGCAGCAGTACCGCAACAACAAGTACATGAAGTACTGTGATCTCATCAATGTGTTGCTTGCCGCTGAGGCTCAGAATGAACTCTTGATGAATAATTTTCAAATGCGCCCTGTTGGTGCACAGGCATCTCCTGAAGCACATGCCAGCTTGCATAGCAACAATGGAAAAGGTCCTTTTCGAGAAACAAGGGCCAAAAAGTTTCATGGTCGTCGGGGGGCCAAAAGGGGGAAAGTTTAAGAAGCATATGAACGGAGGCAAGAAGCCTAATGGCAATGACAATGGCAAAGGCAAGTCTCAGCAGGACTCAAAGGGCGATGCAAATGAAGGAAAACACTCTAATAAAGGGTGTTTCCGTTGTGGATCCCAGAAGCATTGGTCTCGTACTTGCACCACTGAGAAATACTTGATTGATATATATCAAGAGTGGAAGAAGCGCCAAAATCCAGAGGCACACTTCGTCCAGGCATCTATCGATGCCATGACTGGACAACACCTTCCGGAGCCATCAGAGCCTGTACCTGAATCAGCCCCTATGGATCTTGATCTTACCACTGAAAAGGAAGATGCCTATACTGGTGATGATAATTTTGACCTCGATGATGAGGATCTCCTCGGCGAGGAGTAGAAACTAAATTATTTACCATTTATTATTTAGCCAGTGTGATTAATTTCAAGCAAAACAGTTATAGTTGGTGTGATCGTGATGTAATAAATGCTCTCGTTGAGTAACTTGGCTCCCGTTGAGCAACTTCTATTATTTTAATATTAGGATGAATTCTCGTTATGCATATTTATTGTTTGATAGCATTATTTAAATATGTTTCATTCTTGTTCTGTACGTGCTATTTTTTTTTCCAATATTATCTTGCTCCGGTTGTTTATTGGGCATGATGGATTAAATTAGTGCTTACTATATTTAAATAGAACAAGAGTCGTTCTTTTCCATGGAGGCTGAAGAAGAATTTTGCCTCGTTGATAGCGCTGCCACAAATTCAATACTACGAGAGACAAAATATTTTCAGACACTGCAGAAAAAGACTGAAAATATTACCACGATTGCGGGTAGAAACAACTAAATCGTTGGCTCTGGTAGAGCCGTGGTCGTACTCCCAAATAATACTAGCATCTTCATCGAAGAAGCATTTTTGTACCCAGAAGCTGTACGTACTCTCCTCACATTCAAAGATATTCGCCGTAGTGGCTATCACGTCACTACTACCTGTGACAATGGTGCTGAATACCTCTATATCACAGCAGCAAATGAATGTGAGACTAAAGTGGTAGAGAAAGCGCGAGGCACCTCCTCTGGAATATATTACACAAAAATTAAGCCACCTCAAGAACATATTGCGATGTCCACTATATTTAAAAATCCCGAGTCTTTTACGATCCGGCACGAAAAGACTCGGACACCTGGATTAAGAATGATGCGGAACATCATAAAAGCATCTGCTAGTCATGGCATTAATACAACACAAATTCCTAAAGACTTCCTATGCGTGTCTTGTGCTAAAGGAAAATTAATAACAAAGCCCTCTTACACGAAGATAAATGTTGAGTCTCTAGGATTTTTGGAGAGAATCCAAGGTGACATTTGTGGCCCTATTCATCCCACCTCGTCGGGACCTTTTAGATATTTTATGGTGCTTATAGATGCTTCTACTCGGTGGAGCCACATATGCCTGTTGTCTACGCGGAACCACGCTTTTGCAAAACTAATTGCCCAAATTATCCGATTGCGTGCTAGCTTCCCGAAGAACCGCATAAAAGCAATCAGGATGGACAATGCTTTGGAGAGTTCACCTCAAAAGCGTTCAATGATTATTGTCTTGCTTTGGGCATAAATGTAAAGCATTATGTGCCCCATGTGCACACACAGAATGGGCTTGCTGAATCTTTAATAAAAAGAATAAAATTAATTGCCAGACCACTTCTCCAAGATAGCAGACTTCCCACCAGTTGTTGGGGACACGCAGTGTTGCACGCTGCTGCCTTAATCCAGTATAGACCATCTGCATCTCACTGCCTTCCCCCACCGTTAGCGCGTGGACAACAACCAATGATTTCCCCATCTGCGAAAAAATTCGTCTTTGTATATATATGTGCCGATATCACCACCCAAGCGTACAACTATGGGACCTCACCGGAAGTTGGAGATTTATGTTGGTTATGACTCTCCGTCCATAATCAAATATTTAGAGCCTAAAACGGGGGATCTGTTTACGGCTCGGTACGCTGATAGCATCTTCGATGAAGAGAATTTCCCGGCATTAGGGGGAGGATTGTACCTTAATAATAAAGAATGCCGAGAAATAGATTGACTGCCAAGAGTATTCAGTCACTTGATCCACGCACTAAAGATACTGAACTTGAAGTTCAAAGAATTATAAACCTGCAACAATTAGCAAATAATCTACCAGATGCATTTACTGATATAAGAGGAGTGTCAAAATCGTATATTCCTGCGGCTAATGCACCGGAGAGAGTGGAAATACCCCTGGAGGGCATGAACACTATCCAAATCCCCAATCCTAGGAAAAGGGGGAGAGATCCGAATGACTCGGCACGAGCTAAAGCGGGGGCGCCCGCAAAGGCAAGTTGCTAAAGAGAATGCATTACGCTCCCATTCACCGTCCCCCTCAGTAGTGACACATCCTGAAGATGAAAGTCCTAGTGCAAATGTGCGCACAAATACGAGATAGTAGCACAAGGACAACGGAACAACCAGTCTCGAGTAATTTGGGAAATCATGACGAAATGGATGATTCAATTGAAGAAACGCCATAAATTATCTTTGAATCTGGAGAATCATATAATAGAAAGACTACGGATGTCGACATTAATTTCGTCTCTAAAAATCGCAGAAGCGATTAATCGGGATCTGAACCAAAGTCCATGGCGAGTGCCGGAAGCGCTCGATTGGGTCAAATGGAAAGAAGCAATAGAGACGGAATTGCGCCGCTTTCTAAGAGGCAAAGTATTCGGACGATCGCCCGCCGCCCCCAAAGTATTCCCTGTAGGATACAAATGGGTGTTTGTTCGAAAGAGAGATGAGAACAATGTGGTGGTGAGATACAAAGCGAGGCTTGTAGCACAAGGGTTCACGCAGAGACCCGGCATTGATTATGATGAAACATATTCTCCAGTTATGAGTGGCATAACGTTCCGATATTTAATATCCATGGTAGCAGGTTTAAACTTAAAAATGCAGATGATGGACGTAGTGACCGCATACCCGTATGGGTCGCTAGATTCGATATATATATGAAAGTCCCCGATGGATTGAAAATTCGGATTCTAAAACAAATCGCAACATATACAAAGTGTCAAGTTGCGAGAGGGCAATCGTATGGGCTTAAACAGTCTGGCCGAATGTGGTACAATCGGCTAAGTGAATTCCTCCTGAAGAAAGGATATGTTAATGATACTGATTCTCCATGTGTATTTATTAGAAAATCCCAGAAGGGTTTCTGTATCATTTCAGTCTATGTTGATGACTTAAATATCATAGGCAGTGAAGATGATATTAAGGAGGCAAGCACCTACCTTAAGGCGGAGTTTGAAATGAAAGACTTGGGTAGAACCAAGTTCTGCTTTGGGCTGCGGTCGAGCATCTCCCTGGAGGAATTTTTGTACACCAATCTACCTACACGAAGAAGGTTTTAGAAAGGTTTAATATGTCAAAGGCTCATCCCGTTCATACCCCGATGGTTGTCAGATCACTTGAGGTTGACAAAGACCCATTTAGACCAAGAAGTGATGATGAGAAGCCTTTAGGACCTGAAGTTCCCTATTTAAGTGCTATTGGAGCACTAATGTACCTTGCCAATGCACAAGGCCCGATATTGCATTCGCGGTGAATTTGCTAGCTCGTCATAGTGCGGGGGCTCGACCCCGAAGACATTGGGTAGGCGTTAAGACAATACTTAGATACCTAAACGGAACCCAAGATCTTGGCTTGTATTTCTGAAAGAATCAAGATCTAAGATTGGTTGGGTATGCGAGATCTTTGGATATCCGTCGGATCCGCATAATGCAATATCTCAAACCGGCTTCGTGTTTCTACGTGGTGGTGCGGCTATATCCCTCGACATCTTGCAAACAAACCTTGGTTGCAACGTCTACAAACCACTCGAGATAATTGCATTATATGAAGCTGCGTGAATGTGCTTGGCTACGACGGATGACTAACCATATCCGAAGTCATGTGGCCTTAGTACCGTTGACAACCCCACTATTATCTATGAGGATAATCCAAAGATGTGTTGCACAAATGCAAACGGACTATATTAAGAATAATATGACTAAGCATATATCTCCTAAATATTTCTATACTCACGAACTCCGTATGCGAGGGTGAGGTGAATATCTTGAAAGTTCAGTCATGTGACAATCTAGCAGATTTGTTCACTAAATCTTTACCAGCTACTACATTCAGAAAATGTATTCATAATATTGGTATGAGACGACTGAAAGACCTACAAATTTCAGGGGGAGATCGCCCCTGAGTTGCCCTTAATGTTGGGTCCAGAAGATCCTGAAATTTATAATCTTGAAGATTGTAAAATGTCCTGAAGACAATTGTTGTACTCTTTTTCCCACAAATGAGTTTTCCAGAAGTTTCTCATAATGGTTTTTAATGAGGCAACAAGTGCAATGCATCTGGCGGCACTATGTACTCTTTCTCCATATTTTTCCCATTGGGTTTTTAGGAGTTCTAATGAGGCATGAGTTGACCGCGGAATTCGCCAAGGGGAGTGTTGAGAAAATAACCCTAACATAATTGTGGGCTCATACCGAATATACCCCTGAAGGGTTAAGACTATATAATGGAACCTGTACCCATCTATAATGGAGAAGAGAATACTAGTTCCACAATATTTGCTCTCCTTTGTGTTCATCTGGTGTGCTACCGGGAAGGGATACGGGAGATCATCTACACCTTCTCACGTCTCATCTCCTACGGGAAGGGAAGGGAATTGGATCGGGGATCCTCAACAGCACCGTTACTTAACAGCAATCTTATGAAACACAAATACGTCGAGTTTCATAATCTTATTTGCAAATACGCCCAATAGCTGCAGCCCAGCAACACCGTGCGTCTGGGCCGAACTTTCCTTCCAGGCGCCGCTCGTGGCGGCTGTTAGGCCAGGCCCATCTTGTCATCTATAAAGTCAGGCTTGAGACTCACCCGGTTCCAAGCGACAGCCAGCCTCCGCCTTAACTGTCGCTCTCTCCGTCTCCCAGTCGTCGGCCACAGTCACTTTCAAGTCGTCGGGCAGTCCCTCCTCGGCTCCTCCCTCACTGCCCTTCTCAGCTTCTCCCTCCACTCCGGCCAAATAACGCGGTGAGCACTCTGATCCATTCGCAATCTTCTCCTGTGCCACTGCACTCATCTCTCCCCTCTTTTATTTTCTCGATTCCTCTTTGCGAGCTGCGACGGACTGTCCCAAATCCCAATCCTAGGTGCTATTTGGGACTTTTGCATTTAGATCTAATATATTTGGGATTGTTTATACTGGTTACCCTTACATATATCAAGCGAGTGCTATAACCTGTGATATATTGCTTCTTGTCATTTGCAAATGTGATATAGATGAACTATAACACGTTGCTTGAGAAAATGATTTTGGACCTTAAAGCAGTAGTACTTCGTGTCTGTGCCAGTCCATGCTCAAGTCTGTACGCTGGTCAGATACAAAAACTGGTTGGCTCGTATACTTAAAAAAATAGGTACAAAAAAAAAAGTTGGCACAGATAGAATTGGGTTGTTGTTAGCTTCTTTCAGCACCTTTCTTTGCCTTCTGGATCAAATTACCAAATTATTTGGTGTAGACAGGGGCGGAGGCAGGATGAGACTCCGGGGGGTGCTATTTAGTGGAGATTCAATGAAAATCAAGAAACTTAATGGTGGTTTAATGGCTAACTACAGCAATTAGCATGGGAATTGTGCCTGCCAGGGGGGCGCGACAGCCCGGGCAGCCCCCCCTCCCCGTGCATCCGCCCCTGGGTGTAGACAAACATATATTTCAGATACATGCCAAAGTTTAGTGCAAGGTATTAAGAGGACTTAGAGGAGTAACAACTACCAATAGCAGAGTACTGCACTTCACATTTTGCCTTAAGTATTCATTTAGTTGCTAAGATGATTGATGTATTCTTTTGGAGATATTAAAGTGGAGTCAACTTGGAGCTTTGTCCACTCCACAGTACTGTTACGAAGTTGGGCAGTTTCATGTTGGGGCACTTGTACATCCAAAATAAGGTGGTGACTTAGTAGAAGAGATGCAGTTAGGTGCTCATACTTTTTTTTTAAAAAAAAAAAGTACTTCTCAGGGTGAATGCAACAAACCTAACAATATGTCTTGGTTCTCTTATCTTGACACAACTGATTTCTTTTCTCTCATACATCTATCTTGGTTTGGTGAAATGTTTGATACAGAAAAAGCAACCCGACTCACAGAAGGTATCCTGCATGCTGGGAAAGACAAATAGATGTTCGCTGTCATGTGAAAATGCTTTGCAGTCAGGATTTTGCTTGAAAGAAGATGAATGGTGAGTCTAGTAGTTATGATAAGGTGGAGAGCCTGTTACAAGGTGGAAGTTCAGAACCACACAATGTGCCACTAGAGTATTTGAGAAACATCACAAACAACTTCTCTGATGAGCTACTACTTGGTGACGGTGGTTTTGGCACGGTATATAAAGTAAGATTGAATCACATATTTCAAACTTGCCAAACATATATCACCGTGACTGTTCACAAACTCAGGCATGTACTAATAAAAAAATTGAAACAGGGAGTGCTAAAAATGGGGAAACGATTGCTGTGAAGAAACTTAACTCACAATACCAGGAGTTCGGGATAGGCAATTTGAGAATGAAGCCCGTCATCTTATGAGGCTTAAGCACACAAATGTAGTTCGACTTGTAGGCTGGTGTTGTTCAAGGCGAGTATATACCTATGGAGTACAACGGAAAATACATCCGCGAGAAGCCGAGAAAGGTTGCTTTGCTTGGAGTACATGCCTAAAGGAAATCTTCGTGGGTTTCTTTCGGGTATAACAATCCAACCGAGGCACATCATGTTCTTTTTTTTGCTACTGTACATAATGTGGTTAGAACATGCCCATTTTTCATTTCATATAGCACTATGAGAATGCTTCTTTGCAAATGCGAGATGAATTCAACAGAGGCACATCCTATTCTTTTTTCATTTGCTACAGTATATAATGTGTATAGAGCGTGCCCATTTTTCATTTCATATAGCACTTTCATAATGCTTCTTTGCATACACGGATGAATTTTCCGGACTTGGTTGGGACACACGCTACAAAATTATTGAGGGTATCTGTTACGGTTTACGTTATCTCCATGAGGAATGCCAAATCAAAGCCCCTATTGTTCACATGGATCTGAAACCCGCAAACATATTGCTCGATAACAATATGGTGCCGAAAAATTGCGAACTTTGGCTTGTCAAGACTTTTCAGAGGAGAAAACTTCGACTTGCACAAGAAATCGCTATGGAACACCGTATGTCAAATGGCTCTTAATAGTTCACTCTTTTCAGGAATAGCTAAAATGAATTGTCTTTACTTTGTTGTCCCGTGGCTTCAAAGTTGACGCACTCATGTTGAAATGCGGGGGTTATATGTCCCCTAATACATAAACAATGGTGTGGTCTCAACAAAGTCGACATCTTCAGTTTGGGTGTAATAATCATAGAGATGGTGACAGGGACGCAGGGACTACCCAGGATGAGACCGAACATCTCGAAGGAATTTATCAAGATGGTAAGGAAATTATATTTAAACTTTAAAAGGCAGAGCTGTTTTTTTTCTCTATGGTAACATTCCAGGTTTGTTTGATTAGGTAGTGTATAATTGGACTCGAGAAATTTGATGGAATCTTCCGATGGGAATGCAAAACTAAAAGTCAATTACCAACAAAGTAGAAGACGCAATCAGATAAGAAGATGCATTAAGATTGGTTTAGAGTGTGTGAAAATTGATCGGCACAAAAGGCCAACAATAAGTGAAATTATCAAGAAACTTGACGAAGTGGCCACCACGGCGAGCGACGCCCGCTTCTTGCTCGGGAGTTGCGCGCTATGCGTGCTGCTGCAGGCCACGCCGGCAGCCTGCGTCACCTACTCGGGCAATTGTGACCCCGCCACCGGGCCGGGTGCGGCCCGGCAGATGGCAGCTCCAAAGACCGCCGCGGCGCCTTGCCGGCGACCGGTGCTCCAGGTCACCTACACCAGCCGCTATGGGGTCTTCTTAAACTTCAACGCCACAGCCTTCGTCGCCTCCATCATCACCATCAACCTCGTCCTCTTCAAGCCCCACCGCAGGTGGTTCCGTCTCGCTCCGGGCAGCCATGATCCCGGACCAGCTCAGCCTCATGGGCGCCTACGCCGCAGGCAGCCGGGAGGGAAGCGGCCATGTCCGCATACGCCGTTTCCCTCGTGGCCCTGGTCTCTTCCTATGTCTGCGTCCATGTCCTGCTCTTCGCGCTGTGTGACCTGAGAAGGCGCGACTCAAACGCCAAAGCATGGACGACGCACCGTTGGAAGAGTCCGATCGTGGGCGGCCGCGCAAGTACCTCCCTCATCTTTGCAACTCCTGCCGCGGCGGTGGCGTACCAGGCTGGGCTGAGCACGCCGAGCGGTCACCACCCAGACCGCCGTAATCATTGGGTTCTTCTACTTCAACACCACGGCGTTCGTGGCGTCTCTGGTGATCATCATGTTGCTCATGAGCCGGACCCCTGACCCGTCCACGAGGTTCCACTCGTGCGCCCTCTGGGTGTGCTCGGTGCGGCCTTGATCGGGCTCACCGTGCGTTCGCCGTGGGAAGCAGCATAAGCGTCAAGACATCCATTTATGTCCTTGCCCTGGTGCTGGTCGCTGTTCTGTCGTACATCGGCCTTCAGGCTCTGGTCGTCTGCGAGCCACAAGATCAAGGCATGCTGCAAAGGTACCCGGGACAAGACCAGATCGAGCCACAGGATCCCCGGGTTCATGCGGTGCATAATCCACAGGAAACCGCCGAGGCCGACCAGCTTCTCCAGAAATCCCACATGTACCTGCTTCTGCTCGGTATCTTTGCAGCGAGCGTCACATACCAAGCAGGTCTGAACCCGCCGGGTGGCTTCTGGCAAGCAAATGCTGCCGATGGTGTGCTATACTATCTAGCCGGTGATCCAGTGCTTCACAACACATATCCACAAAGATATCTGGTTTTCTTGTACTGCAATTCCACAGCCTTTGTCGCGTCATTGGTTATACTTATCCTCCTCCTCAGCAACATATTCAGCACCCAAGGAATCAAGTACTGTGCATTGCAGGTCTCCATGATCATGGCCCTTCTTGGGCTGATTGGCGCCTATGCTGCCGGAAGTTGCAGGCACATGTCCAAATCCGTGTATGTCTCGGTGCTTGTCATTCCAGTGTTCCTGTACGTTGGCATCCATGTTATGGTGTTCATGTTAGAAGTCTCCCCACATATTGCGACATGGAGGAAAACTGTGAGGGACAAGCTGGAGGAATCTGTGCCCAGATGGCTCAAGAAGTTGTTTGAGCTGCCAGAGGAAGAAGACGAGGTCATGAAGTGGAAAATGGGGAAGAGACGCAAGCGTCTGCTGCTCCTTGCCATTCTTGCAGCCAGCCTCACCTACCAGGCAGGCTTGAGTCCACCTGGCGGCTTCTGGCAAGCGGATCAGACAGGCCATGTCGTCGGCAACCCAGTGCTCAATGACAATTACCAACGCCGTTACATGGTCTTCTTTTACTGCAATGCAACTGCCTTCGTCTCATCTCTGGCCATCATCATGCTGTTGGTGAATAGAAAGCTTTCGGCGAGAGGAATAAAGTCGCACGCGCTCCACGTGTGCTTGATCCTTGACCTGGTTGGGTTCATGGGTGCGTTCGCTGCTGGGAGTTCCAGGAAGTTATTCACATCCATATATGTCCTCATCCTGGTCTCTGCAGTTCTACTAGTCTCGATCACGCCAGTTGTTCTGGTTGTGTCAGAGTCGGTTCCGGGTCTCTTGCGGAGACTCCAGTCCTTCTTCAACATACCAGAGAGAGAGAAAGTTGGCTTCCAACTTCCACATATAGCTGCCGATAATGGAGGGCCACGAGATCTCTGGTATGAAAAGCTGCCCAAATACTTGTTGCTACTCGCAGTACTTGCTGCATCTGTCACCTACGGAGCCGCCATGAACCCACCAGGTGGCCTCTGGAATGATAGCCAAACTGGTCACGTACCCGGTGATCCAGTCCTTCGGAGCAGCCATCCAAATCGTTACAATGCTTTCCTCTACTGCAATGCCACAGCCTTCATGGCATCTCTTGTGATTATGGTCTTACTTCTGATCATGCGAGTATGCAGAGTAAAGCAGGCCATCTTGGCGTTGCACACTGCCACGATACTGAACTTGTTTGGCATCATCGGTGCGTATGCTGCTGGAAGCAGCAGGGAACTAAGTATCTCTGCTTACATCCTAGCATTAGTGATAGGAGTTTATGTGTACATTGTTGTTCTTGTCATAGTGTCCATAAGAAATTGGAGGCGACGTGGCCACCTTCACTGGCCGGAGGCCCGGAGCTTGGCTCTGGTTTAGAGTTACACAAGCACGTGCCTAGAAAGTATTTGTCGTTTTTATTTACCATTTTCTAGCTTGCTTACAGTTATCATCTTATCCTAGTATTTCCACGTTCATTTGAATCCAATATTTTTTTACCATTTGGAACTACGTTGAAGTGATATATGTGATGTTTTTTTTTTTGTGAAGCATTTTATCATGCATAACTACGTTGAAGTGATATATATGATGTTTTTTTTTTTGAAGCATTTGATCATGCATATGATCAAGACCGTATGTGGGATTATTGTTGTTGGTTATGGTTGGTAAAAGTGAGAAAATTTTCTGATATTACCACATTATTCTTTAGTTTGGCAATGTATACTTAAAGAATAAACTCCGAGAAAGGTTGCCAAGGAATGATTTATAATTATCTCTCATGTATACAGACTTCAAAACTGAAGTGCCAAGCTGCTGCAATTGTAGCAAGGTACTACCCAACAGTTTTTATGAACTTGTCATATACTCACTCCGTACTCCAAAAAGCTTGTCGTTTAGGGCGGCGACACACGGTCTTCAAAACACAACTTTGATCTCTTGTTATTATAAAAGTATTTATCGAAGAGTGATATATGTATACTTTTATGAAAGTATTTTTAAGATAAATCTATTCATATAGGTTTCACATTTGCAAACTCAACAACGTAGAAGTTATTGATGATTTATATTCTCATTGTTTGACCCAAATTTTGTCCTAAACGACAAGTTTTTTTTGGGTATGGAGGGAGTACACGCCTCATTCCTCCGATTGATCCATGGGATTCTGTCCTTAATGCCTGAAGCTCAAAGTGAACAGACATTCGTTTCTTCTCTATGCCAAGGGCTTGACAGAGTACGCAACATTCAACATTAGCAACTTGCATTGCTGTCTCATGAACCTCGCATCGCATGGCGAACAGCGAACAGTTCCACAAAAAAAGTGATGGCGCTTGATCTAAAGCTAATAAACAACAAACGTAATCGCTCTCTCTCATTCTCGTCGCTGCCCGGTGAGCATAGCTCACTTTTATATGTGATGACACAGTTTGCTACTCAATATGGGTCTGATTTATTGTTTGTATTAGGCTTTTATGCAACACAACTCAAGCCGCCAGCACAAACGTATTATAAACTATCTTGACGTTTGGGCAGGTGTGATTTCTAGTACAGTAGTACGGGTCCTTCTGAGCTCAAAACAGCTAGATGATGTACCAATTTCGCACGCCTCTATACCAACGTGCTACGGGCCGCGACTGACGGGCTTCCAAATGACACCTGAAAGGCCCATCTCCAACACATAGGGCTTGATTGGATGCCCATATATATTTGGCTCAATCGAAAACACATAGTTTTTCATTGAATCGATTGGCATTGGACTCGACGACTGTTGTCTGCCATGACACGGTACTCGGAGATGTTGCAGATCTCCCTCGACGCATGGGCCGCGTCTACCACCGCCCGCCAAGGATTAGATAGCCACGTGTAAGGACCAGGTGATCTAGTGGGGCAATGAAGCTCTTGCTATTGGGACTCAACTTTGTAACCCAAAAAACTTTTGTCCTGTAACTTTGAAGTTGTAAAACATTTCTTGAAAGATTGAACAGGAAGAAGAAACTCTGAAGTCGACTTCGCAACAAAGGAGGGGATTTTAGGGCAAAGACAAGAGAAGAATGTGAAAGATGTACCGTGTCATGTACCGCGTCTAGCGCCAAGGAACTCCAAACATGTACCGTGTCATGTACCGCGTCTAGCGCCAAACGCTGAACACGCCGTCGGCCATCGACACCTCCGCTTACAAAGTGGCTAGAGAAGCAGCCTCGGAGGAGAAAAAGCTCATCCCCATCGTTAACGCTAGGAGCGTCCACAACAAGGAGGAGAACCCGCCGTTGTGCATCGCCGGAAATAGCGTCGTGCACGCCGCCGCCATCGCCGAGGTTGCCCAGAGGGAGACCTAACCCTAGACAACGACGACGCCATCGCCGGGACACAAAAGCTTGAAAACCTAGAGCTACAGCTATACACAACTCTCTCATTTCCATCGGCCAGAGGGCCATCGGAGGAGGAGGGGGCCGGCAGATCGATGGAGGAATGATGATTCGCCCTCGAATTGCCCGATGCTAATGTAGCGTGGGGAAAGAGGGGAGCCCGCCGCAGCTCATGTTTAACTGTTTTGACTTAAAGGGAATTGAGTTTGGATGGACTGACATGGTGAGTATTATATATATAGGGCTAACATTTAGCATTACACTATCCACTGTAAGCTTGAAACATTACTGCCAGAAAGGACAAAGCCTCAAGGTCTGTTTGTAGTGTGTGTGTGTGTTTTTAAAATGTATTAGCTGAGCTGAAAAGACTTGCTTGTAGAGCTTTGTTATCTTAGATCAGCTCCTAGCTCTTCCTCTGAGCAGAACTTGGACGTCAACGTGGTCTCTAATATAACACTTTTGACTTGCAATATCTACGAAGGTATATTATCTTAATTTGGTATATGCGTTATGAAAGTAGTAATCTTTCTAATAAACCTAGTAATGCCAATCTAGTCCTATCGATCTATGTAGATAAATTACGTCAATATTAAATATACGTTATGAAAGTGGTATTATTTATAATAAAGCTAGTAATGCCAATCTAGTCCTATCAATTTCTCTAAATATTTCTTCAATTTTAAATTGTAAGACATTTTTTTAGATCAAAGGCATTGCCCGGCTTTATTAGAAAGCGTATCAACACCTGAGACCCGTACACTGGTTGGAAACCAGGATAACAATTTCAACGCAATCATAAGTGCAGCCCTGATGCCATCTACTTCTAACAGAGTTCTACCTCACAAAATAACCAAGACCTCTAAACCATAACCTGAAAACATTCGATAGAATAGCCAGAAGCAACCCTTTACGCTAGCTTATTACATGATTTGATCAAAGTAAAACATGCTAGGTAAAACAGGGCACGTCGGGGTCCTTATGGTGCATTCGCCGTCAGCAGCTGGAGCATCTCCCCCGCTACTGGCTCCATCTTCTTCTTGATGAGTGGCCTCCAAGACTTCAGTAGAATGATTGTCTTGTGCACGACGCCTTTGGGTGAAGCCAGAATCTTCTTGTTAATGGCCATGTCGTTCCTGATCTTCCAAAGGGTCCAAAGCGCACCTGCACAGATTACTAGTGTCATCTTTTGCCTAACTCCATGGCAATGTTCCAAGAACTCAAACAAGAAATCAGCACATTTTGTGGGTGCTCTCGGCCATCCTAAAGATGATTTTAGGAATGCCCAGAGATACACAGCAAGAGGGCATTGGAATAAGATATGGTCATTTGTTTCAGGAATGTCGCAAATGAAGCACATTTCTGATCCTGACCACTTCTTCTTTTTCAAATTGACCCCAGCTTGGATGCTATCATGAGTAACCATCCAAATGAAGTTTTTCACTTTTAATGGAAATGAGCCTTTCCATAAGTTCATCATCTGTGTATCTATGACTCCATTGAAAGTCATATGTTTGTATAAAGATCTGGTTGAATATCTCTTGGATTTCTCTAGTACCCAATGCATGATATCTGAACCCTCATGTAGTGTAATTGGCTCCAATACCTCTAATAATTCTGTCCATTCTTGTAATAGGATCCCATTCAGTTGTCTTCTAAACTGTATATCCCACAGTCCACCATTGTATGCCTTAGATACCTCTATGTCTTGGTTAACTGCAATCTGGAATAGGTTTTGAAATCTAATGCTCAATGTACATCCTCCCATCCACACATCTAGCCAGAACCGAGTCTGTATCCCACTGACTACTTCCATCTCTCTGCCCCTCTGGAACCACTCCCTCACCTCTAGGAGTGATCTCCAAAATCGTGATCCTTTTCTATTTTTGATTTGAAAGATACTTTTGTCCCCCAGATATTTCTTTCTCAAAATTGTGCAAAGATAAACTCTCCTCACCTCTCTCCCGGTTTATCTATCCACTTGGCCAAGAGGCATGTATTCATAACTCTAACATCTAAAAACCTAGCCCACCAAATTCTTTTGAAGTGCGGCGAGAAACCTCAAACTTTATCATATGGTATTTTTTCTTCTTTCCTGTTCCTTGCCAAAAGAATCTTGCTCTATGTGTGTCAAGCAGTTGATGATTACCTTCATACAATTGGTAAACTCCCATAGTGTACATAGGAATCTTGGACGTGGCAAGTTTCAATCGGCATAGATTTTCCACTAGATGAAAGGTAGTCACATTGCCATGTTCCCATCTTTTCCCCACTTTGTGCGTCACATAACTCAAGCGGGCTTTAGAGATTTTGTGTATATTTACTGACATTCCTAAATACTTCATTGGGAATGTTGCCAAACCGCAATTTAATATCTCTAGAACTTGCTGTTCTTTGGGTATCATCTAAACCCACCGTGTATGCCTCACTTTTCTCATAATTGATTTTCATTCCCGACATAGCTTCAAAGCATTGTAAAATCAGCTTTAGTTTTCTTAGATTTGCTGGGTCATATCTCAAGAACACCACTGTGTCATCTGCATATTGTAAATGGGTAATACCTCCATCTGGTGTGGTACCAAGCCATGTATTATGTCAGCGTTGCATGCCTTAGTTAGCATTGTAGACAAGGTGTCAGCCACTAAGTTGAATAAAAGAGGTGATAATGGGTCTCCTTGCCTTAGTCCTTTATAACTTCTGAAGAATTCACCTCTTTGTCCATTAATATCTATACATATTTTCCCCCCTCTAACTGCCATATTGATCCAATGTATCCACTTTGGGTGGAAACCCTTTCTAATCATGACTTCCTCTAGAAAGTTCCAACTCACTTTATAATGTATTTAAACATTGTGTATATTATGGTTTTTGAGGCGTCGCTAATGCGTTGAGGCGTACGACGCCACAGGGTTTAACACCATATCGCCTAGGCGTCGCTTAGAAGGCGCTTAGGCATCCAACGTTGTAGGGCGCTTCAACACCTTAAAAACCATGGTGTATATGTATGTGCATGGTAAAAACTAGGTATCCAGAAATACCAAAACTTCTTATAATTTGGAATAGAGGGAGTATATATGAAGTAGCAATTTGTGAAATGGCATGCTTACCTTTTGGAAGACAGTATGAGGGGGCTCGCTTGCATAACTTAAATATGTTAAATTTCTTAATTTGATTCACTTTGCTCATGACCTTCGTTCTTGATGGTCATACTCTCTAATTAGATGTTGTTAATTTTCTTCTTTAAGAAATAACACACAGCCCTCCACCAATTTAAGGAAAGAACAAGCTGCTGCTTTTTTTAGATAAAGGATGTAAATCCGGTTCATCTATCCGTAGATAGAATCGGACCAATTATTATAGAGTTCCAAGCTAATCTCGGTTTTCTTTGGGTGCAACTTCGAGCACGCTCAACACCAATAAAACAAGGAAATAAAGTTCTTTGACTAAACATAACCAACGTGTCTCTCGTGACAGCCAACCACCGGATCTGAAGAAAGATAGCCACGACAATCGACGTCTTTGCGGAAATTAATTGATCCCGAAAATCTTCATTCCGCCGCAAGCGTGCCCACCGTCGTAGCCAATGAGTTCCTTGGAACAATACACGCAAAAGAGATTTTGGTTTGCATTTGTCAAAAACTACTTCGTTCTGGTTAACCAAATCGCCCACATAAGTGGAACAAATTATTTATACTTGAAGGAGGTGTTAATCCAAAGAGTAAATGTACAGAGCACCATAAAAATTTGAAATAGAAGCAATAAAAAAGAGGTGTTGAATTGTTTTACGGAAGATGAGAGAGAGAGAGCACTTTGTTTATCTCCATTCCAATTTCTTCTAGCCAGATTATCTTTGGTTAGAACAACACTTTTTAATATACCACATAAAAAAATTTATTTTCATTGGTAATTTTGTTTTCCAAATATCTTGTGACACTCTCACCCCATTGTTAATTAGAGCGACATACATAGACTTGATTGTAAACATTCCAGAGGCCTTTAAATCCCATACAAAGACATCTTTTTCTTAATTAAGTTAATTTATTGTAAGGATGATACAATGAGGAGCCAATTTGATAAGTTAACACCCACTAAATTTCTCCTAAAGGAAATATTTAGTATGGGAGAACTTAGTATGTTAGCTATTGTATCTTGTTTTCTCCTTACAATATTAAACAAACCCTCGAAACTTATCTTTGAGGGGTTTATTGCCCGACCAAGTATCAATCCAAAAACATGTTTGTGACCCATCTTTGACATTAAAGTGACCTAATTTGAAGAAGGTATCTTTAACATTCATTAATCTTTTCGAAAAGTGTGAATCTGTTGGTTTTTCACACAACTTACTAATGTCTTATTTTTAATATACTTATTCCTTAGTAATTCTTGCCATATTCCATCTTCATTTAATAATTTGAATAACCATTTGCTAAGCGGATATTTGTTTTGGATCACCAAATTTTGGATACCTAACCCACCTTATCCTTGGGTTGGCGTATAACATCCCATTTGACCAATCTGTATTTTCTCTTATGTTGGTCGTTTTGCCAAAAGAAGCGAGATCTAAAGCACTAGAACAAGCCTCTTTGCTAATTTCAAAGATTTGTCCCTGTCTCCTGAGGGTTTTGTTCAAAATTTTACCCTTTTTTAAAACAATTTTCAAATTTATCCCGATCTGAAATAATTTGCACCCGGTATCCCTTTTTGGTCACGCCTAGGCGGCGCGATTTTACACATGTCGCTCCACCACATGTGGCGCGACGAGCATGCCACGTTGGATTTTTTACACTTTGTCGCGCCACATGCATTGGCGTGACAAGATCTGACACATTCTAAAGGCGTCTTCGGCGTGGAAAAGCTTGTCGCGCCAACGCATGTGGCGCGAGTCTTGTTTTTTGTCGCGCCACCGGGAGTGGCGTGACAAGACTAAAATTTTGAACTCTCTCATACGACATCGGATGAAGATGATTTTTATACGAAAATTGTAGCTCTCGACGAGATCAACAACTTTCTAGTTTTGAGTTTTTTCATTTGACGATGTTAAGGTGCTCAAAAAAATTATATAAAACTTTAGTATCAAAATAATTGTGTATCTCTATTGGTCAAATTTGAAAATTAATATCTTTTTATATATTGTCAAATGAAGTCACTTTTTATACCAAATAGCTCTCAAAGATATCCAAATATTTGTAGTTTTGAGTTTTTTGCATTTGATATTATAATGATGTTTAAAAAATAACATAAAATATTAGCAACTTAATATGTTGTTGAGGTTTTATACTATTTTTTCGATATTTTAATAACTTTAAATCAAAAAACTCAAAACTACAAGCATCTACATCTCTCAACTATGATATAAAAAGTGTCTTCATTTGGCAAAAACAAAAGAAAATAGTTTTTTCCCATGCGACAAAACAGGATATACGCGATTATTATGGTCTTTGAACTATTATATAATTTTTTGAGCACCTTAACATTATCAAATGAAAAACTCAAAACTAGAAAGTTGTAGATCTCATCGAGAGCTACAATTTTCGTGATAAAAATCGCTCTTCATCGACATCGTATGAGAGAGTTATATTTTCTTTAAAATTTCAGTCTTGTCGCGCCACACCCAGTGACGCGACAAGACAATATTCTCGCGCCACATGCTTTGGCGTGATGAGCTTTTCCACGTCGAGACACCGGTCGAATGTGCCGTATCTTGTCACGCTAATGCAAGTGGCGCGACTTAGTATAAATGTCGCGCCCGGGCCCTCCGGCGCGGCCAAAAGGGATACCGGGTGCAAATTATTTCTGATTTGGGGATAAATTTGAAAATTGTTTTAAAAAAGGGTAAAATTTTGAAAAAAATCCCGGACTGGAGACTAATGGTCATGTACTATGCTTCGTGAGATTCTTGTTGCTCTAAAGGCTAAAAGCCATGGATTGATGGGTTTTACAAGAATGCAGACCATATATTGCCATGGATGGATTATGGATCTCACTTACAGGCAGGGCAAGAGATTAGAACGGAGGAGGGCGTGTGGCCGTGGCGGGGAGAGACGGCGGAGCTTGGAGAGTGGACAGTTTGAATGCGCACAGTGTCGCATCACCTCAAGACGAGACACACTGCATCCATTCTACTGGAAGGAGATGGTTGACATGGCTCCTCCAGCTCCAACCGCGGCCGCCGAAGTGCTCTCCATCCTCCGCGGAGCTGACGCCGCCCGCCTGCTCCCCACTTCCGGCATCGCCCCGACGCCGGAGCTGCTCCAGCACCTCCGCCCCGCGCTCCCGACCCTCCCGGACTCCGCGATCCCGGCACTCGCCCGCTGGGCCGGCGCCGCTACCGCCGTCTCCCTACTCGCCTCCCGCCGCCTCTTCGCCGCCGCCTGGCGCTTCCTCCTGCTCCCGCTCCCGCCCGCCGCCGCATCCTCCCCGCTGCCCCCACTCGCCGCGTTCGCGCCGCTCCTCCGCCGCTACGCCCGCCTCGGCCGCACCGACGCCGCGGCCCGCGCGTTCCGGTTCCTCCAACGCCATCCGGACCGCTACACCGCCGTCGAGAGCGACTACGTCTCGCCGTTGATCCTGGCCGTCGACGCGCTCTGCAAGGAGGGCCACCCTCGCGCCGCCGCGCGCGCGCGTCGCGGAGGTCCGGCGCGAGGACGGCGGGTGCGCGCCTGACGTGCGGGTCTACAACGTCCTGCTCAACGGGTGGTCCCGCGCGCGCCGGCTCGACAAGGTGGAGAAGCTCTGGGCGGCGATGCGCGATGAGGGCTTGCACAGGCAGGCCGTTTCGGGGACGCACACAAGGTGCTCGAGAAATTTCCCCCTCTACGGCGTGGCGCCGAATATCTCGACATTCAACTCCCTAGTCTTCGGCTACTGCAAGCACGGAGACCTTGCTGGGGCTAGTGGAATACTCAAAGCCATGCTAAGGCGGGGCATTTCGCCGACCGCAAGGACATACAACTATTTCTTCATGGTCTTTGCCAGGAATCGTAGCATTGAGCTGGGAATGAATCTCTACGCGAAGATGGTCAGCAATGGCTACGCGCCAGACCGGTTCACTTACCACCTTCTGATCAAGATGTTGTGCGAGGCCAACCGGCTTGAATTAACACTGCAGATGCTTCAGGAGATGAGAAATGACGGTTTTGAGCCAGATCAAGCGACCAGCACCATGCTGATTCATTTGCTTTGCCGACGCCATCACTTTGAGGAGGCTTTTGCAGAGTTTGAGCAGATGTTTCAGAGAGGGATTGTGCCCCAGTATATCACTTACCGGATGCTTATGAAAGAGCTAAAGCGGCTTGGTTTAGACAAATTGGAACAGAAGTTGGCAGATCTAATGCGTTCAGTTCCACATTCCACAAAGTTACCTGGCAGTTACAGGGATAAGAAAGGAGATGATGCTATAGAGAAGAAGAAATCAATATTACTCAAAGCCCAGGCCGTTTCAGATGTTTTGAAGGATTGTAAAGATCCCAAGGAACGGCACAAGCTCAAAGGTCCTGAAGAAACTGACGTCCAAATTGCAGACAGGATTGTAGCCAACATTAGGAGAAGAGTATATGGAGACGTCTCAAGGATAGTGCCATCTGTTTCTTGAACACTGATTTGCGTTGTATAGAAATATCAATATTAATTGCATGAATGTGGTTTTAGCAGTCAGTTGAATTATTCATCTCAAAATATGACCACCTAAGCTATTCTTCTTACATGATATAGCAGTGAGTTTCAGATGTTCTGCCTTTTCTCTGTCGCTCAAATCATCAATGGTTCGATATCGCCCTCCCCTTCCTCATCCTGGCGCAGTTAGCAGTTACCATGGGAAAGTGATAATCAATCTGAGACACGAAGAGTTAAGGCATCGCTAACATATTAGACTACAAAACTGACCATTTCTCAGATAGGAAAAGGGCTAGTTTTTTTTGGGTGTGTGTGTGTGTGTGTGTGTGTGTGTGTGTGTGTGTGTGTGTGTGTGTTTTGAAAAACATAGCTGTAGAGTACCTCCGGTTACTTGGTTGTACACGTGCTCCGATGGTTAGGATTGAGTACGTGGAAGAAAATACTACATCAGGGTCTGTTGGAATCAGGGTCCAAATATTTTGTTGTTCTACAAAGGCCATCTCTGATTGCAGCTTAGTAATTGCTCAGTTTTTGTAGAAATTATTTTAGTTTGTCTGATTTAGTTAAGCAAGATTGTTGTGTTTACGGCTGTATTAGGTGCAGCTCCTATGATTATGAAATTAGTTGTTGTGCTGGATGCTTAAGCCATCACAAATATTGTTTTTTTTACCTGATTTGCATCAAGAAGAGCAAGTCATGGCTGAAAAAGGTTCGGTGATTCTCGCAATGTGTATTCATGATTTTTTTTTTGTACTTTCTTTTCATTTCCCTGTACTAGATGCTTATACATTGATATGTGGCCACGTAGAATATGTGGATCCCAACATTTTCCATGTTCTTATTTTAATGATTAGAGATTTGATCTTCATTGATTAACTCCACAGTGCTATTTTCCTTTCTGTCTAATAGAACAGTGCCCTCATATGCTTGACAGAAATATATTTTATTAACTGTTCATGTGCTCCTAACATCAGAATTTGATACCCCAGTTTTTTGTGCACATTCCAGTTAGAAGCAGTGGTTGAGCGGTCCATATGATCAGAAATAGATGCTTAGCAGTTCGAACTCTGCCCATGTATTTGTCGTCCGATCCTGCAGTCGTTCCAATTTTTAATATATATGTTTCTTCTTCTTTCAACCTTTGCTATCCTCTGCGCATAACAAGCTTTTTTTTTTTTTAAAAAAAAAAGAAACTGGAGGGTTAATAGGTTGAGCTTACAAAAAGGAAAAGGATTACAGGGATTACAAGAGGAGCCTGCACATAACAAGTAGAATACAACATTTCTATATGTAAAAACAAGTAGAGCACTTCACTACAACATCAGTTTAGGAAATATATAAGATAATCTCAAGCCAACTGCGACACCCCCTAGAGCTAGTGCGTTAGTAAGAATCAAGTATTTTCCATCTTCGTATATTTAGTCATGCGGTATATGTGCCAGTACCGCCACATTAGGTGTACACCAAAGAAATCCTACCAAAAGTTAGGAGGTACTCAGCGCGTTGATTGCATTTCCCAACATTAGGGGGAGAAAGGCATCTAGAAGAATGCCACAAAATTGCATGGTAGATTTCATTCCTTACACTCACGCGCTAGTCAATCTGAACCAGAAGTTCAGAGGATTATGTATTTGCAAATGAGCTGTCAAGTACCTTCACTGATTAAGAAAGTGACAAGGCCACATTTATCTGCAGTAAGTGCGCCAGAGAGAGTATAGATAGCCCAGAAGGTTACCAACTTATTGTCTCCATCCAATCATAGGCTGAGGGGAGACGTCCACATAGACAAGGAATTAGTTGAAGAAGCCCGACCTGAAATTCGGAAACGCCCCTAAAGCGGCGGCTCAACCTAAAGTTGACTGGGAACGAGCGCTAGCTCGTTTGGCTACGTCTCCGGATGGTGGAGCGGCCGATCGTGGGTTCGAGCCTCGCTCAACCTACGATTTCCCACCGAGGAACGATGGGTTCCCATCCATCCTTTTCCGGATCATCCGAGCGTTTGCCTCTTCGGCGTGGTTCGTTCAACGGGATTGCGGCGCACCTCGTCGTCTGGTCGGTGATTCCGGTGATTTCGGGATGGGCGCGATCTTCTAGTCCGAGTGTGGTTGTAGGTCCGCTTGTACACGGGTAGTGTGTGTGGGGGTGTGCGTGTGTAGTGGTGTGAGTTTGTACGAGCGAATACTACGGTTACTGCCGGAATAAGAGATCTCAAAAAAAAAAAAAAAAAAACCTAAAGTTGACTTGGTCCCTGAAGAACCCCATCCTGAAGATGGAAATCCCAATGCACCACACACATAATCTATATATACTCTTACACCTGTATCTATATATATACTCTTACACCTGTACACCACTTTTTTTTCACCACAAGCAGCCACGTCATCAAGTAATTGCTGGGCATACGATGCCTGATCGACGGTCAGGTAGACAGCTCTCTACACCCTCGCGAAACTTCTGCTTCAATCAGGAAACTTCGCAGGTCCTCCCCGCACAATTTCACTCCGCTCGCACCACGACCTCCAGAATCACCGCCGCAGCCTCTG
This sequence comes from Hyparrhenia diplandra, assembly GCA_015847255.1. Classification (NCBI taxonomy): domain Eukaryota; kingdom Viridiplantae; phylum Streptophyta; class Magnoliopsida; order Poales; family Poaceae; genus Hyparrhenia; species Hyparrhenia diplandra. The sequence continues at coordinate 298,450 of JADLZK010010508.1, read as the reverse complement.
CCGCCGACGCAGACGCCTCCGCTGCCGACTCTGCCCCGACTAATCTCGCCGCCCCAGCCGCTCCATGCTCGTCCGCATCCCGGCTGCCTCCCGTCCGCCCTCGCCTGGGCCGCCACCGCAGCGCCTTGCCGACTACAAGGCAACGCCAAGCCCACAGCGGCTGCGCCGCTGGAAACCGCGGCGACAGCCGCCAGGCCCATGCCCATCTCCGACGCCGCCGTGCACGAGCCTCTGTGCCGCCGCACGCCACGCCCACGAAGGCCACTCCGCCGGGATCCACGACGACCGTGACCACAGGGCTGGCAGCCGGCGAAATCCATGAACGGTACCACCCGGCCGAGCCGTCGTACATCCCCGAACTTACTAGGATGCATACACAGGGAGTCAATGACCAATGCCCGAGCTGTAGTACTACTATGTTTCGCACAGGCCAGGATAGTACTGAAAGTGCTTTTGAGTCTCAGGCTTCTCTGAATCATCGTATAGTATAATAGTATGCCTTCTTAGTGTTTGCTGAAATGCCAAAATGAGTAAATGAGTACGTAAGAGTTTTCTGTTCCTACTGTATGCCATTTAGGTGCTAGATACAATTCCCAAAAATGACGATTTCAACTGAATGCAACAACTTATATAGTTCACTCATGGACGATGCATGTTACTTCAAAGTGATTTTCAAAATGCCATTTCCTGCCATGAACAGCTCAAAAAGTAACGGAAAAAAGTCTACATCACTCCCTCATGGATGGTAGACTACATGCTTGCGACCTGTGAAACGATTACATATCATTTTTGAACTTTTTTCAAAACCGGTCAAATTACCCCCTAAAGCAGTTTTGAAAAATCATAGTAAATCATAGAAAAATCGTAAAATGAAAAATCAATTGTGTTAGACTCGAATGAGTAGATCTACACAATAAACATATAATACGATGTGCTTTAGTTAATTTTTTGCTGCAGCTTTAGATTTGTGTTTTTATTCATAGTTGTAAAAAAAGTACTAAAGCATACCATATTATATGTTTATTGTGTAGATCTACTCATTTAGAGTCTAACACAATTGGATTTTCCATTTTTACGATTTTTTTATGATTTACTATGATTTTTCAAAACTGCTTTAGGTAATTTGATCGGTTTTAAAAGTTCGAGAGGGTGATATAGACCGTTTTATAGGTTGGGGGTTATGTAGTCTACCTCCCATAGGGGGTTGTGATGTAGACTTTTAACCAGATATAGTATGCATTGATGCAACTCAGACCTATCATCCATATCTGACAAGGTTAGCATTTTATCTGGTATATACCATCAGTTCTCATGTCGTCTTCCTTAAAGCACATTCCATGTTTTTTTTTTCTTTAGGCTTATATCCAGCTTTTCAAGCTATATTTGCATATTGCAGTTGTTTTCAAAATATGTTCCAGTAATGTACTTGGATCTGATAAATAGAATGTTGAGCACATGATTTTCAGAGTGATTTGATTGTGTATTTCAAATTTTCCTCTGCATTACCTTTACCATTGATTAACTATTGTACACTTATACTGCATAGTATTGCCAATAGCTTCTGTTATCATGCATGACGTACACCATTCCAACTAATGTTCTGTTAACTGAGAGAAAGTATATGGTAGTACTTCCTAGCCCGCGCATTTGCGCGGGGGATCATGCTAGTACTGAGAATAGCTCTACTGCTGCATGCCTCTACGCCTGTCAAAAAAAAAAAAAAAAAAAAAAAAAAAAATTTTGCTGCTCCTGTGCTTTCTTCCCCACTTATGTTCACAAAGCTCTACCTATAGTAAGTAAACAATGCCCATGCGCAAAAAAATTAACAACAAATATAGGTTGCCCAATGTTGTTGCGATTGTGTTCAATAAGTACAAAACATATGCAGTTCTGTAGCCTTTTAATCAGATTGCCTTTCACTTCGTTCCAATCTGACCATAGATATTTTAACATGGCACATAATTGCAGGTAATATGTCCAACACTATGTGGCGCACTGTCAGGCATTCAAGTGTTTGTCATGTTAAATTTATCACATAAGGAACTGCTTTGAAGAATCTCTGCAGCTGTGACACAATGATTATTTATTTTTTCCATACGAAAGGAAAATGTTTTTCCATTCGGTTAAAATGGGTGTGCTGAATACTCTTTGCGTCATTTTGCCAAAGAAACCTTGGCACGATGATTTAGTAAAGTTACCCCATTTTCGTTAATTTGCCCCTAACCTTGCCTAAAACATGGTCTCCTTTCATTCAAACCTTGCAGATTAATTTTCATTCTTTCTTATATCCACCAAAACTCTGTGCGATTTCACATTCAAACCTTGCAAATTAATGTATAGTACTTTCAGTTTTCATTCTTTCTTATCCACCAAAACTCAGTGTGATTAAATAAGGTGAACTTTTGTGTTCATTATTCGTATTCTTAGTGCTTGCATTTCTGATAGAACAAACTCTGCACAAATTTCAGGATCCCTGATAATGGAATATAACCTTTTCATTTTATTTTTATATCTCTAATTGCGTCTATCCTACCTGACTGTGTACTCTGATTTATAATATTATTGGTTTCTAGCCTGCGCATTTGTATGGGGGGGCTCATGTTAGTTGCATTGAAGACTAGAACGCCTCAGCTCAATCGGTATGGGAAATCCTGATGAGCGGAAGGATGATCACGATGAGGTCACCACTAATTATGTGGTATGAGGAGAGCCCTATAATTGAAAGACCACCATTGTCGACAATATACTTTGCCTCGTAATAGCTGACAAAAGGATCCGGATCCAAAACTAAAGTCCATGGCAAAGTGCCGAAGCACTTTCGAATGGGACAAACAGAAAAAGCAGCAATATAGGCAAAGTTGCGCCCGTTTTATGAAAGAAAGGGTTTCTTTGGCATGTAGTCCCAACACCTCTAGAAGTCGAGCTCCTAGAAGTCATCCCTGAAGGATGCAAATGAGTCTTCCTCCTGAAGAGGAATAAGTATGGCACAAAGCAAGGCTGGTGGCACAAGGGTTCACACAGAGACCCGATAAAACTCTCTCATGGTATATGAGGCACAAACGTTCCAATACATAATATGGCAACTAACTTAAATTAAAAGACAATTGGTAAATGTCGTGACCATATATTTATATGGGTCACTTGATTCGAGAGATCATAAGAGAGTCCCTATAGGACTTAAGATCCGTGGATCGAATCAAAGTCACAACATACATGGTATCCGCATGCAGCAGTTGTCATAAGGCTTGAAACAATCTGGAATGATGTGGTTCAACCGGTTTGGTAATATCCTCCTATAGAGGGATTACACAAACAATGATAAAGAACTTGGACAAAACCAAATCCTGCTTAAGCCAGGAGCTCGAGCACCTCCCTGAAGGAGTACTTATACACTGATCTATAAAGGGTGTACTTGAGAAATTTAGGTAAATGCCTCCCTCTAAAATCCTCCATAGTGTGGCCCAATCCCCAAAAGTGGATTAGTCCCATATAGACCAAGGGTTACGATGAGGAAATATTGGGACATGAAGTTCCCCACTTAAGCACAAATATGCCTAGTGAACTACATAAGGTTAATATTGCGCTCCTAGTAAATTAATTAATAAAGTATAGTGCTAGGTGCTAAGACTATCCTTAGGTACCTACAAGGTACCCAAGACCTTGGTCTATGGTTCCTAAAGAACCAAGTCCCAACCATGGTGGATATGTGGATACTGGCCATATGTCTGACCCACATAATGCTAGATCCCATACTGGTTTAGTATTACTCTGTGGTGGTGCAACCATTTTATGACAATCTATGAAGTATACCTTGGTTGCCATATGATCCAACCACTAAGAAAAAAATTGCCCTATACAAAGCCACACGAAAATATGTTTACCTCAAATGGATGATTATTAGCCACATCCAGAAGTCATGTGGTTTGAGCTTTGATAGTTCCCCACCGTTGTTTATAAAGATAACGCCACTTGTGTTACACAAATAAATAAGGACTATGCGAAGAGAAATCGCAGAAAGCATATTGCTCAAAAGTCATTTATTCTCACAAGCTCTTGAAGAGCGAGGAGATAAATACCACAAACTAAGTCATGTGAAAATCTAGTAGATTTGTTCACAAAGTCTCTACCAGACTCTAACCTCTACAGTGTATATGGAAAGGGCATGAGATGACATAAAGAGTTGTCGTGTTCAGGAGGAGAAGGCACCCTTAGTCATAGTCCAAAACTGTGATCCTAAAGATTAGACTGTTGTACTCCCCTTCCCTATTGAGTTTTCCCATAGGGTTTTCTCACGCAAAGTTTTTAACAAGGCAACTGGTACAACAAAGCTTGCTTGAGAGTGCAATGTCTCTTTTTCCTACCTTTTTTCCACTGAGTTTTTGTGAGGAGTTTTTAACGAGGCATGTACACAAGCGGGATTCACCCAAAGGGGAGTGTTTTGAAACAATAAATGTGGGCGGATCTCAAGATCAGAACAAAAAGAGGGGAAAGTATCAAGGACTCTAGAGAACTAGAGTAGAGTCTGGAGTGTCTAATAGAAATATCTATCGTGGGTATCTAGAGAAAGCTAACTTCATGTCACCATCCATAAATAGGGCCTAACTCTTCATTGTAAAGGCATCCGGTGAAAGCAACGGAGAATCCCCTTCTCCTAACTTTGTCTTTATGCCTACTTGTGTGCTTTGTGTAGTTGTTCTGCAACAGTTTCTCAACAGTTTGATCTTCTGTACATTCCTAAACAAAATAAGAATATTGTAACACCATAGGATCTCAATAGTTTGAATATAGTTTCTCAGTAGTTTGATGTTTCCTCTGTAGTTGTTGGTTTTTTTGAGGCATAGTCTAGCTCATCAGATGGGTGCATACAAGAAATTTATTGTAGACCATCAATGCCAGATGTATAGCGCGATAGGTTCGGACCCTTAATTTCCAGCTCTGTTTCCAACCATTTCCAATTCATCCGTTCCAAATAGACTCTTAATTTTTGATATTCCTAAGAAGGTGTAATCTTCCGGAAGCAATATCCGGCCTCTACGAGTGTGTCCTCAATCTAAAACAAAATATGTGTAGTTTGTAACAGTGTCCCAATTTGCATCAAAGCGGGAGCGGGAGCAGGGACGGGCGGGATATAATACCTTGAGCAGGCGTCGGATGAAGGCCTGGAATCTGATGTGCAACATATGTGCGTCGGCGCTGCGCCCACCGTTGCTCCCTCGGGCACGAACGATTCAACCACTTGGCTCCGCCTTGTGCTCCAGTAAGCATTGATTGTCTTGATGTCTTGAGGGTCAACGATCCCGGTCCGTATGACCAGTTCATGTTCGATGTATCTCCGCATCTTGGCGAGAAGGATCGGGTCGAGTGTAGGGGTAGCCGGCGCGGTGGTGGTCGGGGCAGCCGACGGGTCAGGGCGAACAGCATGGTGGGGGCCGGTGTAGACGGCGACATATTGCTAAATCAAGAAAGACAGGCGGGTGAGAGCAAGAAAATCGATCGAAATCAAAAGGATAACAAGAAACGAGGAAAGAATCGATCCATGTCGGGTGCGGCGTCGTCACCGGGCGCCGAAAGCCCTCGCCGCGCCGCACTCCTGCTGCTCCGGCCGGTCCGCTCTTGTTGGCCACCTGCACTCGCTCTCCTCGCCAGCCGAAACCCTAGCTGTTGTACTTGCTCGCCAACCGAAACCCTTGCTCTTCCCGCTATACTCCAACTCACGTATTGATTGCGGATTAGGGCCGGCAGCGTGCACGCTTATATAGGGAGGTCTATGTTACCGTTGTGTTATTGCAAGAGTTCGACTTGAAGTCGATTATTTGCGCGGCCCTTCGGTGCCACGCGAGAGACGCGCCGGGCCTGGAGGTAGCGCCCTGCTACCGCATACATGCTTCCGCCGGCGGGTGGTGATTGGACGTGGCCGCGGCGAGTTATCGGTCGTTCCACTGGATGCGCAACCGCGCCTGACGTCGACGATCTTTGTACGTGCAGGTTGTGTTAGCTGGTGGCCGCCGCGCAGGCTGTTGGGTGGTGCACCGTACCGTACGGTGCTAGCTGTATGTAAACGTCGTGCATGGCGTGGATCGCCCCCGACCACCCCGGCCGCTGGAGGAAATAATTGAAGAATCCATTCGTCCATGCTCGGTTGGTGTGCCGTTGCTCAAATAGATAAGATAGTGGCTGGCGGCTGCTGTTCGAAGTTGCACCCGTGACCACACGCGGCACGGCGCGCCGGCCAGTGGCCGCCGTCGTGCGTGCGTCAAGACTCCAAGACTGGAGCGACGTCGTTGCCGGTGACTCACAGAACGCACGAATTTTGAGATTTAGATTCACAACTCGTCAGTTTTCAGGCAAAGAGTTTCAACTGTTTGTTGTCATGTCAAAACTCGAAGCTCGATCGGCGCCCCACCTCAAGACAAGTCCAGAGACATGATGTGTGTAACCAGCTTGTCAACGGCGAGGCACGACGACCCGCCCTTGCCGATGCACTCCGCTGCCGCCTTCTTCAGCTCGCCGGCCCTGGCCCTCATCTCGGTGCCGTCCGCACCAGTCATGAGCCGGCGGATGGCCGCCTCGACGGTGCTCCTCTCGAGCTCGCCGCGGACCTCGAAGCCCACCCGCCACACGTGCTCCACGTACCTCGCATTCCCCGGCTGGTCGCCGAAGTATGGGCGGCACAACATCGGCACCCCCTCGCAGACGCTCTCCATGGTGGAGTTCCACCCGTTGTGCGTCCAGAACCCGCCGACGGCGCGGTGGCGCAGCACCTCCTCCTGCGGCGCCCACGCCACCACCATGCCGCGTCCGCGCGTCGCGGCCTCGAACCCCTCTGGGAGCTGCTGGTGCTGGCAGTGCCCCGCCCCGCCGACGAGGCCCGGCCGGACGACCCAGAGGAACGGCACGCCGCTGCCAGCGATGCCCCACGCCGTCTCCGCCAGGTCCCGCGGGGTCATACAGGCCAGGCTGCCGAAGCTCACGTAGAGCACGGAGTCCTGCGGCCTCGCGTCCAGCCACTCCAGGCACGCCCGGTCCTGCCGCAGCAGGCTGCTGTCGTCGCCGCCGCTTGCGGGGAGAGCTTGTGGAGCGGGCCGACGTCGAACACCGGCACCCCTGCGGCGAGGTCCCGCCGGATGCCCGCCAGCTCGGCGCACTCCAGCGCGTCAAACGTGTTGAGGATGAGCCCTGACGAGGATTCCACCGCCGCCACGGCGCGCGCCAGCGACTCCCGAATCAAGCCGTGCCCGCCCTTGCCCAGCTGCATCAGGTCCCGCACCCGGTACGGCGGCAGCTCTGGCACCGGCTTGTCGAGCTGCGAATCTGCATCGACGAACGAGATGCGAGCAATCTTAGCTTGTTGGTAGTCCAAGAACTGGGCGAACGCATCCATTGCATCATGTATGAACTAGCTAGAGAAAATGGAGCAGATGCACAGGGGAAGATCGTCATCCACGTGCCTTGAACTGGGAGGTAGCCTCTGTCGCAGAGCATCGGGTAGGCGGCGAAGCACGCATAGGACGCGGCGCTGCCCGTTCGCAGCGCGAGCGCGGGCACGGCCATGCTCGCGGCCACCTGGAAAACCGGCAGCAGGTGCGCGTCGGCGACGAGGCACGCGACGGCGTCCCCAGAGTACTCGTCCTCCTCCAGGACGGCGGTGAGGCGTTCCCGGAAGTGGGGCTGGCACGCGACACCGAGCGCGATGATGCGCGCCACGACGTCCTCGATGGCGACGGGGACCGGTCCGGAGATGCCGTCGGGGACGGGCACGAAGCGGTACTGCGGTTGCCGCGCCGGGTCCGGGGCGTTGAAGTGGGTGTGGAAGACGGTAATGGCGAACCCGCGGGCGTGGAGCACGCCGGCGAGCCGGAACATCGGGTTGATGTGGCCCCTGTAACGGCAGCGGGAACAGTAGCACGTGGCGGCGATGTGGCCGTGCTGGGTGGACGACGGCGGCGGCACCATTCTTGCTCTTCGCGGGCATGGGTAGCGCCATGGCTGTGCGGACTAGGCTCTCAGTTCAGTCTCACTCACCTGTTGTCGTTCTGTTCTGTCGTGAAAGTGGTACCTGCTGGACACATATGGAGCCGGCACTCCGTGACACAAAAATTGATCCTACGTACACGTACACGGTACACGTGATACCGATCTTCATACGCATGAAGCCTGCATCTCTGTGATATGTGCATCTCCGTGACACTGACACATGGTTTGAACGGTCAGTGGGTGCCGCAGGGAATCGGAACGCGATCAGGCAGCACGTGCAAACATCAGCCTATTCGCTTGTGCGTATTGACGTTTATCAGCAAGCTATTTGACAGTTTTTTTTTTTTTTTCTTTCACAGCAAATCAGCATCAGCAAATCAGCCACAAAGGATCTCGTGCTTCCGGTCTCCAGGTGCCGCATGACTGTCGTCCAGCCAGACCCCCTCGGATGATGCATGCTCCATGATGCATGCTCTGGGGATTGGAATTGTATAATCCACGGGTTTTCCAAAAAAATATTTTAATAGGTAATTGTAGAACTTTTTAAACAGATAATTAGAACTAGTACACTAGTTAAATTGTAAAGATAGTAGTCTATCAGCCTTTCAATAACTATCCAGCCGTCTAGCGCCACCTAAATTACGTACCGTCCCACGTCCAAAGAACTGATATTTTCATCCCGACCATTTTTTTTCCCATCGCGTTGGTTTTCCATCTTGACCATAAGTATTTTGCGCTGTAACTTAGATGTAGATATTTTCAAATTAATATTTGCATATATTTATAGCAATAGGGGTGTACTTGAAAATAAAAATGTATTACTAAAAAATTTAGTTTGTTAGGAATTTAGGTATCTAGAAATGAGAGCGACGTGAGGCTAGTAACACAAAGAAGTGAAAAAAAATTTTAGGTCGATGGAGTTAAAGCGCAATAACGACCTATAGCGACTTTTTAGAGTTATACCGATCGATGTTCTATCACTATAACGACTTATAGGGACTCTTTTGTAGTTGGTATAAAAAGTGTGCGGTATAGCGGCGAAGATACGATAACAGAAAGCTTGCCAACCTTCCATCCACTCCTCTCTGGTGGGCAGCACCTTTGGAATAAATCAATGGTATGGTGGACTTACAAACTCCTGTCTATTCCAATTTTTAAGGAATGGGAAGGGAGTAAAATTGAAGGTCGGGTGAAGTGTAATTTAGGCATATTATTATAGTATTTTAAAGAATGTTGTTTATTCATATCTTCTTTGCAAAGCCTACAAAACTGCACCAAAATGCTCCTCTGCCCACACATTCGACTTCGGCCGGCGGATGGGGAACAAGGCACATGTGATACAAGGATGTCGTTAGTCGTTACAAAGGGGAAACAATTTTTCGTTGATATTTTTCTCTAGATATATATAGGAAAATTTACAATGACATAACTAGTACTCCTCCATTCCAAATTATAGATTCTAGATATATTGTTTTTCTTATTCATAAATAATAAAGAGAGAGTAATATCTAATATGTTGATTGGTATCTAAATTAAAGTTTTTGGGGTTCCGGAAGTACTGACTGAAATAGAAGGAAACTAACGTTACCTTCTCGCTTGTGATCACACATCAGTTGGTCTAGAACTTGTTCATTTAGGGCATTTTGGATCGGATCGGCACCTTCGGCAAACAGCAGCATTTCAACCCTAAGTGTTCAAACGCCTAGCGTTGATGCCTGACCTAGGCATTTGTTTTTCGCTTGAGAACCAAAAAACAAGGCCTTAGAGCGTTGTTTAGTTATATTGGTTACCTTAGATAGAATCTGTCGTATCAAGTTCAAGTTTTCTAACTTGACATGATTGTTCGTATATTTTAAATTTATTTTACAACTTAACTTTTTATGGACAAACCATTAGGCAAGCTTTAATTTTTTTTTTAAAGGGCACTTAGGCAAGCATTATTGATTGAGGATAGTTACATCATTGGATATTAAATGAACAATAAGGGGTTGTTTGGTTTCCATAAGTCGAGATAAGTTATTAAGTCAAAAAGTGAAATAAGTGACTTATTTTGCCAAATAGCCATGACTTATTAAGTCATAGGACTTATCTATCTATAAAACTAATGTTTTGAAGACCCACTAGCTAATTCTCTCGACATGCAAGCATGCCACCTCACCATCCCACTAACACCCCACTAGCATGCCACCTCACCAAAATTTCACTAACCCTTCCTTGCGCCCCGTCATCAACATGCCCCACATGTGTATGGGTATAAAAAAGGTTATAACTCATGAATCAAAAAAAAAATTAAATTTTGATTGCACCATTGAATTCATTTTAATAAATCCTTAAAACAAGATCTCACATGGATATATTTTGATAAAATTATAAGTGGGACCCGTTGGTATAGAGAAAAAAAAAAAAAAAAAAGAAAAAAATAAAAAAGGGAAAAAAAAAAGAAAAAGAATTGGAGGGTGATAGTAATATTGTAACTCATAGAATTCTCCTTCATACCGCTGCAACGCCGCGGGAATCCACCTAGTAAGTTAAGTTAGTACGCCTCTACTTAAAACTTATTAAGTCATGATGAGACTTATAAGTTATAAGTGACTTATTTTACCAAACATACATGACTTAATAAGTCACTTATTTTTAGTCACATGACTTAATAAGTCTCATGACTTATGCAAACCAAACAACCCCTAAAACTTGTGACAGGGCCTACCTTTCCTTCTAGATCAGCCCACTCTTTAGATTACTGGCCCATCAACTTCAGCTCATACGGCCAGACCTTGTTTAAATTGCTAAAATTTCTAACCAAAACTTCCAAGTTTTTCCACTCTCTCCCATCACATCACATTAAATACACCAAAAGACATATGTTCGGAAAGTATGAAATGTAGGTAAAAAAAAGTAACTAATCACACAGTTACATTTGTACATCACGAGATCGAATCTTTTGAGCCTGGTTAGTCCACGATTGGACAATATTTACCACAAACAAACGAAAGTCTTCTGAGAGTCTTCATGGAGTTGGAACAGTTATTTTTGCAAGTTTTTAGCAATCTAAACAAGGCCCCACTTTCTTTCACCAAAGGCCCAAATGTTTGATCTCCTCCCTCCCGGCGGCGGTGGAGCTTGGAGAGTGGACTGTGGACAGATTGAATGCGCAGTGTCGCATCACCTCAAGACGAGACACACTGCATCCGTTCTACTGGAAAGAGATGGTTGAGAATCTGAGATGTCTCATCCAACTCCAACCGCGGCCGCCGAAGTGCTCTCCATCCTCCGCGCAGCTGACGCAGCCCGCCTGCTCCCCACTTCCGGCATCGCCCCGACGCCGGAGCTGCTCCAGCACCTCCGCCCGGCGCTCCCGACCCTCCCGGACTCCGCGATCCCGGCACTCGCCCGCTGGGCCGGCGCCGCCACCGCCGTCTCCCTCCCCGCCTCCCGCCGCCTCTTCGCCGCCGCCTGGCGCTTCCTGCTGCTCCCGCCCGCCGCCGCATCCTCGCCGCCGCCGCCGCTCGCCGCGTTCGCGCCGCTCCTCCGTCGCTACGCCCGCCTCGGCCGCACCGACGCCGCGGCCCGCGCGTTCCGTTTCCTCCAACGCCACCCGGACCGCTACGCCGCCGTCGAGAGCGAAGCCGATGGCGCGCCGTCAGCCGAGGCGGCGGTCTCCCCGTTGATCCTGGCCGTCGACGCGCTCTGCAAGGAAGGCCACCCTCGCGCCGCCGCGCGGCTCGTCGCGGAGGTCTGGCGCGAGGACGGCGGGTGCGCGCCCGACGTGCGGGTCTACAACGTCCTGCTCAACGGGTGGTCCCGCGCGCGCCGGCTCGACAAGGTGGAGAAGCTCTGGGCGGCGATGCGCGATGAGGGCGTGCGGCCGACGGTGGTCACCTACGGGACCTTCATCGACGCGTATTGCGTCATGCGCAGGCCTGACCAGGCGATGGCACTCCTTGACCAGATGTGGGAGGAGGGATCCAGGCCAATCTACTCACCTGCAACCCCATTGTGTATGCGCTTGCACAGGCAGGTCGCTTCGGGGACGCACACAAGGTGCTCGAGAAATTTCCCCTCTATGGCGTGGCGCCGAATATCTCCACATTCAACTCCCTCGTCTTCGGCTACTGCAAGCACGGAGACCTTGCTGGGGCTAGTGGAGTACTCAAGGCCATGCTGGGGCGGGGCATTTCGCCGACCGCAAGGACGTACAACTATTTTTCATGGTCTTTGCCAGGAATCGTAGCATTGAGCTGGGAATGAATCTCTACGCCAAGATGGTCAGCAATGGCTATGCGCCAGACCGGTTCACTTACCACCTTCTGATCAAGATGTTGTGCGAGGCGAACCGGCTTGAATTAACGCTGCAGATGCTTCAGGAGATGAGAAACAATGGTTTTAAGCCAGATCAAGCGACCAGCACCATGCTGATACATTTGCTTTGCCGACGCCATCACTTTGAGGAGGCTTTTGTAGAGTTTGAGCTGATGTTTGAGAGGGGGATTGTGCCCCAGTATATCACTTACCGGATGCTTATGAAAGAGCTAAAGCGGCTTGGTTTAGTCAAATTGGAACAGAAGTTGGCAGATCTAATGTGTTCAGTTCCACATTCCACAAAGTTGCCTGGCAGTTACAGGGATAAGGAAGGAGATGATGCTATAGAGAAGAAGAAATCAATATTACTTAAAGCCCAGGCCGTTTCAGAAGTTTTGAAAGACTGTAAAGATCCCAAGGAACTGCACAAGCTCAAAGGTCCTGAAGAAACTGACGTCCAAGTTGCAGACAGGATTGTAGCCAACATTAGGAGAAGAGTATATGGAGACGTCTCCAGGATAGTGCCATCTGTTTCTTGAACATTGATTTGCATTGTATAGAAATATCAATATTAATTGCATGAATATGGTTGTAGCAGTCAGTTGAATTATTCATCTCAAAATATGACCACCTAAGCTATTCTTCTTACATGATATAGCAGGTGAGTTTCAGATGTTCTGCCTTGATTTCTCTGTCGCTCAAATCATCAATGGTTCGATGTCGATGTCGATGTCTCCCTCCCCTTCCAGCTCATCCTGGCGCAGTTAGTAGTTACCATGGGGAAGTAATAATCAATCTGAGACACTAAGAGTTAAGGCATCGCTAACATATTAGACTACAAAACTGAACATTTCTCAGATAGAAAAACATAACTGTGGAATACCTCCGGTTACTTGGTTGTACACGTGCTCTGATGGTTAGGATTGAGTGTCTGGAAGAAAATACTACATCAGGGACTGTTGGAAGCAGGGTCCAAAATTTTTGTTGTGCTACAAAGGCCATCTCTGAGTGCAGCTTAGTAATTGCTCAGTTTTTGTAGAAATTATTTTAGTTTGTCTGATTTAGTTAAGCAAGATTGTTGTGTTTATGGCTGTATTAGATGCAGCTCCTATGATTATGAAATCAGTTGGTGTGCTGGATGCTTAAGCCATCACAAATATTGTATTTTTTACCTGATTTGCATCAAGAACTGGAAGTCAAGGCTGAAAAAGGTTCGGTGATTCTCGCAATGTGTATTCATGATTTTTTTTTGGTACTTTCTTTTCATTTCCCTTTACTAGATGCGCATACATTGATATGTCGCCACGTAGAATAGGTGGATCTCAACATTTTCCATGTTTTTATTTTAATGGTTATAGACTTCATCTTCATTGATTAAGTTATTAACTCCACAGTGCTATTTTCCTTTCTGTCCAATAGAACAGTGCCCTCATATGCTTGACAGAAATACTGTCGTGATACCCCAGCTTTTTTGTGCTCATTCCAGTTAGAAGCAGTGCTTGAGCGGTCCATATGATCAGAAATAGAAGCTTAGCAGTTCTAACTCTGCCCATGTATTTCTAGTCTGATCCTGCAGTCGTTCCAATTTTTAATATATACTCGTATGTTTCTTCTCCTTTCAACCTTTTCTATCCTCTGCGCATAATAAGTTTTTTAAGAAACTGGAGGGGTTTGCACCCCTACATCAAATATACTAGATGAATTCCCCCAAACCGTTGCTACGGGAATGCAGAGGAATTTTATATTACTTTGAAGAAAAGCAAATACATAGCATTGTACGATCATTTAGGTTAACAGAATTTAATTTAATTACATAGAGAATATATATAGTTAGATTAAGACGGGCAGATGTGTATATATTGCTTCAAATCATTTAAGTATAGAATACTGCATAGTTCCCTAGGGTCTAGAGGAACTCGCATGTGTATGTAACAATGAGAAGAACACATATGTATACACACATCATCGGAATATCATCCGCCGGCGCTCACTCAAACCCTAACTTATCATTTCCACTCCCGTGCCTCTCTCACCACCAAAAACGGCGGCGGCGGCTTCCCCATGGAGGCCGGCGACGGGACCTCACCGGAAATCGTGCCAAGGATCCTTCGGCTCTCGTCCTCTCCCTCTCCCCGACTTGTCTCTGTCATGCGCGCCGAGCCATGCAACGGCGTCCACGGCCGGAGGAGACTTCGCCCGAGCTGGATCTCGGTGGCTCGCCGCCGCCGCAACTCCATCGAGCCTTGCCACTCTACGCACCACCATGCTTCCTCCACCGGGGCCTTGCTCGCTATAAATAGCGAGGATAAGATGATGAATTGGGCGTCGTGGTGGCAAATGAAGGGTCCAAGGCTGAAGGGGAACTGGTCCGATGGAGACGATTTGGAACAGCCACACTTAATTAATCGATGATCAATGCCATCATGGGGAAGAAGAAGGAATCGATGATCAATGCCATCATGGGGGAAGAAGAAGGGATAGGGCCAACGGGACATCGGGTGGAGGCAGGGGGTCAGGGAGTGCGGCGCTGGGTTGCATTAGTTAAGTTTTAGTTACATTGACGTGGACCAATGAGAGGCCCGAGAACTCCCCCAAAAGAATTGCTAGTGGGGAGCTCCTATATAGGAGTTATAGATTAAAGAAGGAATAATAGGTTGAGCTTACAAAAAGGAAAAGGATTGCAGGGATTACAAGAGGAGCCTGCACAAAACAAGTAGAATACAACATTTCTATATGTAAAAACAAGTAGAGCTCTTCAGTACGATATCAATTTTGAAAATATATAAGATAATCTCAAGCCAACTACAACACCCCCTAGAGCTAGTGCGTGAGTAAGAATCAAGTATTTTCCATCTGTGTGTATTTAGTCATGCGGTATATGTGCCAGTACCGCCACATCAGTGTACACCAAAGAAATCCTACCAGAAGTTAGAATGTATGAGCCTATGATTGGGAATCTTCATAAGGCTCAGTACGCTAATTGCATTTCGCAACATTAGGGGGAGAAAGGCATCCAGAAGAATGCCACAAAATTGCATGGTAGAATTCATTCCTTGGACTCACACGCTAGTCAATCTGAACCAGAAGTTTAGAGGATTATATATTTGCAAATCATTGCCAATGAGCTGCCAAGTACCTTCACTGATCAGGAAAGTGACAAGGCCGCATTTATCTGTAGTAAGTGCGCTAGAGAGAGTATAGGTAGCCCAAGATGGAAATCACAATGCACCGCACACATAATTGCATTGGAAGATTGGAGCATCCCAGCTCAATAGATATGGGAAATCCTGATGAGCGGAAGGATGATCACGAGGAGATCTCCACTAATTATGTGGTATGAGGAGAGCCATATAATTGAAAGACCACCACTGTCGACAAAATATTTTGCCTTAGAATTGTTGACGAAAGAATCTGGATCCAAAACTAAAGTCCACGGCAAAGTTCCAGAAGCACTCAGAATGGGACAAATAGGAAGCAACAATAGAGGCAAAGTTGTGGTCGCTTTATGAAAGAAAGGGGGTTCTTGGGCTTGTAGTCCCAAAGACTTCTAGAAGTCATCCCCGAAGGATGCAAATGGGTCTTCCTCCTAGAGAGGAGTAAGTATGGCACAAAGCGAGGCTGGTGGCACAAGGGTTTACTTCACACAGAGACTCGGTAAAACTCTCTCCTGGTATATGAGGCACAAACATTCCAATACTTAATATGGCAGCTAACTTAAATGAAAAGGCAGTTGGTAAATGTCGTGACCACATATTTATGTGGGTCGCTTGATTCAGAGATTCATAAGAGAGTCCCTGAAGGACTCAAGATCCCTCGACCGAATCAAAGTCACAACATACATGGTGTCCGCTTGCAGCGGTTGTCATAAGGCTTGGAACAATTTGGACTGATGTGGGTTCAACGGTTTTGGTAATATCCTCCTGTAGAGGGATTACACAAAAAATGATAAAGGACTTGGACAAAACCAAATCTTGTTAAGCCAGCAGCTCGAGCACCTCCTTGAAAGAGTACACTGATCTATAAGGATTTACTTAAGAAATTTAGGTAAATTCCTTCCTCTAAAACCCTCCATGGTGGCCCAATCTGCAAAAGTGGATCGGTCCCATTTAGACCAAGGGTTACAATAAGGAAATATTAGGATCTGAAGTTCCCCACTTAAGCACAAATATACCTAGAGAGCTACATAAAGTTAATATTGCATTCCTAGTAAATTAAATAACAAAGTACATTGCTTGGTGCTAAGACTATCCTCAGGTACCTACAAAGTACCCAAGACCCTGGTCTATGGTTCCTAAAGAACCAAGTCCCAACCATGGTGGATATGTGGATACTGGTCATATGTCTAACCCGCACAATGCTAGATCACATACTGGTTTAGTATTACTTTGTGGTGGTGCACCATTTTATGACAGTCTATGAAGTATACCTTGGTTGCCATATCATCCAACCAGTAAGAAATAATTGCCCCATACAAAGCCACACGAGAATGTGTTTGCCTCAAATGGATGATTAGCCACATCCAGAAGTCATGTGGTTTGAGCTTTGGTAGCTCCCCCACCGTTGTCTATATAGATAACACCACTTGTGTTACACAAATAAATAAGGACTATGCGAAGAGGAATCGCAGAAAGCATATTGCTTGAAATTCATTTATTCTCACAAACTCCTAAAGAGTGAGGAGATAAATACCACAAACTAAGTCACGTGAAAATCTAGCAGATTTGTTCGCAAAGTCTCTGCCAAACTCTAACTTCTGTAGTGTTTATGGAAAGGGCATGAGATGACTTAAAGAGTTGTAGGGTTCAAGGGGGAGAAGGATCCTAGAGTCATAGTCCAAAAATGTGATCTTGAATATCATAATTTGATCCTAAAGATTAGACTCTTATACTATCTTTCCCTGTTAAGTTTTCCCATAGGGTTTTCTCACGCAAAGTTTTTAATGAGCCAACAGGTGCAACGCAGACAATGTACTTTTTCTCATATCCTTTTTCCCACTGAGTTTTTAACAAGGAGGGGGGTTGTGAAACAATAAGTGTGGGTGGATCTCAAGATCGAACAAGGAGAGGGGAAAATATCAAGGACTCTAGAACTAGAAAAGAGTTTGGAGTGTCTAATAGGCATTTCTAGCATGGGTATCTAGAGAATTCTACCTTCATGTCACCATCCATAAATAGGGGCTAGCTCCATTGTGAAGACATCCAAATGAAAGCAAATCGAGAATCCCTTTCTCCCAACTTTATCTTTGTGTGCTCTGTGGTTAGTTATTCTGCAACAGTTTCTCAATAGATTGATCTTAGGCCGGATGTATAACGCGATAGGTTCGAGTGTGTGACGCTTGACAACTTGATCACGAAACAATATCTTAGTCATTCGATCAAGGAAGACAATGTTTGTAGAGGTCCAAACAATCAAAATTTTGTAATGGCTTCAATTGGAGCAGTAGATGCAGTTGAATTATGACGGGGTTGTGAAATCATTGATCAACTGTATGGTGATGGTTATGTCCTAGGTGATATCAAGCATCTCTTGAACTTGATATAGAGGGCGGATCGTTCTCGCTTGAGACCCCCGTTTCATGTTCACTCATCATTAGTATCAATCCTCAATTATTGCACTCTTTATAAGGAAATTTATGATCATGTGTTTAATGTTCTTCAAAAGTTACATCAGTTTGCTATATAGGATGTAATGAGAGCTGATTTACCATATTATATTTATAATTGTAGGGCTTTTGTTATCACTAATAATCTTTTTGATTATACCTTTTGAGCATTCAAATTCACAAAGTTATCTTTATCCTCTTAATTAGTTTAATCAGCAAAAGGATAATCAAAGAAAAAGATGTATATAGGTCAAAGAGTCATGCTTGATCTTATAGAGTCTTGTAAACTAAACAAGAGTATTATGACAACACAGGAGCTCAATTGCATGTTGCCTCTGTAGATGTTGGTATTTTTGAGGCATAGACTAGCTCATAGGATGGATGTATACAAGAAATTTAGGGGCCAGACCATAAAAGCCCGATGTACAACGCGCAGGTTCAGAGCGTGTGAGTCTTGGCCGCTTTGCAATCATCATGCCCTATCTCCAACTTAAGTTGTTTAATCTGGGTCAACATGAGGCTATTTCAAGTCATTACATGTTTTAAGTGCTCACTTTGTTGCCGTGTTTGAAGATGTTCTTCAATTAGTCGATGTGAACCTGATGTTGAGATGTAGTTCAGTTAGTCTAATTTGAACTTGATGCTAGTGTCGGTGTATTGGTCTTGGAGAACCTTACTAAAACCATGTCATGTGCGCGTATGGTTGCTTTTTTAAGTTTTGCTTTTATCTTCCCAATTATGCTCCATGTGCTTCCATATCTTTGAAGCTAGCTTATCGCTATGTAGTAGCAAAACAAACGCTAAACTGAAATCTTTTGTAATTTTGTTGCTTTGGTAATGAAATTTGGGTTTATCATTGTGGAAAAAAGATTTGGCGGACCTCTATTAAGAGATGATGTTAGATGTTGAGTCCTCTATCTTTTTTGTTTCTTTGCTTTTCTCGGTTTTCTATTATTTCAATTTGGACTCCTTGTTTTTTGGTTTTCCTTCTCTTTAGATTATAGGATTATTTGGATACATATCATAGCAATTCTCAAAGTTTTGACATGTACCGGTACAATTCACATGTTTTGAAACTTACCATTATAAATCTTCAGCTACCTGATCCATGCCATTTTCTATCTCGTGGAGCGTAGAGGCCCACTGTCGGGCAATGTACACGCGTCGCGCATCTTACGTATGGACCAAAACACCCTTGTTGCTTGTCTACCTCCACTCACTTATGTGTGGGTCTTCTTCAACCCACCCTTTATGAGAACCCTTGGATGATTCGATACCTTTTAATTTGAAGGTGGATATTAATCTAAATGTGGGCCACACATTAAAAACAAGGTCTTATGCTTGGCCATGGATTTCGAATAATTTAAGTGGGTAGAAATCATGAGATGGTTGATGCACAAGCCATGGCTGAAAAAAAGGTTACGTGATTCTCACAATGTGTATTCATGATTTATACTTTCTGTTCGGTGATTGGCATACATTGATATGTGCCCATCTGTAGAATAGGAGGATCTCAACATTCTTCCATGTTTTTATTTTAATGATTATAGATTTCATCTTCACTGAATAAGTTATTAACTCTACAGTGTTATTTTCCTTTCTGTCTAACAGAGCAGTGCCCTCATATGCTTGATAGAAAAATATTTTATTAACTGTTCATGTGCTCCTAACATCAAAATTTGACACCCCAGCTTTTTGTGCTCATTCTAGTTAGAAGCAATTGTTGAGCAGTCCATATGATCAGAAACAGATGCTGGGCTACTTATACTCGTTGAGCAGTTAGCACCGTGGACAGCCAACCCCCACAGTCAAAGCTTTTGGTTGCTTGCTTTTTAAAAACCGTGCATACATACTCCTATAACCATCGTAGACTTTTCTGTAGTCGACTCGGTCCTCAGAACAATGATAGTGAGCCTTCTTTCACATCTTTGGACTAGACGTAGATAATCTTGCACTTTTGGCTTATTGAGACCCAGAGGCAAACCTGGGTACGGGAAGGGGAAGGTCCCTATTTCACAATCAAAAGTAGCAAGCAAAATAAACATGGTCTCCATGGAAACCCATTTCCTCCCTCCTTCCTAACTATATCATACATGGATGCACTGCACAGAGGTGGGAAATGGGATGACAAAGTCCACTAACGTTAATGAGCAACAGTATACATAGAGACAGTGCTCCCTCTTCTTATACTACTATAAATCAGCTACTACTAGCTTATTAGCTGGATGTCCGGGCAAGCAAGCTAGTCTGCAGTCTGCCACTCTTACACCTTGAATTGCTTTCGAGTCGCAAGGGCATAAATAATGCCGGAATCCAGAAGTCCGGCCCATAAACCAACCACATTCACCAAGAAGTGGCCTTGGGGGAAGGCCGCGGCGGTATGCCTGCTCATGGCCTTCTTCCCGATCCTGGGACACATCCTTCGTTGGCAGGCTGTCGCGGCGCCGGCGGCCGTCATAAGCCTGCTCACTGTCCTGCTCACGTTCTTGTCCCCAGGCCTGGGACGCCTCCTGGAGCAGATTTTCGGGCGCCAAGTGCACCGGCGCATCCGGTGGCTCGCGTCGATCGTCGACCCCGACATGTCGGTCACCATAGGCGAGTTCGACGGCCCCCGCAGCAGGTTCAAGAGGAGGCCCAGTCACGCATACGAGGATGTCAAGGCCTACCTCGGTGACAGGTGCTCGCGCAAGGCGCGCCACCTCACGGCCGAGACCGACCGGAGCGCCGCCGACATGCTCGAGCTCAGCATGCGCGACGGCAAGGAGGTGACCGACGAGATCGAGGGCGGCGTCACGGTCTGGTGGTCCGCGTTCACGACGGAAATCAGCAGAGATTATTTTGAGTCGGGGTACAGGCTCTACTACCAGGAGCGCCACCGAGATCTCGTGCTCGACACCTACCTCCGGAGCGTCCGGCGCGAGGGCCGTTACTTGATCAGGAAGAGATCATCACCAACGCCGCCTCCGGTAAAGGTTGGACGTCCGATATGCCCTTCAAGCATCCCAAGACGTTCGACACGCTGGCCATGGACCCCAGGACCAAGCAGGAGATCATCGACGACCTCGAGATGTTCAAGAACGGGAGGAAGTACTACGCCGACCTCGGCAAGCCGTGGAAGCGAGGGTACCTCCTCTACGGACCGCCGGGGACGGGCAAGTCGACCATGGTAGCCGCCATGGCCAACTTCCTCGACTATGACGTGTACGACATCGAGCTCATGTCGGTGAAGTCCAACGCCGAGCTCCGGAAGCTGTTCATGGACACAAAGAGCAAGTCGATCATCCTGATCGAGGACATCGACTGCTCTCTCGACTTCACGGGGGCGCGCAAGGACGGGGACGGAAAGGAGGAGGAGGAGGAGGACGGCGACGACGAGGACGAGAATAAGAGCAGCCGCCGCCGCAGCGAGGTGACGCTGTCCGGCCTGCTCAACTTCATCGATGGGCTGTGGTCGGCTTGCGGTGAAGAGCGGATCATCGTCTTCACCACCAACCACGTCGACAAGCTGGACCCGGCGCTCATCCGCAGGGGCCGCATGGACAAGCACATCGAGATGTCTTACTGCGGTTTCGAGGCCTTCAAGGTCCTTGCCAAGCTGTACCTCCACGTGGAGTCGCACCAGCTGTTCGATACCATCGAGAAGCTGCTCGGGGAGGTGGAGATGGCGCCGGCCGACGTCGCCGAGAACCTGACGCGAAAGAGCCATGATGACGATGCCACCTCGTGCCTGCACGCCTTGGTGGAGGAACTCAAGAGTCGCAGGTGGGCGCAAGCGAACGCGAACGGGTGAGGAGGATTGCTGGTGCTGTGCCCCAAACCCAAGGCGCTACTGAAGTTGAACAAGCACCGCGGCGTAGCCCGCGCATTAAGGCGCTCCTCCAAAAGTGTTAGACAAAGCTTGTGCTAGTCGTAGAGAGTCTGCTCGTTTGTTGCCTTATTTTCTGGAACAGTTTGTTGCTTTTTTTTTTCTGTTGCCTAGGCGCATATATCCTGACGTGTGCACGTTCGCACGGAGAGCGGGTCCATCTAGCTACCGCGTTGATCACGGCGTCAATGGCCGCGCCATGTATCTTGCTGCCCGTTGCAGCGCAAAAACTTCTCGTGTTCCACTGTCATCGTGCGTTGGTGGCCAACGAGTTGGCGCTCCTAGTAGGGATTGGTGTATCCCGGCAAGCTCTAACAATTGGCATTAGAGTCGTAGTATACATTCCTTTACAAGAAGGGCAGGGTTTCACACCCATGGTTCCTGGGTAACGAACTCCGTTGAATAGCAGACGACAACAGTTGCCCTCACCGCCACACGGCCGTCCGCACCACCGCCATGCTGAGCGTGGTGTGATCATCCAGGATACATCGTCAAGGAGGTTGGAGGTTCCCAATCCAAAATCTCGGCATTGTGAAGGAAAGCCACCAATTTTGTAAGTGGGTGAACAGTGTCCCTAACATAGAACACTTGGGCGTTGGGTGTGCTTGACAAGCTAATGAAGGCCTTCATTGGACTGGTGCGGCAGAGGTTTCGGGGGGCAAGTGCAAAGTTGCTTGGGTGTGTATGCGCAGGCCAAAGGAGCTCGGTGGTCTAGGCATTGCAGACCTCAGGCGTGCAGGAGTAGCGCCGCGGGCGCGCTGGGCTTGGCGTGACCGCGTCCGGGGTTTAGCGCCCCGCACCAACGAGCGTGATCTTCTGGCGCTGGTCCAGGCAGCCGTCGTCTTCACCGTTGGCAATGGGGAGTCCATCTTCTTTTGGACAGATCGGTGGTTGGATGGGGACATAAAGCAGTTGGCACCGGCCGTGTTCAATGCCGTTGCCCCCAGGAAGAGGAAAGCACGAGTGTCGGAGGCCTTACCAGATAATGCTTGGGTAAGGCACATCGTTGGTGCAAGGACCATGCAGCTGCTCGTTGAGTTTGGGGAACTTTGGATCTTTCGAAAAGAGTTTGGGGAACTTTGTGACCGTCTTGAGAGGGTGCACCTCTCGTCGGAACCAGACACGCTTGCGTGGGGACTCACGGAGGATCGCCGCTACTCAGCTGCTTCTGCGTACGGGGCCATGTTTCTTGGGTCGTTGCCAATTCTGGGAGCCAAGGAAATCTGGAAAACAGCGGCACCTTCACGCGTCAGGTTCTTCTTTTGGCTTGTCATGCATGGTCGCTGCTGGACGGGTGACCGGAGGTTTCGCCATGGGTTGCAGCCCACGAACTCGTGCATCATGTGCGACCAGGCTGCGGAAACAATGGAGCACATCCTGCTAGGCTGCTACTTTTCAAGAGAAGTGTGGGCAATTTGCTTGGCTACACTACACCTCAGCGACGTCGTCTTGGTGACCGAGAGATCCACCATGGAGTGGTGGTTGGACTATCGCAAGCGTGTGCCGCAGATTTGGCGCCGGGGCTTCGACTCCATGTTCTTCCTAGTTGGATTTTCCGTTTGGAAAGAGCGCAATGCGCGCACTTTCAATGGCGTCAGCAGGAACGCGCTGCAGCTGGTGGCGAACGCAATATTTGATGAGGCCAGGTTGTGGGTTTTTAGCTGGCTACTCTCAGCTAGGAAAGCTTTTGTCAAGGGTCTAGGGCCTTTTCTCTAGGAGCAAAACTTGTACCAATGTAGTCCTATGAAGGTTCAGAGTGTGGTGTCGGCGTTGTTGGTAACCAGTTGGTTACCATTGTTTGTATCCTAATCTTTCTTCTTAATGAAATACGTGCCGTTGGCGTGTCTAAAAAAAAATGGAATAACAGGTTGAGCTTCAAGAAAGGAAAGGATTACAGGGATTACAAGATGAGCCTGCGCATAACAAGTAGAATACAATATTTCTAAATGTAAAAACAAGTATAGCATTTCAGTACAACATCAGTTTTGGAAATATGTAAGATAGTTTTCTACATTGTTAATTTAAGATTAAACCGGTCTTGCAACAAACAAAGTTAAGCCATAAAAATTTAAGGAGGAATGTATAACAACTCTATGTTTACAAGTCATGTAGGGCCTGGCCAGTGTGACGATTGTGAACTATGAATGTGCAGTGCCCTGGTGGTTAAAGAAGAAGAAATCAAATCAGTATTACTAAAAAGCCCAAGCCGTTTCAGACGTTTTTTGAAAGAGTGTACAGATAAAAAAGAAGCTGTACAGATTAAAGAAGCTGCACAAGCTCAAAAATCCTGAAGAAACTGATGTTGAATAGAAGTCGAAGACACCATTGCAGCCAACATTAGGAGAAGAGAATATGGAGACGTCTCATGGATAGTGCCATCAAGGGAGCATCCTAGTTCTCCAGACACTCGAATCTGGAACAGGACACGCCAATTTTTGTGCTTGAATAGCATATAACGATAATTTTGTTAAGTCAAACCAAGGTAGCACTAGATATTCCTTCGCCAATTGAAAGTCACTTCAAGATGAAAACACAAGCAGAGAATTTGGAGTCAAAGACTACATGCAAAGAGGTTGCCGTGGCGTTGGTTAGCAAGAAGATACCAGGGATGGGCAGAGTACGAGTGGAGGAAATATATTTAGAAAACAAAAACACTAAAACAGTCACATGTTTTAATTGCAATAAAATAAAGAGAGAATGAGAGACACTGGAGTTGGATTATGATCTGCGTCGCTATTTCCAAAATCCAAATTCATACTATCTTTGTAACAATTGGACCCCCTGCCTTGACATATGTTTACAGTCAGAAAAAAATAAAAGAGAAATGGCAAAGTATACCAGCATGTGTTTCTTGTCTCT
The DNA here is from genome assembly GCA_015847255.1 of Hyparrhenia diplandra. Lineage (NCBI taxonomy): Eukaryota > Viridiplantae > Streptophyta > Magnoliopsida > Poales > Poaceae > Hyparrhenia > Hyparrhenia diplandra. The sequence continues at coordinate 273,851 of JADLZK010010508.1, read as the reverse complement.
GGACAAGCTTTGGATAAAAAGAAAAGAACCCTTTCTCAATCAGAACAGTGGCAACACAACAAAATATGTCATAAAATACATAGGGAAAGGAATAAAGAAAAAATATGCAAAGATAATGTATCACACTGGAGTGAAAGATAATGTATCATTGGAAGGCCATGTTATGTATTTCTGCAAAAGAAAACACTAACAAATATAGGAATGAAAACATTACTTCTCTGTTGTCTGTTTTCTACATCACAACCAAGATGATGCATCAGAGTTCCCTCTACCACCAACATCTGTTCGTTATTTTCTCAAACTACAAGATCTGAAACAAAAAGGGCCATTCCATAACGAGCTTGTTACATCACACTAAGGGTGTGTTTGGTTGGGCTTTTGGCTGTGGCTTTTGCCCCCAAAAGCCAAAAGTCCAACCAAAGGGGTTGGCTGCCACCCAAAGCCAAAGCCAAAAGCAGCTTTTATCCTAGTGTAAATGCAAAAGCACCTCAGACCCTGCTTTTCCTGGCTTTTGGATGGGCAAGTTGGAGAAAATTACCCACTGCCACTGGTTATGAAGGGCAAATAACGTTTCGACGTTCTTTTTTTCCCATCCCGTCGCCCCTTCCCCCGTCGCCCGTGGCTTTCCCACCGCCGCCACCGTACCTCGGCCGGAGCTGCCCGTCCCTGCCAAGGCCGGCCCCGACGCGCCCTTCTCTTCCCTCGCCCGGTGGAGCTTCCGTTCCCAACGCCGGGCGGTGCTTATCTTCCTCGAGCCTCGGCTGCCGCACCCGATCGCCGATCCCGGCCGTTGCGCCGTCACGCAAGCCCGGTCGTAGAGCACCGGGCCGGCGAGCCACCTCTCCTCGCCGGATCCGGGAAGATGAGGTGGAGCAGCTGCGCAACCTTCCCTTGGCTGCCGCGCGAGAGGTCGCCATAGGAGCTCCGCCGCCCCCTCCGCTCCTCGCGGGATCTCTGCTGCAACGTCCAGGTCGAGCGCGTCCGTGGCCTGAATCACTGCCGTGCCCGAGCGTGCGGGCGAAATTGTCGTGGCGTAACGCCAGGGCCGTGTTCAAGGATCCGGCGTCGATCCATTGCAAAATAGCACACTGTAGCTATGTTCATTTGGATCCGGTCGATCCCTTGCATGACGCTGCTCTGTTCTTTCAGAGGCAGAGGCTCTGTTCTCTCCAAATTTCTATCAATTTTTGCATATAAAAATCTTAATCGACCTTAATCAATTTTGTTCTCCGTATATAATTCTATAAATTTTTGCATATAAAAATCTTAATCGACCTTAATGGTTTGGTGATCTAGAGCTTCAAAGTTTGGTAATTTTAGTACACAATTGGGATGTTGGTCGCACAGCTTTAAAATTTATAGTGAATCAATGAATAATATAGCATTTTACAATCAATGACTTCCACAAATCACTTTGACCAATATTTTTAATTATGTTGAGAGATGGCTATTGATATATTTATATCAACAAATCACTACCGATGCAAAACTAAAACAATATAAAAAATCATTTTTACCTTGCTTAAATAGTCATTTTCATGTGAATTAATGAACAAATTAGTTTTTTACAAGCAATTTCCATATAAACATGTCTCGGGCATTTAGGGGCATTACAGGTATTTCACGGACAACCTACAATTTGACAAAGACCTCTAACCAAACGGGCTTCGCTTTTTTCCACATTTCTTTCTCACACTGCTTTTTCCACAGCCCACAACTCACAAATTGCTTTTCCAAAAGTCACAGCCCAACCAAACACACCCTAAGAGGCTTTACGGCTGGCCACATTTGGTGACCGGTACCCTGCTTTAGTGGGCTTTCCCCAAGGAGAAACTGAAGGCCTGCCTCCTTTGGTACGCCCCTCTCCTCCACCATGGGGATGATCCACAGGATTCATAGCAACACCACGGACAACAGGGCGCCTGCCCAACCACCGGCTATGCCCTGCTTTCCTTAGCTTGCGTGCGGCATGGCTTGGATTGGAGACTACACCAATTGTAGCACGGAATTTTGAATCAACAATCTTCTGAGCACCTGAAGGAAGACGCAGAACACACTGTGCACCTGGCTCCTGGACTACTTTAGCATATGTACCAGCTGCTCGAACCATCTTCCCACCCTAACCAGGACGCATTCGATATCATGCACCCACGTTCCAATTCGTGCATTGGCTAGTGGTATACAATTCCCAACCTTTGAGTTGAGATCAATTATATCAAACTGATTAGCTGAGGAATATGGTGAAGAAGATGTATTCTTAGAAGGTTTCGAGGAGTCATAGTTCATCACTGTACTGCCTGGCATGCATTGGTGACCGGCCAATATATAAGATACTGGTACACAATCAGCCTGTCCCTTTGGTCCTTTACTCTTACCAACAGACTTTGCTGCCAAGCTACTGAAGCGGTTAACCTGTGCCTGAAGCACAGGTTTCTTCTTGAGATCATTCTGCCAAGAGAGAGCAGCTTGACGCTTCATTCTCTGCGTCCAAAGCGCATCATCCGCTGCCCATTTTTGAATTCCAGAAAGAGAGAATGTCTGTTTTTCTTCTTCATTTCCTCTGACTTGAGCATAGAAAGTGGGCTTCGCACCAGCTAATGCTATCCTAGGCAAGCTCCCACCAGATTTAAGAGATGCAATATCTCCATTGCCGAAAGAAGAGTACAGTGCAGCAGGTTCCTTTTCTTTATGCACTCTACCAGACAATGGAGCAAGGGAAAACCGAGCAGAGACATCAGCAGTGACAGATTCCAGGATTGGTGGCTTGGCGCTGGGCTCTTGTAGGGACTTGGGGCGGCGGAAATGCACACCCTGGACGCATCGCACCAGAGCAATGCTAGAGGATTACGAAATTTCGTAATACACACACCCTGGATTTCGTAATACGAGGATGAAACGAGGATGAGTTACCTTCACCTATAGGCTGAAATTTCATCAGTTACCTTCACCAAATATATACAAGAAAATAGTAATATCTATAGTACATAATTAATATCGTTAGATAGATCAATGAATTTATTTTCATAATAAACTTATCTGGAGATACAAATATTGTTAATATTTTCTACAAAACTAGTAAACTTAGAAAAGTTTGACTGGCACGAATACCGAAGCGACAGAGGCGAATTTGGGCCTAGAGCTACTAGGGCCATGGCCCTAGGCGTGGCCCGAAACTTCCTTTAGTATATTGTGCTTTAGTGGCCCAGGTTTAGATTTTAGGTCCAATGTTGTAGCTTTTTGGTCTAGCATAGAGAGGAGAGAGAGGCGTGAACACAACTTTCTGGTCCAGCTCGTGAGCGGCGTCCATTTGACTCACACCGACCCAGCATGTCAACTGCTTTTTGGGCACATAGCAGCTTGTAAGTCGCATGCGCACGCCCAATCAGGCTGCCAAGTAGGTGACTCTGACATGCCTAATTGCAGTACTGGCTGAGTCTTTGGACTTTTGGTATTGGAATACATCTGTAGTTTTCCATTCTCATTCTCAAATCTAAGTTGCTGCTACTGGACTATATTCCTTGCCATACGGTAGAATGCTTAATTGATTTATGCCATTTTTTTGTGTCAAAGCGCACAATGAAACGAAGTATTCAAGACATTAAAATCCTTTTTCTCCTGCTCCTATGTCAATTACACAAACATTAGTTAGGTATTTTTTTTAATCACTTCCATATTTCCATCGATTACATTGTGGATTTAAATTAGAATTGAGATACTGTATCATCTAAAAATACGTATTTAAGAGCTAATTTTATTATTTATCGGCATTAGATCCCGTCTGAGCGGTATTTTGACATGACATGAGTGGTACACATGCTTTCACAAGTGGCCCTAGGCTTGAAAATTGACGAGCTCCGCCACTGCGAAGCGACACTTATTTAGCGACAGGAGGAGTTGAGCTTTACCCTAGCTCGGTTAGCCCATGATGATGTAGTTGACAAAACACTTGGCAATCATGCATTGTCAACCGTCTTCTCTTCAACACTGATCTACTACCACTAATAATGCACCGCTTGTGAATTTTTCTAGAGCCACCCAAAAACTGTCCACCACAATCATGCACTCTGCTATGTGCACAAAAAAAAAAAATGCACCCAACAATAGCTAACCTTTCAAATGAAAGGGCGAGATTCACTCGACCACTTTTTTCTCACTCACCCACATCCAATGGGCCGAGATCGCTAGGACCAAACCTCATCAATCATCCCTCGTCCCGTCCCCACACCCGATTCCCCTCGGAAATCTTGGTCCGAACGGCGGACCTCGAAGCTTCGCGCCGAATGGTACCGACGCCTCTCATTCGTGCGCTCTCATTCGCACGTCGCGCAGTCGCAGCTATGTATATGGGCCGTATGGCCTTTTTTTCCTCTCTCTTTTCGTGTATAAGCCAGCGAGGAAGTTTACTTGATTAGTCTGTTTCGTGAGCACACAAGAGCGTGTATGTGTCTATACATAGATTTATTTTTTTTTTCTTTTTTTTTTTTATTTATTTATATTTCCGTATTCTTCTCTTCTCTTCTCTTCTCTTTGCTTTCCTTTTCTTTTCTTTTCTTTTCTTTTTCGTGCTTTATTTATTTTTAATTTTCTTTTTGTTTTATGTGATTTTTTATTATTATTTTCTTTTTATATTTTATCTTTCTTTTTGTTTCTTTTTCCTTTTTTTTTTTCTTTTTCCTTTTCTTATTATTCCTTCTTTCCTAGCTTCAATTTTTTTATTCTTGTTTTATTTTCATTTCATGTGATTTTTCGTTATTCTTTTCATTTTATGTTTTATTTATTTTATTTCTTTTTTGCTTTTAGTATAATTAATTATTTTGTTTATTTTATTTTATTTTTATACTTTATTCTTTTTATTTTTTATTTCTTTTTCCCTTTCTCTTTTGTATTTATGTTTTCTATAGATTTTTCTTTTTTTCTTTTTCATTTTACCCTAATTAATTATTTTTCATGTTACTTTTAAATTTTTCTATATTCTATGAGATGTTATGATGTTCATGTAGTATACATGTGGTGTTCTACGGTGTTTTTTAGCGATGTTTATGTGGTATATACATGTCACGTTCTAGGATATATTTTTTTGGGATGTTCTATATGATATATTTTTTTATGTTCACGTGGTATACACATGATGTTTTATAATGTATTTTTGTGATATTCACGTGATATACATGTTATGTTCTATGATGTATTTTGTGATGTTCATGTAGTATGCATGCGATGTTCTATTATGTTTTTTTATGTTCACATGGTATACATGTGATGCTATATTATGTTTTTTTGTGATGTTCACGTAGTATACATGTGATGTTCCTAATTTATTTTTGCTATGTTCATGCAGTATACATGTGATGTTCATGTAGTATACATGTGATGTTCTATGATAAAATATGTGATGTTCACACAAGTATACATATAATGTTCTATGATGCATTTTGTAATGTTCATGTAGTGTATGTCATGTCATATGATGTTTTTTTGTGATGTTCACATATTATACATGTGATGTTTTATAATGTTTTTTTATGTTCACGTGGTATACAATGATGTTCTATGATGTATTATTTTGTGATGTTCATGTGTTATACATGTGATGTTCTATGGTGTATTTTAGAATGTTCACATTGTAAAAATGTGATGTTCCACGATTACCTTTGAGTTCATTTCATTCTTTTTATATTTATATTTTGTTTTTATCTGTTACGTAGCTTTTCTCTATACTCCGTGAGATGTCACAGTATATTTTTGTCTTAACATTATTCTACCGAGAGTGAAACAATTCTTTTCTTAGACTTAATGGTATGATATGATTTATATTACTATAAATATTTCATATAACTAACAAAAAACCCTATACATGGTGTAGTGGTGAGGAATTCTTGTCTTAACCTATTGATGATCGACCCGGTCGGCCGCATGCCGCGAAGGCGAAGGTGAAGAAATTAAGCATGGAGCCGGTTGGAACAATAGCGGCGTCGTGTCAAGAGTTGATCGTTATGCATGCATGCGTAGGTTAGGTATGCATGGTTAGCTTCATCTTCTAATAACGAATCATGCGACAAGCTCGGCCGATGGAGCGTGGCCATGTCGCCGCAAATCCTCGGCCGTTGGATCTCGATCGGATGGCTCAAGCCACACTCGTAAGTTGCTGTCCAAACATTGCGTTAGCCGGAAGGAGAATTGCTACGCCGCATTACCCGAGAAACATAACCCGGAAGATGAAAGTAAGTCCTTTTTCCTTTCCACAAAATTCCTAAATAAACTAGAACCACCATAGAGCTTACCCAAATATTTTCCATTGTAAGGACCTTAATGTCACCTAGAGGCCTAGAGGGGGGGTGAATAGGCCGAACCTAATAAAACCACCTGTAAAAACTCAACTCAAGCAAATGTCGTCGAATAAATTGCGGCACCTCGCCTCGCCTCAGGGGCGGCACTGCCTCGCCTAGCGCAGACAAACACAAACTGCAGTTTGAAATCTAAGCAACGAAACTTAGATCAAGTGAATTTCCTAGGTTTCTGCACACATATATATCACAGATATCCAATAGAAAGTACCAGGAACTCAACAACAAAGTAGATCGGGACGAAACCCTAGCTCTCAACAAATATATGCAAGAATGTAAATAGCACACGAGAGACATGGATTTATCCCGTGGTTCACCGTCACCACAAAGTCTGGGTTACATCCACGTTGTTGAGGTATCCACAAAAGGATTGGGCTCGCCACAAACGTTGTCCCTTCCCTTGTTCTCAAGTCAAGAGAGTGAACTCTTAAGATGAGGGGTTTCCAATAGATCAATGGGGGTAATACAAACTTTCCCGCACTCACCACAAGCACGGGAGCTCGCCGGGCGACGCCTAGCCGTCTAGGAGGCTTCACATCCAAGAGTAAAAGATGCGCAACGAAGATTGACGGCCCGACAAGTGCTCAAGGTTTGGTTTGGTTAGCTCGGATCTGCTCTCTCACTGTTAATCGCAGCCCCAACACTTAATCATGCACTAAGCACAATCAATCTCACAAAGAGATGGTTGGGGAAGCTCTCAAATGGATTTGGAATGGTTGGGAGAGGTCTGGAGCATCAGCAGCACGACCAAAAGGGGTGGGATGGGTATATATAGCCATCCCCCTCAAACTAGCCGTTAGGATTCGAAAACTAGCCGTTATGTTCCGTGCGGGTGTGGCAATCGCCGCCCTTTAAGTGCGGCGGCCAAGCCGCGCTCCCGAAAACGAGACAGGTCATCTCACGTAAAACGCCATTACGTTTTTACTCCGAACTCCGTTTTCGGTGATCTTGGATATTCCGAAAAGCTTGTTTCGAGGGCTACCCAACCCTACACAGAACAAGCCCAAGATCACCAAGTGCAGGTGCAGTGCTAAGTGTTTTCTCTCATGTTAGCACTTGGGTTCGTTTAGTTTGAGCACTTGAGACTTGTCTATGATTCGTATTGCATCCCCCTTGATAGTACGGCATACCTATACTCAAGATAAAGAGAATATAACCAATTTAACCACTTGAGTCTTTAATGTCTTCATATGCCATTTCTTCTCAATATTGCTTCATACGGGGTTGCAATCATCTTTGTCTCTTCGCTTTGAGCAACTATACCTTGAGCATGTGACTTGAACCTTTTCCACAAATATGAGTTCAACTCATGGCTTCAAGTCACTTCCATTAATGATTTGATCCTCAACACAATATGACTCCTCATAGCTTGATTAGTTCCTCAACTAAATGCAAGTACTCTCTTCTTCACCTTAGCCATGGTACCTCGGTCCCCAAGCCATTGCTTGCCCTTCACCTTAAACGAGTACCCCAAGCCCTTCCTTGCTATCTTCACCTTATCAAGTCATACTCAAGTCACATCACCTTAAGAATCCGTTTTATAACTATTTCTTCAATATTTTGATCCTTGCTTGATTATCTTCTAGATATGAATGTTAAGATCAATCAAGCTTCCGGTTTGACTCACATAGAGACATACATGAATCAACATCAATATGGTCAAGTCAATTCACGGTTCCTTATATTCTATCCATTTTGGCTTGACACTCCAAACACTTACTTCAATCTTCTATTCATGGAAAGCGAGCCATTACAGAGACCGATCCAAGATCATCAACTCATGTCTCATTTGTCATTTGCCAAACATGCTTGCTCTCACATGATGCTATGATATCCCACAACATATAAGCCATTTCATTGATTCCATTTGCATTGTTGTCTTTTGCTTGAACTAGATTGTTTCCATAATCTTCCAATACAATAATACACAACTTTGGCTTCCATTTCAACACCATGTGGAATACCATCAAGTTTGCTTACTTGTTGAACCTTGGATATACTTGTTAATACACAATCCACAAGTATATGCAATAGACTCGATTTCTGTTCAACACTTAGCAAACTTATTAGACCTTTTAATTATGTTGTCATTTAATTTACCAAAACCCACTAAAGGGCTAGATGCACTTTCAATCTCTCCCTTTTTGGTGATTGATGACAACACAAATAAAGCTTACAAGAGATTGAGAAGCATTAAGATTTTGAATCCTTTGATATAGTGAGCTCCCTCTAAATATGTGCATTGAAGGAATTCAAATTTTGGCCTCAAATGCCAAATGCACATATTTAAGATGAAGTGTGGGAACTCTCCTATATCTTAGCATCCGTGGGGTGCAAGGTGTAACATGATAATCGTGATGCTCATGACAGTTCATGCACTCAAGAAATAAACAATCCACCGCACAAGGCACGAATATCACACACTAGCATAAATGGTCCTTAAAGAGCATCAATTTAAACTATCCTTGCACATACCACACAAATTTTGAAAAATCTTATATGCCTCTCCTTTGCCCCTTTAAATCAATATATCAATATCACTTTCTCCCAATATTTCTCCCCTTTGGCATTAATCTCCAAAAAGGATCTCTCCACTAAAAGGGAAGAAATGAAGGTAGATAAGTGAGAGCAAGAGTAGGCAAAGGTTTAGCATATAGGATTTCTCTCCTAACTTTTCTACCAAACAAAGTACGCAGATTTTAAGTCAAGATTCTTGAGAATTTAGTATATTTAGCTCATACCTCACTTAGATGACATTTTTAACATGAGACAAACTCATGACATCACCACAAGAGGTATCAACCAAATATCTAAAGAATTCTCTAATCATCACCATAAGAACAAACTCATGGTGTGACTCAAAATATTGCATACACATGCACACACTAGCATGTAAGGGCCTAGATGCACAAAGGTAATACAAGAGTTCATGGAGCGATATACCTTTATTCTAAGCCTCACAATCTCCACCATGAAGATGATTTCAATACTTGAATTTAGTGCTTTGATGAGAGTAGTACTTCTTTATGCAAGATAATTTAATTTGTGCCCATCTCATCATCATCATCATCATCATCATCATCATCATCATCAAGGAGATATCACAAACTTGTGCTTGATCTCAATTGAAAGTCCATTGCTAGCTCTTATGGTCATTTTGAGATACCCATTGAAGACATATCTCTTGATATACTAAGTTGGAAGATTATCCACCAATACCAACTGAAATATGTTCTTCATAATTTTGACACCACTCGAAGGAATCTTCACAAGTTGATGCCAATTGGAATGTATGCCCGTATCTCATAATGTCACCTAGGTGATGCTCACAAAGACAAGAGATAGCATTAAATCGCACAACTCTAGTTTCACAACTAGTGACCCTTTGGATGTGGAAGGCAGATGAGTCACTAATTGCAAAACCTCATAACATAGACTAAATTCCCCTTTTTGATAGTGCATACATATATATATGTGGAAGGCAAGAACATATGCACTTTTGGTCTATTAAGTCCAAATAAAGGAATTTAAGCTATATTATGGAGAGTAGCTATTAAAGAGATAAACTTGCAATCCAAATGAATGTGAAGAATAACTTTACTAATTTGGATTGTATTATTGTAGCATACCCATGAGAAACTCATTCTCACAAAGAGACTACACAAATCACTAGAAGAAAATGTTAGTCTCAAAAGACTCAAGGCATAGGATGGGCTCCCCTTAATATGTGCATCAAGTACTTGAATTACTTATGAAATGCACTTGAATCGGTTTAAGAGTCAAGAGGAGTTCATCCTATATCTTGGTCAAGGCACAATAAATTTGCAACAATTAAAATTATGCCAAGAAAACATACCACCACCAAGTTAGATAGATCACCACATTGATATGACCATCATGAGTGAGATTTCAATGATTTGGATGGCCATAGTTTTCACACTATTTGTTGACAAGATCCTGAGAGATCAATGGATGGATCATGTGCACTTGATGAGCACTAAAGAGGAGAAATAGCAATGAAAGCCCACTCTTCAATTATTTTCTCCAACTCATCCAAATCTTGTTCCACTAAAGGATTGGGACATTCAACATTTAAACCGAGCACTTGGTTTTTACAGACCGAGACCTCCTAGAATAATTGTGAAGCACCTAGAGAATCCATAGGAACTATCCATCCTCCTTTTGCCATGTGTGGGACTGCACATCATACACTTGGAAGTAGTCAATAGTCACACAAGATTTAGGCTAAGTTCCCCTAAATTTGTGCATGCAAGAGTACACAAAGTACACTTAAGCACATTAACAATATGCGGTCAAGGGAGAGATTAGCACTATACTTCAACTGATCTCAAACTTCTTCAAGCCGCATGCAATCCAATAGTTTTGGTGATCACTTATTGTTCCAACTAGTTGCAATTACTTGTTGTAGCTTGTACTTTGATTGCAACATATTTGAACCCTTGTGTGAGTTATTTTCTTTTGTTGAAACTCCTTTAGATCAAACTGATGCTTCTCAAAATTTGAAGTATCTTCATGACCATTTGAGAGCCAATCAATCTTGTTGCCACAATGCATTTCAATTCCATTCAATCAGTTTTTCACCTTACATCATCCTTAGAGAAACATCCACATCTCTCAAACCACTAGCCCAATATGCATGAAAATTGGTAGAGATCTTCATATATGAGTCCTCTAACTTATGTCAAAGTTTTAGCTCATTTGGACTCCATTTGATCACCAAATCAATCTCTCTACCAACCTGCTAAAAGTCCGAAATACAAGAAGTTTCAGATTATGTCTTTCTTGGAGAAAACTTCATATCTCCCGAATACAAGTCCTCTATGCATGAAATTTGGTAGAGACCTTTATCTATGAGTTCTCTAACTGCTGTATAAATTTTAGCTCATTTGAACTCCATTTGGTTAGTCAAAACCATTTTCTACCAAAACTGTTCAAATCTGAAACTGCACTTCTTGAAGTTTGACGAAAACCAACTTGAAACTGATATTTCTTCCAAACCAATCTTCATGCCAATTGTATAGCAACAAGTATCAGATATGTATATCATGCTCACAAAGTTTCAGGTCAATTCATCAGTGTTTGATATTTGAAATCCATGCTTGAAGGCAGCCAACTCAAAATTCTGAATTTCTAGACAGATTTGATAATTGAGAATTCTTTCCTTCTTCTTGTCCAATCTTGAGGTGAATTTGATTGAGAGTACTCACAAGATGTTGTATCCATTCAGTTCTCTCATCAATGCCTATGATCTTGTGAATTCTTCCAATGTAGCTTGCCCAATTCAATCTCAAACTTGATTTTGCTTAGTCTCGCATTTTGGTCTCTTTGACCTCTAGCAAAACTCATCTTTCTTTAGGTGAAGAGTAACCTTTAAGCTTGTGATATATGCAATTTGATAAGCACAATCTCCTATGAATTTTCTGTGAATAAGCTCAAACATAAGAGATCATTAGTAACACAAGCACTAGCTTCTCATTCAAGAACCCTTTATATGTGTGGAAGTCAAGTGGGTCACTAAATAGAGAAACCTCATAATATGGACTAAATCTCCCTTAAAGGATCATGCATATTCTTTTGAGTGGAATGAAGATGTGAATATGCATCGTTGGTCATTTAAGTCCAAAGGGCAAATTTAAGCCATATTATGGTGAGTGGCTAACATAGACAAATCAACTTCCAAAGTAACTAGAGAGAGAATACATCACATAATTTTGGATTGATTGTCTTCATATGATAGCACGCTCCATTTGAGGAACACATCTACTACACCTATATAGGGAACCCCCACTAAGGGAGTTCTCTCAACATGCAAAATACGCCACCTCAGCCAGCCCACACACCGATTCAACTCTGCCTCCACTACATTCTAGCATTAAACCCTCACGTCCCTTCAAAGTGTTCATAGCTCAACCCGGCTGCCTCCTACCTAAACGGGAGCCTCCACCCACCTTCAATCAAAAAGGAAAATAAAAGGCCATCGTTACTTCCTCTCTTGCTAATCCACAATCAATGCAAAAGAAAATGCCACCGCTTCATGCATGCTTTGCTCCAAACCGCTTGCTTCCGGCCGTGTGCGACATCGATGCATCGTCTACTTAATACATGCAAACAAGTTCACGAGTGGACAACAGTTTCTAAAATATTAATGCAGCTCTTCACTTCCATGACGCCTCGGCGGTCACGCCATGAATCCATGATCTTTTCACTTCCCCTTCTACCATTATTCAGTTCTATATATACCGGATCCATGCCCCGATCTTTCTTGCTTTTGACCGCTGATCTATACGCTTGAGTTCAGGTGTTCAACACACTTTGCTTGATCTATTCCAATCTTACGATCATTACAAGACAAATACCACATGTACACTATGTGTCCACCGGATATGCTCATGCCCACATCTTTCCTATTTGATGTCGCTGGCTCATCATGTATTGTTTGTCGTAAATTGGATCACGGGTATTTCCACCGGTGTATGCAAAGTATCATTCATTTCCTAGCCGCGTCGTCGATAGCACTTTATTCATTTAAGAACTTGGGATTTTTCACACTATGTCTAGGTCATGGCAACAATAGAATATTCAAATTGAAATATGCATGCCAAGAGATACTCACAACCATTGTAGCATGTAGATGCCCATAATATAAGAATGAGAATTTAGCAATCTACTATATGACCGATTCCATCAAGTAGAAAGTTCTTAAATTGTGAGTGATAAATGCCTCTACTTGAGCTTTCTTGAAATCCTTGGTTTGGAGCCTTTGAGGTCCACATAGGAAACTCAAGTCATATATGTTGCTTGGTGTGGATGGTCAATTCAATTTCAATCATAGTCTTCCTTTTCATGACCAACAACCAATGAATAACCTCAAGTGCTTGTTTTACCTAAGTGGCTACAAAAGACACAAAGGAGTAAAATTTGAAAAACAACTTGCACTTGAGATTTAGTTGTTACCACCCTTCTTGAATGTACTGAATGAGATGATCTCTTCATCTTCACTTTGCTCATATGAAAGTTGCGTGCTTTGTTCATGAATTGGAGTGGAATCGCCACCGCCGTCAAGCATAGGTGAGGCACTGCCGCTCTCAAGCGCGGCACTCCGCAAGTAATGTTGCGAAATAGAGGTCCGCAGCCTATACCGCATCGAGTTGTCGGGCCGAATTTGGTGCAAAGCAAAGAACTTGAGGATCCTCCACTTCTTTTGGTAAGAACATTTCAACCATTCATGCTTCCTTAAGTGTCAACTCTCCACCATTATCAAGGTTTGATCAGCTCACCAAAATGGACCACTTCACCGAGAAATGCACCACTTTAGTGAAAAATGACCAATGGAAGAAACATTCATAACTTTTGATTCTCATAGGCTATGAAGGTCAATGAGCACTTGTTGGAAAGCTTATGAAGTCTAGTTTCCAATGCCACAAAGTCTGATCTGTTTGGAAATTCCATTATGACTGTAAACCACTTTTAGTGCAGATTGGTCTGAAGATTTTTAGTCTGCCGTAAGCTCAACTTTAAGTGCAAAACTGTATCAATCTACAATATTTCTTGGTAGATGCTGCATATGGTGTGAAAGGTTATCAAGTTAAATTTCTAACCCAATAAACGGATTATCATTTGGACTTCCCAAGATGGAGTTATGACCAAATCAATACAGACGCATTTAAGACCAATCAAAGATCACAAGGTGGTTCTTCATTACCTACAACATGAATAAGATTTTGCTCTACTAGAGAGCCATTAAAAGCATCATATGGCAAATGATTCATTTAAACTTTAAGCACTCTAGCCACTCCTAATAATTCACAAACACACATATATTTGTGAACTACTAGAGACTACACAAGTCAAATGGCTAGCTACAAGGGTTAGGTACTAGTTACCGAGGTGAATAAGAAGTATGAAATATATCCATTGATTCATCTTCGGGTCAATCATATAAGAGAATATAATGTGGATTGATTGATAGCTTGAGTGAATATTTTCAATTAACTTGTTCAAGTACCCCGAAGCTTCATATCATCTCCAAGTACCTACAACACTCATCAAGCACAACTTGGTGGTACCCAAACTAAGTTGGGTCCATCAAGGTTAGTCACAAGAGACTTAGGCACCCAAATGGCCTTTTTGCTAGCATGTGGTGAACCAATCACCTCTGTAGCACAAGTATTATTTTTTTGGGCCTCCTAAGAATATTTGAATCAATTGAAGGGTTGAGCTTAAGAGTATTACCCATGGGACAATCCTTACTTAAATGTCTCTTTCCTCTACAAGTATAGCATAGGCATCTCTTATTCTTGTTAGCCTTCTCTTTTTTCGCGTTTTGCTTGCTATCTTGTTGATGAACCTTTTTTTTGATGATGACAAGCCTTCACCTTTCTTGTTAGGACATGAATCTATTTTATGTCCCTCCCCAATGCATCCATAACACTTCTTTTCGCTTTTTCTTGTCTTGTTCTTTGGAAGTGTGGCTTGGTCATTAACCTTGTTGGAACACGTAGAAGCACCGTGTCCCATGTTGGAGTACTTGGCACGAGCCACCTTCTTCTTCTTTTGGATCTTGCTCATGCCCCTCCTTTCTTTCCTCAAGATGCAATCTTTAACATAGTGACCCTCTTTCTTGCACTTGAAGCAAGTGATGAGAGTCTTCTTTGACTGAAGTTGCACTTTGGTGGCCTTGGGGACATTGTTGATCTTCCTAGGTGCGGCATCGCTACCCTTGGGGTGCAAGAGATCGCCACAGATCTGTATGCAACCTGGCTGAACTACTACATTTTGGACAGATTGCACTTCTTTAAATGTCCCCTTCACTTTGCCTTTGTTGGACTTGTGACCTTTTGTATGGGGCTTGATGCATGCATCGGTTGATCCCTTTTCTAGCTTCTTCACCATGTCTTCACAGTTATCTTGAGAAGGTTGAGCATTGCATTTCCCCTTTAACAGAATCACATCCCTTTTTAGCCTTTCAACCTCTTCCTTGAGCTCTTCATTTTCTTTTTAGTGATAGAATCATCACAAGTTTCTATAAGTACTTGCTCAATGGAAGGTTGGCTTGCATTTGTATTGGCTTCTTTTATGTGCCCAAGCTCATCATTGATCATTTCATTGAGCCTAGCAATCTCATTTCCCATAGTCTCCATATTAGCATGGTTAGTGGCATAAACATTCAAATCAACATTAAAACATTTACCACAACCTTGACTAGTGGAGGGAGTAAAAGTGTCCCTTGTGATAGAGAGATGTGAGTTGCTCTCCCAAAGAGTGCTATATTGCAGCTCAAGTTCTTTGTGCTTTTCCTTTAAGACACAATACTTGTCATTGAGTGCAATGTTTGCCTTCTTTGTGAGAGCATGCTCACCTTGCTCATTGGCTAGGCCTTTGCGCAAGGTGACCAACTCACTTCTTTCTACTACATGAGCTTCCTTTGCTAGCAATATTCAACTTTTCAAGTTTGATGAGATCCTCATCTCTAGTTGCTAGCTCGGCTTGAACACTCTCTAAATCCTCCATTAGCTGAGAGATAAAGAGTTTGGTCTTAGGATCCAAATTTTTAATAGCATTATCAATTTCTTCATCACTAGATATATCATCATCAGAGCTATCACTAAGATCACTACTAGAGATGTCACTATAAGGTGGAGGAGGTTTGCCTTTTGATTTTACCTTCTCACCTTTTGCCATGAGACACACATGAGGGGTGGAATAGAGAGGTGTGCCTCTAGGTGAGGTGGATTCATAATTTGGCCCCACCAGTCATAAGCTTCTTCTTCCTTCAAAATGTTAGTTTCACAAGAACTAGAGGAAGTAGAAGCACCACATGTATAAACATTGCTCTTACCAACCATTTCATTACCATCCATTAAGTCATGTGTTGGCAAGGAAGTGGTTGTGGCATGATCAATTGTGCCTTTTGAAAGAATCACTTGAGGCTCATCATTTGTTGGTGAAGTTGAGCACTCCTTAAGTGGTTCCTCCAATGAGAGGTTGCTCTCATCACATTTGGACTTGCCATATTTTTCTTTGAGCGTGGTCCAAATGATATGAGCCTCATCAAGCGGTTCATCATCTCCAAATATGACATCATCTAATACATCTTCACTCAAAGCACTAAATAAAACATTAGTAGCTTGAGCATTGTAATGATGTAAGTATTTCACTTCCTCTCTAGATAGATAGTCCAAATCATCACTAGGAGGTGAAATGCTCACATCAACAATCTACGCTTCTATATGAGGACCCATGGCCCTAAAAAATATCAAGCACACTAGCGTACCAAGATGCATAGTTTGAGCCATCGAAAAGTAAAAGTTCTAGAGATACCTCCTCACTTGTCGACATCTTTCTCTCAAGGCGGTTAAGCCGAAATTGAGAGCCTTGCTTTGATACCACTTGTAAGGACCTTGATGTCGCCTAGAGGCCTAGAGGGGTGAATGGGCCAAAACCTAATAAAACCAACTGTAAAAACTCAACTCAAGCAGTCAAGCCACGGTAACAAGAATCGCCTCAAAAAGCGTAATCGCCGCCCTAGCGTGCATAAACACAAATCGCGGCTTTGAAATCTAAGCAACGAAACTTAGATCGAGTGAATTTTCCAGGTTTACGCACACATATATATCACGTATATCCAATAGAAAGTACCGTGAACTCAACAACAAAGTAGATCGACGAAACCCTAGCTCTCAACAAATATATGCAAGAATGTAAATAGCACACGAGAGACAAGGATTTATCCCGTGGTTCACCGTCGCTACAAAAAGCTGGGTTATGTCCACGTTATTGAGGTATCCACAAAAGAATTGGGCTCGCTACAAAGGCTATCCCTTCCTCGTTCTCAAGTCAAGAGAGTGAACTCTTAAGATGAGGGGTTTCAATAGATCAATGGGGGTAATACAAACTTTCCCCAAGAACTCACCACAAGCACCTGGAGCTCGTACGGCGACGCTTAGCCGCCTCTAGGAGGCTTCACCTCCAAGAGTAAAAGATGCTTACGAAGATTGACGAAGCCCGACAAGTGCTCAAGGTTTGGTTAGCTCAGATCTGCTCTCTCACTTAATCGCACAAATACCAACACTTAATCATGCACTAAGCATAATCAATCTCACAAAGAGATGGTTGGGAAAGCTCTCAAATGGATTTGGAATGGTTGGGAGAGGTCTGGAGCATCAGTAGCACGACCAGAAGGGGTGGGATGGGTATATATAGCCATCCCCCTCAAACTAGCTGTTAGGATTCGAAAACTAGCCGTTATGTTCATGCGGGTGCGGCACTGCCGCCCTTTAAGTGCGGCACGCTTGCCGCAGCTCGAAACAGCACCACGTCACCTCACAGAAAACGCCATAACATTTTACTCCGAACTCCGTTTTTAGTGATCTTGGACATTCCGGAAAGCTTGTTTCGAGGGCTACCCAACCCTACAGAGAACAAGCCCAAGATCACCAAGTGCAGGTGCAGTGCTAAGTGTTTTCTCTCATGTTAGCACTTGGGTTCGTTTAGTTTGAGCACTTGAGACTTGTCTATGATTCGTATTGCATCCCCCTTGATAGTACGGCATACCTATACTCAAGATAAAGAGAATATAACCAATTTAACCACTTGAGTCTTCAATATCTTTATATGCCATTTCTTCTCAATATTGCTTCATACGGGGTTGCAATCATCTTTGTCTCTTCGTTTTGAGCAACTATACCTTGAGCATGTGACTTGAACCTTTTCCACAAATATGAGTTCAACTCATGGCTTCAAGTCACTTCCATTAATGATTTGATCCTCAACACAATATGACTCCTCATAGCTTGATTAGTTCCTCAACTAAATGCAAGTACTCTCTTCTTCACCTTAGCCATGGTACCTCGGTCCCCAAGCCATTGCTTGCCCTTCACCTTCGCTTAGTACCTCGAAGCCCTTTCCTTGCTATCTTCACCTTATCAAGTCATACTCATGTCACATCACCTTAAGAATCCATTTTATAACTATTTCTTCAATATTTTGATCCTTGCTTGATTATCTTCTAGATATAAATGTTAAGATCAATCAAGCTTCTATTTGACTCACATAGAGACATACATGAATCAACATCAATATGGTCAAGCCAATTCACGGGTTCCTTATATTCTATCCATTTTGGCTTGACACTCCAAACACTTACTTCAATCTTCTATTCATGGAAAGCGAGCCATTATAGAGACCGATCCAAGATCATTAACTCATGTCTCATTTGTCATTTGCCAAACATGCTTGCTCTCACATGATGCTATGATATCCCACAACATATAAGCCATTTCATTGATTCCATTTGCATTGTTGTCTTTTGCTTGAACTAGATTGTTTCCATAATCTTCCAATACAACAATACACAACTTTGGCTTCCATTTCAACACCATGTGGAATACCATCAAGTTTGTTTACTTGTTGAACCTTGGATATACTTGTTAATACACAATCCACAAGTATATGCAATAGACTCAATTTCCTGTTCAACACTTAGCAAACTTATTAGACCTTTAATTATCTTGTCATTCAATTCACCAAAAACCACTAAAGGGCTAGATGCACTTTCAATCCATCCCTTCTTCATCATCCAAAAAACCAGAAAAAAAATTTCTAAATTCCTCTCATTCATGTTTTTGATAAACTTAGGAAGTTTATATCTCATCCATCCTAACTCCGAATTCGTAATTTTTCCACCAAAAATCTTCTAAAATAAAACCCTACATATTCGATTCCTTTTTTCAAATTTTAGGTGATTGTCACAAATGCAAATAGCCCTTCTTTTGAACAATTCCATTTGCAGCCTAATCTACATATACCAAGAATTTGTCTCTTTTCCAACGAACTTCAACATCTATGCTCAGCTATGACAAAATTTTAGATGTATCAACACCCATCTCTTCTTCAATTATAACATGGTACAATGCGGACCTACAGTTAATAAGATTATACGATCCTCCTCTGTTCTAAACTTTTCACTACAATGATAGAAAAAATCAATAACACTGCTGCTGGGTTTCATGTTACACACATTTAACTCATATATCCTTCATTTTGTGTATACTCAAATTATAGATTGGAAAAAAAAATATACTAGACACAAATAAACATCATGATGCCAAATAATACTACAAAGTGAACTAGATAGCGATAACCTGGTGCAATTTTTTTTAGCGACCCTGCAATGCGAATTTGCGGAATTGTTAAAGACACAGGTTACTTATTTCACCTTCATTTATACTTCGTCATACTACACAGTGTAAGCTATGCTAACAATCTTCTTCTGCTAATAGATTAAAAATATGAAAACATTCATATAGTCTGCATTATATTTAACTGTAACATATGGCGTATCTGTTTTACTATAATATAGAATATATATAACACTATAGAATGAGGCTGTACCATGCAAGCGGACGATCCATGGGTGTGCACGTACGTACGTCGAATCGAACTGGGATGGGCTGAGAGCGACGGAAGTAGGTCACAAAGGAGAGGTGAGCCGAGCTTCTGAGCGTGACAACACGGATATAGAAGAAAAATAATTGCCGGATTATGGATTCCGTCTGAAACGCCCGGACGATCGTTAGCAGCCCCGGCCGCTAAAAATATTTTCGCGCGCTGCCGGCCGGCGCGAGATTCCGAACGCCCGTAGGCTAGCAGCCCGCCCAACTCCCGGGGCGTGTTACTGGTTGACCTGGTCGGACAGCAGCATGTGTCCGACCAGGTTCCTCCGGTTCCCTGGCTGGGTCGCACATGAGCAAGGTGGCGCCGGCCCGCTCAACATTGCAGATTGCACGCACATGGCAGCGAGCTCTACTCTGCTCTGCTCCTCTCGCTGGACCCCTCATTCATCACATGAATGCACAGCAGGTTAGAGCAATCATCGGCCAGTCACAATGTCACAGAGATACGGAGTAGTCCCCATCACGGGAATGCAGAGAGGAGGAGAAATAAAAATAAATAAATATTTTTTGATGACATCATCACATGAGCGTTTTAGAGTTAAAAAAGTTAGTACACCCTCCGTCCTAGAATAGATGACGTTTTAGCCTGTGTCCGTGACACATGGATGAATGGATGAATCGACACTTTTGAAGTAGGCTAAAAGGTCATCTATTCTGGGACAGAGGAGTATTTCCTAAATCAAATTTCAAAATTAAAATCCGGTTAAGTCATCATGTTTCCTGTAATAAACTCTTTAAAACAAGACCTCACATGGATAGGTTTCGATAAATTTTTTAATGAGCATTTATCTCATGCTGAATAAGTATATTTAAAGATAACCGTAGAACATCACATTAAAACTACACGAACATCACAAAAAATAACATAGAACATCATATCTATTGTAAATGTAACCTCCTAAATTATAGGGCCCACCTACACCTATCATTGTTCCTAAGACCTCGACATACCGTGCGAGATGCACCCAATAACTTAAGAAAAGTCCTGTTTGGTGTCATCGGAACCCCGACATACACCACAATTTACTTCTCATACCGGGATCAACAAAGGAGTAGCTACAACATTACAACAATTGTTACAAAAAATATAAATCGAGTGCGTAAGAGTAATAACATTAATTTACAAGATATGAATAAGTTACTTTGAGTAAACTTAACTTAATTTGAGGAAGCTAGGTAGAACTAGAAGACAACCGGATCATGTCGGGCCCACCCGACATAACCTTGGTTAACAAAGACGAAGTCAAGACCTCTACAAATAACGGGTCAAAGAACCCCGAAAGTGCGGGAGTACTCAACAAGACTTACCCGACAAAAGAAAAGAGGAGAAGACTCATAAATGCTGGCTTTAGAAATCAAGGTAAGGCTTTAGCAAGAATCAAGGACTCTTTTCTTGGAAAGGCTTACTAATAGTAGATCCTTACTTTCAATATTTAAACTCATATTAGTAGATCATAGAATCTAAGTGATCCTACACTAAATCAAACACTTCTTAGTCATTCCAACTTTCTTTCCTCAAAAATCATGTTCCATCAATTATTTCTATGATGTATGGGCGTAAGAACAGGTCTCCATAACCGAGGAGCAACGACGATTCGAATCGATTATAACCCAAATGGAGATTCTTTACCACACGACATATGTAGCACTGAAGCTTGCATATATCAACCCTCACTCGATCGTCCAAAAACGGGACCGCGTCCCACGCCACCCGAGCACAAAGATAACCTCAATGGGACTCTAACCCATGAGGGTAACTTGTACTCCCGCCATCTCTCCACTCCCAAAGTCTTGCTTATACGTTCCCCGATTTGGCACACCCCAAGATCGGGCTTATCGGAGTATATGGCCGGTACTAAAAGGTCCCGATCTTTCAATCCTACAACGGAACGGTCCTTAATCGACACAAATAAAACACTACACGAGACTCCATTCTCAATGCAAGTTACCCGACCGGTCTCGGATTAAACATTACTTCTCATTATCCATCGGGTTATGCCATCATTGATCATATAAAATATTTTTATGAAAAGCTTAACTAATTTAGCGGGGGCTAAGCATAACTAAGCATTTTAAACAAAATGGGTTATCAAGGACGTATCGAAGTAATCAAGGATGATAATGCAACAATTAGGTTATCACTCAACTCCTAATTACTTAATGCAACATATCATAAACATAAATGTAATAAACTTTGTAAAACACAAGGAAGGTTTAAATGTATCCGGGGCTTGCCTGTGTTGCGTGAAAAGGTCGATTCGGTAGAAAGATTGTTGAAGTCAAACTTGACACCATCCTCGTCGACGGACGGACCTTCTCCTCAAGCTTGATCAACACGATCCGACTCACTCGTATACACTACACGTAATAATAATGCATGCTTCAACATGATGCCATATATATTAAACATGATGCTTGATGGTACATGAAATAATAAACAACTTGAGTACAACTTTCCTTCATGGTAAAGTTGCAAGCCAACAAAACCAACTTGTTGAACTACTACACTATCGGAGGAGTTCTCAAGGACCATTTGATGTGGTATGATCCAAGATTCATAATCAACCCAAAAAGTCACGCAAAAACCTAAGTCATTATACACTAAACACTTAATTTGCTAATAAATAAATAAAGCATAACATAATAAATAAAATAAACACCTCCACTTCAGCTCAAACTTTTTGTGGAGGTTGATAACACCATAAAAACAGAGGCAAAACAAATTTTATGAATTTTGGAAAATATTTTATTTTCTAAAAATCAAGGAAGGTACATTTTTCAATTAATGATTGTAATTTTAAATCATGCAAGAACTACTTAAAATCAAAGTTTCATAATTTTCATATATAGACATCATCATAAAAGGGCTATACAAAAAATTTTTAGATTTTTGAAACATTATTTGAATTTATATAAAATTCACAAAAGCGGGCACTATTCACATAATAAGAATTCATAAATCAATTTTTGAAACGAAACGACATTGGGCCTAAAGCCACTCGGCTAGGCCCTACGCGCAAACGGGCAGCCAGTGTGCGTGCGGTAGGCCAGCCAGCATACGGCCTTGGCCTGGCGGCTGAAAGCGGCCGGCCATGGCAACTCGGCGACCGCGGCGGCGGGCTGGCGCCTCCCGCCACCGTGCCGCGAGAAGGTGAAACGGACGGCGACTCTAGCACCGGAGCTCACCGCCCGGACACGATGCGCTGCGGAGGTTGGGATGAGGGGCGACCGAGACGGGTCGTCGGCGGTGATGATGGATGGTGGCGCTCGGACCGGCGGTAAAGCGTCGTTCCGACGTGGGTCGTGGCGGTGGAGTTCAAGCGAACAAGTCGGTGAGTTTCAAGGTGCCGAGATGATGTTGAAACGAGCAGCAAGGAAATGAGAAGCTCACTGGAACGATGGACCAACGGTGGTGTTGGTATTTATTAAATGCACACAATAAAGATAAAGATATCCGCAAGCGCCACGTGATAGAAATACATTGTAGCACTTCACCAAAAGATTAACTCCTCGTTTTAAATATCGAACCCAAAGGAACAAAGTAGGTGTATATAACTAAGATCTAACTTAACCTAGTTTCATAATAACAATGATAAAAAGTAAACTAAACTAATTATACTAATGGTACTCCTAAGATAGCGGATATAGAGGCTTATCTAATGCAAAAGATAGACAATCATGGCTACTCGTGAGCAAAAGACATCTAAGTAATTACCAATTATTAAGTCTAAGCATAGCGAGGCAAAATATTCTCATATATAGCATAGCCAAATCATATTATATAACATGAGGGACATCAACTAAGGAGGTTTTATAATGAGATAAACTAGCGTCCCCTCGCGACCACGCCCCTACGTTAACTATATACGGGGAGGCCTACAAAGGACTCAATAAGGTTGTCACCCTTACGATCTACCCCTAACCCGGCAAAGATATAGCGTGCATCCAAAAATAACTCATATCTAAGCACCTCATCTACATATGAAATTATGACTTAACTTCCTATGTAAAGTTAAGTTGTCCACGATCTCATGCATACAATAATCATCAACTAGAACTATATCAAATATCAAGCTAGAATATACTAAGAACATAACAATAGATAATATAATAAAGTAAAGCATAATCATTAATAAGAACTCGGTAGATATATTACCGAATCTTGAGGAAACAATAGATCCAAGTCTTGAGCACGCCCGATCTCTTGAGTAGGTAGATTGTCTACTACTATATATCTTGAAGAACTAGAGCTATCTAATCTCTATCTCTAATCTAGATCTAATTACATTGAAGAGTCTAATCTTATGCTCTACATTGTAGAGATGAATAATGAACTGGAATAATGAATTGGGGTTTCAGGGGGGAGCCCTGCCCCTTTATTTATAGCCCTGAGGGATGGATCTGAGCCGTAGGATCAAACCGACTTAAATCAACGGCTAGATATGATTCTAGGGTTCCCATAGGTCGGTGGAAGATGGTTCCGGAAGCCGGGCCTGATTGGCCTCGGCCGGTGCCGCGCGCCCCATAGAGGGTGCCGCGTGGCCCCATAGAGAGGTGCCGCCCGAAGCACCCAATCTCCACCTCTCGTCCCGGCCTTCATGAGCTTCTTTCTTTGTTCATTTAGACCCCTGGAATTTATTACTAATCGCCCTGGTTTGGTCCTTTTCTCTAGTTTCTCTATTTCTTCTCTTTTCAGCTCTGTTTTCGCTGTTTTCTGGAGTTCACTTGCAAAACTGAGTGTGCACCAAAACTTGTGGAAATCATTAGTATAAACCCTATCATCTATTGTTCTTGTTCCAATATAATCTATCATTTTATGCTAGAAAGTTGACAATAACTACCGTCAACAAGCTCCCCCAAGCTTACCTTTTGCTAGTCCCTTAGCAAAACAAACATATACTATAGGACAAACTTGGATCAGGAGTTGCTACGATACTTTAATTCTTATAAAGTACACATGCATTTAAAAAGAAACTCTACTCCGGATCGGATAAACTAATTCTGACTTCAAACTCACCCTTATTACCAAACTATGGTGCTTTTACTATCACTTGGGTCTTGAGTAGTTGAAAGACAAAACAATCAACTCAAGCACTATGTCTCAAGTCTTCGATCACTAATATTCTAGAGTTTTTAAAAGATTTTGCAATAAAACTCAAAGCTCTGAATTGAATGGCTCTCTCAGTCTCTCAATATGTGGTATTTGTGGATCCTCACTAGGCATTAATAGTGGTATGCCTTCTCTCTTGAATATGTGGTATTTGTGGCGCAAGGCTGAGTATATTAAGCCTTCTCTCATCTCTCTCACTCTCTATCTAAGTATGGCTTATGTGGGGCTCACAGGGAGTGGCACTCTTAAATAATATTGCATATCTCAAGCAAAGGATATATTTATAGTTCAAACAATGGATCCATAGAGAGTTCAGCCAAATAAAAACCGAGGAATAGCATGTGTATGGAAAAACATGGTGGATAGGTGTATATTTGGTGGCTAAAACTAATTCTACTTTTACTCCTTTATATGTATGAACAAATCTCTCTTTTGAAACTTAGAAATTAGAGAACTATGGGCTGCATGCTTTTCTTTTTCTTTCTTTCTTTTTTTTCGAGAGGCGGGCATCTAAGTACCCATTATTTTATTGTGGACACTTGTCCTTTTTACTCTCTCTTCTCTTTTTTTATATAGGGAGGTAGGCTCTACTCGTCCGTAGAACACTTGTCCATTTTTCATCTCCCCTTTCTTTTTTCTTTTTTTAGCAAAGAACCCATATCTCTTTCCACTAATAAACTTTTGAGAGATGTCAACAAAGATATTTGGAGTAAATAAAACATTGGCTTCCTATGGTTTGATGGAGGGTTTATTTCCAAAGTGTAGGAATGAAACATGTATAAGTGGATATATGGAAAAGGATGGTCTTATGCGTTCATTCCCTTTGTAGGAATAATGCATATGGGTGTTTGTAGAAGGTGGATGGAAAACATGCATTTTCATGATTGAACTCTCACAGGCATCAACAAAGGTTGAACTACTCAATCTAAAGCAAACAAAGATATGTTACTTGGAATGTTTTTCTAATCTAAATATCATAAGTATGGCTTTGGTAGGAATTTAACACTCTGCCAAACAAGAGCTTATCATGAAAGATTTTAAATTTTCAAAAGCAATTCTCCGGACATAGTTTCACTAGGACAAGATAAACAAGAGCTCGGACTCTCATATATCATATCCCCCAATTACCTAGACTTAGATCAAGTGTATGCTACCCACAAGTCGGTATAAAGCAAATTTTGAAAGCAATACAAATATATCCAAAGCATCGGAGGAATTTCAAATTAAAAACATGGTACTAAAAAGAATTAGAGTAGAGCAACTATTCATCATTTCCAAGGCAAACTTTTTTATTTCTAGCAAACACTTATTAACCACACCTTAAAAACAAGCAAGCATATAAATATATATAACTGAGACAAACTTTTTATTTGATTTAAAACTTTATGCATCTTTTTATGATCTTTAAAGCAAGCAATAATTAAAGAAAGTGAAGAGATACTTATCTCGATAACCGGGGGTGCTCTCCCCAAGCTATATTTTTGTGTAGGTGCTGAGGTGAGGTAGACGAATGGAGGCGATGTCGTCCTTGATGAAGCGTTGATGATGACGAATCGCTTGATGCTTTGTCGAAAGTGATTGATCGCCTCCTTTCCGTCAGTAGCTCCTTATTGCTTTAAATCTGCTAAACTCAAATAGACAACAAAGCTTGTGGAATTGATTAAGCGTTAGCGGTTGGATATTTTAAGCTTTAATTATCTAGAGTTTTAAAAAAAATTAAAGATTAAGCTTTAACAAGGATTTAAGCAAAGGCTAATATTTTTGTATTTTCTTAATTAGCATGCATGCAGAAAATAAGAACAAATGCAAACTTTATTTTTACGCCTCCACAAAAATAGTCCTGTGCTTGTTTATGCCACGTAAGTAATCACATGGGGCTTTAAGAAGACATGCATGAAACATATTTATTTTCTTTTCTTATGCGATATATGAGGGAAAGTAAACATGCTAAAAAAAATACTTATGCAATGTAAGAAAGTAAATATGCAATACTATAATTAAATATAAACAACTTACCTAGTTACCTTTCGGAGAGGATCGTTGTTTTAAGTCCACCAATCAAGACTTCTTACCCTGATTTACTCCCTTAGGTGTATCATCCATGTTCATTGATTGCCCGTAAGCTTAAAGTGAAGCTTTAGTAGTGGAAGCCGGCAAAGATCTTGCACATGTCCATAGGTCCGTGGACGTTTCACTTGTAGAATTTGAAGGGATTATCTCCCGCCAAGCCTTGTTTGAAGTATGTCCCGCTCACAAAGACAAAGTAGCGATCAAATGTAGGGGGCTCATTGGTGGAAAAACACCAACAAAACCAAAACTTTATTCATACACAAAGCAAGATTAATCTTCTTAATTGACATGGGTGATATGATCAAAAGATAAACATTGAATATTGCATTTTAATTAGAAAAGATCAACTGGATTAACTCAGGGATGAGATCAAAAAGTGGTAAAAAGAAAGGCTAAAGAGCTAACATGTTAAATTATTCAAGATGAATTGATCAAGGTTGTAGCTTAAACATGTTTAACTCTAAGCATAACATAATCAAGAGAAACTTTATAAATGATAACTTACCTTGAGATGTTACCTTATTATTGAAGCATGATGGTACTGTGAACACCTTGTGGCAATTGTCTCCTTCTCTCTTGATCGGTTTCTTGTCCATAAACTTGTCTCCTATGTTCCACTTCTCTTTTATCCTTTTGTCAAACCACCTTGCTATTCTTCTTTTGACCAATGTGTCAAAGTGATGGGAGCATGTGAGGAGAGGGGCGTCAAGATCACCCTATTAAAGTCGGCCTTTCTCTCCCAAGCTTGAGCCTTTCTGTCACTCGACACTTAAAGTCAAGTGTGAATCTCGTCCCTCTTGGTGTTGTAACGCCTATGTCCTTAGACATTGTCCATCCTTCATTCTTCTGTCTTTGACGTTTCTTGAGGTCTGTCGTTTTGTCCATCCACTTCCATGCATGAGTGCTTTTAATTATTGATCTTGTTGAATGACACTCATCTCCTAAAGTGGTGGTTTGGCAAGCATGCCAAAATCATGAACGTTCTCAACATAGCTTCTTTCCTGCAAAATGTTAGTGGACATATACCCGAAGGATTGCAATAGTTTCTAAATGTGGGTTGTTGTCCAAAATGAATTTTATCTATGCTAATGAAAAGATGGTTTTAAAGCACTTTAGCATAGGTCATGATTATTATCAAAATCTACTCTAGCATGACTCACAATAGAGGTAACTTATAGCAAAAGACAAAATGAATGATTTGATACTTACAGTTCTTCCATAAGGAATGAGCCGGGTCTTCTTTTTTGCATAAAGCTAGTGGAGTTCATCAAATGCCTTGCTTCATTACTTATTTGAGTTCACCTCTTGACTTCCCCAAATTGGTTTTGAGAATTTTTTCTATAGCATACTATCAGCTCAAAAATTAACCTAGACACCATGTCTAATTTGATCTAGGAAGGCATTTTAATGTAAACACCATGCTTAAATTAAAAGCGTTTGGAAATACCCTTAAGAAGTACTTCCAAACCAAAGCATACTATAGCAAACAAAAGGTAGCATGAAGGCATAAAAGAGATTCACTCAAATAGAAATGTGAAAGTATAATTAATGTTTAACGACATGAGCATACTATAAAACTAAGAATAACCAAGTTAAGTAGCAACATGGCAAGAGATACTAAGCATGCAGTTCAATGTTGCATAATAATTGGTTAGACATACCTTGTATTGTCATCCTTCAGCCTTTTTGCATCCAAACCTGAAATGGTTAGTGACAAAAATACTCGAAGGAATATTTTCACAATTATATCTATGGAAATTTATCAAGCAATCTCTAATTATCACCCAACTAGATATGCAATATAAACATATGCATCTACAACCATCCCTTCTAAGTCTTTTGGAGATGTTTGGCATGAGGGATTGGAGATGTCATATGTGGCAAAGGTTTAGAGAGAGCAAATGATTATAGGAGTTTGCTCAAATGAGCATGGACTTGATGAAGTGTTCGTGAAGTAGCTTCCCTGC
Source organism: Hyparrhenia diplandra (assembly GCA_015847255.1). Lineage (NCBI taxonomy): Eukaryota > Viridiplantae > Streptophyta > Magnoliopsida > Poales > Poaceae > Hyparrhenia > Hyparrhenia diplandra. The sequence continues at coordinate 244,885 of JADLZK010010508.1, read as the reverse complement.
TCATCGAGGTTCTCCATCCATCAACATTGTTCTTCTTGGTCCTCCCTAGGTCCTTCGTGGTTTCTATTGGGAGTTCTAGGATCATTAGGTGACATGTAACACCCGGCCCAATAAGGATGTGGCCCAGTTAGAGACCTATGAGTGCTGCGCGCAAATGTTTAGTACCACCTTGCCGGGTTAAGCAAGGGTGGAGTCAACTTATAAGCCTTTGTCTTCCGGCCATATCACCTTTGGGTTAACCCTTTTACATGAAGCGAGGACGAAAGTGTGCTGGGTGCTATGTGTATGCGTGCACGCCCCTCGAAAGGGCTGTGCGGTGCGGCTTTGGAGAGCGGGGTGTTACAGGTGGTATCAAAGCCGACCTTTGCGGCCACGGGCGCGTGCGGGCCAGATGTGCGGACATGGGGTTCATTACGCGTGTAGGCTCTGCGGAGTGCACGGCATGGCACAAGTCCCCCAGACTGGTGTAACACCCCGGTGTTACTTACCGCTTAAGCCATGGTTTGGACAAAAATAGGTTTAGTTATAGTTGGTTGTGTTGTTGGATGATGGTTTGATAGTATAGGTTGGGAATATGAAATTTGAATCAAATTCAAGTTTGAATTGAACTTCGAAAACCCTATTTTCTATTCCCTCTTTTATCCCCTTTTCGTTATTTAAAAATCTAAGCAAAATTTGCAAAAATTTCCAAAAGCCAAGTTGTAGATCTTGTTTTGATGTATAAAAGATATGTACAAAGTTTTTGAATAAATTTTGAAGTAATTTTGAATTCAAATTTGTCCCTTTTGACCCCATTTCAAAAAGTCTTATTTAGAGGCAAAATTTGAAAATCTTCCAATTGTGAAAATTTTAGATCTTGAAAAATTAGGCCAAGTTACTTTTTGGAGTTTTTCAAGTACAGTTCAAATTTGGGGAGAATTTGATCAAATTCAAAGAAGTTTGGGAAAAGTGCTACAAGTGCTTTCGGCATGGGTGCCGTCCTTGCCGCAAGATGTCGCCGGCGTCCGCCCGTGGCCGCCTCGCGCCAAGCGCCTAGCGGCGTGGTTGGCCATCCGGGCATGTCAAGAAGCTCCCGGCCGCCCCTCTTTTTCTCTCTCAATCGCCGCTCTCTCTTTCTTCACGATGCCGGTGGTGGCGGCTAAGGCACCACCGTCGCGCCGTCCACGATTTCGCCGCCACCACCTTGCCTCGGGCCAAGTTGAGCTTGTCATCGCGTTCGCAACATCCATGCGCACCGTAGAGCCATCTCGTGCCTTTGCATCCACGCCGGAACGGCGGTAGCGCCGTTTTCTTCCTGGCGGTCGGCGAGACACGCCCGACCGCCTGCCGTCGACCGGTTGTCACGGGTGAGCCACTTGGCAAACCATATGACGTTTTTGCATCGCCTTTGACGTCTTGATCATGGGCGGCTTGCTCGTTTCCACAGGCGATGCTCCAACGCGAGCATAACACCACCCTTGCCGCCCGGTCGGCACCACCGCCGCCGTTGCCACCGCCGTCCACCTTGCTCCACCCCATCCCGGCTCAAACCAGCCCGAGCACCGACATCTAGGTGAGCTACTAGTCACATCCTTGTCCTCGGTTTTGTAGGTTTACGCGCCGTGAGTCGCGAACGCCGGGCCGCGCCGACGAGCTCCCCATCGCCGTCCGCCCGGCGCCGCGTGGCGATGGGCGTTAGAGAGCCGTTTTTGGTTCGGTTAGTTGGGGGGGATTAGAGTCGCCCCGGTGTCCCGCTTGCATTGCCGTTCTTGCCGTGGGAACGCCCGGTGAGCCCTTCCGCCATCCGGCCGCGCCGTCGTGGGCGGTGCTGCTCGCTCAGAGTGGCCGGGGACTCGAGAAAACATAAATAGAAGAAATACAGGGGCCTTTATGCAAAGTCCGGACTCACTTGAATAGTGTCAAATAGTTGTAAGGGTAGTTTGGTAATTTTATAATATTGCGGGGGTTTAATTGCAAGGTTACTAAAAATTTGAGTCCGGGCTGGCTGTCACTATTCCTCCGGGCCGGCCTGCCACTATTGGACCAGGCCGCGCATAGTCTTTGGGCCAGATTAGGTCCGATGGCCCTTTTTCTTTTTAAGAAAGGTTTTTGTTAATTTAGTTATGTTTGAATAGTGGCTGATTTTTGTGATTTTCATATAAATTCAAATACTTGCTTATAAATTCTGAAAATTTTTATATAGCCTTTTCATGATGTCTAGTATTTATGAAAATTATGAAACTTTGATTTTGAATAGTTCTTGCATGATTTAAAAATACAATCTTTAATTGAAAAATGCATCTTCTATGATTTTTAGAAAATAAAATATTTATTCAAAAATCATGAAAATTTATTTGGTACTGTTTTATGATGTGTCCTACTGGTATAAAAAGTTTGGAGTCGTTTTTGAAATGTTTAAATTGTTTTTCTATCTTGAGCTCTATTATTTTATGTGTTTAAAATATAATGTTTAGTGTGGAATGATTTAGGTTTTGTGTGACTTTTGGATTGTTTTGTGAATCTTGGATCATATCATAATCAAATGGTCCTTGAGAACTCCTTAGGCAATGGTGATGATATCTTGTAGAGTAGTTCAACAAGTTGGTTTTGTTGGGTTGCAACTTTATCGTGAAGGAAAGTTGTACTCAAGTGTTTATCATTTCATGCATCCATCAAGCATCATACTTCATCATGCTAAAGCATGCATCATCATCTACGTGTAGAGTATATGAGAGTGAGATGGTTCATGATGGTCGAAGCTTCAAGAAGATCTATCCACCAGTAATATCGAGGTCAAGTATGACTCGGGTGATCTCGTTAAGGAATCTAACTTTTCCCTACAACTCAGGCAAGCCCCGGTTACATTAAACCCTTCCTTGATGTTTTAAAAGTTTTATATCACTTATGTCTATGCTTTGTTGCATTAAGTAATTAGGAGTTGAGTGATAACCTAATTGCTGCATTACCATCCTTGTTTATTTCAATACCATCCTTGATAACCTTTGTTTCATTTCAAAAATGCTTAGTGATGCTTAGTCCTACTTAATTAGTTAAGCTTTTTTCATCAAAATGTTTTATTTGAGGAGATGGTACTGTTTTTAAAAAGAAAGAGATGTAGTGATGAATTTGAGATCGGACGGGGCGTAGGTTGAAAGCCGGGAGGATACCTAGCCGTGCTTGTCCCGTGTTGGTCGCTTAAGGACCGTCCGTTGTTTGGCCCGAGTGAAATCGGGACTTTTTGAACGCAAGTTGCGCCCGAGGCCGTTTTGGGTCAATGGCACATCTGATCGCGATCACCCTGTGTCGACGAAACTAATCGCCACATGCCCCGTGAGCTCGATCTCGGGGGTGTGCCAAATCGGAACGGACAACCGCAAGACCGGGAGTGGAGAGATGGCGGAGTACCATGTACCCACCCTAATTGGTCAAACCGTCATTAGGACGGGGGTAGGGAGGTGGAGTACTGCGTGCTCTCGGTGGCGATGGACCCAAATTCCGTTTTGGACGAACCGAGTGAGGGTTGATATATGCAAGCTTAAGTGCTACATATGTCGTGGTGGTTAGGGATCCCCACTGGGTATAATCGGTTCATGAATCGCCGTTGCTTCTCTGAGAAGGAGACCCGATTCCCGACCTTCATCGTAGTAAATGATGGAATATGTTTTTGAGGAAAGAGAGTTGGAATAAGAAAATATGTTTGCTCTAGAATAGGATAACCTAGAGTATATGAGCTACTAATCAATTAAAAATATTGAAAGTAAGGATTCACTCATAGTAAGCTTTTACGCAAAAAGAGTCCTTGATTCTTGCTAAAGCCTTACCTTGACTCCTAAGACCAAAGATTCCCGAGTCTTCTACTCTTTTCTTTAGTCGGGTAAGTCTTGTTGAGTACTCCCCGCACTCGGGGTTTGTTAACCCTTGTTGCGTGTACGACTCGTCTTTGTTAACTGAGGGTTATGTCGGTGGGCACGACATGATCCGGTTGTTTTCTAATCTACTCAACTTCCGCAAATTAATTAAGTTGAGTTTACTCAAATGTAACTTATTCACCTTTTAAAATTTATGTTATTATTCTTCCGCACTCGATCTATATTTTTGTAACAAATGTTGTAATGTTGTAGCTACTCCTTTATTGATCCTGGTATGAGTGGTGTAATCGGGTTTCCGATGACACCCGACAGTTTCTTAAGTTATTGGGTGCATCTCACACAAATTTGCCGAGGTCTTTGGGACAAAGACAAAAAGTGCGTGGGCCCAATAATTAGGAGGTTATGTTCTGAGAATGGTATCGAGCTCATACTTAGGACCAGCTACAATATTACTTTTGAAAACTTCAAAATGATTTTATAATCTAAAAGTTTTTGAAAGTAACAACTTAAAAATGATCTTCTTCCTTTCCTTATGCTTGCCGGAAGCTTTCATGAAGATTTTTTACGAAGAGTCAAGTAAAAGATTTCAAGAAGTTTCATGTCATCTTTTGAAGAACAATCGGGGAGTCAACTTCACCGACAATGTTACGCTAAGTGCTTTTCAACATTTCATTGGTGCGAGAAGATAGTATATAAAAGTAAAGCCCTATAATATACTAAAATCTAACATGATGGAGACAGAGTACTCCTAACATTGTGAAGACGTATAGGACGAGCATGCATCATATCATCATAATATGAGACTTCCTCCTTTTCTTTCGGACAACTATTCTTCTTTATAGTTGTTTGTCCTAAATTTTGTCCTATACCAAGTTTTTGGTTAATGGACTTCCATTTGATAATTTTGCTTCATAAGTTCCAATCTTTGGGAGCTTGCACCTTGCCATGTTAACTCTATTTAAAAGCCTCGGACTACTCCTTGATTTCTCAACTCATACATGTGTCGTATTTTGACTTCTTCCATTATGACACATGCTCTTCTTTTCACTTTGACAACCAACATGTGTTGGTTGAGAGTTGTAAAAAAAATTGTGTCTTATGATAGAATCATGACTGTGGATCGGAAATAGCGTCGAAACACTCGGGTCTCCTATGGACCGCGGCCATAAGGAAATACTTTAGCCGGGCGTTAAACTTATGTCGGGGTCTATGATCATGATTCACTATAATTCACGATTATCGTGCTTTCACCTTCGTTGCAAACTCTTTTTGAAATTCATATCCGTACTCCTCTTTCCTTATCGGTTGTAGTCACCTTTTGTTTCGATTGCAATCTTGATATCAACTTTGTTGTTTGCAAAATTTCTTACAAGTCAATATATATTTGACATATTTCTTTTCCCACTACTTGTCCCACGGGATTTGTCACCTTGAAATTCGGAAATTAGATTTCTTTTAAGGGGAAAGATCTTCATATCCCATCATTCATGATTATCTTGTTGCATCATTAGTAAGCATCATTGCATTGCATATGTTGTTTATAGCATTCGTGTAATGCATTTATGATGTTTCCCATGTTATCTAAAATGATGTTAATGTTGGTTGTTGTTTGTGTTTCACTTTGTTAAGCTTTGTGTGTGCTTTGGTTGAACCCTAGTTCAACTAGGAAGTTATGCGTAAATCTTTACCACGGCTTATGTTGTATCGTGTGGAACCTGGCCAAGTCTCTGTTGGATCTCTTAGACGTTTCTTCAAGAGAGGAGCCCCGATGCCATACAATTTCTCTTTGATCTCTAAAACTTCCTTGGCTTTGATTTTGAAATCACCTTAATATTGACTCCACACCTTGGAACTTCCTTTGGTTGCTATCTTTCCTTTTGTAAATCCTTGGTCACCACTAATTTTTTTTATCATATGGATTCTTTCCGTGGTTGTGGTTTTGGTCGTGGTGATATGATTAATGATTTCTAATCATGATCCATTATAAAACTACACTAAGCATTCCTTTGCCGTGATTTTCCTTGGCTATCTACCTATACTCTATCAGGGACACGTATATCATATCGGTTGCTTTGTGAGTTCCTTCCGAAAGTTACAAGAAAAGGGTGACCCTTGAAGAGCAAGTCACCGACATCAACATTAACGGACTACAAGGAGTGGTAGATAAAGGACTCTGCTTAACGATCTCTGAAGGTAATTTTGACCAGCTGTCAAGCAAGTTATGTTGTCACGGCTGGATTGAGAGTACATGAAAGATCGGAAAGTTGTTACGCTTTCGATAAGTTTTATGCTTTCGCCATTTGATTGGGACTTACCAAGCTATAATCATGTCCAATATTTTTATGACATTGCAAAGAGCATATGGATTATTCATTTCGACTTCAAATTTTGATGGTCTGCTTTCGGTTTGGGATCATTGTGGCATTCTATTGCCACCACGTGTCTTCGAACGTCGTGAGCATCCCGACCCCTCTCGCTTCGTTTTCATGTTGCGGTCTCGCTGTACCCGCACTCATTTCGCCGGGTCATGCCTTCTTCCGCACCACGCTCTCTTTCTTCCTTTCTTTGTGCGCCATGTCTGCGCTTTCACCCTCGCCTTTGCACCGTCACCCGGACCCCTCCATGGCTTCGTCACCGCTTGTCTCCACGTCGCGGGAATCCTGTCACCCTAAGCGAGCCGCGAGCGCACCATAGCCGGTGGCCGCTCCACCCGTGAACTGCGCTTTGACCCTCCCTCTCTCTCTCTCTCGGCTTCCTCTTCCTCGGTCTTGCAAAGATCTCTATCTGCTCCTCTCCGCGATATAAGACGCAACCTGGGTACCTTGCTTCGCCACTTCCATCTCTCCAAAGCCCATCGCAAATCTCTTTTAAGAATCGCAGAGTCGATCTCCTTCTCCAAGGTGAAGCTGTATAGTTCAAGGAGAAACTGAGCCAGAGAAGAAGACATGAAATCCAGTCTTTGCAAGATCGCTCTTACTCGCATGGTTCAGGTCATTTGTCAAAGGGTACTACGCATCTCGTTGAAGAAGAACTCCAGTTTTCATCCTAGAAGGTCGAGTCTACATCCAGTTAGATTATGGCCTTAGGTTTCATTCTGTGTCTTCTTGACATGTTGTGCCTCCTCGATCCCATCCTGCTTTTACGGATCTTTTGGGGTCCTTTTGCGCTTTGGTCGCTTATCTTCTTAATGTTTCTTCTTTGTCCTCGTCTATCTAAGTTTCTGGAGTAAGGCTTTGCTATGTAATAGATGTGTCACTACACCCAGGAAGTAATCTTTGTACCCTCTTTGTATCATCAATGGTTTTCTAATCTTCTATCATGTGGGCAAGTTCTATCATCTTTAGTGCAGTTTTAAAGCTATGGAAATCTCTCGTCGCTTTCTTGGAAGTTTCCGTTCGAATCTCGGGGCGAGATTACATTAAGGGGAAAGGTCAGAACACCCCTGGTGTTACTTACCGCTAAGCCATGGTTTGGACAAAAATAGGTTTAGTTATAGTTGGTTGTGTTGTTGGATGATGGTTTGATAGTATAGGTTGGGAATATGAAATTTGAATCAAATTCAAGTTTGAATTGAACTTCAAAACCCTATTTTCTATTCCCTCTTTTATCCCCTTTTCGTTATTTCAAAATCTAAGCAAAATTTGCAAAAATTTCCAAAAGCCAAGTTGTAGATCTTGTTTTGATGTATAAAAGATATGTACAAAGTTTTTGAATAAATTTTGAAGTAATTTTGAATTCAAATTTGTCCCTTTTTGACCCCATTTCAAAAAGTCTTATTTAGAGGCAAAATTTGAAAATCTTCCAATTGTGAAAATTTTAGATCTTGAAAAATTAGGCCAAGTTACTTTTTGGAGTTTTTCAAGTACAGTTCAAATTTGGGGAGAATTTGATCAAATTCAGCAAGTTTGGGAAAAGTGCTACGATTAGCTTTCGGCATGGGTGCCGTCCTTGCTTGGCAGATCGCAGACGCCGGCGTCCGCCCGTGGCCGCCTCCGCCTTAGCGCCCCCGGCAGCGTGGTTGGCCATCCGGCATGTCAAGAAGCTCCCGGCCGCCCCTCTTTTCTCTCTCTCAATCGCTCGCTCTCTCTTTCTTCACGATGCCGACGGGCGACGGCTAGGGCACCACCGTCGCCGCCGTCGCGATTTCGCCGCCACCACTTTGCCTCGGGCCAAGTTGAGCTTGTCATCGCGTTCGCAACATCCATGCGCACCCGTAGAGCCATCTCGTGCCTTGCATCCACGCCGGAAACGGCCGGCCGGCCCGTTCTCTTCCTCGCGGTCGGCGGACACGCCGCCGTAATCTGCCCGCCGTCGGCCGGTTGTCACGGTGAGCCACTTGGCAAACCATTTGACGTTTTTGCATCGCCTTGACGTCTTGATCATGGGCGGCTTGCTCGTTTCGCGACGATGCTCCGGCGCTGTCGAACGCCACCCTTTGCCGCCCGGCTCCAGACCACCCGCCGCCGCCATTGTCACCGCCGTCCACCTTGCTCCACCCCATCCCAGCTCAAACCGGCCCGAAAGCACCGACGTCTAGGTGAGCTACTAGTCACATCCTTGTCCTCGGTTTGTAGGTTCGGCGCCGTAGTCAGCCGGACGCCGGGCCGCGCCGAGCGAGCTCCCCATCGCCGTCCGCCGCGCACGTGGGCGATGGGCGTTAGAGAGCCGTTTTGGTTCGGTTAGTTGGGGGATTAGAGTCGCCAGTGTCCACCTTTGCATTGCATTGTTTTTGCCGCGGGCCGGAACGCTCCGGTGAGCCCTTCCGCCGCCCGCCGGCCGTCGTGGCGGTCTTGCTCGCTCAGAGTGGCCAGGACTCGAGAAAAACATAAATAGAAGAAAAGTACAGGGCCTTTATGCAAAGTCCAGGGACTCACTTGAATAGTGTCAAATAGTTGTAAGGGTAGTTTGGTAATTTTGTAATATTGCGGGGGGTTTAATTGCAAGGTTACTAAAATTTGAGTCCAGGCTGGCTCGTGACTATTCCTCCGGGCGACCTGCCACTATTGGACCAGGCCGCGCATAGTCTTTGGGCGAGATTAGGTCCGATGGCCCTTTTCTTTTAAGAAAGGTTTTTGTTAATTTAGTTATGTTTGAATAGTGGCTAATTTTGTGATTTTCATATAAATTCAAATACTTGCTTATAAATTCTAAAAAATTTTATATAGCCTTTTCATGATGTCTAGTATTTATGAAAATTATGAAACTTTGATTTTGAATAGTTCTTGCATGATTTAAAAATACAATCTTTAATTGAAAAATGCATCTTCTATGATTTTTAGAAAATAAAATATTTATTCAAAAATCATGAAAATTTATTTGGTACTGTTTTTATGATGTGTCCTACTGGTATAAAAAGTTTGGAGTCATTTTGAAATGTTTAAATTATTTTTCTATCTTGAGCTCTATTATTTTATGTGTTTAAATATAATGTTTAGTGTGGAATGATTTAGGTTTTGTGTGACTTTTGGATTGTTTTGTGAATCTTGGATCATATCATAATCAAATGGTCCTTGAGAACTCCTTAGGCAATGGTGATGATATCTTGTAGAGTAGTTCAACAAGTTGGTTTTGTTGGGTTGCAACTTTATCGTGAAGGAAAGTTGTACTCAAGTGTTTATCATTTCATGCATCCATCAAGCATCATACTTCATCATGCTAAAGCATGCATCATCATCTACGTGTAGAGTATACGAGAGTGAGATGGTTCATGATGGTCGAGCTTCGAAGAAGATCTATCCACCAATAATATCGAGGTCAAGTATGACTTCGGGTGATCTCGTTACGAAATCTAACTTTTCCCTACAACTCGAGGCAAGCCCCTAAGCTACATTAAACCCTTCCTTGATGTTTTAAAAGTTTTATATCACTTATGTCTATGCTATGTTGCATTAAGTAATTAGGAGTTGAGTGATAACCTAATTGCTTTGCATTACCATCCTTGTTTATTTCAATACCATCCTTGATAACCTTTGTTTCATTTCGAAAATGCTTAGTGATGCTTAGTCCTACTTAATTAGTTAAGCTTTTTCATCAAAATGTTTTATTTGAGGAGATGGTACTGTTTTTTAAAAAGAAAGAGATGTAGTGATAAATTTGAGATCGGACGGGGCGTAGGTTGAAAGCCTACGGGATACCTAGTTTATGCTTGTCCCGTGTTGGTCGCTTAAGGACCGTCCCGTTGTTTGGCCCGAAAGTGAAATCGGGACTTTTTGAACGCAAGTTGCGCCCGAGGCCGTTTGGGTCAATGGCACGCGTCGACCGGGCGGTCCCCCAGTCGACGAAACTAATCGGCCACATGCCCCTGAGCCCGATCTCGGGGTGTGCCAAATCGAACGGACAACCGCGGTGCATCGAGTGGAGAGATGGCGGGAGTACCATGTACCCACCCTACTTGGTCAAACTGTCATTAGGACGGGGTAGGGAGGTGGAGTACTGCGGTTTCGGGTGGCGATGGACCCAAATCCGTTTTGGACGAACTGAGTGAGGGTTGATATATGCAAGCTTAAGTGCTACATATGTCGTGTGGTTAGGGATCCCCACCGGGTATAATCGGTTCATGAATCGCCGTTGCTTCTCGGAGAAGGGGACCCGATTCCCTGACCTTCATCGTAGTAAATGATGGAATATGTTTTTGAGGAAAGAGAGTTGGAATAAGAAAATATGTTTGCTCTAGAATAGGATAACCTAGAGTATATGAGCTACTAATCTGAATTAAAAATATTGAAAGTAAGGATTCACTCATAGTAAGCTTTTCTGCAAAAGAGTCCTTGATTCTTGCTAAAGCCTTACCTTGACTCCTAAGACCAGCATTCCTGAGTCTTCTACTCTTTTCTTTAGTCGGGTAAGTCTTGTTGAGTACTCCCGTACTCGGGGTTTGTTAACCCTTGTTGCGTCTTGACTCGTCTTTGTTAACCCGGGGTTATGTCGATGGGGCACGACATGATCCGTTGTTTTCTAATCTACTCAGGCTTCCGCAAATTAATTAAGTTGAGTTTACTCAAATGTAACTTATTCACCTTTTAAAATTTATGTTATTATTCTTCCGCACTCGATCTATATTTTTGTAACAAATGTTGTAATGTTGTAGCTACTCCTTTGTTGATCCCGGTATGAGTGGTGTAATCGGGGTTTCCGATGACACCCGACGAGCTTCTTAAGTTATTGGGTGCATCTCGCACGGCTTATCGAGGTCTTTGGGACAAAGACAAAAAGCGAGTGGGCCCGGAATTAGGAGGTTCTCAGCATAACCGGGCGCACGGGTTGCGTGTGCCAAGAGGGGAGGTCCTGGTCAAGTTGGCGCCGACGAGGACGCCGAGTCCTTTGAGGGGGGTGTATGTAACACCCGCCCAATTTGGATGTGGCCCAAGAGTGGCCCATGAGTTCTCGAAAGTGCACATGTTTAGTACCACCTTGCTAGTTTAGCAAGGGGTGGAGTCAACTTATAAGCCTTTGCCTTCCGGCCATATCACCTTCTAAGTTAACCCTTTTACATGAAGCGAGGGCGAAAGTGTAAGCGTGGTGCTATGTGTGTATCGTGCGCCCCCTCGAAAGGGCCGTGCGGTGCGGCTTTGGAGGGCGGGGTGTTACATGACACAAGAGGATTTGTTGGGGTCAAGGATGGGATTATAGATGGGTTTAGGTAAGCTATCTAGTCTCCGCATGGATGGCTTCTAGGTAGCTTTATTCCCCTTCAATGGCATTAGACATGCCATCCTTGAGCTCTTCCTAGTGTTAGGGAAACTTCCTAAGAGGCTTTTCCTTAAGAAAATCTAGATTACAAACGCTAAAAGGTCTCTTGTGAAGCCGGAAGTTTATCCCAACGTCGGTATCAAAAGAAGTTGCAAAGGAGGAATTACTTCTTCCTTTGGAATGTTTTGGAATATTGATGGGTTAGGTTTGACAAACTAAGTCATGGGATTGGAGTGATTCTAATCTAGCTATCAAAACTTCCTATTTTTGTGTGGAGAATGATTCCTTTTCTTCCCTTAGGTGTTCAACAGATTGCTAACTTAAAGGCTCTACCCACTAATAAAGTCAAGGATAAGCCTTGCTTTACTAACGAGAAAAGGAAAGAAAAGTTTTTCCTAAAAGGTCGCATAAAATGATAACTAACCATAGGCATGGCTCTAGCCTAGTACTAAGATGGACTTAAAGACTCTAATGGGCCAAAGCTAATGCTTATGGGTGCAGCACATAAAATAACAAACAATTTTTATTTTATAAAATTTATGGAAAATAGAAAGCAAAAAAAAAACAAAAACTAAAAGACAAAACAAACAAAAATATAAAACATGATCAAGCTAGACTCTTTCATTACTATCCAGCAAAACTACCGTTCCCCAGCAACGGCGCCAGAAATGCTTGTTGGTATTTATTAAATGCACACAATAAAGATAAAGATATCCGCAAGCGCACAGATAGAAATACGTTGTAGCACTTCACCAAAAGATTAACTCCCGGTTTTAAATATCGAACCCAAAGGAACAAAGAGGTGTATATAACTAAGATCTAACACAACCTAATTTCATAATAACAATGATAAAAGTAAACTAAACTAATTATACTATTGGTACTCCTAACATAGTAGATATAGAGGCTAATCTAATGCAAGATAGACAATCATGGCTACTCATGAGCAAAAGACATCTAAGTAATTACCAATTATTAAGTCTAAGCATAGTGTTGACACCGTTATAGCATAATATTACTAGTCAACTAAACTTGAAATAAGGGCATAAAATGAATATCAACGTAAGTCTAAGGGCTTTTACCGATATATTTCCACAAGTTTTGGTATTCTATGACTTTGCGGGGACTAACAGAGAAAAGTAGAGAAGAACGGTGAGAAACATAAGAGTTTACATCCCATATGATGACAAGACTTAACCGTGAAGTAACTCAACCCAAAATGTGGACTAAAACACTCTAGAAGATACCGAAGACACCGAGAGAAGGGAGATCACAAAATGATCTCATCCCCCCGGCCGCCAGAGCCATTTAGGCCGGCCGCCGGTGGGTCCCACCGTTGATCTCGATTTGTATGTCGGTTTACCACCGACCTTGAGGTTGTATCTACACTTTGTTATTGAAGGTCGGGTTTGATCCAATGGTCATCATTCATCGCCAAGGCCTATATAAAAAGACCCCTCGACCCCGTGGTTAAACCCTAATTCATTCTATTCTTTATCTCTTGACCATTTGTTGGTCATAGAGGTGTTCCAATGTGAGGACAACCTCTCCACTAGAGAATTAGGGCTAGACACTCTAATGTAATAGATTAGCAACTAGAGAGTTAGGGAGAGTGGAGCTATGCTCCGGTTCTTGAGATGTCTATAGAGTTTGGTATGTCTTGTATCCTTTCTTTGTAAGACTTATGATTTATATATTTATCTTCTCTATTTACTTTCATGTCTTTCATATATGGTTAGTATAGTTGTTATACCATTGCATAGGATCTCCGCTCGTATTGAGGGCTCTAGTTATGCTAGGTAGCTAGAGTAGTAATCGATAGTATAGACTTGGTGTCTAGGCTATAGGTTACCCGAGATTGCACCCAACCCCACGGATAGTTTGTGGTAGCCCTGTGGTGGTGACACACGACGGCCGATGTATTCCACCACGTTCGGGTTGGTGTTTGTAGGACCGTAGTCAGAGCTTCCTAGCCCCATTCTCATCTCTTTCTGTGGCTAGTGTTCTGATGTCCCAAAGTGCTATGGTGTGATTGCTATCATAGAACCTGAGTAATAGAGAAGTACATAGGAACCTAGATCTCTCCCGCTGTCCTCTCAACGTGCTACTACACATTTATCATAGAAATTCTCTTGTGTTTGATATTGTTCATAACTCCTATCAAATATTATTTACCCCCTCACTTTAGTCTAGTGGTTTGCTAAGTTAGTAGATGCATGATTGTGAATTATTAGATTCTTTAGTCAAAGCTTCCCTGTGGATACGATACTCTAGAATACTCTCCTAGGGAAAGCTATAATGGTATTCTCGCGGCGCTTTGTGAACCTTCATATTCTTTTAGCACTTAATAAATACCAACAAGCTTTTTGGCGTCGTTGCCGGGGAAGCAATTGGCCTAAAGATTTTAATAATGATCATGATGTATCGCTAATTTAGTGTATCACTAGCTTTAGTAGGATTACCCCGTGTTACGTTGAGTTGTGGAATAGACAGGACAAATGATATCGTTGCGACCTTCCGACAAGATTCCACAATAAAAGAAAAGAAGAAAGATTGAAGAACCCAGGGTGCCTGATCATTCAAGATTCATCACACTTTGGAACCCTGCGATCTCAAGGTATGTATTTAAATATATATTATTCTAACCATGTATAGATTGAAGAAGAAGTCACCGTCACAAGAATTCAATTGCACATATCTCAAGTGACGTACATAGAAGCCGCACCTCATGGTAAGTATGATTAATAAAGGTGAGATAGTCTTGCTCATGGACCCTAAACGTGTTGAGCGTTATCCTTTTAATTTCTTGCATTGATTGCATCAATTCATGCATTCACTCCACTTAGTTTATGTTCTCTCATAGTAGATCCATTGCATGTTTAGTTCCTTGCATCCATCCATGTTTGCATCTAAAAAGAAAAAGAAAAAAATCTCTCACCATGATCATGCTCATTCGTCTCTAATTGGATAAATCTCTATAGTGCTTTCATGCTACCTTTATCTACTATAGTATGCTTTAGTTTGGAAGTACTCTATAGGCCTATAGGGTATTTTCCAAAGGTCATTAAATTAAGCGTGGTGCTTAGGTTAAGTAGTCTTTCTTGATTAAATTAGACATGGAGTCTAATTTGGTTATTGAATTAAGAATTGCTTGCGTAGACATTGGTTATTGTGTTGGACTAACCCATACGAGAAAACTCTCAAATCCCATTTGGGTAAGTCAAGAGATGAACTTCGGATCGGAGATGAAGCAAGGCAAATGATGAACTACAACTTTGTGCAAAAGACACGGCTCATTCATCATTGATGGAAGAATTGTAAGTATCAAATATCATTCACTCTACCTTTTTGCTACAAGTTACCTTTGCCTTGATCCTTTTACTAGAGTGTAACCACAAAACAAAAAAAAAGTGTTATAAGAAATGAATAAACAAAATCACGTACTAAGAGTAATCAAAGAACCATCTTTTCATTAGCAAAGATAAAATCATATAAACCTTGGACAATAACCCCCGCTTCAACCATGTTGTATATTCCCTGGTATGTGTCCACTAATATTTTGCGTAAAAAAGAGTTTATGCTATGTCTATTCGATGAAGAAGAGTGTCATACAACACGATCACGAAAAGTAATTACTCAACGAAGTGGATGGACAAAGCAATGGGCCACAAGAATATCAAAGACAGGTAAGTGAATATAAATCACATATTTGTATACAACTTTTGTCTTATGTTCTAAAAGAAAATAATAATAATAATATATATCCGAGCACATGAAGGCTCATGGTAAAAGAAACATGTTCCTAGGGACAAGTTCCCTTCGGGTATTCTTGGTCACTAAACTTGCGAAACAAAGGATGAACAACATCTAAGGACATGGTGATTGCAACACACGATTAGGGGCGGTTCAAATTCACACTTAAAGTGTCGAGTGACAGGAAGGCTCGAGCATGGGGGAGGAAGGTTGATTCCTCTAAAGATCATCCGACATACTCTTCCTCTACTCAAGTTCTCGTCACTCTGACATGCTGGTTTGCAATCCCTCTACTCACAATTACTTTAGCTCCCCAAGTTTGAATAGTCAATAAATGTCATGCATAAAAATTAAACTTAAGATATCATAAAATTTCCAACTAGAGAGAAAGTAATGGTGAGCATATAAAATATCCAATCAAAACTTTTTCTCGACATAAAAGCAACCTTAAGCTCCGTGACAATTCTACCCTTGTTTAAAATTATTTGTACAATCCTTCTGGTATGTGTTGTCAACTAATACTGCGAGAATAAAATCATGAGAGGAGGAAAAAGGTTCGAGCACAAATTAAAGGACAAGGACGATTCAATAAAAGAGACAAGTGAGGAATAAGATATATAAGAGGCCAAAGAAGGAAAGCTTCGAAAGCGTAAGAAAAGGACTACCACAAGGTGTTGCGATGTTGTCACATTCCAATAATAAGGTAATATCTTGAGGTAAGTTGTTATTACTTAAGTTTTTCCTAAAGTATGGTTTGTTCATAAATAAAGAATTAAACATGTTAGAGTAACAACCTTACCTGATCCAACTTCATTAGCTCAACATGTTTTGTTTCTTTAGTTCTTCCTATCACCACTTTCTTGATTTCATAGTCCTAATCTTGTAAAGCCGTAATGTTGTTTACATTGCTTTGGAAGAATCATAATCATGCCTTTGATGTTTAGATAAGAAAACCCTTCCAAGAGTCAACGAGCTTGATTCAATTTGCCAATGTTTTAATCACAAAATTAGGTGCTCAATCTTCTCGATCTTGTCACCCAAGTTAGGTTTAAGCAAAGCATTTAAGAAGTCGACTCTATCTTGTTGAATGTGTCTATGGTTAGAGAAGAATGAATGAAGTTTGGTTTTGTTGGTGTTTTTTCCACCAACGAGAGCCCATGCACTTGATCTCTACCTTGACTTTGCAAGCGTGGACATACTTTGAGCAAAAAGGTGGAGAAGCCTATTAGTCTCTCCAAAATTCAACAAGTGAATGTCTTGCAAGCATGCACACTAAACAAGACACTGCCTACATCAATGCTTCACTCCAACTCATAAGGAAAAAGAACATGGGTGACGTCGTTCTTCACGATCTCAAGGAGCACAACCGTTAAGATCGATAATACACTCAAGGAAACGATAAGGTAAGAAGTCTCGTTCGAGAGGACTTAAAACACCGAACCCTCGCCGAAAGGTAAGAACGGTAGTTATCTATATGCATAGCATATTTATTTCCTTGCATTGCATAATTATTTTCTTTTTAGCATATTTAAATTATAGCACTAGCCTTGCATTAGAAAAAAAAAAATAAATATTTGTTTGTTGCATAGACATGAAAAACTCTAAGCCCCATGTGAGTAATCTCTTGTGGTGTGTAACAACCCACAAGGATATTTATTGTGGTGGCATAAAAATAAAATAAATATGCATGCATCATCATCCTTATTTGCATAGAAAATCAAAAAAATATATATATATTAACGCCGCTTGAACTATTGTCTTAAAAGGAATAATCGAAATCTTTAGCAATAAGAAGCTAAGTGGCTAAAACCACTAACACTTAACTAGTTCCACTAGCTTTGTTGTTTATTTGAGTTCAGCAGATTCAAGGAAGAGAGACATGATAGGATGACACCATCGTCGTTGTCTACCTCTACTTCCACATCATCATCAAAGACTATGTCAACATCTAGCTTGGGGAGGGCAACCCCCATGTATCCGAATAAGTATCCCTCTATCTTATTTAATATTAGCTAGATTTGTTTGCTTTGTTAGAAAGAAATAAAAAAGATGCATAACTAAGGAAACCAAATAAAAAGAGTCTTTATAGTCTTTTTTAAAAGAGTCTTTATTAGAGTGTGAGAATAAAATAAACTCTCGAAGATAATCTCTAGCCTTGGAGATGATGAATAGTTGTCCGTCGTAATTCCTTTCAAGTACCTACCTTTCAAGCTTAATTTCTCACGAGCTTTTAATGCAACCGCTTTGACTTAAGATTTGCTCTGAACCTAAAACTTGTGGGTAGCAAATCGCTTGCTCAAGTCTAGGTAATTGACGGATATGATATATGAGAGTCTCGAGTGCTATTTATCTTACTCCTAGTGATACTAGATTTCTGGAGATTTATCTTTTAAAATTAAAGTGCACATGATAAGTTCCTCAGGTGACAAGGGTGTTGAACCTCCTACCACGACCATATATACATGATCCTTAGATTAGGAAAAACCCTTTGACATATATATATAGGCTCGCTTGCTTTGCATTGAGTTTGTTCAATCTTTGTCGATCCTTAGAAACTTTTCATGCTGATCATGCACACACTCCACCCCGCTCCACTCTACTCCACTTGCATTTATGCTATTTCTACCCTAGAAGTATGCATCCATAAAGCATCCACCAAATATCCACCAAAATGTTCTACTCCTACCCCGGAGGGAGCAACCAAAAATATTTCCCACACATATCCACTTAGCCTACATTTCATAAAAGCTCTTTTTATCCTTGTTTCTATCTCTCTACAAGTTTATTGCAAAAGAAAGCTTGGGTTGTATAGTCGAAAAAAAAAGAAGAAGAAAGGGGAGATGAAAAATGGATAAGTATCCTACGGGTGAGTGGAGCCTACCTCCCTAAGAAAAAAAAAAAGAATAAAGGAGAGTTAAAAAAATGGACAAGTGTCCGCTGAAAACAATGGGTACTTAGATGCTCGCCGCTCCATAAAAAGAAAAATAAAAAAAAAAGAAAGTGATACAACCCAAGTTCTCACAAAGTTTTCAAATTCCAAAAGAGATGATTCCTCAAGGAGCAAATGTAGAATTAGGCTTTCCCCTCATTCATTAGATACACCTCATCGCATTCACCCTCATTATTCACTTACCACCATATTCATTCCACTATACACATGCATCACTTGATCAGTATGACTCGTGACTTTGGATCTATTGCTTGAATTTACAATATATGCTTAGTAAGTAGATGTAGTTTTCTCCCACCTATGAGCTCCAGATATAAGCCTTAGATATAGGGTGAGAGAGAAGAAGGCATAGTGTCCTACTGCCTTAGTCCAAAAATACCACATATTATGAGAGAAAGGCAACACAACCTTATTGCCTTAGTGAGGATCCATAAATACCACAAATGAGAGATTTGAGAGGCTCATACAAAGGAACTTTGAGTTTTATTTTGAAAACTTGCAAAAACTCCGGGGAGGGCAGTTGAACAAAGAGTTTGAGACATGGTGCTTGACTTGATTGTTCTATCTTTCAATTGCCCAAGATCTTAAGACAAAGCTATAAGCTCTATGGTTAAAGGTAATATGGGTAAGTTGAAGGTTGAAAAAGTTTTTTCTAACATAGAGGAGAAATTTTGTTTGAGAGCATGTGTACTTTTGAGGCGTGAAAGCGTTGTAGCAACCCCTGATCCAATGCTAAGTTTGGCTTTGCTAGGGACCAGCAAAGGGTAAGCTTGGGGGAACTTGTTGACACCTGTTATAGCATAATATTACTAGTCAACTAAACTTGAAATAAGGGCATAAAATGAATATCAACATAAGTCTAGGGGCTTTCTTGATATATTTCCATAAGTTTTGGAATTCTATGACTTTACTGAGGGGACTAACAGAGAAAAGTAGAGAAGAACGGTGAGAAACATAAGAGTTTACATCCCATATGATGACAAGACTTAACCGTGAAGTAACTCAACCCAAAATGTAGACTAAAACACTCTAGAAGATATCAGAAGACACCAGGAGAAGAGAGGTCACAAAATGATCTCATCCCCTGGCGGCCGCCAGAGCCATTTAGGCCAGCCGCCAGGTGGGTCCCACCGTTCAGTCTTAGATTTGTATGTCGGTTTACCACCGACCTTGAGGTTGTATCTACACCGTTATTGAAGGTCGGTTTGATCCAATGGTCATCATTCATCGCCAAGGCCTATATAAGAAGACCCCCTGACCCCAGGGTTAAACCCTAATTCATTCTAATTCATTCTATTCTTTATCTCTTGACCTGTTGGTCATAGAGGTGTTCCAATGTGAGGACAACCTCTCCACTAGAGAATTAGGGCTAGACATGATGTAATAGATTAGCAACTAGAGAGTTAGGGAGAGTGGAGCTATGCTCCGGTTCTTGAGATGTCTATAGAGTTTGGTATGTCTTGTATCCTTTCTTTGTAAGACTTATGATTTATATATTTATCTTCTCTATTTACTTCCATGTCCTTCATATATGGTTAGTATAGTTGTTATACCATTGCATAGGATCTCCGCTCGTATTGAGGGCTCTAGTTATGCTAGGTAGCTAGAGTAGTAATCGATAGTATAGACTTGGTGTCTAGGCTATAGGTTACCCGAGATTGCATCCAACCCCCCGGATAGTTTGTGGTAGCCCCGGTGGTGACAGCCACGGACGGCCGATGTATTCCACCACGTTCGGGTTGGTGTTTGTAGGACCGTGGTCGAGCTTCCTAGCCCCATTCTCATCTCTTTTACGTGGCTAGTGTTACGATGTCCCAAAGTGCTATGGTGTGATTGCTATCATAGAACCCGAGTAATAGAGAAGTACATAGGAACCTAGATCTCTCCCGCTGTCCTCTCAACGTGCTACTACACATTTATCATAGAAATTCTCTTGTGTTTGATATATTGTTCATAACTCCTATCAAATATTATTTACCCCCTCACTTTAGTCTAGTGGTTTTGCTAAGTTAGTAGATGCATGATTGTGAATTATTAGATTCTTTAGCCAAAGCTTCCCTGTAGATACGATACTCTAGAATACTCTCCTAGGGAAAAGCTACAATGGTATTCTATACGCTTGCGGAACCTTCATATTCTTTTAGCACTTAATAAATACCAACACATAGCAGACAAAATATTCTCATATATAGCACAGCCAAATCTTATTATATAACATGAGTGACATCAACTAAGGATGATTTATAATGAGATAAACTAGCCTCCCTCACGACCTTGTCCTATGGTTAACTATATACGGGGGGAGGCCTACAAAGGACTCAATAAGGCTGTCACCCTTACGATCTACCCCGAACGACCCAGCATATAGTGTGCATCCGCAAATAACTCATATCTAAGCACCACGCCTACATATGAAATTATGACTTAACTTCCTATGTAAAGTTAAGCTATCCACGATCTCATGCATACAATAATCATCAACTAGAACTATATCAAATATCAAGCTAGAATATACTAAGAACATAACAATAGATAATATAATAAAGTAAAAAGCATAATCATTAATAAGAACTTCGGTAGATATATTAACGAATCTTAAAGAAATAATAGATCCAAGTCTTGAGCACGACCCCGATCTCTCGAGTAGGTAGATTGTCTACTACTATATATCTTGAAGAACTAGAGCTCTCTAATCTCTATCTCTAATCTAGATCTAATTACATTGAAGAGTCTAATCCTATGCTCTACATTGTAGAGATGAATAATGAACTGGAATAATGAATTAGGGTTTTGAGGGTTTGCCCCCTTGCCTGTTATTTTATAGCCCCGAGGGATGGATCTGAGCCGTAGGGATCAAACCGACTTAAATCAACGGCTAGATATGATTCTAGGGTTCCCATAGGTCGGGTGGAGGAAGGTTCGGAAATTTGGGCCCGATTGGCCTCGGCCAGTCTTGCGTGGCCCCATAGAGGGTGCCGCCCCTAAGCACCCAATCTCCACCTCTCGCTTCCCGTCCTTCCTTCGCGAGCTTCTTTCTTTGTTCATTTAGACCCTTAGAATTTATACTAATCGCCTACGGTTTGGTCCTTTTCTCTAGTTTCTCTATTTCTTCTCTTTTTTTCAGCTGTTTTTCACTTTGTTTTTTCGGAGTTCACCGCAAAACCGAGTGTGCACCAAAACTTGTGGAAATCATTAGTATAAACCCTATCTTCTATTGTTCTTGTTCTAATATAATCTATCATTTTATGCTAGAAAGTTGACAATAACTACCGTCCAACAGTGGGTGGATCCCGACGGCGTTCCGGCTACCGAGAAGAAAAACAAAGAATGGGGCGTTTCCAATGAAATTGGGCAGCACAAATGGACTTCCTGAGGGTGCGCAAGGAAATTATGGCCAAAGGTGTGCTCAATTTGGACGGACGGGGCTTGGTAGCGGCGGCGCAAGCAATACCGCACAACAGCTCGGGCGGCGGCGAGCTAGCTCGCCGGCCATGGCGGCGGCAGCACGCCAGAGAAAAGAGAACGAGGCGCCGGCAAAGGGCTATCTAAACAGCAAGGAGGCGAACTCCAGCTTTTGCTAGCTCCAAAGACGAGCTCGGCCATGCATCCAAATTGTGACCAGCGCTAGAAGTTGCACCTGAGGCGGCCAAAATAGGCACGGCGGTGGACGCGGCAAGCAAGCGGTGTCGCTCGGAAATTCAGTACTAGTACTTCTTTCTTCCTTCTTCAAATATCTTCCAAAACCATATTGTAACTTGTAAAACTAGCGAGTGCCCCCGTGCTTTTGCACAGGCAAGCAAAGCCGTAAAACATTCACAATTATATGATTGTGCATGGAAAGAAAACATTATTAAAATTAGCGTTTGTGTTGGATTAATATAGCATTTACATATTTGGTACAACCCCGATAGAAGTAGAATAATACAATAAGGCTTCCAAGTTGATAATACAAATGGTGGAAAGGTATAATTAGTTTAAGTTTAGCTTTTTTAGTTTGAGTTTTTCTCGGAGGTTAATGTAAATTTGTAGGCACTAAATAACGAGAACCATGGTATGGATATGCTGAACATGATTTTTAGAAGTTTTTTTTTTTGGAAGTCAAATCATGCTAATCGGAGTTCGGATGGAGGAGATATAATTTTTAAAGTTTGAAGTGATATCGAATACATAGAATAAAATTTGGAGAATATTTGTGGAATTGAGTAAATGCAACTCGAGGTGAAAAAAAATAATGGACAGGTTTGTGGGAGTACCTAGTGTATCTATATCTTTTTTATGGGAATTTTTTTTGACCGTCTTGTTCATGAACGGGTCTGTTGAGGGGTTTGTATTGTTCATAGCGGTCCGGACTGTTCACTCAAATCCGTTCTTGTTAAGTAAACCGGTCCGGTTATTGGTACTTACCGCTCATATCGCGTTTATCTTGTTCACTCGCACCCGCTATCGATCACAAACGGGTCCCGATTAACGGTGCATACTATTCATAACGGGTTTGTACTGTTCACGTGATCCGGTCTTCGTATTTGTGCAAATGAAATGAGTCTTGTGGCGGAGGCGCCGGCTTCTACGACTTTAGGAGTATAGTATAGATTTCCAAAATAAAAGTTTTTCAAAATAATGAGAACTACGATTTTTTGCTTTTGGGCTCCTCGCCAAATTCTCAATAGTTATGAAAATAGGTTTTCAAATTTAAAATATGAATTTAAGGTTTATAAACTAATTAATTAACAAACTTGATATTTAAATAGTGAATAAATCACCATTCAAACATCATAACCGAAAGTACCATTTAAAAAAAAGCACAGAACAATAACTCAATCAACATATGCAACATATGAGTACTATAATTAGAATATAAAATACATTTATGCCATGATGCTCAATGATTATGCATGATAATGACATGATAAAAATTTTAATTATATATTAACATCCGGGATGTTACAATCCTCCCCTTAAAAAGAAATCTCATCCCGAGATTTGGAGACAAAACCCGTGGGGCAAATAATGGGAAAGGTAATGTGTCAAGCACATTGACTTGTAAGAAATTCACGAAACACAAGAATTGATATCATGATTGCGATCGTAATCAAAAAGGTGGTTGCAATCAATATAGTTTTTGAAAATTCTATAGAATTACGGATATGAATTTTCAAAAGAGGTAGCAAGGAAGGTGAAAGCACATTAATTGTGTACTATAGTAAATCATGACCATAGACCCCGACATGAGCGGCGCCCAAGCAATATTTCCTTATGGCCGTGGTCCACGGGAGACCCTAGGTTTTCGGCGCTATTTCCCTACACGGATCATGGGTCTACCATAGGACACAACTATTGCAACTCTCAACCAACATATGTTGGCTATCAAAGTGAAGGAAAGAACATGTGTCGAAATTAAAGAAGTCAAAATAGGACACATGTATGAATTGAGAAATCAAGGAGTAGGATAGACTTTTTACATAGAGTTGTCAAGGTAGAAGTTCCCAAAGATTAGGAACTTATGAACCAAAAGATTATCAAATGGAAGTTCATTAACAAAATGCCGGTACAAGATGAAATTCATTAAGACAAACAACTACAAAGAAGAATAGTTGTTTGAATGAAAGGAGGAAGTCGCAACATTATATGGATGATATGATACATGCTCGTACTATACGTCTTCACAACATTAGGAATACTCTGCCTTCATCATGTTAGATGTTAGTAGTTTATAGGGCTTTACTTTATATACTATCTTTACTCCACCAAATGAGATGTTAAAAAGCATTTAGCGAGAAAATTGTTGGTGAAGTTAACCCTTCAGATTGTTCTTCAGGAGATGAGATGAAACTTCTCAATGTCTTTTACTTGAGTAATCGAGAAAATCTTCACAAAGCTTTCCGGCAAGCATAAGGAAAGATAGAAGATCCTTTTTAATCTATTACTTTCAAAAACTTTTAGATTGCAAAATCATTTTGAAGTTTTCAAAAGTAATGTTGTAGTCGATCCCAAGTATGAGCTCACGATACCATCTATAGCAGAACCTCCTAAATTATAAGGCCCACACACGCACTGTCATTGTTCCTAAAACCTCGGCGACAAATTGTGCGGATGCACCTAATAGCTTAAGAAGCATGTCGGGTGTCATCGAGAACCCCGATTACACCACAATTTACGTCTCATACCAGGATCAACAAAGGAGTAGCTACAACATTACAACAATTCTTACAAAAATATAAATCGAGTGCAAAAGAGTAATAACATTAATTTACAAGATATGAATAAGTTACTTTGAGTAAACTTAACTTAATTTGCGGAAGCTAGGTAGAACTAGAAGACAACCGGATCATGTCGAGCCCACCGACATAACCTTGGTTAACAAAGACGAGTCGACACACGCAATGGGGGTCAAAGAACTTTGAGTGCGGAGTACTCAACAAGACTTACCCGACAAAAAGAAAAAGAGGAGAAGACTTCGGGAATGCTGGCTTTAGGAATCAAGGGAAGGCTTTAGCAAGAATCAAGGACTTTTTGCGGGGAAAGGCTTACTAATAATAGATCCTTACTTTCAATATTTAACTCATATTAGTAGATCATAGAATCTAAGTGATCCTACACTAAATCAAACACTTCTTAGTCATTCCAACTTTCTTTCCTCAAAAATCATGTTCAATCAATTACTTCTACGATGTATGGGCGTAAGAACGGGTCTCCATAACCGAGGAGCAATGACGATTAGAATCGATTATAACCTAGCCGGGGATTCCTTACCACACGATATATGTAGCAAAAGCTTGCATATATCAACCCTCACTCGAATCATCCAAAATGGAACCGGCGTCCTCGCCACCCGAAAGTGCACAAGTACACCTCTAATCCGGGACTCTAACCCACGAGGGTAACTTGTACTCCCACCATCTCTCCACTCCCAGTGCGTGATTGTACATTCCCGATTTGGCACACCCCGAGATCGCTTACCGGAGTATGTGGCCGTACTAAAAAGTCCCGATCTTTCAATCCTACAACGAACGGTTCTTAATCGACACGGTCGGAAACACTACACGAGACTCCATTCTCAATATAAGTTACCCGACCAGTCTCGAGATTAAACATTACTTCTCATTATCCATCAGGTTATGCCATCATTGATCATATAAAATATTTTTATGAAAAGCTTAATTAATTTAGCAGGGCTAAGCATAACTAAGCATTTTTAAACAAAATGGGTTATCAAGGACGGTATCGGTAATCAAGGATGATAATGCAGCAATTAGGTTATCACTTAACTCCTAATTACTTAATGCAACATGTCATAAACATAAATGTAATAAACTTCGTAAAACACAAGGAATGTTTAAATGTATCCGGGGCTTGCCCGTGTTGCGAGGAAAAGGTCGGTTCGGTAGAAAGATTGTTGAAGTCAAACTTGACACCATCCTCGCCGACGGACGGACCTTCTCCGAAGCTTGATCAACACGATCCGACTCACTCTCGTATACACTACACGTAATAATAATGCATGCTTCAACATGATGCCATATATATTAAACATGATGCTTGATGGTACATGAAATAATAAACAACTTAAGTACAACTTTTTTTTCGGTAAAGTTGCAAGCCAACAAAACCAACTTGTTGAACTACTACACTATCGAGGAGTTCTCAAGGACCATTTGTTGTGATATGATCCAAGATTCATAATCAATCCAAAAGTCACGCAAAACCTAAGTCATTATACACTAAACACTTAATTTGCTAATAAATAAATAAAGCATAACATAATAAATAAAATAAACACCTCCACTTGAGCTAAAACTTTTTATGGAGGTTGGTAACACCATAAATCGAGAGAGGCAAAACAAATTTTATGAATTTTGAAAATATATTTTATTTTCTAAAAATCAAGGAAGGTACATTTTTCAATTAAAGATTGTAATTTTAAATCATGCAAAAACTACTCAAAATCAAAGTTTCATAATTTTTCGTATATAGACATCATCATAAAAGGGCTACCTAAAAATTTTCAGAATTTTTGAAACATTATTTGAATTCATACAAAATTCACAAAAGCGTATAACTATTCACATAATAAGAATTCGTAAATCAATTTTTAAATTGGGCCTAAGGCCACTCGGCTTGGCCCAGCGCCAGCGAATAGGGCGGCCCAGCTGCGCGATAGATAGGGCGGCCAAAATAAGCCGCTTGCCCTTGGCTGGCGGCTGAAAGGCCGGCCATGGCGGCCGCGCCACGGCACGGGCGGCGGCATCACGGCGCCCGGCCACCGTGCACGGAAGGTGAAACGGACGACGACTCTAGCACCGGGAGCTCACCGCGGACACGGCGCGCTTAGCCGGTTGGGATGAGGGCGGATCGAGACGGGTCGCCGGGCGGTGATGACGGATGGTGGCGGCTCGGACCGCGATAAAGCGCCGTTCCGACATGGTCGGGGCAGTTGAGTTCAAGCAAACAATCCGGTGAGTTTCAAGGTGCTGCGATGATGTTGAAACGAGCAGCGAGGAAACGAGAAGCTCACCGAACGACGGACCAATGGTGGGCGGATCCCGACGGCGTTTCGGCCGGGCGCCGAGAAGAAACAGCGGCGAGGGCGTTTCCAATGAAATTGGGCGGCACAAATGGACTCATTTGGTGCGCAAGGAAATTGCGAAGCCAAAGGCGTGCTCAATTAGGACGGACGGGCATGGTCGCGGCGGCGCGCGGCCGCACGGCAGCCCCGGCGAGGCTACAGAAGCTCGCCGCCATGGCGGCGGCGAGCACGCCAGCGAAAAAAGAGAACGAGGCGCCCGGCGGGTGGCCTAAACAAAGAAGGAGGCGAACTCCAGCTTTGCTAGCTCCAAAGACGAGCTCGACCCACGCGTCCAGCTGCGTGACCAGGCGCTAGAAGCAGACGGAGGCGGCAAAATAGGCACGGCGGTGACGCGGCAAGCAAGCAGGCTGCTTCTGGAAATTCTGTACTAGTACTTAGTTGTTCAAAATAATGAGAACTACGATTTTGCTTTTGGGCTCATTGCCAAATTCTCAATAGTTTTGAAAATAGGTTTTCAAATTTAAAATATGAATTTTAGGTTTATAAACTAATTAATTAACAAACTTGATATTTAAATAGTGAATAAATCACCATTGAAACATCATAACCGAAAAGTACCATTTAAAAGCACAGACAATAACTCAATCAATATATGCAACATATGAGTACTATAATTAGAATATACTCCCTCTGTCCCCGCTTTAATGGGCGTTTTTAGCTGGTTCACAGGTGCATGTACGATGCCGGGGAAGCGGACACTACGTGCGTCCAAATGCATGTACGGGCGCATGAACCTGACACTTCGATGATCTGCTAGGACGTCCATTATTCTGGGACAGAAGAAGTAAAATGCATTTATGCCACGATGCTCAATGATTATGCATGATAATGACATGATTAAAATTTTAATTATATATTAACATCTGGGATGTTACATCTATACTACGTGAACATCATATATATATAATATTAAAATGTAAAAAAAAAAAAAAAGTTAGAGAAATAGTTAATTTTGGTCAAATAAAAAGAAGAAAAATAGTTTCGAACATCCTAACATATATCTAAGAAAATCAATATACACTTTCAGACATCAAAAAATATCGTAGAACATCACACTAAAAATACACAAACATCCAAAAGATATATCACGAACATCACATATGTACTATAGAAACATCACATGTCTACTACGTGAACAAATAAAAATATAACAAAAAACATCACATGTGTACTGTAGAAACATCACATGTGTACTACTTAAACAAGCAAAAATATATCGATAAACATTTCATAAGTAATATAGGAAAATCACATATGTACAACTTGGAGGAGTAGTACACATCATATGTATACTACGCGAACAACATATATACGACCCCACCCAACAATAAAAAAAAATCCCCTCCTCCCTCTCTCAGGTCCCGACAGCAACAGCACCGTCCGGTGCCGTCTCCTCCCCGTCGGTGGCGCCCTCTCCTCCCCGTCCGCGGCGCGGCGCGGTGGCCCTCCCCGTCTAGCGGCGCGCGTAGGCCCTTCCCCCGTCACACGGCTTGGCCCCGCCCCTCCCCACGGCCGGCGGCGGCGGGATCCGCCCTTCCCGAGCACCGCCACTCCTCCAGCGGGCGGCAGCGGCGGCGCAGCCCCACCTCGAAAGCAACGGCGGCGCGGCTCCGCCTCTCCTAGATCTACGGCTCGCCTTCCACGGGCGGGGGGTGGCCCCCGGCGGCGCGGGGGCTCTGCGGCCAGGAGCTCCACGGCCTCGCTCTGTGCCAAGATCCGCGGGCGAAGGTGGCCCCCCCGGCGGCGTGCGTGCTCTGCGGCATGGTCGAGCAAGGTTCTCTGTGGCAGCGGCGAGCGTGCGGTGGGGCCAGCTGCGAGCTTGGCTCGGCCACGTGAACGGCGTGGCCCCTGTCATCAGCGCGGCAAGATGGAGGTCAGCACCCTTCCCCACTTCTGGTCCGACGGGGCAGGCAGAAGGGGTGGATTGCGGCCAGATGCGTTGCCCCCAGTACCGGCGTGGCCCCTGGCATCAGCGCGGCAAGATGCGCGGGGCACGACGGGCGGCTACGGCACGGTCCGACCCGTATGCATCCCTGCACCTCGGACCGGCGTCGCAGACCAAGCTCATCCGAACGGCGGCGTCCCTGCTCCCGTCGCACTACGTGGGTACGTCAATCAGTCATTTGAAGCCATCCGCCTGCAAGCAGTTGTTCGTATGTGAGCAGAGGCTCATCGACAGAGTGGTACAGGCGATCCAGAGGCCTTGGCCTCGTGCGTGCAGTATATTGAAAATCATCTGGAGCTTTTAGATTTCCTTGTTTCTTGGTTAGCCATCCATTCCTTAATGTGATGCATACCTTACTAAATAGACATGCATACCTTAAACTAATAATTTTTCTATGCTCTAATAAATTTTCTATGTTTTGAGCCTCCGTCCCAATATACATGTCATTTGGGGAGTCGGCGTGCAAACCAAGAGGAGGCTAAAAGACCTTTCTTTTACTCCTCTGTTCCTCTGTTCACATCACGTCTCATCGAGAACTGCATCCACCGCGCTGCGCTCGCCGCGCATCGATCCCCGCACTCACTTCACGGTGACGGATCTGGCAATGGGAGCCGCCGAGGAGAAGATGAAGGCGAAAAGCGGCCTCCGTCCCCGTGCAGGAGGATTGAGGGCGGCATCGGCGCCCGGTAAAGGAGAAGAGGGGGGCCGGCACCGCCCGGCCTCCGCGCCGGTGCGGTGAAGAAGAGAGAGGGTGCGACCTCGGCACCGGTAGAGAAGAGGGGCGGGCGCCACCATGGCCAAGAGGAAGGAGGCGCAAGCTGAGGCCACCTTCGTCCGAGATCCACCGCGGACGGACCCCCCTCCGTCCACACAAAGACGAGTTGAGGCCACCTCTATCCGAGTCCACCGCCGACGCCGCCCTCCTTCCCGCGGGGCGGCCACTGGATTCCCCGCCCACGCGTCTTGGCCGGCCGAGCTCCTCCCCGTGCGACCTCCAAGATCCTCCGGCGCCAAGCTCCGAGATCCGCCCGAGGCCAAGCTCCTAGATCCGCGCGACCACCAAGGTCCTTCCCTTGTGCGCGGCTGATGGCCTCCGGTGGGTGGCGCAAGAATAATGGACGGAGACCACGGAAACGCAGGCCGCCGCCGGCCCGCCACCCATGAGCGCCCGGGAGGGACGGAGTGATGAGAGGATAAGGCTCGTTCTCTCTCACCATCTGTTTTCTTTATTTATTTATACTAGCAAAAATGCCCGTGCGTTGCAACGGGTGATGGACAAAAATATTTCATTACCATCAAATAACTTTAAGGGCTACAAGATCTAGTTTCGTTTATGAAGTTTGTTGTGATATCTTGTATGACGTTGTTCACATCTCAACGGTGTTTCTTCGCCCGAAGTCTCAATCCCATTGTCCTCGTGGTTGCTCCATGCCAAATAGCGAATAAGGGCGGAAGACAAATAACCTCCGATCGCAAAAGTCGAGGGCACCACGACGTCACCGTCACGCCATCACCGAAGCGGTATGTCTGAGTGGCGTGCCGTGTTCCGGCCCATATCATATCGTATCCTCTTGGTCAAGATTATTAGATTAAGCAAACCAGCAAAGAAAACATTATGTTTGTAGTACATACTGGACTTGCATGCCGCATATGGGCTGCGTTTCTTGGGCCTTCCGTATCCCGTGATGGCACCCGCCGATGCATAATTTTTTTTTCTTTTTTGGTATGCTCTAGAAGAAACTTATGCTGTAACTCATTACAACAGGCCGGATAAGATAATGACATTTGTAGCCAAGCAGATTTTTTTGTTATCATACTTGTCCATTGCTGACGTATGTGTCTCCTCTTATCTTTCCAACAGGAGCCTGAAATTTATGTTGTGAGAGAAGATGAGCCAAACAACGATGGTCCTGTGCATGCGCAAAACAACTTATTGAGAGGCTCGTATTTGGTCAGTAAAGTAAAATGTCTTACAAAGTCCGTGCGAAGGGAGCAGTGACCACGCGACCACGCGTTGCCGCCAGACATCGCAGGGGGCGCGATTGGAATGCGGTGGCGCCCGGTGGTGATGTTGGGGCGAGCAGGCCGGGAACAAGACGGAGGGGATGCGACTGCCGGAAAGGATTGGACCCGACGCCGAGCCGCCAACTTGGTGCGGGTCCCGAGTGGAGGCAGGGGCGCGAAGTTATTGGATACGCCGGGCGCCGCGTTTAGTGCGTGTACGTCCGTCGTATTTGCACCGGACTCAGCGGACAGATTAGGGCGGGCAGATTGACAGAAATTTTCGTGTTTTATTATTAGGTATAGATTTATTCATGTAGTGGACAACAGGGACTTGACGGATGGACCTGCTGCTGTACTTTTCATAGGGTGGGAGACCATGGCAGGGTCTAAAATGACGTCTATTCTGGGACATTTTGTGAATGCTAAAACGACATGTATATTGAGACGGAGGGAGTATATGCATGTATTGCTGGGATTTTTTTTATGTGGTGGCTCGCGTCATCTCCTGCAGTGGCACGTCCCCATCGCCGTATTCCCCATACAGGGGAGCTATGGGCGCCGCCAGTTCTGGAAGTGAGTACTCCCTTTGTCCCTAATTTCTTGTCGTTGGGGTGAGTGGCCCAGGTATCAAGGTGGGTGCAAAAAGACCCTGCAGCCCCTAATATCAATCATTCCTTTACTGTGTCATGCCATCAATGCTCCATTTTCTTACAATAAACAATTTAGTGCTCTCTTCACAGGAAAACATGGAGTACAGTACTTTACCCTTAAACAAATGAAAGAGGAAACATTTCACTCGGGGAAAGACTAGTTACCACCAAATTTACATGGCCTAAGCAGACTGAAAATTCAAACAATTGCGCTCCAGCACGGTTAGCGCCAAGTTTACACGGCCAAAGCAAAATGAAAATTCAAAGCACCCAGCGCCATTTCTGGTCCAAGCAAAATACCGGTGGCCCTCTCGTCCACTCATTATACCCATTCAGCACTCATCCATCTCTCTCATCCCTTCATTTCCCCACTCAGCTCTCATCCATCTTCCATGCCTTTAGACTTGAACACACTACCAGAGGAGGGAGAAGAGGAGGTGCCTGATCCGAACAACAGTCCTGCACATGATGAGGATCAACATGGTGAGGATCAGAATGATGAACAAGCAGAAATTCATCAAGGTAAGCACATTTGTATCCAAAACTGAGTGTACTAGTTCTCTCTCTCTCTCTCTCTCTCTCTATCTATCTCTCTCTCTCTCTCTATAAAATTAGAATGCTACTTTAGTTTATTTCTCCCTCCTAAAAACACAAGCAACATCAGGCAACGTTGTTATTATTTCAACTATTGTCTCACCAGAAACTTGTACCTCTCTCCCTCTTAAATTAGCACATGAGGCTTTAGTTTTTCTCTGCTATAATCACTAGGAACATCAAGGAGTTTTTGTGTGTATACCTGTCACATCTTTTGCCCATGAATCCTTTGAAACCTCTCTCTGTTGTAAAGTTAGTGTACACTGTTGTAGTCTTTGTCTCATAAAACTGCAAGGAACATTAGTTAGTACCACCTCTTTTGCTTTAAATGATCCACATGAAGAACAAAATCTGCATGCAAGTGATTGTGTTTATAATATTTTGTGAATCAGTTCTCTCTAAATTCACTCTATCTCCTAAATGCAATTTTGTAATCACAAGCTTCCTTCTGAATCAGGTGACAATGTTGCCCATCCATTTGATTTAAATGATCCACAGGAAGAAGTAGAAGAACAAAATCTGCATGCAGGTGATTTTTTCTCTCATGTTGAAGTCATGTTTGCAATAATAATTGTCCAAGTCTTATAATGACAAGCTTGTTTCTATAATAGGTGACAGTGGCAGCCTTGCATTTGATTCAAATGGACCATTTCAAGAACAAGATACCTTGGACGATGTCGTACACGACTTTGGCGTGTACGCAGATTCTGTTAACATACAATTTGATGAAGAGGAGTTGTCCGACTCGGATGATGAAGACTATCAGCAACCCCTACAAGAAGCAACAAATATAGTCAGGGATTTGACACAGAGACAAAGGCAAGACATATATCATGATTTGCTTCAGTTAAGCACTAATGGCATATTACAACGAAACAGCACAACAATCATTGCTACAAAGCACAATGTCCATAAGCGTACAGTACAACGAATATGGCAGAGAGCCAAAGATTGTGTGGCACAAGGCATACCAGTAGATGTCAGTTCTTTGAAACCTAGGAATGCTGGTCGTAAAAAAATTCAAGTGGACCTCAGTACGGTTGCTGATATTCCCTTAAACGAAAGGGGAACCATAAGGTCATTAGCAAAAGCTCTTGAAATCAATAAAAGTCTGTACATAGGTTGTTCAAAGAAGGCATGCTACGACGACACTCCAATGCCTTGAGGCCTTATTTGAAGGAAGAAAACAAAAAAGCAAGGCTGCAGTGGGTTCTCTCTAAGTTAGATGCAAGTACTCTGCCAAACAATCCAAAGTTCCAGCATATGAAAAATATTATTCACACAGATGAGAAGTGGTTCAATGGTACACAGAAGATTAAGACCATGTACTTGACTCCAGATGAACAAGACCCACATAGGACGATTGCAAAACAAGAATGCCATTCACAAAGTCATGTTTTACTCTGGCATTTGGAAGGCCTAGGTTTGATCTTTGAAGGGAGATGCTATTTCAATGGGCTTGTAGGGTTATGGCCTTTTGTCCGTGAGGTACTAGTCATTCCCTACATTCTTCTTGCAATTCATTTTAAGCAACAATATTTGGCTAATCAATCTTTATAATTACAGGAACCAGCAAAAAGGGGAAGTGAGAACAGACCGAGGGGCACACCTATCACAAAGACCATGAAGGTTGATATGCAAACTATGAGATCTTATATGATCACAAAACTAATACCAGCTATACAAGCTTGTTGGCCTCGCGTAATCAAGGCATGAAACAATATGGATACAACAGGACAATGCTCCTTCTCATGTACGACAAGATGATGCAGATTTCAAGCTAGCAGTCGCCCAAACAGGCCTAGATATACGCCTTACTAACCAGCCTCCTAATTCGCCCAAACAGGCCTAGATATACGGTACTTAGGAGTCATTTAGTAGCATAGTTCCCATCATACAAACCCATCATAATTACAAGGATAGAGATTGCACAAACTACAAATGAACATTAAGATGACTAGCATAATTTGTCCCCAAAAAGCCAAAGATTGTTCTAGCACGTAAAAGCAACACTTAGTTCATCATCACCTATATGCACATGACAAACCGATCAACCCAAAAGCATCATCTTGTCATCACAAATATGGATCACTATGGGTGGAAGCATGCAGGCAAACAAATCCTAAGGAAGCTGAGGAAGGTGTCATGGAAGATGGGTTCCATCCCTAAAGTTGTACACCTGCAACGCCGGGTGTAGTTCATCGGGGGGCGCGGCCCCCACGGGGACGTCGAGCCCCCCCCCCCACGGGGACATGGCGGCCCCACGGGGGACGCCGGCGGCCTCACGCAACCTGCGGGCTGGATCCGCGACCGTGGCCATCTCCCCACCTTGCCGTATATTGATGCCACCACAAAGACGCCGACCTTCCTCCGAATCAAGAGTGTAAAGGCCCACCTCCATGTCGCTACCTTCATCTTGAGTCAAGCACATGAAGGCGGCCGAGGCTATCGATGCGGCGGCTATCGGCCCGTTTGGCGACGCGCTGCGGGCTTCCATCACTGCTGCTAGCCTCCGGCTTCCGGCTTCCTTGACCTTCCAGCGCTGCGGGCCCCCATCTTCAGCGGTTTGTTCGACCTTCCACCACCAGCGCCCATCTTGGGGACAAACACGAGGAGCGAAACAGCGACTCCCATCACGCGCCGCCCACATCACCATTCTGCGACCACCACCTTGACTCGGCGCCGGGGCTCCCCGCCGGCTAGCTGCTTTGTAGGTGGCCAGCTTTGCCCCAACTTGGGGCGCCTAATCTACAACAACTTCCTCATACCATTGTTGTAAGGAAGGGCGCACAACGCCTTCCACTTCACGCGAGGGCCTTTCCCGCCGTGGATGGAGAAGGTCCCTTCATGGATGACGGCGAAGGAATGGAGGGGACGACCCCGCGGCGGGGCGTCGGAGGGGCGCGGTGGTGTGCTCGGGCGCGGTGCGGTCGGGTGGAGGCAGCGGGGCGGGGGGTGCTGGAGGGCAGCGCGGCAGCGGGGGCAATGGGCGCACGTCGGAGGGCGGTGGATGGCGGTGGATGGGCGAGAGGGGCGGCGCGAACGGAAGACGGCGGGGCGGGGTCTTTGCCGGAGGGGAGGCGGTGGAGGCGCGGAGGCAATGGCGCGGCCCGGGCGCGAGCGACGGGCGGCCGCTCGCGCCGACTCGGGATGGCCGGATGAGGATGAGGCTGGATTTGGGGATAAGGTGGGGTTTTTCTTTTTTGTTTAATTGCGGCCAAGACTTTTGTGTGGTGGGTGAGAGTGGAGACCGGCGGCCAGGATTTCAACTTTTCCCTGCGCTCGGTGCGCCGCCACGGCCTACTCTATGCCTACGATGGTGTAGGGAGCGACAACAATTTTGAGACAAGTTACTGTCGCTTCGGCGACCAGAAAAACGGGACGGAGGGAGTAAAAAGATAGTTTTTTCTTCTTCTGATTTTTATGCATCCTGTGCCACAGTTTATATGCTTGCAAGGTGTTTGGTGAAATGCACCTAAGAAGTTGTCTTGTGTGTGCGATGTAGGGAGGCTGTTTTGTACTATGGATTAGAGTAAATCAACGGATCATCCCATGCTTTGGATTCATTTATATACTTGCAATTTCGCGTTCATGGTTCATCCATAATTCATCTCAGTTGCTTTGTGTGTTAGTGCTAGTGTTTTTATCCTCTGCTTGGTTGCAACTATGTCGATGGCTGTGAGGGCAACACAAATTCAAAAAAAGCTATAATTTTTTTTTTTCAGATTTTTGGTCTTGATTTGTGCATTGATGCTGCTGAATAGGTTTGTATGCATAGAAATTAATAAAGAAATTAATAGAAAATTTTCTATGCATAGAATTGACTATTTTCTATAGTTACTAGATTATTTGATGCATAGCAGTTGAATTGTTTGGCATAAAAATCATTAGACCATTGCTTGCTAGCTTCTACTTACTATTATTTTGTTGGTTGCTTGCTAGCTTCTACTTACTAGATTGCTTGCTAGCTTCTACTCCCTCCGTCCCCATAAGGCTGTCGTTGTAGCTGCGGGCAGCACGAGGATCAAGGAAGCCTATACTCATCTTTCTCTCTGTGGTCCACTTTGCTCTCTGTCCAGCGTGCTCTGCTCTCTCTCTCTCTCACCGTTGCTCCCCGGTCGGATCAAATCGAAGCGAGGAGCGTAGAGCCCGCGCGACCGCCGCCATCCCTCGCCGCGGGCCGCTCGGCCCGGCCCGGCGCCGTCCCCCAGCGGCGGTCCGCTCCGGCTCGCGCGCCGCCCTCCGCCCGCGGGCGCTCCGTGGCGTGCCGTCCTCCGCGCCGCGGCTGCGGGCCGCTCCGTCAGCGGGCCACCTGCCTTGATGTCGCTCCCGGCTCGCGCCCACCATCCGCCGCGAGGCGGGCGGCGGCGCTGTCCTCGTCGGTGAAGAGAGGTCTTCCCGGCGAGAGTGAGCGACTTTTCGTGGAAGGGGATGAGAGTGACCCAACGAAAAGGCGGGAGAGGCACGGGGGGTGGCGGTGGGATAGCCCGGGACCTATAATCGCCTAAAACGACACTCTCTATGGGACATGCCTTCCTTCGTAGAACAACAGTTTCATCGGGACAGAGGGAGTACTTACTAGATTATTCGATGCGTCGATTTGGTTGGCTGCGAGGTTCTTGGCGCCGAAAGTGACTAGCGTGCTACTCCGATCAATGGGATGGAGATACTAGCGGTATCTAGAAATTAACTTTTATGCTTCATTTGCTACATTGGTCAAACTAGTTGTTCGCACCCGCACCCCTCCCTCACCGCTACAGTAGCGGCGACGGTGTCCCATCCCCTCATCCACTCCTCGAAAATTTCAATTTTGAACTAAAACTCAGATATTTTTTTTTCATTTTCACTTCTAGTTATTTTTTATACTAGCTTTTCATGATCTATGTTCCAAATCAATAGCAAAGATGGAAGTAATAATCCAAAATAACTATGCCACTCTTGGGACCATCTTTGTGAGAGCTTATTCTTGTATTAGAATTAATTACAGCTTGTAGATTTATTTTTTACGCTTCAACCGAGTATGTTGGTGGTTGGCCGGTAGCAGCATCTCCTCAACCGAAAGCAGCGTCTGCAGCTTATATGCATGGTGTGATGGTTTTTGTATGCATGGTACTAATTCATGGTGCTTTGTATGCATGGTCGTTTTGTATGCGCGATGTGGCCAAACACCAGTATTTTGTTTGTTATATGCTTCATGTGCTAGATTTCTTACCAGCTGAACTTGTTATTATGCATTTATTGGATTTGTTGGTTGAAGCTATGAATCTGTGCATACAAACACCTTTTCAATTTCTATTTTTTTGTTTTGTTGATTTTTGTGTTAATATGCCTTATGTGCATAGGTTTCTATGCATTGGTAATCTGTAACTATACCTAATTGTATATATTGTTTACATCAATTTGTATACACTGTCATAGCTATTTTCTATGCACTGATACATGCAAATATATCTACATGGTTAGAGCACCATTTTACGCATTGCTAGAACAGATAGATATACACTTGTAAAAGGCTACTTTACATTTCTACACAATTATATACATTGTTTGTGTACATTCTATACATCGTTGGAACAATTTATATGCGATTGTAACAATATTATTTTTTATTACAGTTGTAAATCGTCCGTAGCGGCCCCCTCCATGCACCAACAACGCTCCTCTCCCCTCCGATGGCAGCGGCGGCAGCTCCACCGATGGAGACGGATGCACAACCATGCCCCCCAAACGATGGTGGATATCGTAGACATGGGGACGCTATGCTTGAGCATATAAGTTCCGATGCATGGTTGTAAATATTGCTATACATACATTTTGATGAGGTGGTTTGTATGCTTAGTTGCATAGGTTTCAACACCGGTTGAATTTCAAATTGCAAGTGGCTGCATTCTTTGATTTTTGGTTATGTTGATTTTTGTTCTTATGCTTGTATGCGTAAGTTTTTATGCCTTGTATGAATAAGTGGTTTTGCAAGAAATGGACAGCCAAACTTCATACGCGTCTTGTCCTATGATTCTATGCATCTAACTGGCCTTCACGTGCCATGATTCAGATTTCAAAATTTGGAGAAGATTGCATCATCTCCAACTCTATCACAAGTCAAAATAGATTTTTATTCAACCAAACTGTAATTTCTATGCAACATTGGTGTTAAAAACTTTTATATGCATCTTTGACCAGTGCTATATGCATCCAACTGGGCAATAATGAGTCATGATTCAAAATTCAAATTTTAGAGAAGATGATATGTCTTTATGTTTTATATGCATCCGGACGAGTGAATATATGCATCTCAACCACAAATTTCTATGCAACGTCGACGCCAAAACGTTTATATGCACTCGAACGAGTGAATATATGCATCCAATCAGCCCTTATATGGCATGATTCAAATTTTAGAGAAGACGAGAGCACCTATCATGTTACTATGCACTCGCACACAAGTTTGTATGCACAGACTGGTAGCATAAACTCTTTATTCTCATGCACAAACTTTTGAATTTCAAATTTTTTTAAAAAATATTCACAGTGGAGCTTGAATCGTGCACAAAAGTGTCAGGAGTCCAATGGTGAAAACCGTTTTTGAATCAGATACTTCGTTGAGGAATTATCGTGAAAAACGGAAGAAATTTGAGTGGATGCTTGCATGTCAGCATGTGTCAGCCTATGTCAGCCTGCGTCAGCCTGTGTCAGCCTCTGTCAGGTGGAACAGCCAGCTCGTGGGGAGGTTTTTATGCATAGCAGAACTGGTTTAAATTCACTAAACCTACTGATTTGTATGCATCATCGCAACAAAAAAAAAGGTTCGTATGCATTCTAACTTGGATTATATGTGTCTAATCTGCTGGGTTTGGAGGGATCCCCACCTCCGCACGTCAGCACCTGAATTGTGATTGGATGGCTAGTTGGACTGGGTGGGGTGGGTACAAACTGACTGGGACTTCTATATATATATATATATAGGTATGATATGTATTACCCTGGGACCGATTAATAATCGGTCACCGACCAGCCCAACGCACCAATACGCGAGCCCGGCGGGCAGGCGGTGGCCTCTTCCGTTTTCCACCGCACCCACCTTCTTTTATTTAATATATTTTCTTTTTTTTTTTTCCATTGCAATTTTGTTTCGATAATAGATCGTGGGAGACGCCGTTTTCTTTCTATCTGCTATCGTCGCACGGACGGACGGACCCGACCGCCGCTGCCCCCATCGCAGGACCTTAGCTCCGCCGCCGCCCCTGCTCCCTGCTTCAGCGCCGGCGAGCTCGCAGCCTCCGAGGCGGGTTTCGCGGCCTCCCGACGCCTCTGCACCCTTCGACCGCTGCATCTACGGCCTCGTCATGACCACAGGTACCCCACCACGTCCTGGGCAGTTCTGCGGGCTTCCTCTGACCCCGTGGCGACGCCGGCGTCAAACCACGCGCCATCTTCCTGATGCCGAGAGGCTTGGAGACGGCCACGCCGGCGGTGATCTTCATCCGCGGCAGCAACGACACAATCCCCGATTTTCCCTTTCTTCTCCTTGTTTGTTTTGATTTTCCCCTTCCGTGACTGGATGTAGCATCCATCAGTGCCAGTTCGATCTGCCCTCCCTTTATATGCCCTAAATCAAGTGCTAGCTAGTTAGGGTCTCATGTATTTTTCCCCAAATCTGGTGTACGGCTGTATCA
Source organism: Hyparrhenia diplandra (assembly GCA_015847255.1). Lineage (NCBI taxonomy): Eukaryota > Viridiplantae > Streptophyta > Magnoliopsida > Poales > Poaceae > Hyparrhenia > Hyparrhenia diplandra. Next base: position 205,195 of record JADLZK010010508.1, on the reverse strand, counting down.
CTTAAAGCATGCTTTTATATTTCTAGGTAAAAAAAAAAAGTTGTCTAGCATAATCATTGCAAATTGGTATATCTTCTATCTGTTTGATTGTTTCATTTAGGTGCATTTGTGTCATGCAGGCTACACACATTGCAATGATGATTTATTAAGCATATATGTGCAGAATGATGATAATCTAACCCTTTATGTTGTTTCTGGCAATGGTATTTGCTGAACTGAGAATTGTTCTATTTTTTTTATCTCGGCAATGGGTACTGCAATCAGGCTCGTCACACAAACCAATCATTATTTCTTATAAGCAAAAATATGATGTTTGGTGTCTGTATATGTTGGGTTTGATGTGCAATCAGTTTTATTATACTAATTGTATCTTCCTTTTATAGGCAACACCACCCCATGCATTGATTCAATATGCTGGTTTTGTTTTTTTCCCACTAATTAGTCATCACTTCATTTCTCTCTTCTCAGTTTATCTTTATCAATTGTGCATAGACTAAAGACACAAGGAGCTGGCCAGCTGGAGCTCAGTTTGGATCAGCTCCTAGCATGAGCACCCAAAGGCCAAGGTGTCGCCTGGATAGTCTTCAGAGTCATAGCCAATGCCTCCATAGGGGCGTTGATTTCCATCAGCTGTGAGCAGGGGATCTGATGCAGGCCAATTCAGATCCAGAAATTCATCTGTTCGCACGTGCTAATCTCATTTGTCCTTGGATCTCGACATTTCTGATCTACTAATTACAGGCAAGAAAGGTCAACGTAGTACTAATCTAATATTCCCTCATGCTTTGGCATACACTCAATACTTTTTGGGCCTGACTGTTTTCTGTGCTCTCTGTTTTTTTCATTATTACTTCTGCAGTCTAAGGACACCAGGAGCTAATGGTATTGTTTGTCACTTGTCTTGCAGAAGTAATGATGTGCTTGTCCTGAACTTGTATTGTGCTATAATGAAGTATGCCTAGCGCCCCCAGACTCCAAAACCACAAGGGTCCATGGATCGGACACTAGAATCAATACTTGTAGTCGGGAAATGCAATTTTGTGGTTGGGACAATAAGAATTTTTGGATTCAACTTTAATCGGATTTCTGATGAAATGAACTTTTATAGATGGTCCAAATGACACAACAACTGTGGTCCTAAAAATAAATGCTTGTAATTTAGGATAGATTTGTTCATAATAATTGGTAAATCTAACATAGAAAACAATAACTGTGGAAATGAAATGTTATGGTTAAGGGTAAATTTGATCTTAAGGGTTTGTGGATCTGATGTTGGAAGTAATATTCGTGGTTAGAATAATGGCTACAAATAATTTTTGGATAATGCTTTTGTGTTATAACAGTATTTGTAGTTTGAAAATGATCTTTTAGGGTTGACACAATAAATTTATTGTAAAGATTTTGTGTTCTCGATTTGAGCATGGTTTCATAATCATACATTAAGGGCATATGATGCCATGCTTGAAACTCCATTTGTTTTGTAGAGATACTTGTTATTGGGGAAGTTTGTGAGTATCTATATGTAGATCCATGTCCTACGTATTAATCCTTTTCATTCCCAAATGACTGGTTTGGCTGTTTCCATTTCAAAATAGTAGCATGTTCTATCCTATTGATAGAAAAATCTAGAAAAGAAACACCACCTAGCTCAGTGCCTTCTTTGACACCAATTGCCCAATTTTTCTATCATGAATGGGCTACAAAATTGGCCACCTGATAATTTCCTGTTAAAGCCATTTCTCAGAGATAATTATTCATGACATTTATCTGAGGTATAACATTACAATTCTACAATTGCATTGTCTTGGCACTAAAATCTGTCGTGAATTCCTGCCCTCCAATTTTGTTGCTAGAATCCATCGTTTTATTCCTGTCCTCCCCAATTTTGTTGCTAGGGTGATTCATATCTGCCATTTCCTTTCAAAAAATATCAGATAGAAGAGAATATCTTTTTCCTAACTTATTTGAGTAGCAGAGCTCCTGCCATTTCCTTTCAAAAATATCAAAGAGAAGTACATCAATAGATACCTTGTAGTGACGTCTTTCATACTTGAACCACATCCAGAAATAGATATCTTTCAATAATTAATGAGGGTTTATGTGAGAAATCAGACAACATTATTTTGAGTTTTTTGCAAACAATGCCTGAACAAGAAGTTGGAAGTGATAGTGCATGCTTTCAATCATATTTGGTCCGACAGTTCAGAATGGGTGGCTTTTGAAGTGTTACCCACAGTGCTTGCCTAGATTATTTTTCTGCTAGTAGAACTACGTGAGGCGACTTGCAGTATTAGTAATCCGGGTTTTTGAACTGATATTGTGATGGTCGTATTGTAGGCTGATTAATCAGGCAACTTAGAAAAAGAGCTAGACTTGCAAGATAGAAAACAGAGAAAATTAATGACATTGGAAACATAGCTTAGATTTCATCCCTATTTGCATATTCTTAGAAAGATCAGGGTATTCCCAACTAGTGTGGTTTAATACTAGCAGTTCTTTTTATTATTATTCCCTTGCTTTACATGGCATCTCAATGTATAGTTAACATATGTCTCTTTTTTTTTTTTTCATGCAATCATTCATCAATTTGTGAATCTAATCAGTAATCAAACATGATTCTTGTATTGGATCTTCAATTGTGAAATTTCTTTTGAGCCTACAATAAAACAGAGGTGTACATCATGTACTAGAGCTAATAGTTTTATCTGGCGTTATTTGTTCTATTTTCTATCTCTTTGTTTTGTATGCAGATCCCAGGCGCTTGCCATCAAAGCATCCTCCATCTACTCCCCATGATTACTCACATAGGTAGTTTCTTCTACTATTACTCATATGTTTGTGTGGTTGTTTGGCTAATTATGCTTGAAGATTTACAAGAGTATAAATTTTGGATTTGTTTCCATTGAAATTAGCCTTTTTCAGCCTTGCTAATTTTCCAATTTTACACATTTAATTTGTGGCTGTTGTAGCTTCCAAATCATTAACACTAGTTATTTCTGTTTTTGTCATTTAAGTTAGTTAGCCTATCATCATTTGGAGACGTTAGCTTCATCTGCAACAGTGGCGCACCGCTAGCACGAAAAAAGGTATGTTGAAGAATGCTCTACACTTTTCTGGACTTACCACTGTCTCCACCAGTCATAAATTTGGCATTGATTGAATGATTTATCTATCTTGATCTATGTATATGCACTTTTATAATAGAAATACTGATATTTACCTAGTGTTTATAATAGAAGTACCTAGTGTTTATAATAGAAATACTGATATTTACAAACACTGAAATTAGAAGCTTGTTTTTCTTATCCTCTGCTATCATTCAAGTTCAAGGTGACATTGATGTCTAGAGTTTAGGTTCCTTATCTCCATCTTCGATCAACCCAGATGAACTATATTATTATCTGAATTTTCATGGCCTATGTGTCAATTTGATTTCTGTATCATGTGACTTGACCTTTTGCTGGTACAGTTTTCTCGAACTGGTTTGTGATTTTGTTTCACTGAAACTATTTGTTAAAAAGAACTACGATATGAGACTGCCTGCCAATAGTAGCTGTTGATTGTCAAGTCTGGTTTATTCTAATATGGGTGGCTTGCCTGCCAATATGGGTGGCTTCTCCCACCACCATAAATGCATCCAGTCCTCCAAGTGGTCTTCCCTTTTGTTTTATTCGCTTGCCTTGTTTGGACATGCTATTGATTCATATTTTGCTTTAGTTAGAGAATGTAGCATCAAGTCAACTTCCTTTTTGTCTACTCAGTTAGTCACTTCTATGAATTCTACGTGGCTGTCATTTTATGGTTAGCATATGGACTGGCGGACTGCTGATGACAATTTCTGATGTTTGTGTGCATTATTTTGAATGCAACTTTTGTCAATTCAATTTCTCAAAAAGATAACTGTATGCTTAGAATTATTTCAGTCCGTAGCAACTTTTTTTTGTTTTAAGGATCTACACTCAGCACTGTTCTGATGCAATTTTTGTTTCCTTAAAATGTATATATGTGCTATCTGTTATCCTATTCCAACAAACTACAATATGTCACCAGCTTTTTGCAAACTTAATATTCAGTACCACAACACCGCCTGGTTTAATGAGATAAACATATTATTTAATGATGTGTGGACTGTTTTATGAAAAAACGTTTGGGGTTTTATTTCTGTTTCAGAAGGGATCAAATGATTGATGTTAAGAACTAATCTCTTATGCACTATGGGCTAGATTGTCGTGCCTAATACCTGCCAATGTGTTCACCCACCCCTTTGCTTTTTTTAATGCTTACTCCACTGGCAGTATCTTGCCATGAGTGTAGGTTCATTTGCTACTGTTGGTGCGATCTAAATAGTGCTAAATTGTGTTTGCTTGTGTGGTAATCTTACAAATTTCATCAGGCAATTCTTCATTAACTCATCACGTCATCAGATTTGATGCTTTCTATTTATTTTTCTACACATAGCATTTGTTGATGATTTTTACTTATCTATTCACATGCAGCAGGGTTAAGAATTGGTGAATCAATCATTAGTGTCACGCTACCAGATGATACTACTACTGCTACCGAGAGAGTGCAAAATATGTATCTGTGAGAGGCTACTGCTCCCAAGCTGGCCATGAAGCTCTAGGATGGACAATCAGTTGCGTTTACGCTAGCACCTTGCTGCTGCTTTAGGGCAGATTCTTGTATTATTTTCATTTATGATGTTATGGAGTGATCACAAATGCCTGTATTTTTAGTTGTGAATTCAAGACAGTTTATCAAGATAAAAAAAGATGAGTCTTTTTACAATTACGGATGCCATTATCTGTGACAAATGAAAACAAATTCTACTCGATGAGGTTGTTTTTTCAATATCAAGTCGTTTTCAATATAAAATCTTTGATGCACTATTTGCTGCACTATCAAATGTTTAGTCATTTCCTAATGCTTGGTGAAAGAAGAATTAAAAAGTTCAGAAAAAACACATGGCAAAAGTTGCCTGAAATCACGGCATCGAATGTTGCCTAGCGTAAAAAGATGGCAACCGAAAAGAAATCGGCTATAAATTGAAAATTCGATCGGAAACAAAAAAAATTGCCGGAGACACACAGACACGTAATAAGGGAAAAAAACGGCGAGAAGAGACCGGAAACAACCACGGAAAGAAAAAAAAATTGACGAGCACGGCTTCTGGCGTGCGGTCAGCGGGCGCAGGACCAGTATGCGGACGCTCGGTCTGCCGTGGGTACCGGTCACGCGTGGGGGCTCGGGTAATCAGTCCCCTGGGGACTAATTAGTGCAGTCCTATATATATAGACCTACTATTCTACTACCTACGCTTAAAGTAAAATTCAACGCACCGGCGGAGCACCACCCATCTCCGACGAGAAACAATTCACGTGTGCCCACCATTATTGCCACCGTTGGCTTAAGGAATTAAATAATTGTCCATTTATTGCGGCTGCATGCATGACCGGCCAGTTATTGCCTCCGTGATCTACGCAAGTTAATTGGAGCCCAACTGGATTGTATATATATAGGCTGCCACATCAACTCCGCCGTTCCGGGTCGCAGAAATATCGCTAGTACCTCTCAGGTTCTCACCGGTCGCCGCGACACGATCCGCGGGCACGACGGCCCCGACACCTGCTGAGGCGACGACGACACCTGCTGCGGCGATGGCCCTTCCTCACCCGCGACGTTGACGCTCGAACCACCGATGGCGTCCCCGACAGCGGCGAAGCCCGCCCCTGAATCCCCGACCGAAGGCAAGCGGCTTCCCCACGTGGTCCGGCAGGCGTGCTACTCGCCGTTGCAGATCGAGCCGCGCGCACAGCCCCCACGGCCACGATCGTTCATCGGGAGGTAGCGGCACCACACCCCCGTCCGGTGGCTGTGCCGTCCCTTGCCCGGCCTGCAGGCGCGCCCACCGGCATCAGCACCGGCGGCATCTCGCTTCGCGTGGTCGGCCTGGCATTGCACTCACGATTATGAATCTCATTTTTTTTTGGTTCATGCCCGTCCTCTATTCGAATGGCTTCCAGTTCAAATTTGACTTATACAAGAAAATTCAATTAAAAGTAATAAAATCAAAATATATACTAAATAGTTTTGAAAAAATTCTCAAATTTCAACATGAGCTATGAGACATTGTACAAACCACACACAAAAATTTGGATCCAAAATTCAAAAAAAAAAAATATAATTTCACCGAGCGACCGGACTACGGCGCTGGGTACAATGATTTTGAGAAGGGCCCCGCATTATGGCCCTCGGTGAAACTACAACTCTCACTAGTACCTAAAATCTTTTGCGTGATGGGCATATCGATTTTTTTGCGTGGCGGGCAGATGGCCCGTCACACCGCTATGTCCGCGATAAATCGGCGTGATTTTGGGTGGCGAGCTACGGTGCCGTTCGCGACGATGCGTCGAATATCCGCGGGCACATTAGGATGCCCGCCACGGTATGGTTCGAAAAATAAAAAGCAAAAACCTAAGACGCCCCGCCAAGCCCATTCATGGGCCCGCCGAGCCCATCTAGGGGAGCACCGCCGCCGCCACCACCTCGCCTTGGGCCCCGCGCCGGATCCCTTCACTGGAGCACACCATCGCCGCGGAGAAGCTGCGCTGGATCGGCCAGCGCGGGGCGGGCTGGACGACCCGCTGAGATGAAGGCCGGGATGCCTATCCATGCGGATCCGCCGCTCGAGCCCGGGCCGCCGCCGGTGGAGCTGGAGCCAAGGCCGGGGCCAGATCCGCTAGGAGAAGGGGACCCGCACCCGCTTGAGATGGAGGGCCCGGGATGCCGACCGCTGGCGGATCCACCGCCGGTAGCCACTGAGTTGCAGCGCCGCCGCCCGTGGCCGCGCCGAGCTTCAGCGCCGGCGGTGGTCCGCCAGCCGCCTCGCCATGGACTCTCGAGAGGGCGCCAAGGCGTCGCCTTGCAAGTCTGCGGAGGAGGGGAGGCCACGGGATCGACAGCGGCGGTAGCTAGCGCGGCGGCGAGATGGACTCTCGCGGCCGGGCCGCAAGACCGACAACGATGACCATCCCAAGGCGACTTCATGCTTTTGCTAAGTGCGGTGGGGAGAGGGATCGGACGCAGTGGAGGGCGCGAGGCAAGAGGAACACGAAACCCTAGAGTTGTATTTATATTTGATGAAGGCTATCGGGACGCTTCTTTGGGCTAATTGGGCCGCGATCCTTTTCATGGCGGGCCAAATAAGATGCCCGCCACGAAAATCGATTTTCCGTGGCGGGCACGTTATAATGCCCGCCACGAAAATGTATATTAACCGTGGGCGGGCGTTTTTAACATGCCCGCCACGCAAAATCTATTTTCCGTGATGGACAAAAAATGCCCACCACGGAAAATAAAACTAGACGTGGCGGTGACATTTTTCCGTGGATTCCGCAAACAAAGGTGCTGCCACGGAAAAAATATTTTGGAGCATCACGCAAAATCATTTCGTTACTAGTGTCTACCGAGGGCCTAACGCCGCTCGGTAGAGTTGACGGCATAGGTCGGCTGCGTGAGGCTCTGCCGGACGCCGGCGCCAACAACACCGAGGGCATAAGTTTGCGGAGGGCTGGCTCTCGGTGACGTTGTGTTCTACCGGCGTCTGTGGTTTCCGAGGGATGGCCGCCGGTGAACGTGGTAGGTACCGAGAGCTGTGGTCACCGGCGGTGGGCGCCGGTGGAGGGATCACCACCGAGGGTTGTAGTCCACCGGCGAGGCTCTTGGTACATCCGAAATGTACCGAAGCGCTTTATCGTAGGCCGCTTCGGTACACTATCTGGCGCTCGGTGGAGGCCGTCTGTGCGGTAGTGCGCGTACGTCCAGGTATCTCCTACATGCATCTCTATTTTTTTCTCATATATGCCTGAATTGAATTTTGGCCTGCAATGTACACCGTGAGTAGAGGATATGAGGCCAGGAGATGTTCGAACGGCATCCTGATGTGTATCGGCCATGGACCATGGTGGTGGGGTGCTGGACTCCTGGTGTTGCATGTGTGATGTGATTATGTGAATCAGCCATGGTGTCATCTGCACACTGAAGATCGATCTTAGGGCTGCAGCACGCCATCTCCCACTCGTTCATGTAGAATCAAACTGCAAAAGATCCCTGTGTTGGCTTGTTGATGTATTTGCTATACTATTTCTTGATTATGAAAACTCCGGAATGTGTTTCTTAATATAGTTTTTCGAATTAAGAACTTGGGTTTTCAGGTAGGTTCAAACGTCTCATAAATTTAATACTTCGTATGCCTCCCAGAAAATAACAAAAATTCAAACCTGTATGGCGTGCTCGGCTTATTTACTACGTGCAGGTCACATGCCATGAACGAATTACTTAATTAATTAAAAAATGTTAGCTGAAGGTAATAGAAAATTTACCGCACACATGCTAGTAACGAATTATTTACTTAACATAATAATACTAATAGCAATAAAAAGATACCCCACCGGTGACCAGACACGATCTTCATTAGTTCACACAAATTTACTGCTCACGGTCCATGAAGGAATTATTTACTTAACAAAGAGTTACTAATAGTATTTGAAAAAAAATCTTGCCCGGCGGCCAGACACGCAAGTGATCAGACCAAATAAATTTACCACTCAAAAGCGAGGAAGGAATTATTTTGTTAACAAATGATCCAAGTAATAAAAAATATCCCGATCGACTGGCAACCCGACATGCCGTTCATGAGCTCAAGCAAGTTTACCGCTCACTGTACCCAAAGGAATTATTTACTGAACCAAAATTATCCGATAAGTAGCAAGTTTACTATGCATGGACTCAATCGAATTATTTATCCAAACTAATGATTATAGTAGTAGTAAAATTATTACGCCTTGACTAGAGACTAAATTATTTATTGAAGTATTGTAATAATAGTTTTACTGTTCACAAGTCATAATGTTAATATAATTATTTACTGACCAAAATGATGCTTAGTAGTAAAAACCTTACCCGGAGATGCTTAGTAATTATTTACCGCTCGGAGGCTGGGAAATAATTATTTTACTCAACAAAGTGTTACGCTTTGGTAATAAAAATACCGACTTGCGACCAGATACGCCGGTGTTTAAGAACATGTGAAATTACCGCTCGAAGCTAGGCTAGGAAGGAATTATTTTTTACTCAACAAAATGTTACGCTTAGTAATAAAAAAATACGTGTCAGCAACTAGACGCGCAGGTGTTGAAGGACACACGAATTTACCGCTCGGAGGCCCAGAAGGAATTATTTTACTCAACAAAGTGTTGTGCTTAGTAATAAAAAAATACCGGCCGGCGACGAGACACAACGGTGTTAGGTGTTAAAGGGCATGCAAATTAACCATTGGGATGCCCGAAAGGAATTAGTTTACTTAATAAAGTTTTACTCAACATTTTTACTGCACACATGTTGAACAGGAATTAATTATCAAATACATGATAAACACAGTAATAAAAACCGGTTCCGGAGATTAGACCTGCTGCTGCATCGGTTGAAGTGGAAACCTATTACATAGTACTAGTCATCATCACGAGAATAAAAAGCCATCCACGTTCTCTTTTCTAAAAATAAATTCTCATCCACTTTTACTAGTGCATGTAAGAGCAAGATTAATGGTTTAGGCCACTGCCGGCGAAATACATTGCCATGTCACATAAAGTTACTCATGCATCCGGCTCGTATAATAACTTGAAGAGAGACCGGCTGTATCAAATACAAAGAACAATTAATGTTTTCTTGTTGCGTGTGAGAAGGATACTGGCCGCACCCGGTTGCAAGTAGGCTTTTTGTCTCGTAATGTGTGACTCAGTCGGCGACAAGCTAAACGCCGGCTCGGCAGTCTCTCTCCTAATGTTGCATTTTTTCTGCTGACGTGGAGGTCTTCTCGCCGACTAAACCAGCTTATTATACCTGCTCTAACGGGAATATAAAGGAGGTAGGGGCCTACAAGTTGTCAGGGTAATAAAACAATCGCTATCAATAACGCGTCATTGATTCGGTTTGCATGCATCACATCCGGTAATTAACTCCGGACACACAGCCTCGCCGGACCTGGTGCCGCCGGCCACCGGCGTTATGAATATTATTCATAGCGTAGGCCTAAGAATAGTGTGGTCCTATAGGACTGAACTATTCTTAGCGCTGGCTTGTAAGTATTATTCATAGCGCCGGTGGCCTGAGTCAGCAGGCGTTTTCCACTCCGGCGAGACCTGGTGCATGAAACGGAAACATTGATTGACCGGTGAAGTAAATGACAGTTTTACTTTCTCGTTTGTTGCATGCATTCATTTGTATCATTGATTGACACGTTGGTCGGCTTTTTCTACTCCCAACGGCATGCATGCATGACGTGTTGTTGCGTATTGTCATGATTGCATTGATTTAGGCGCAATTTTGTTATCGAGCTGGGTATTTTTTTTTTAATTACTCTTACTATCATTTGGTTACCACCGCCGTGTTTGGCCACCAATCAAGGTAATTTTTTTATTACGACTAGTAACATTTTATTAATCACCGGCTTGTCCGGTGGGCGGTGAGAAGATTGTTTATTACTAACATATAATTCCCTTCGGTCATGGGAAAGGGAATGGTAAATTTGTTCGACAAATAATTTAGTCTAGTCAAGGCGTAATTTTTATTCCTTATAGTAATTACGTATACTAAGAAAATAATTCTCTCCTTCCCTATGAGTGGTAAAAAAATTACTTCCGGACATATGAGCGATAAATTATCGTCTACTAATCATCGGCGTGTCTCGGCCGCTAGTCGGAGCACTTTTTTATTACTAGTAATATCAGTTTCTTGCGCGAGCGGTAAATTTGCCAGTGGTATACACTGCACCATCCGGTCACCGGTCAGAATTTTTATTAACAATAGTAACACTCTGTGGTTAGTATAATAATTATTTCCAGGCCTTTGAGCAGTAAATTGGCGTGGCCGGCGGTCGTCATTTTATTATTACCAATAGTAAGATTATTTGAGTAAATTAATTATTTCCAGGCCTCAGAGCGGTAAATTCGTGTGTCCCTTAGCACTGGCATGCATGTATGTCCTCTGGTCGTTCTTTTTATTACTAATAGTAGGATTATATTGAGTAAAATAATTCCTTGAAGGCCTCCCGAGCAGTAAGTTCGTGTGTTCAACAGGTCACCGGTCCTTATAATTTTATTACTAATAGTAAGATTATGTTGAGTAAAATAATTATTTTCGGGGCTCGGAGCGGTAAATTTGTGTTTAGCACCAGTATTTTTATTGCTAATAGTAATATTAGGTTGAGTAAAATAATTCCTTGCGGGCCTCCGAGCAATAAATTTATGTGTTCTTAATGTGACTGAGGGAAATTTCCATCCGACCATTGCCAACGGTATTTTTTTTATTTGCTCAATATTTGCATGTGGTAATCAGCGGTTTGTCCGGCGCTGGTCAGACTGTTTTTCTTTTTACCAACAATATCATTTCTTGTAGTAAATAATTCCCTACTAGCATGCGTGAGCGGTAAAAATATCCAAGTCTACTGTTTATTATTGTCATTTTCTTGAGCAAATTAATTATCCCCGTCGAGAGAGTAATTTTAAAATGCATCCCAACTCATCAGTAATTTTGAAATGTACTTAGTAGTAATGATTTGGCTTCTGTTGCATAATATAACTTTCAATAGTTATAACTCGTCTAGGGAGCAATTTTAAAATGCATCCCACTACCATTTGATTTTTGGTGTATTTTTTTAAATGTACTGAGTAATAAATGTCCTTTTTACCGTAGTGAATTGAAGCACTAAAATATCCGAGCGAAGAAAAGAACTATTTTGCTGCTGTAAGCTTCTTCCAGATTTTACAACCATGATACACCTAGATTACTAGCACTTTCAGATGAAAGTCTGCTACCTCAAAACAGCAGAAAGAACGTGTCTGAAAAGCGGAAAGAAATAGCAGCGGATCTACCAACAGATGAAAGAAAAGAAAAGCGCTTGTACACTATGCTGAAAGTGCTTGTACACCAGTACGTTCTCCTGCTCCAGAGCGTACACCAGCTCGCGTGGCAAAACGGCGGACCGCACTGCCGCCACAGCCGGGGCCGGGGCACATAGAACGCGGGAGGCGAAGGCTCGACTGTCGCCACCATCGCTGGACGTCGTCAACGCGGATCAAGGGGGAGGAGATCATCGCCGTGAACTGCAACCACCCCCTATCGCAAATAAAAAAACAAGGCGCCGTCCTTGAATGGATGGCCGCACTGCCGCCATCGTAGAAGCCCTCGGCAGGGACCACCGCCTGCAAGCCGGCACCTCCCAGCGAGGTCCACCCCGGTGGGCTGGCTGACTCATGGATCCACGGTCCACGCGCGACGCCCCCGGCGGCCAGACCGCCGTGTGAGCACCGCGAGCTCCAGGCCGAAGCAGGCCGGCCGGCCGCCTCTCCGCGGAGGCCTGCCCGCGTTGTCCGGAGCGCGTCGTGCATGCGGATCAAGGAAGCAGATCGTCGGAGCGCGGAGGAAGAAGACCACGGCAGGGACGCGTACGGCCGCCGCGCCACGACGTCACCGGCAGGCTGGCCCCTCTCCGCGCCGGGCCGCCGCGTCCACACGCGAGCGCCGCTCCATGCCACAGATGCGCCGCCGTCAGCCTCCGTGAGTTGCCGCTGCGCCGCGAGGGGCCATTGCCGCTGCACGAAACCAGACGAAGCAAAACCATCAGGGCAACCGGGTTACTCACCTCGTCCGTTCGGCTGTCTCCAGGACGCGACACCGCCGTCGGGAAGGGGCCGTGCGGAAGAAGCCGCCACGTACCCAAGGCCACCGTGCCGGCTCCCTCCACGTCGATGGATTTGCGCAGAGAAAATGACGGGAGGAATGAGAGGCAGGTTGGGATTTATTTATAACGATGAATCGTGTGTGCAATCAATTGCGTGATTCCCGTGGATAAAAATAGTACTCCTACTTCAAGCCTTGCCTTTATTAGGTGGTAATCTTTTTGCATGTAGTAATACTGACGTGTATTAATAATCATTTGGTGGTCCTGCTATTTATGTTGGGGGACGTCGCCGGAGGATGGTGGTGCTCCGCCGGAGCGGTGAACATTATTCAAAGGCCTGGTAGGAGAATAGTGGATATATATATATATATACTCCCTCCGTATTGGTAAAAAGAAGTCCTTTTAGGACAAATGACACCCGCCTCCAAAACACAACTTTAACCTCTTGTTATTCTAAAAAATATTTATGAAAATATGATATATGTATACTTTTATAAATGTATTTTTTAAGACAAATCTATTCATATAAGTTTGACATTTACAAACTCAACAACTTAAAAGTTATTGATGATTTACATTCTCAATGTTTGATCCAAACCTTATCCAAAAGGACTTCCTTTACCAATACGGAGGGAGTATATATATATATATATATATATATATATATATATATATATATATATATATATATATAGGACCCCGCTATTTGGTCCATGTAGGCACTAAATAGTATTTAGAGCGCCGGCAACCCAACCACCAGCTCCGGCGAACCTCCCCGCAACCGTAAAAAATTACTTCTATTTCCTTCTGCAACCGCACCCCGCAACAGTAACTTCCAATCCATAACCGTAACATTACTTCTCAAACCTCCAGACGCAAGAGTAAGTATTACTACCAGGAGGATAACCAGCCCCACAAATGCATGCATGGAAGTAAGTATTACTACCTTTAAAAGGCATTTTTCAATTTTCTTGATAAATATTGTTGTCGGCGCTGCATGCATGCATGTCTCTTTTACCCCCGTCGGCTTTTTGGCTTTGGTAGTAACTACTATGGCAAGTAGTAAATTTTTCTTTTTAGTAAATTTACTAATTTAATATTTCCTTATGCAAAACGATATGACAAAGTTCGTTTCTCGACGGTAGTACTTATTACTTCCTGGCTGCCGTTAGCAGCAAGCGACAGTAGTATTGTTCTGCGAACTCGACAGTAGTAACTATTACTTCCTACATCCTGCAAACAGTAATCGGTGACTAGAATCATTGGTAGTACTTTTACGTTCTTCTTTGTTTAGTTGTATTTTCAATAGCATCGGTATTCCGCTTCAATTAACAGCAATTGCCTATAATTAAGGGATGAGTAGTACTTTTCTTTGTTCTTTATTTGGTAGTATTTTCAATGGCATTAATATTTAGCTTCAATTTATATTAAATGCCTATAATTAAGAGAAGTTAATGATTTTTCCTCTAATCGGTGATTCTCTCACGTGGGGGTTTGCAGAACATGCACCTATTTTTGGAGTTTTTTTACTTTTGAATATTGGTAGTATTTTTTTTTTTACTTTCTTGGCTTTCTAATATTTTGATAGTAAGATATACTACTCTATATTTTTCTTCTAATTCCGACAGACTCACTCGCAACCGTAAGTTTTCTGCTTCTAATTCCGCCGCAACTTGTGTTCAAGCTAATATTAAGTTAATTTCCTATAAGTAGTATTAGCGGCGGGGACTAGACCATATAAATTACCATATAAATTATAAGACACGCAACCATCTCTAGCTCCGTGATACCGGCAACTATAAACGTATTCTAATAGTAGTAAAATTTACATAATTGGTCTCTGAACATTCCTGAACTAGCTAGTAGCTAGTAACGGGTGTCTGAACATTGCTGAGCTAGTAGTAATGATTACTTTTCTCTTCCCTAACAGCACATGGTTCGTCGAAACTAGTAGTAATCGATCTCTATTACTGGGCTTGTAGTAAAATTCTTTTTCTCCTCTGTAATACTCCGTAAAAGCGTAGCACCACATAGTTCATCTGAACAGTAAACATTAATTTCAGAATGGAAAACTTGTCCTCGTTAAATCTTCTGAATACTGATTGTTGTTGAAGGAATAATTATGGAGTAGCAGTAAGATGAGTTTTTCTTTTCTTTTTGTTTGAGCAACACAAGGTTAAACAACACTAGTGGTAATTTCTAAATACTGATAGCTGTTGAAGGAGTAATTTCTGGACTACTAGTAATGAACTTTGACTCGCACGAACCCAACATGTCAAACAAATGATCTATTTAAAAGAGGCTCAAGTAGTAATACTTTTGATTCTGGAAGCCATGCGTGCATATCCAAAAGACATGGAGATCTGTCCATATAAAATAAAGAACCATATGGATATAGTGCAGCACAGTAAATCTCGAAAATGATGTAGTAGTGGAGTACGTTCGCACTTTTTTTAATCTAGTTTGAAACCCACAACCGTAAGATGAAATCTGTACTTTGTACAACAAAAAACCATTGAAAACATGAAATCTAGCAGCGATGCGTTTTCTGGCGTTCATCAATCAACGGCTTCTCCGCCGATTACGGCCTTTGATGCTGCTGGCGTGGTCACCCCCTACCGCCGCCATAGCCCCAGGAGGCAACTGCTGACAGTTAAAGGTGCCGCTGCTCCTCGAAATCTGCCGCTGCTCCTCGGAACGCCGTCCTCGGCCGCAAGGATGTGCGCTCCTTTGTGCACTGCCATCGGGGTGAGGGGACGGTCGCCGCAGTGGCTGTCGGGGTTGTGGGAGGAGCACTGCAGTGCAGATCCCGCACGCATGGGGGATGGGGCTGTCGCCATGTGAATGATGTTGGTCGAGGAAGGCGCGCAGCCCCGTCCGCGTCGTTGCTCGTCGGTGATGTGAGGTGAACGGCCCTCCGCGGAATACCCCGGTGGTGGAAGAGTGCGGATCACGGACTGCGGCGGCGCCATGACGATGCAGCAGTAGCAGCAGGGACGACGCATGGCCAGCGCCTGGCGACCGGTGCGGGTGGAGGTTGCAGCAGCGGCCACCATGGCCTTGGCTGGACGCCTTACGAAGCCGCACGAATCCGCTGGGAGCGCGCTGGCAATGGCCATGGTGACTGCTGGCAAAGCAACGGCGGGGTTGGCAATGTCCTCTTCCATAGTATATAAAGGCAATTTACGAATTAATGATGGCGAAATTTAGGCGCTGGTTTCGTGCGAATGACACATGCCAAGCGGTAGTAATACTTACTCTATGGGGTGTATCATCTGCTCCATGGTGACGCTGGTAGTAATAGGGGACAATTGTGCAACTGCCCCTATTTTGAGGGCTAATTGCTCATTTGCCCCCGTTTTTTTAACTTTGCTCGTTTGCCCTCGTTTTTTGAAACCGAAGGCTCGAGTTGCCCCTGCTCTGTGAAGTAGACATAACGGTGTTAAGTAGTGGCGGAAAAGACACAAATGCCCTTGACTGGATGGGCCCCACTTGTTAGCTTCATCTTCAACCTTCGGTCGTCACCACGGGAACGCAGGCGAGTCCACGAACCACGAAACCACCAACCGACACGCACACTCTCAGGCAGTTAGCTAGCAGCACCGACCGCTCTCGTCACTTAGCTAAGCTAGCTCTCCGCGTGCGTTCTTTGCTAGCGGTAGCAGCTCTCGCCTCTCCGTGTGCGTTCTTAGGCTCTTAGCTAGCTAGCTTGCAGCACACGGGCAACGGGTGCAGGTGTGCAGCTCGAACGTCTCGTGGACGGAACGTCGCTGGGCACCGGGAGGCGGTCAGCTCGGCGAACTCAGGCATGGCACGTCGAGCCAGGGGCGGAGCTAGGATTGGCTCTCAGGGGGGCTATTAATAGAGAGTTAACAAAATTAAGTAATTTAATGGTAGTTTAAAGGCCAAACTACGGTGATTAGTAGGGAAATCAACCCCAACAGGGGGGGGCTACAGCCCGGCAGCCCCCCGCATCCGCCCCGGCCGAGCCCCGGGGCCCACTCAAACGCACGCATGGACGGGAACGCTGGGCTGGCTGCCTCGAATGAGCTAAAAGGCGACGCCACCCTCGTAGGTGGCGGACACCGGCGTGTTTCTTTAAGGCAGACGCACAAGCTCGGGAACGCCATCTTCGCCGAAAGCACGCCAAGCGCAGCGAAGCCGCCACCACGGTGCTGGGCACCGGCACCGCGCTACGCCAAGCGGCCACCGCAGCTCGGCGAAACGCCGCTGTCGCTGAACCCACTCCGCCCAGCGATCACCGCTGCCGCGGCCGTGGAGCTTCGCCCGCGCCACGTAAAACGCAGCCGGCCCGGTCTGAGCCGCGCTCGCCACCGCCGCCAAGTTGAGTGCTCCGCCTACCGCCGCCTGCATCTCCTTGCCCCTGTCACCACGCCACCGCCGTCCGCTCCTCGCATGGCCGCCCGTGCACCGCCCGGCCACCGAATCGTGCTGCTCCCTCCATCCCTCTCGACTCACATGTCGGAACCTCCACCCGCAGCTGCTACTCGCCCGGCGGTGCCGCACCTCCGCCCAGCAGCTGCTGGACGGCAGCGGCGGCCGCCTCGCCCAGCGACGCATCCGCCCGCCCAGCGACGTGCTCGCCCGCCAGCTGCTTTCGCCCGACGGCGCCCGCACCTCTCCCGCCTGACTGCACGGCCGACGCGCGGCACGCCCGCCAGCCGCGTTGCCCGCCGTCCCCGGGCACGCGCGCGCCCACCAGCGGCATGCGCGCCAAGGCTGACGCCCGGCCTCGACGGCGCCCGCACCTCCGCCCGCATTTGCGACCGGCGGCAAGGCGGCGGCGATCGCCAGCGCCCCGCCTCGCCAAGGTCGCCCGCCCGACAAGGACGCCGCGCCAGCACACGCCGCCCGCCCAAGAAGCCGGAACCCTAGCGTCGCCGCATCGCCCTTACTGCAAGCGGCCTAGAGAAACCAAGCGCCGTCTGATGGTGAGAAGAGAAGCCCCTTGCCCTTCTCTAGGATAAGGGGCAATCTAGTCTTTTTCCATTTTTCTTATTTTCCAAACTTTTTTTTTGTCCTAAATTTTTGAGCATGTGACGGAGAGGGAGAATAGGGGCGACGGCATGTTCATATTTGGAAAACGAGGGCAAATGAGCAAAGTTAAAAAAGCGGGGCAAATGAGCAATTAGCCCTCAAAAACAGGGCGCGATTGCACAATTGTCCCTAGTAATAGATACTCTTGCATGTGAGTTTGACTGAGCCGGTAGTAATACTTACTCCTTCCAACGAGCCATTACGCCTACGAGAGTACAAAGACTGTCTAAAGGCGCACACCGGTAGTATTACTCTTGCATGTGTATCAATGCCACACGGTAGTATACTTACTCTTGCATGTGTACCAATTACTCTTGCATGTGTATCAATGCGACGCTGGTAGTATACTTACTCTTGCATGTGTACCAATTACGCAGTATGGGCCGTCAGCCGGAGTCGACGTCGCGCCGCCGTGGCTCTAAATATTATATAGAGCCGGTACTCCTAAATAGCGAGCTATATATATATATAGGCCATAATACCCGTGAATAATTTTCGAAAATCTTCAAGATGCATAACTGAACAAGATGAAGATTGGCTACTGTTGATGATTATTGAAGCTTCATCAGACGACAATTGAAGAAAATGTCTCCGTCAAGCAGCAGTGCAACTCCATTCAAAGACATGCATGCAAGATGAAGCAAAGCCAAGGTCATTGTCGCGCAGCAGTTGAAGGCCAAAGATTGAACGCCTCTTCCATATCTGCCAGAGGAAAAGGTCGAAGCTGTGCCTTGCATAATTGAAGAAGCCACATCGCATCTCCAGAAGATTCGCATGATGAAGGCACGTCACCAAGGCTTCACTGTGAAAAGGATAAGCTTGAAGAAGCCTGAAGTCTTATCCTCAAGACGAAGTCCAGAAGGCTCTTCTGCTCCTATAAAGCGAGAAGGCCATCGCCCACATCGAGGGGAGACACCGGACACGGCATCGAAGAACGAACATACGCCTCTCACATCCGCACCCTCTCAACCATTCACTCTCCAATCGAAGAGCACCATGAAGACCATTATCTCGCAGCACATCCGAGCACCATCCACCACCAAGATTAGTTTTAGAATAACCCTTTCCACTTCCATTGTATTACTCCACATGCATCAGAAAGAATAAGGAAGGACCGGTGAACTTCCCGCGCTTGTAAGGTAATCGGGTTTGTGCTAAGTGCTTGGGGTTTCCCCGAAAGGGAAAAGCCGTATGTAAGCTTCGTTTGCTTTAATGGAGCAGTTTTAGCTTTGAGAATCCACAGCTTTTCTACGTAGCCGTCCATGAAAGTTTGAGTCTATTCTACGGACCCTATAGGAGAAGCCTCTCATGCGTATTGTTCTTGTATTGTTCTCGTGTTAGCCCGTAGCGGCGTTTTTTAGAGAACTCTGAAAGAACTCGAGTCACAGAGAAGTGTTCCTTCGGGTGGGATGCTGGGGGAGACGATAGACGTCTTAGCGTTCTACGTCCGCGACGGAAAACGGCTATCGTCAGCGTTAGAGGGATAGGATTAGCTGCTTTTTTTTTGTTAAAGAGAGCTAGTGATGCATACGGTGAGTACCGAGTAGGATCAACACAAGCATAAGTACACACGCTTAATCTAGTTGTTAATTTATTTAAATATTTTTAATTTGTCTGGTATCAGCCTATAAAAGATCCCCGTGAATTTCAATTCCGCATATCATCTGCATCGATCGCTAGAGAATATTCACTAATTGAGTTTACTAATAATCACGCACTCCGCGAATATTCACGCAAGAGTCGCCATCGTCAAATAGTATCACACACTCATTTTGCACTCACTCACGAAGTGCCTTGCATAGTGAAGCATAATAGAAATATTTGAAGTGCCCGATCCACTTCGGTGAAGTGCTCTTGCACTATTTATATTCAATTTGAATAGTGTCCAATATTTTGAATAGTGACAAGAATTTGAATAGTAACATTTGAATTTGAATAGTCTTTGTGAATAGTAACTCGTGATTTTTATAATTTAAATTTTAGAATCCGAATATTTCCCTAATATTAATAATATTTAAGTGGTTACCAAAAATTTAGTAAAAATTGAAAAGCTACATTATTTGAATTTAGAAATTAATACTGGAAAGTCTATGAAGACTAAAGAAAATATAAATATCAAGTCGCAGTGAATAGTTCTCAAGAACATACTTGGCATACTTCACACGGTCAAATAAATTTATTAGTAGACTTAATACATAATTTTTATATAACTTGGGGTAAAAGACAAGACGATTTAGAACTAAAATTTGAAAGTCTTCAAAAAGAACATAAGCGATTAAAAGAACAATATTCAGCTATCAATAATAAGTTAGAATTAGCTTTACAAGCTTTGGAAGAAAGCAAAACTTATCTAGGAAAAAGTAGTCGAGAATACTGATTATATTAAAAAAGGATATAACATATCTATATAAGAAACTTGAGAATACCAATATCGTTGAGCATAACAAAGAAATTGTGCTATCATCTACGTAAGTAGTTAATAGATCATTAAATTCAGATAAATGGAAATATCGACAGCTTATCTAGAAGAGACAAATCACTCCAAGTAGTAAATAGAGACATAAGACCTTTAGGGCTTATGGACAAAAAATAACAGGAGGTTGTGAAAATGTTGAAACATTAGAAGAAATGATAGATGTAGAAAGAGATCTTGAAAGATATCGAGAAATACATTAAGAAAAATAAAACCTCAACAAATATATCAAATGGGTTGGTTTGAAAATAAAAATGGACTATACAGAATATCTAGAGAAGTAGAATTAAGTGTATTAACTGATCCTGTTCAGCTAAGAATAGTTAACAAACAAATTGAAAATGGATTAAAATATAGTGGATACGTATATATACACCAAGGAATGTATATCATAGGAATTAAAGGCATGACAAGGAAAAATTAGGAGCAAAAGTTCTAATAACTTTGTTAGATAAAAAGATGGGATTCAAAGAATAAAGCAAAGATTAGGATTCTTAGAAGGTGATATGAATGAAAATATGCTAATAACATATATAGCTCCGCATTTATTAATGCCAAGAAAAGAATTTATAGATAAGATGGCTTTTGGTTTCCAAACTAAAGGCTATGAAGATTTTAAAGGAACAAATCTATTAGTAAGCATTGAATTCTTAGGAAGATTAACTAATAGAAGTGGTACAAAATATAAAATAAATGTGAATAATGTGATTGAAAATATGCGGTCTAAAGGAATAAAATTCATGAGCCCGCTAAAGATAGGTTCAAGAAAGGGCTGGTGAAGAGTGGAATATAAGCTCTCTTATAGAGCCAAAGATTTTAAAGCAACCTAAAAGATTTTATAAGCTATGAAGGTAAAGAAGGTTCAACTAGCATTAGATTTGTAGGGTATGAAGATAAAAGTCTAGATGACTTAGAAACATCTAGTTCGAAGTAAAATCAGTAGAAAATAGAAGAAATAGTATATGTGAATTCATAGAAATCCTAGATATAGATAATGAAATAAAACATTATGAACAAAAAGATAAAGAATATCCCCAATGAATACTTTACTAATGGAATAAGCAAATGGCCAAATACTATAAGGGAAAAAAGAAGTTTATTTTAAAAAGAGAAATTTATAGACTTACCCAACTTAAGCAAAGAGAATTAAATAATAAAAAGCTTAATGTTCTAATAGAAAAACCCGAAGTTATGTCTAAGCAAAATGAAAATAAGGCCCAAAAGAAATTAGAAAATAAAATAGAAAATATGAAAGAAAATGAGATAAGTGAAGATGAGCAATGGGAAATTAATAACAAGTTGTTATTAGAAAGCTATGAAGAAGAAGATGATGAAGATATAATTGGGCTAAACAATAAAAATTTGGTAGAGGTTACAAACCTTTTAGAATATGATGAATTACATAGAATAGATGCTTCTATAGAAGCAATGGATATAGATCCATCTTCATCAAAGAGAAAAAAGAGGCCCAGATATAAAGGTTGAAACAGAAAAAGAGAAAGTTCAAGACCAACTAGAAATCCAGAAAAATGGCCCCCGAAAAAAGAAGATTCTACATATAATTATATACCAGGCCAATATACTCATATGGGTTCAAAAAGAAGAGACTTTGAGAAAAAAGTTCAGTTTCAGAAATCATAAAAATGATGGTGCCATATTGAATCTAGCAAAACATGATCCTATAGATTGGCCAAATATACTTAGCATATGGAAAAATTTAATAGTGCAAAAATATATATACGTAATCAAAGATAATATAGGAAATAGAGTAGAAGATATGATCACATATTTAGAAACCTTTTTTAGGTGAATCAGTTTAAAGTCTTATGGGAACAATGGGTAGAATCTTTCCCTATATTTTATGGAGAATTAAAAAGAGTTTTGGTAGTAATCCACATAATTTTGCAAATATTATATCAAGTATAGTAATAGGAGAAGATCCCGAATTGGGATTTACAAATTCCTACAAAATGAAAGATTAAGAGAATTAGAAAAATTATCATTAACTAATTGGAAGAAAATAAAGCAATTTTCTCAACATTATCTATATAATGCTACAAGCGCTAAACAAGGTTATAATACGAGGAATAGTTGAAAAATATTTTCATAAGTTGCGGATCCTTTAGGATCTATGATATTTGAAGAATACAAAAAGAAAAAAAGTTCTAATTGCTATAATATCTCTCGGGGCTATAACTTTTGTTTTTAAACAATTAAGAAAGATATGTACTAATATACAAGCCCGTAGATCAATGAAGCAATCGATTATAATTTTTGTAATAATATAGTTCAAATACCATTGACATATGGAGAAGAAAGATCCAAGTATAAAAAATATCCTAAGAATTATAGAAATGAAAATGTAAGAAGGAAGAAGAGATATTTTCTACGAAGATCCGATAATAGAGCTCCTTTCTTACATAAGAGAAATGTAAGAAGATATAATCCTAGAAAGAATTATGATAGTACTTGCAGATGTTTTATCCGTAATTCTCTAGATCACTTAAGCGTAACTTGTCCTAATAAAGATAAGAAAAGATATTCTAATAAGTTAGAAGAACAAGAAAAGGTTCTAATAATAGATAGTGTAAATGAAAATATTCTAGTATGTGATGATGAAATAATGGATGATGAATCAATATATTCAATCATAGAAACAGATGAGATAGAATATGATGAAGAACAAGAATCAAGTGATGAAGAACTAGATTTAATTGATGAATTATCTGGATTAAAAATTGAAATGATGGATCAAATAATTTCCAAGCATAAGAAAGAAAGAATACCATGTTTTATCTAATACATGTTTGTCTCCTTTTGCGAGAATGAATATAAGATGTGTATATTGCATATATTATCAAGATCCGGAAGAAAGAGCTACATGCGTCTTTTTGTTTAAAACAAGCATGTATGCTATGCTCAACTAAGCGTAAAGATAGAAAAAATAACATAACAAAGAAATATAAAATTTGAGAAAAAACTAAATCAAGATATAGGCTTAGAAAAAGAAAGAAGCAAATATGAGAATAATATTCCACAAAAATTTCTCATTCCCGACTAAGTTTCAAAACTAAACATATCCTGTCATACTTTACACAAGATATTATAGACATAATATGGGCAAAATATGCTTTGAAAGGCACTATAAGACCTTTCAAGATATACAAGAATATTTCTTAAAAATATATGAAGTAAAAAGAAAGACATCCAGGAATAATTGTTAAAGCAAATGTCTTTCCTATGATCCATATTGATGATATAGTCATTGTCAAGCCTCATCAAAGATTTTTAATATTTATGGGTGACATAGACTTGAAATACTTTAGAAATATACAACGAAATAATAATGATGATATATCACTCCAAACCCTTATAGATCATGGGCTAATCCATGATATTTATGGTACATTGGAAGAAATAAATAAATCCGATCTTGGAAAAGCTATTAAAGAAGCATGTAAAAGTTAATATGTATCCGTGGAAAATATAAGATCAATTTACGTTCCAATCCTCCAAAATTCACACAACCAATAAGACCAAAGAACCCATGATATATATATTAAAAAGGGTCAATATAGTTTAATTAAAGTTTGGAGAGTTGAGGAAGATTATAAAGAATTATTTGCCAAGAAAACAAATCATGATAATCGGAGAATATTTAGCGAAGCAAAAGAATTAGGAGGTAACATCATATTTGGATTACAACTATCATATGATGTATCAAAATAAGATAACAAAAATATTCTTCCAAGCATATTATGATGAATGTATGGTAATACAAAGAGAAGTTGGAAGGATAATTAAACCTAACTATGGTAAAGAATGTCAATTAAGAAAGGAATACAAAAGAATTGTTGAATATCCATCAAATATGCTAACTTTGGGAGGATACAGTTTTGAAGATCTTGATTAAATAAGTATTGGAAGTTTTATGAATACATATATTTGCATATGTTGATAAGGTGTTATCAACAATTTGTCAGGGGAATATTATCATACACATGCGAGTTTTGATTTGATGTTTTGCAACATCAATCAATGTCGAGGCGTGGAAGGCCATACCATAATACCCGTGAATAATTTTCGAAAATCTTCAAGATGCATAAGCGAACAAGATGAAGATTGGCTCTTTGTTGATGATTATTGAAGCTTCATCGGGCGACAATTGAAGAAAATGTCTCCGTCAAGCGGCGGTGCAACTCCATTCGGCACATGCATGCAAGATGAAGCAAAATCAAAGGTCATTGTCGTAGCGGCGATTGAAGGCCAAAGATTGAGAGCGCCTCTTCCATATCTGCGAGGAGGAAAAGGTCGAATTGTGCCTTGCATAATTGAAGAAGCCACATCGCATCTCGGAAGATTCGCATGATGAAGGCACGTCACCAAGGCTTCAGCGTGAAAGGATAAGCTTGAAGAAGCACGAAGTCTTATCCTCAAAGGCGAAGTCGGAAGGCTCTTACGCTCCTATAAAGCGAAAGGCCATCGCCCACATCGGGGAGGGGACAGGACCGCGACATCGGGAGAACAAACATCGCCTCTCACATCCGCCCTCTCAACCATTCACTCTCCGAGTGAAGAGCACCATGAAGACCATTATCTCGAGCACATCGAGGCACCATCCACCACCAAGATTAGTTTTAGAATAACCCTTTCCACTTCCATTGTATTACTCCACATGCTTGTAAAGAATAAGGAAGGACCGGTGAACTTCTGGCGCTTGTAAGGTAATCGGGTTTGTGCTTTAAGTGCTTGGGGTTTCCCAGAAAGGGAAAAATATTATGTAAATACCCGTTTGCTTTAATGGAGGCGGTTTTAGCTTTGAGAATCCTTTTTTTATACGTAGCCGTCCATGAAAGTTTGAGTCTATTCTCTATGGACCCTATAGGATGCAGCCTCGCTATTTATTGTTCTTGTATTGTTCCTATCCGTGTTAGCCCGACTGATAGCCGCTTTTCGTGGACGAGAACGCTAAGACGCCTATCGCCTCCCCTGTGCCTCCCACCCGAAGGGAACACTTCTCTCGTGACTCGTAGTTCTTTTCAGAGTTCTCTAAAACGCCGCTACCCGGGCTAACACGAACAATACAAGAACAATACGCACGTAGGCTTCTCCTATAGGGTCCATAGAATAGACTCAAACTTACATGGACGGCTACGTAAAAGGTGGATTCTCAAAGCTAAAACTCGCTTCATTAAAGCAAACAAGCTTACATACGGCTTTCCCTTTCTGAAACCCCAAGCACTTAGCACAAAACCCCGACACCTTACAAGCGCCAGAAGTTCACCGGTCCTTCCTTATTCTTTACTAATTTACAAGGGTAATACAATGGAAGTGGAAAGGGTTATTCTAAAACTAATCTTGGTGGTGGATGGTGCCTCGATGTGCTCGAGATAATGGTCTTCATGGTGCTCTTCATGGAGAGTGGAATGGTTGAGAGGGTGCGGATGTGAGAGGCGATGTTTGTTCTCCGATGCCGTGTCCTGGATGTCTCCCTCTTCGATGATGGCCTTTCTCGCTTTATATAGAGCGTAAGAGCCTTCTCGGACTTCGCCTTGAGGATAAGACTTCGGCTTCTTCAAGCTTATCCTTTTCACAAAGGAAGCCTTGGTGACGTGCCTTCATCATGCGAATCTTCCGAGATGCGATGTGGCTTCTTCAATTATGCAAGGCACGCTTTTGACCTTTTCCTCCGGCGCATAAGGAAGAGGCGTTCAATCTTCGGCCTTCAATCGCAAATGTTTCGACAATGACCTTTGGCTTTGCTTCATCTTGCATGCATGTGCCGGATGGAGTTGCACCGCCGCTTGATGGAGACATTTTCTTCAATTGTCGCCCGATGAAGCTTCAATAATCATCAACAAAGAGCCAATCTTCATCTTGTTCGCTTATGCTTCTTGAAGATTTTCAAAATTATTCACGGGTATTATGGGTATGGCCTTCCACGCTCGATTGATTGATGTTGCAAAACATCAAATCAAAACTCGCATGTGTATGATGATATTCCCCGCACAAATTGTTGATAACACCTTATCAACATATGCAAATATATGTATTCATAAAACTTCCAATACTTATTTAATCAAGATCTTCAAAAATCCGTGTCTTCGGTTTATTAATATTCTCGGTGGTTGCCCATGACCACGAATATCTAACATATTCTCATCTATCATTTCATTATTTTCATCCTCATTATTATCATAATCGATATATATTTATATTTATTTTTGAATCATAATCTTTCTTTATATATTCGTCATAATCTTTCTTTATATTCTCTTCATATTCTTGGTATACGAATGAAATTTTTCATTTATTTCATATCTTGCTTCCTGCAACACTTCTTCTTTTATATCTTTCTTTAATTGAGGAATTATAGCTTCTAGTCTTTCTTTTATTTTTCTCTCGAAAAAAAATCTTCATTCAAAATATCTTTTTTTTGCAATATCTTTATATGAAGGAACTCTTGAGGAACCAAATTACGAGGTATTTGTACTGGTTATATTGATATTATTCTCACTTATTTTTTTTATGCTTTTGAATATATTCTTTTGCTTCTTCGGCTCTATGAAGTAATTTATTCCTATCAAACTTCTTGCCCATAATAAAGCTTCATCAACTTCGTATATTTTTTCCATTGTATTCCACCTTTATTTTTTTTCTTTCCATTTTTTTTTTTAGCTATAACTTCTTCATATTTTGTGTAAATTCCTGGCCTAACTCCTTCATATATAACATACAAAGGATTCTCTTCTTTATTTTTAGGTGTTATTCTTGGTTGCATTTTTCCATTAATCATATGAAAATATTACTCGCCAAAGCTATTTAATATTGCTAACATATAACCTTTGTCTTCCCTTCTATTATTATATTGATGCGAGAAATTATCTAATATGCATTGTTGAACATTATCTAAGATAACATTATTTTTTGGTTTGAAGTTAAAGGTATTTGGTGGAAAGATTCTTAGCTTATTATCATTTCCAAAATGGTAAAATTCGGTTTCATATGGACTAGGGCTTGATCCCCTCTTCATTCCCGCAAAAAGGATGATCGTGAAAATATGTCGGCAGATATTATCCTTTCCTTTTATATGCTCAAATATAACTTTATAACCATTTCGGTAATAATGTCTTCAAACAAAACCCATCTTCTAGTTGAACTTTTCTTGCTATTAACTTTATTATAGTATTTACATATAGCTTCACAATCTGTCCTTATCAGAAATTCCTTAAAACCTAAATATAATCTAAAAGCATTTATAGCATTTATAACCTGCTAGAATTTCTCTATCAGTATTATTTATTGCTTTTAACTTATATTTACCCGAGGCATATCTGCATATTTTTTTTTCTTCTAACTTTGATGAATATTTACTAGGCTTTTTGCTTAAGTATAGCACCCCATCCTAATTCTGATGCATCCGTCTCTATAATAAAATAATTATCCTCTAAGGGTAACTCTAAGGGTTTTAAATCTTTAACCTTTTCTTTTATAATTCTTACTAGCTTTATATCTTCAGAGTTAAAATATTTTTGTCCATTTTTCCTTAATTTAGCATACAATGGTCCAGCTAACTTTGCTAAATTCTCAATATGATTTCTAGCATAATTTACTATACCTAGGAATTGTTGCAAAGTCTTCTTATCATTCATGACATCCAAATCTGTAAAATTTTCTTAGCAATATGATCTTGCAAATGAATTTTTCCTTCTCCAATTTCATGACCTAGAAAGTTTATCTTTTCTTTGCATATTTCCATTTTCTTCTTAGATAAGATTAATCCATGTTGTTCTACCTTTCTAAAGAAGGTTTCTAAATGAGCTATATGTTCTTTTTGTAAGATTTTGAGAAGATTAAAATATCATCAATATAAACTATTATGAATTCTAAATTTTCATTAAATATATTTTGCATTTTCCTTTTGAAATAATGCAGGAGCATTCTTTAAACCTAAAGGCATAACTATCCATTCAAAATGACCTTGAGGACATATGAAAAGCAAATCCATTCTATTGATTCTTCTGTCATTTTTACTTGCCAAAATCCTGCTTTTAAATCAAATTTTGAGAAATATTTACAGCCTTGAATTCTATTTATCCATTCTTGTTTATTTGGGATATTATAACCATCATCTATAGTGTTATCATTTAATCTTTTATAATTAATAACCATCCTTGATTTTCCTCTAGCTATTTCAAAGATTTTCTAACTATAAAAGTCTGCCGATCTATGAGGACTTCTATTTTCTCTTATTGCTTTTAGCTTTAGTAGTTCTTCTATATGCATTTTAAATTCAGCTATATCTTTGGGTGTTGCTTCTATAGGACTAGTCTTAATTATGTAATTTGGGTTTATTATGTTAATTTTACATATTATACCATTCTTATCCCAATGCTTCATCGGTATTTCTCCAATTATTTGGATATCTTCCAATCTTTGAACTATTTTATCTATATCTTTTTTAGATTTTATATCTCTATACCAATTTGGCGCTAAAGATTGTAAACCAAAGCATTCTATACATGTGTTTGTTATGTAAAAATCTTCTATATTTTTACCTAGCTCTTCATTTATATTCTTATTAGTTTCTTCAATTTCTAAATTAGAATTTACATTTCTTACCACTTCATTTATGTATGGGATATTATCTTGATAAGGTACAAATGTAATTCCTTGCTCATGTATGATTGTTGTTTGCACGAAAATTGTAAAAATCTTAGACCTAACAACATATCAACATTTATCCTGGATAGGTCTCTTATTGTGATCTCATCTATTATATACTTTGTATTATTTATTTGTACTTCAACATTATAAGCTATTTGATTATGGAATCTTGTTATTCCGGACATGTCGATAGACATTTCTCGCTTTATTTTGATCTATTGTATGGACTATTTACGGACATTTTACAAAATATTTATCATGTATTAAGTTTTTTGTGCAACCGGTATCTAATAATGCTAATGTTTTATAGGTAATTGTAGGGGTTAGGTTTAATTTTACTGGTATTCTTATACCTACTATTTCTTTAAATGGCAACTTAACTATAAATCTACTTCCAAAATTTAATATGGCATCTTTTAATTGCATAGTCTTATCATTATTTTTATTTAACACTTTGCTTTATTTTTATTTTTAAAACTGTTTTTGGTCTTTTAATTCAAGATTACCAAAAAGCTTTTTCTTCATTTTTACTTATGTCATTGAATTCTATCTTAGTTCTTAGTTCTTCTAATTCTTTCTAGATTGTTTATTCTATTTTCTAGAATTCTAACTCGCTTGTTAATATTCTATCTTCTAGTTCTATTTCTACTTCATGTCTCCATTTCTGATTATTTGTTTTTAAACATGAAACACATGCTTGCTTTAAACATGTACTGCATGTAGCTCTATTATCTTGACTAGGATAGAATATGTAGAAGGTACACTTTATATTATAGTCACCTCTACCTTTTATCCAATCATGTGCACAATTATCTTGGTCCATTAATTCAGTTTTTGGTTCTTTAGAACTGTCAATATTATCAGATATTATATCTAAACCTTCCATTGCATTATCTAAGTTACATAATTCTTCATCACCTAAGGAGTTTATAAAATCATTATAATTTTTCATTATTATCTACTTCTTCATAGCTTTCTAACAACAACCTATTATTTATTTCCCATTGCTCATCTTCACTTATCTCATTTTCTTCAATATTATTCTGCATAATATTTATATCTATATGATTTTCAATGATTTTTTGTTATTATTCAACTCAACTTCTTGCTTAAGTTGATTAAGCCTATAAATTTCCCTTATAAAATAAACTTCTTTTTCTCTTATAGCTGGCCATTTGCTTATTCCATTAGTAAAGTATTCATTAGGGATATTCTTTTTTATCTTTTGTTCATAGCACCTTATTTGGCTATCTAATTCTTCCATTATGAACAAGGTATTTAATTGTAACCACTTAAATATTATTAATATTAGGGAAATATTCGGATTCTAAAATTCAAATTATAAAAATCACGAGTTACTATTCACAAAGACTATTCAAATTCAAATGTTACTATTCAAATTCTTGTCACTATTCAAAATATTGGACACTATTCAAATTCAGGATATTATGAATAGCGCAAGAGCACTACTTGAGTGGCTCGGACACTTCAAATATTGCTACTATTCTTCACTATGCAAGGCACTTTGTGAGTGAGTGCAAAATGAGTGCTTGATTATTATGTTCTTAATTAGCAAATTCTTGCTACTATTCGAATACTTCTGATAGATAATAGATGCGTGCGTGAATATTCCTCTATAATTCAGCTACTATGCAAAGCACTTACCACTATTCAACGATAGCGATATGCGTGAATATTCGTGAGTGCGTGATTATTAGTGAACTCAATTAGTGAATATTCTCTGACTCTATGCGGGATGATATGCGGAATTAAAATTCACGGGATCTTTGTAAGGCTGATACCGACAAATTAAAATTTTAATTATTAAACACTAGATTATACGTGTGTACTTATGCTTGTGTTGATCCTACTCGGTACTCACCGCATGCATCACTAGCTCTCTTCAACAAAAACAGCAGACTAATCCTATCCCTCTAACGACCGACGATAGCCGTTTTCCGTCGTGACGTAGAACGCTAAGACGTCTATCGTCTCCCCGGCGAGTCCCACCCGAAGGGAACACTTCTCGTGACTCGAGTTCTTTCGAGTTCTCTAAAACGCCGCTACGGGCTAACACGAGAACAATACAAGAACAATACGCCGCGAGAGGCTTCTCCTATAGGGTCCATAGAATAGACTCAAACTTACATGGGCGGACTCTGAAAGCGAGGGATTCTCAAAGCTAAAACTGCTCCATTAAAGCAAACGAGCTTACATACGGCTTTCCCTTTCGGAAACCCCAAGCACTTAGCACAAACCTGATTACCTTACAAGCGCGGGGAAGTTCACCGGGTCCTTCCTTATTCTTTCTGATGCAGGTGGAGTAATACAATGGAAGTGGAAAGGGTTATTCTAAAACTAATCTTGGTGGTGGATGGTGCTCGGATGTGCTCGGATAATGGTCTTCATGGTGCTCTTTTAGTGGAGAGTGAATGGTTGAGAGGGTGCGGATGTGAGAGGCGATGTTCGTTCTCCGATGCCGTGTCCGGTGTCTCCCTCTTGATGTGGGCGATGGCCTTCTCGCTTTATAGGAGCGAAAGAGCCTTACGGACTTCGTCTTGAGGATAAGACTTCGAGGCTTCTTCAAGCTTATCCTTTTCCGCGGTGAAGCCTTGGTGACGTGCCTTCATCATGCGAATCTTACGGAGATGCGATGTGGCTTCTTCAATTATGCAAGGCACGGTTTTGACCTTTTCCTCTCGGGCGAGATAAGGAAGAGGCGTTCAATCTTCGCCTTCAAGCTGGCTGCGCGACAATGACCTTGGCTTTGCTTCATCTTGCATGCATGTGTTTGGATGGAGTTACCGCTTGCTGACGGAGACATTTTCTTCAATTGTCGTCGCCGATGAAGCTTCAATAATCATCAACGTGTAGCCAATCTTCATCTTGTTCGGTTATGCTTCTTAAAGATTTTTGAAAATTATTCCGCGGGTATTATGGGTATGGCCTTCCACGCCCGATTGATTGATGTTGCAAAACATCAAATCAAAACTTCGCATGTGTATGATGATATATATATATATATATATATATATATATATATATATATATATATATATATATATATATATATATATATATATATATATATATATATATATAGGTAGTGAATAATAATCACTACCCGAGCCACCTCGACGCGCCAATAAGCGAGCGCGTCTGGAGCCGCCACGTCTTCCGTTTGTCCGCACCCATCTTCTTTTATTTAATTTATTTTCTTTTTTTTTTCCATCACAATTTTTCAGTTTCGATGTTATTCGCCAGATCCGTGGGAGGCGACGGTTTCTTTCCATTTGCTATCGGTAAACGGACACCTCTCGCCGCTCCCGCTGCCGCCCTAGGCCGCCTGGCGCAGCCTCGCCCGCCCACCCGCGGGGATCTCAGCTCCCCGCCGCCCGGCCTGCTCCCCTGCCGGTGCGGGGCGACCTCGCAGCCTCGGAGGCGACGGCCCCGCCAGCGTCCGTCTTCCACCACTGCGTGGCGCGGCCTGTCCTTCCCCCGACCGTGGCGTGGCCCGGCCCTTTCCCACCACTCGCGCGGCGCCCGACCCCACCAGCAAGCGGCCTTTCTTCCCGACCCGCGGCGGGCGACGGCGTCTTCTCCCCACCGGGTTCGGGTAGAAAGGGGGAGGAGGAGGTATCTTTGGATCCGGATGGAGGTCGGACGAGGAGAGGGAGAAGGCGGTGAAGGGGATGTCCAGCTACACCTACTCCAGGGCATGATCCATCTCCTCCCTCCCTCCATCTTCTCCTATGGCGGCAGCTCCGTTTCTTCCCCACGGCAGCACCGCCTCTTTCTTCCCTCGGCGCTGCCATCGGTAAAATCCGTAGCTGGCAGCGATGCCCATCTACTCACCACCCCCATCCGTCTCCTCCTAGATCTTCCATCCAGCTCCTTATGTGAGTACTTTTGGATATAATTTAGTAAAGAAATTCTATTTATTCTGCAAATGCAGATCGTCAGTCATTGCCATCAGTGGATGTTCATTCTATTTATTCTGCAAATGAAGATTGTCAGTCATTGCCACCAGAGGATGTTCATGCTGCAAAAGGTTCTGGGTCGTCAACCAAAAGATTTTGTTTCTCGTCCTCTTTCTTTTGTCCTTATCTTATTATCTTATTCTATTCATAATTTTATAGACTGCTCTATTTCATCAATGAGCCAGTTGGGTGGATTCAATTCATAAATCCAAGCTGTTTATGTGGTATTCTAAATAGGCTTGTACACAATGTTTTCAGATTTTGATTGGAGTTCGTTGATAAGATGCCTGACAACCCAAAGAGAGTTGTATCTGAGAGCATACAACAGAGGTAAGTAAATTTTGACAATTTATTTAGTTTCCTTTTTAATGTATCGGGACTGCTTTGCTCCATTGGATGTTGTTAATTTGATGGTTTCCCATTTAGGTACATGGAACCTCTACGACATGACTAAACATTAACCTCCTCACCTGGTAGTCATTCTACATTATCTCCACACAACAGAGGTGTAAAGGGGAAAGGCTATATTTTAATGGTTTCCCATTTAGCTTTGTTTGTTATTTTTCCTGTATTTTCTCTTTAATGTTGATCTATGACAATATGAGTAGTTTGGTTCTCTATAAAATTGCTTGTATTTTTTTTCTTTGCAGATTTGGAACACAAGGCACATAACAGTTAGTGTGCTTGCAGCGCATTGTGACTCATCATCTCTTTCTGTTACGAACTCCCAAAGAAAGGAGTGGAAACTCGCCTTTGGATGTTGTTGCCGCTGTCAGCTCACTGTCACACATCTCTCCTGCGTGTGCTCCTCCAACATAGGTGCACTCCTCCACACCCCCTTCCCCATCTTGATTTTGTGACAGCATGGCACAGATTGCATCAACCATATGTGAAATTTCAGGTCTAATAGTTGAATTTCATAAAATACCTTTGATCATACATCATTACTTCATTTCTATCTCAAATTATCCTTACGGTAGTAAATAGCAAGTCTCTTGGATGCTCTATGTTTATGTTAATGTTATTATATTTGGTTCTCCCACGTAACTGGTTCAATATCATTTATTTGAACAATGTTATTTTGCAGAAAAGTTGGTCGCTGCTGTTCATGCAGAAAAGGTCGTTTCCCCTATTCTGATAGAGGTGCAGTGTAACGGTAAGGCTGGTGTTGTACTCTAATATGCCTTGTTTTAGATCATGTTCTGGGCAGCACAATTGTTTGATCATTACATAGTTAAACTGATGATCCTGAATAATTTAATTGCCGAGAAACACAATAGTAAAATAATTTGTTCCTTGGACATTTAGTATATCCCGCGAATGACTTATTCTCACTACAGCTCCAGGAATAGAATGGCCGCTATGAACAATTCAACTAAGCATAATCGCAGACACAATTTGAAATGGAGGGTGTACAATCTCACATCGTTGTTTAAGCATGAGGGGCCGACTGGTGGTTTTCTGCCCTTGCCTAGTTGTTCTGGATCTGAATTTCAGGCACCTGATGGGAATAAAACCAACATGTCAGGTTCTTAATAGTTAATATGTAGGTGGAAACAGAGGCCTTGTTTTCCAGTAGTGGCCATTTCATTTAATTCGGAGGCATTTGACTAAACATCGGAACAGGAAATAGAATGAGAATCAGTAGTAATATGGTTGATATAGAATTTAGAGGCAGCAAAGGTTATCCAGTTCTCGCAGTCATCTATTAGATTCCCAGTAATTATATTTTTGGTAGAACACATATTTTCACATTTGAAAAACTACCTAATTAGTATGGTGTGTCATTATGCGGAATAGTCGATAGGTATCACCTCTTGTGCTAGTTAAAACAAGTTTCGTGTGAACAAGCATAAATTATTTTCTTAACCACAGTTCCCTGCAACTGAACTAAATCTTCTTAGCTTAAGGAATATATCAGGGTTTTTTATTTTTCATCTTAGAAGTGCTAAAATGATTGGTGATAAGACCTAATCAGCTACACGTGAACTCTCAGCTTATAAAAAATATTTGTCTGAATGTAATCTCATATGGGAAGCTATATTGCAATATATATTATTCTTCATGTGATGATTTTTTTTAAAAAAAAACAATTATTGTCAGGTCTGGAGGCTAGGAGAAGTTGTTTCCTCCCTTTTCAGCATGATATTTTGTTTGCCCGACGGGTGACAAAGCATTTCATGTTGTTTTTGAGTGACACTTCAGAGTTTAGTCAAACCCTAAAAGTTTGATCAAGTGAAACTATTCCATTTTAAGCTAGCACTATCCTTGCGTCTTTACTAATTTGTATATTACTGCATTCATGACAAGTTTGTGGTCATGGGTCATGAGCATTATCTGCTATGCCTCCTGTCCGCTATGCCTCCTGTCCTGTTGCTGCTATGCTCCTCCATGAACTCTATTCTTTGGCTGAGAACAAGTTTGGTCGTTCAAACAGATCATCAATGCTTGTTGTGGAGAACTTGTTTTTTTAAAAAAAACATTCATGAAAAAGGTGCTTTGTGGTGCTCTCGTTGTTTGACCATATTAGTTTGGTCCTAAAATATTCCCTTAATTTGGATGATGCTAATGTTTAGTCTTTTAGTACCATCTGCAAATTTCAATGCTTCCCTGGTAGTTCTGTCTGTCTTTTTCCTTGCGTGGACTGACCCTGCAGATTGTTTAGCTTACTAGACATAACTAATTCTTTATATTTATCATTCATAGATTACTGACTTTTTTTTCTCCTTGTTCTTTTCCATAGCTTATGTATGAGGAGGCGAGTCATCAAATAGAAAATGATGCAGTGTGCAGCATAATGACAATGACATCATTTTGGCTGAAGAAAGTGATGAATTTGTACAAGAGAATGTGACGGACCTTTAACTGGATCAGGACCCGAATAGAAACGAAATTGGCTTTGGTGTTCCCTTCTCTGTGCTGTTTGGAGTTTATGCAGCCAGCTTCTACGCTGCTGCACGGTAGATGACTTTCTGCTTCCATGTATCATTTTTAGTAGTCAGATTTCAGCCAATCAAGACACAAGCATATATATCAAAGTACAGATAAATAAGTAGCACCTAGCAGGTGACATCAGTTCTTTTCATCCTGTGATACATATTCCTTTTTGTTCCCTCATCAGTTGCCAATGAATCATTTGTTGCCAGATGCAGTCCTACCGATATTGGCACTCCACTTGTAGGTAAATTCTCAAATAATTTGTACTCACCTGTGACGGGTGGATAATTGGCAGGGTTCTTTTTTACTTCTCTTATATGCCCACGGATTTATTGGTTTTGATCTTGTTGCTAAAACATACATGGAAGTTCAATGATGCTTGATTTGGCTATTTGCATGATGATTTGTTTTATTTGTTTCAGGCTACAAATTTCAGAGCATCTATAACGTAAATTTCACTTAGTGAATCACTTTTTATAGCATTGATTTCTCATCGATTTCAGCCTGAAATTCCTATGGTCATCATAACATATTTACATGTTTACTAGAAAATTTCCTTTTCTTTTGCATACAGTGATGAATGAAAAGCCACGAAATAACTAAATAAGAGTAATGATGATACATGAACTGCAACCATTGTGCTGATAATTGTTTCAACTTTTAGTGATTAATTAATTGCATCCATTCTGGCTGCAGCTGCAGCCAATTGTACTACCATCTACATGTTTTGCTTGTGGAAATGTGTGGGTGTGTGTTAAGTTATTGGAGCATGCTGTCTCTTGTGCATTTGGCTGACAGCTAAATAATAAAAGACACTTGATTTAGTGCTTCTATTTGGAATAGAGGCTAGATTTTGCTTGGGGGCTCCATGCTTTTTTATCAATTGCATTGCACGAGACACCATGTTAATCATGATGAAGCCTATTTTTTGCGCCTAGGCATGCGCTCATAAAAAAATGATAAAGCCTATTTGTAATGTTCCTCATGATCATTTCTTTGTCTACATTATACTTTGTTCCTTAAACTATCATTTTTAGTTGTCTCTTTACAATAAAAGATCAAGAATGCTACACATGTTTTTGAGATCCATATGCAGCACCAAGAATCGATGCATTCAATTTATAATGCTCCGAGGACATAAACTAGTTCCTCTATGTGCCGGCTATACTGTAAAGTGTAAGTGTGCAATATCGGTGCCTGTCTATATGTAAGGGGTATGGCTTATTGTGTTATTACTCATAAAATTCTTTTGACAGGTGAATCAATTGGAAGCCAGTAAAAGGGCGAGAGAAGAGGGTGTATTAGTTTTGTTTCTTTCTTTTTTTAATAAAAAGTACTCCCTACATTTCAAATTGTAGTTCACTTTGACTTTTCTAGATACATTGATTTTGTTATGCACCTAGTTATACACTATGTCTAAATACATTGTAAAAAAATGAATCTAGAAAAGCCAAAAGTGAACTACAATTTGGAACGGAGGAAAGACTATAATTTGGCCTGAGTTGTTGGAACCAAAGATTTATATGATTCCAATGAAGGTTACGGAGACAAAAAGTACATGTGTATTCAAATTGTATACTGTACTCTAATCTTCTCTAGTGATTCATTACCTAAAAATTATGTTCTTGTGGAAAAAAGGTTTTATTCATGTAACGTTAAAACCCAAGTTTTAACATTAGTACTGTACCATCATAAATACATGAACTCACGTCTTTATGTTCCAGTTAGTGACTTTCTTTTGTTTCCTCACGTATTCACAAGAAAATAAATAAAATTTACATTCCAAAATAAGAAAACAATAAACGTTCAACCCTATTTATTGGACGTTCACATGTCCATAAAAACCACGAGATGAAAAAAAAAAAAAAAATCGCCACGAGATGAAAAAAAGGGAAAAAAAATCGGCCAGAGAGAAAAAAAGGGAAAAAATCGGCCAAAGAAAAAGGAAAAAAAAAAATCGCCCACAAGAGCCGGTGTACGCTGCGCGCGATGCACATGGGCGGTCTGCCACTGGGGCCTTAGTCCGGCACGTGTGGATTGCTGGCGCGGGGCGCTTTTGCTGGTTCGGCTGGGCGTGCCGCGGCGTGCTCGGGTACTGGGTATTACTTAGCGCAGCCCTATATATATATATATATATATATATATATATATATATATATATATATATATATATATATAT
This sequence comes from Hyparrhenia diplandra, assembly GCA_015847255.1. NCBI lineage: Eukaryota > Viridiplantae > Streptophyta > Magnoliopsida > Poales > Poaceae > Hyparrhenia > Hyparrhenia diplandra. The sequence goes on along the minus strand of JADLZK010010508.1, from coordinate 167,162 downwards.
ATATATATATATATATATATATATATAAATAGAACATCGCAAAAAGAAGCCTAGAACATCATATGTATGCTCCTTGAACAACAACACACATATATATATACACTATAAAGTAGAAAAACACATTAACACTACACGACCATCGACAAAAAGAGTCATAGAACATCGCATTAACACTACACGACCATCGACTAAAGAAACTGATGATAAAAAAAAAAAACATACAAGAAACAAGTCTTAAAAAACAAAAAATAAATAAAAAAAATACACAAAGAAATAAATGAAAAAAAAAAGAATAAAATAAAATAGAAAAGAAATGAAAAAGAAATAGAAAAAAGAACACAACTAGTACAGAACCACCTACGACACATGCACATGGGTGTCAACGGAAAAAAAAAAAAAAATAAAGTAGTAATAATAATAAATCACCGAACAAGAAAAATAAAAAAAAAAAAAAGAAAAGTAAAATGAATTAGATAAAAAATAAAAAGGAAAACATAATAGAATTAAAAATCACATAAAACTAAACAAAAAAACACGTAAAAAAAAAAAGAGAAAGAAAAAAAAAAGATAGAAAAAAAAGTAAATACTGTAGAGAACTAACGGAAGTAAAAAATAAACAGAAAAAAAATGAAACGAAAAAAGAATAAGAAACATGTACGTGCCTTTTTTTTTTTTTTTTTTTTTTTTTAGCAGGGAAACATGTACGAATCCTCGCTGACTCGTGTTGGGCCACCCTCTCGAATTGAATTGGGCCGCACTTGCTCCTTCTTGTTCCTTTGCTGGTCGGCGGGGACTGGGTGTTCACTTTACACATGGGCCGTAATCACTTTGGGCCGCGCAGGAGGTGAGGGGTGGTCGGACGGACCGATGATTTCCGCCGACTTGATTTCCGCCGACTCCCCTATCCCCGCCGCCTCCCTCTCCCATAGACGCGACTCCTCTCCCCACACGCGCGCGCGACTCCTCGCTCTCCTCTCCCACCAGGGCGTCAGGGCGCCAGGCCGCCGGCCGCCAGGCGCGGCCAGAGCCGAGAAGAAGTCCTCACCGCCTGCCACGAACGCTTCAGCGGCATCCGCCCCTCCGCCGCCGCCCCGACCGTCCGCGCCAGGCCGCGGCCGCCGCGCCGACCGTCCGAGCCAGGCCGCCGCCGCGTCCGCGCGCCAGGCCGCGGCCGCAGCCCCGACGCGTCCGTTCCATGCCGCCGCCGCGTCCGCGCCAGGCCGCGGCCGCCGCCCCGACGCACCCGCGCCAAGCCGCTGCCGCTGCCCCGACGCCAGATCTGCCGCTGCCTGTTATGGGTGAGGCTTGGCCTAGGTCGTCGTTCATCCCAACAGCTGCCTTTTCTCTGTATCCACTTGGCCCTAGTGGGATCCCCCTCATTCCATGCCCAGAATGTGGTGATGAAGTAGTGGAATGCAAATCCTGGAAGAACAACGACAGAATTTTCTTCAAATGCGTAAACTACGCTGAATTTGTGAGTATATAATGATCTGTTTTGTGATATAGAAATGGATGAATCAAAATTTGGGTAAATAATTTGTGTTATGTATTGTCATTTCCACAGGCAGTGAAGAAATGTCCATTCTTTAGGTGGATTGATGCTTACGAGAAAGTAGCCGCAAAGAAGATTAAAGAAGACATGGAAAAGAAGCTTAAAGAAGAAATGCAAGGGGCAAAACACGAAGGAAAAGATGCCGCGGCAAAAAAAAATATAAAAAAAATAAATAAATTTGGCAATAAATCTGTCGCAGGGCATTCTAGCGGGTATGGCTCGTTTGATAATGGAAAGCAGGTGAATCCCATTTGCGGGATGGCAAAAGAGCAAAGCCCACGCTTCATAATGGCAGAATCGCCATATTCTCCACACAATGTACCACTAAAGTATTTGAGAAACATCACAAACGACTTCTCTGATGAGCGACAACTTGGTGAAGGTGGTTTTGGCACGGTATATAAAGTAAGATTGAATCACATATTTCAAAGTTGCCAACATATGTCATCAGACTATGCATAAACTCGTGCATGTACTAACAAGAGAGTTGAAACAGGGAGTGCTACAAAATGGGGAAACGATTGCTGTGAAGAAATTTAACTCATCAATACCAAGAGTTCAGGATAGGCAATTTGAGAATGAAGCCAGTCATCTTATGAGGCTTAAGCACCCAAATGTAGTTTTACTTGTAGGCTGGTGTTCTGAAACAAAGTATATACCTATGGAGTACAACGGAAAATACATCTGTGCTGAGAAGCCAGAAAGGTTGCTTTGCTTGGAGTACATGCCTAAAGGAAATCTTCGTGGGTATCTTTCAGGTATAACAATTCAATAGAGGCGTATCGTATCCTGCTCTTCTTTCATTTCCTACTGTAGATAATGTGGTTAGAGCATGTCGATTTTTTGTTTCATATAGCACTTTCGAATGCTTCTTTGCAAATGCATGAATCTTCCGGACTTGGATGGGACACACGCTACAAAATAATTAAGGGTATTTGTGATGGTTTACGTTATCTCCATGAGGAATGGCAACTTAATACCCCTATTGTTCACATGGATCTGAAGCCTGAAAACATATTGCTTGACGACAATATGGTGCCGAAAATTGCAGATTTTGGCTTGTCAAGACTCTTCAGTAAGGAGAAAACTTGGACCTGCACAATAAGTCGCGATGGAACATTGTAGGTCAAATGGTTCTTGATAGTTCATTCTTTCAGGGATAGCTAAAATGAATTGTCTTTACTGTTGTCCCATGATTTCAAAGTTGACGCACTCATGTTGAAATGCAGGGGGTTACATGTCCCCGTAATACATAAACAAAGGTCTAGTCTCAACAAAGTCAGACATCTTCAGTTTGGGTGTAATAATCATAGAGATGGTGACAGGACGCAGGGACTACCCAGATGATACTGGAACACCTTCCGAGGAATTTACTGAGACGGTAAGGAAATTATATATCAACTTTCAGGGCAAAATAGCTTTCTTAAGAGAGAGATGGTCTTACTCTTTTTCCTTCCTCTGTGGCAATATTTTAGAGTTGTGTGATTTTGCAGGTACTACATAACTGGAGTCATAGAAATGAGGTGTCGCTAGAAGTTGATTACCAACAAATAAGAAGATGCATTCAGATTGGTCTAGACTGTGTGAAAACTGACCGGTCCAAAAGGCCAACAATAAGTGAAATTATCAAGGCACTCCACAAACCGGAAAGTGCAGATTCCAGCAATATAAAAGGGGTAAGGTCACAAGCAAACATGGTTTCATCATATAATATTGTCGATACAGGGAAGAACCCTTTTCTATATATGGTGAGTTTTCATCTGAGATTTGAAGCACGATGTTTAGTAGTCTTCCGTTCAATGCAGGTGCGTCCAATACTGCTAGATTAGTACTAGAAGGCTTGGTAGTTCTAATTTGTAATTTCAACTTACTCAGGTACATGGACCTCAATCTGGAAAGAGAGGGAGAAATAGTGGGGAAACAAGCTGGATGGAAGAAAGGCTTGCAAAGAAACACACCCCTGGTTTATATACGAGACCTTCACTGTGTCCTTGCACCAGTGGCAGAAGAAGACTGCTTTACGGAGGATCCGGGTTATCTTTACCACTGTGGTCTTCGTTGTCCGGTTGAAAAAAACAAGGTATGTGGTCACAAGTTTTTCTTCTACTAGAGACAGGTGCCACATAATAAAATTGAGCATATTCACAAATTTACAGCACACCCGGACCTGATTGCGCTTATGCGCTTGGTGGAGAAGGAACAGGAAGCGCACCAGTACCCGTACCAGTACCCGGACTACAACGAGTTTGAGAACAGAGAGTATGACGACCTGTTGTTCCCGAGTGTACCGGAATGACATGTATACTCTTGAAGTTGATAACGATTTGTTTGCTTATGAAACTAGTAGGATGGGGCACGCTCATCACCACAGGGCTACTTATTTCCGCAACCTTATTTGCTGTAAAGTCCAGTCTATACAATTTGAACAGAATGGAATACTGTCTGAAAGGATCGTGAACAGAGTCCTACCGCTCAGTTTCAGGGAATCCATCATCTTCCTCTAGCTCTAGTATGTGTGCTCCTAGCTAGATCGTTATGTCAGGGAAGAAACCGCATGAGCCAGATTTGCTGCACGTCACCGCGTGATGGATGGAGCCTGAACAACGTGTTGAAGGTGACGGTGTTCAGGAAAACACCCTTGTTCTGCGCTTCCATGTCAATGTCATCGAGGTCAGCCTGAATCCAGTCCAACTCAAGGCAACTCTTGATGGCGCCGATCTAGGAGGCAACTGCCATGAAACAACCCTCTCCGCTTGAGGTGCTCGACGACGGCAACCGCAGCGTCCGGGCGGTTGTCGTGGCTTCTGTGGCACTCTCGTCACCCGTCGGGGTGGCAGTGCCACTCTAGCCTGTTCTGTTAACCTCTAGCCTTTGGCAGAGGAAAAATGTCGCTGAAAGCCTGCCTCAAATCCTTCAGGAAACAAAGAAAAATGCCGCAAGTGTCCCCACCACCACCAGACCACGGTCACAACTCACAAAAGCCCACAAGCCTGCTCACCTATGTACGTAAAAGCCCGCTAGTCTTCGTGGCCTGATTCCTTCACTAGAGTCTTCTGAGCCGTTCACTGTGTGTGGAATGTAGTAGTGAAACAAATATGATTGTTAAACCTTCGCCGTATGTCTGCAACTTGTACATGGCTTGGGTCTGATTTATTGTTTGTATTAGGCTTTATGCAACACAACTCAAGCTAGCACAAATGTACTTATAAACTATCTTGACGTTTGGGCAGGTGTGATTTCTAGTACGCATCCTAGTCAGAGATGTCGCCATGACACGGTATTCGGAGATGTTGCAGATCTCCCTCGACGCATGGGCCGCGTCTCGCGCCGCCCGCTCAGACGCAGCGGCCGCATCCCGCGCCGCCCGAGCCGCCGCCCGCTCGAACGCGCGGACCGCCTCCCGCGCGTCGCGATCGGCCGCATCTCGTTCCGCCCGCTCGGCGGCGGCGGCCGCGTCCCGCGCCGCGCTCTCTGGGCCGCCAACGCGGCTCAGCGGCTGAGGCTGCCCGCTTAGCCTCGGACCTCAGATGCCACGACTATCCGGAGGAGGAGGAGGACCGCCAGCACGGGCAGCACGTACGTAAAGCCAATGCGAGTCCTGTCCCGGCCTCCCCTCCTTGTCGTTGTTGTTTGATGATTGTTAATATTGTGGGAGGCGCGGCATGCAATGCAGGTAAGCTCGTGCCAGCAGGTTTGGACGTGACCGACAAGGACATGGAGTCCGACGAGGCCACATGGGCGTTGTACGAGCAGTGGTGCAAGGATCACAGCATGGTGCGCGACCGCTCCGAGATGGAGCGCCGGTTCCACAGCTTCAAGAGCAACGCGGCGTCTGCGCTCTCCCATAACAAGGCTTACGTGGGAGGGATGGAGGAAGACAATTATCAGGCCGTTGGGCTGACGGAGATTAAGCTCAAGAAATTGCACAGATTAATTAAGCGAATAGTAGCAGCAAATGGAGATTATCCTAAATTAAATTAAATTAAAAGGGCGGCCGGTGGTTGGTTTATTTACAGGGAAATAATACTCTTTATGATGTTCATAGGAGAGCGCATTATCAGACAATAATTATAACATAATTGATACTAAATCTGTTTCAATTTATAGCTTGTTTGACTTTTTCAAATCCGAGTTTGACCACTGCGTCTTATTAAAAATTTGTGCAAAATTTTAATTATTTTGTTATGGCATGCTTTATCAATAAATGTTCTTTAAAAAAAAATGACTTAAATTTGACTATGTTTGTACAAATTTTTTTTTGAATAAGAATAAGGCAGTGGTCAAACTTAAGGTCGAAAAGTCAAATCAACTATAATTTGAGACGGAGGGAGCGCTATATACTTTACTTGCTAGATAAGTTTGAAAGTGGATTCCTGGTGCTCATAATAACAATATTATTTGTTTCTGATCATTTGTCTTTGCTAGATAAGTTTGAAAGTGGATTCCTGGTGCTCATAATAACAATATTATTTGTTTCTGATCATTTGTCACTGTACATGTTGTTTCATCCACATTAAAAATTTACGCCATGTCCTTCCGTTTTCTTAACTGCAACCTGCAACTTCTTTCTTTGCCTTTATTTTATGTTTAAGGTTAAGGAGGAGACGAGCAAGATTCATTTATTGTATTGTTTTTTTTTTCTTTTCTTTATGAAGAGACGAACAAAAACAAGGTCGTATCAAAGTTTAATTTACACTTACAAACACTGTAAATGATTGGTTGTCGTCTCAGTGACAAGGAAGAGGTAATTTGTCCATAGCACGAAGCACCCTTAGGGCACTCACGGTGCAGACTCTACCCACGAGTCTAAACGTCTAAGACTCTATCACATGTAACCATGATCCTCAATGCAGAGTTTATAATAATAGTTTCTACAGGTAAAGACATTTATTACTCAACATAAAAAAAAGGGTGATCAGCTGTGGCATAAACCATGTGATCCACTGGACTTTATCTTGCGCTTGAAGTCGGGGTGAACCGCCACCGTCGGGACATGTCGTCCCGCGCGCACGCCGGAGAAGTCCGGAGCGGGAGTTGGCGCGCGAGGGAGAAGCTTCGGTGAGGGAGATGGGGCGCGCTAGGGAATTTGCGGCGGAGGTGGATGGCGTCACGAGATCCATGGACTCGATGGTTGCCTTCCGCAACGCGCATACGGTGGTTTCTACCGGCCTCGGGGCTAGGGAAGATTTGACGTCCAAATAAGACTCCAAAGTCTTGTTTTTCTCCCTCTTTCCTCAATAAATGACCCGCCACATCGCAAATTATCTACGTGGCGGTGTAATTAATGCCTATAGACTCTACCATAGGGTCTGCACCGCTGTGAGTGCCCTTAGGACATGTTCAACGCTGTAGACGGCGGGCGTCTGTAAGTGTATATGTAGACGGCTCTTTGACAACTTGTACAATGGTCTGTCTGTTTAAGTGTCTGTAATGAAATTAATTGTTGCATGTACACATAAAGCATGGTGGATCAAGTCTAAATATGAACTTTGTATACCAATTTATGGTAGGTAGTGGAGCACTACCGTTCACAGCATTCAGATTCAAAGCTCTATTCACATTCATGCTAACTGACAACTTGTGGAGCATAGAGCTCTGTTCAAGTTCATGCTAACTGAAACTAGTGGAGGCATAGAGCTCTGTTCACTTTCATGCTAACTGAAACTAGAGCTCTATTCATATCTGAAGAAGTAACTGAAGGACAGGACACCAAGTTCACACACAGTTGCAACAATTTTCATACTAGGAGGCAATAACAGGATAAAGTTCAGAGAATATCTGAAAATTTAGAGATAAAATTCAGAGATAACAACTGACAGTTTAACATATAAGCTAGGTATATAGATAACTTTAACATGATAACATTTTCCAGCAAGCTAGGTAGATGATAGCTGCAAATTTCAGAAGCACCCCTGTTCAATCTTTTCCAGCAAGCTAGGTAGAAGATAGCTGCAAATTTTCCAGAAAGCTAGGTAGAAGATAGCTGCAAATTTCAGAAGCTAGGTTGTTGCTCTGCAAAAAATTTCAACTCACTTCAGATTTATTTTCAGAGAAAAGAACATGCTAATATCACAGATCACTGAAACAAGTGCAGAGATAAGCTAGAACACATACCAAACTAAATAATTTCAGGAAAAAGCATCCTTCTCAAACATTTCATGGCCGCAACTCTCTCAGCTTTTTCGTCATCCGTCATTGAACTAGTATCTTGTGAGATCAGGTTGTTATATGCATCCATCATCTTTGATTCTTTCTCAAGCTTTTTTTCCCTCCATCTCAAGCTTTTTTTCCCTCCATTTCTATCTTTTTTTTTCCTCCATCTCAAGCTTTTTTGACTCTCTATTTTCTTGTGCTGTTAGATGGGCAAGCTTTGTGCTCTCAATCTTATCGGAAGACAACTTTTGCTGCAGCTCTAGCACCTTCATGCGGTTTGTATTAGCTTCTTGCATCTTACTCCATTTGTCAAGGTTTTCCACATTAATTGCGGATTCCTTTGATTTTCCTTTACCACCCATTGCCTTTGCAGCAAGAACGGCCTTTTTAGCTGCCTTTTGTCCAATTGGGCGCTTTAGCATTTCATCTTCACTTTCAACATTTTGCAGATCTTCTTCGAGGTGATATGGCTTCCTTTTATGAGCGTTCTTCAACTCTTCGTTGTATGTTATCCACTTTGCATGTTTACGACATATTTTCCAAACATTCTTAATCACAAATGGTCCTAGTTTGTGCTCCAGGTAGAACTTCTCAGCTGCATCCATCCACATCTCATCAGAGTATCCACTTGTAAACACCTTGCGAGCCTTCACATAATCACATTCAAAAAGAAAACACCACCTATTAATCTTGTGCCATCGATCCTTGGCTTGCTTTGCCTTCCTTTTCCTTTCCGGTGGGATGTTCTTGTTGTATGCATTGATCACATCACTCCAATATGCTTCTCCCTTCCTATCAGCTCCCATGGTTGAGTCCGTAGAATGTTCAATCCAAGCACTCATCAATTCTTCATCTTCCTTTGGTGTCCACGAGATCCTCTTCTCAGTCCCGATCAAGTAATCAGTCGATCTGTGCCATAGGGACATGCATATATATGTTCAGATAATCACCTCGATGACACTATAGCTGAAACTAAACTAACTGATACAGGTTCAGATATACATGTCTGGAGCAGGAATACAGGTTCAGAAATACATGTTCAGATAACTGAAACTAAACTAACTGAAAACAATTTGCTATATATATGCAACTGCAATTCAGTGAATCAGTGAGATGTGGCCTGACTCACCATGTCGGATCTGAGCTGAACGGAAACCAATTTGTCGGTGAAGCTGGACTTCCGTTGTTGCCGAGGGAGGATTCTGCAGCCATGGAGGAAGATCCAGCGTTGTTGCCGATGTACGCCTCTGCAGCCATGGGAAAGACGGGAGGACGCCGCCGCCGGCTGGCGGGTTGGATCCGCGGCCAACAGGGACACCGCCGTCGGCCGCCTGGCTGCAGTCGTGGGCAACGGCAGGGACGCTGGCTGCCGGGTCGGAACCGCAGCCAACAGATATGCCGCCGCCGGCCGCCGGGCTCGATCCTCGGCCAACTGCAAGGACGCCAGCCGCCAAGTTGGTTCCGCGTCCAAACGGGAGGTGGCCAGTCGCCGAGCCGGACCTGCCGCTGCCGCTGCCAACGGGAAGAGACCTGCCGCCCTGGCCTTCCCCTTCCGCCCTGCCGCCCCCGCCATGCTAGGATTCTGCATCGGAGAGGGCAGTGGATTTGGGGAGATGCCGCCCTGCCGCCGCCGCCGCCATGATATAGGAAGAGGGAAGAGGATTTGGCGGGCGAAATCCATTCCCGCGCTCCCGGCGCGCGCGCCCGCACCCCAGATCCCGCAGCTCGTCGACTCTCCCTACAACGCGGCGATGGCGAGGCGTCGCTTACTTCGGTCTACGAGCCACAGCGTCCTCTCGCGAAGCGCCGGCAGGAGTCGTCTACACGGGAGAGGGGGTGATTTTGTAAAAAATACGGCATACAGCCGGCTCCTGTAGTCGCGGTGTACATGCCCTTATAAGCGCGATGTGACCATGCTTCGTTAATAAAAAGAGCTGAGATTTAGATTCACGTTTCAGGCAAAGAGTTTCAACTATTTATTGTCATGTCAAAACTCGCGCCGTGTCGCCTCGAGATGCGTGATATGATGTGCGTGACCAGCTTGTCAATGGCGAGGCACGACGACCCGCCGTTGCCGATGCACTCCGCTGCCGCCTTCTTCAGCTCGCCGGCCCTGGCCCTCATCTCGGCGCCGTCCGCACCAGTCATGAGACGGCGGATGGCCGCCTCGACGGTGCCCCTCTCGAGCTCGCCGCCGACCTCGAAACCCACCCGCCACACGTGCTCCACGTACCTCGCATTCCCCGGCTGGTCGCCGAAGTATGGGCGGCACAACATCGGCACCCCCTCGCAGACGCTCTCCATGGTGGAGTTCCACCCGTTGTGCGTCCAGAACCCGCCGACGGCGCGGTGGCGCAGCACCTCCTCCTGCGGCGCCCACGCCACCACCATGCCGCGTCCGCGCGTCGCGGCCTCGAACCCCCTCTGGGAGCTGCTGGTGCTGGCAGTGCCCCGCCCCGCCGACGAGGCCCGGCCGGACGACCCAGAGGAACGGCACGCCGCTGCCAGCGATGCCCCACGCCGTCTCCGCCAGGTCCCGCGGGGTCATACAGGCCAGGCTGCCGAAGCTCACGTAGAGCACGGAGTCCTGCGGCCTCGCGTCCAGCCACTCCAGGCACGCCCGGTCCTGCCGCAGCAGGCTGCTGTCGTCGCCGCCGCTTGCGGGGAGAGCTTGTGGAGCGGGCCGACGTCGAACACCGGCACCCCTGCGGCGAGGTCCCGCCGGATGCCCGCCAGCTCGGCGCACTCCAGCGCGTCAAACGTGTTGAGGATGAGCCCTGACGAGGATTCCACGGCCGCCACGGCGCGCGCCAGCGACTCCCGAATCAAGCCGTGCCCGCCCTTGCCCAGCTGCATCAGGTCCCGCACCCGGTACGGCGGCAGCTCTGGCACCGGCTTGTCGAGCTGCGAATCTGCATCGACGAACGAGATGCGAGCAATCTTAGCTTGTTGGTAGTCCAAGAACTGGGCGAACGCATCCATTGCATCATGTATGAACTAGCTAGAGAAAATGGAGCAGATGCACAGGGGAAGATCGTCATCCACGTGCCTTGAACTGGGAGGTAGCCTCTGTCGCAGAGCATCGGGTAGGCGGCGAAGCACGCATAGGACGCGGCGCTGCCCGTTCGCAGCGCGAGCGCGGGCACGGCCATGCTCGCGGCCACCTGGAAAACCGGCAGCAGGTGCGCGTCGGCGACGAGGCACGCGACGGCGTCCCCAGAGTACTCGTCCTCCTCCAGGACGGCGGTGAGGCGTTCCCGGAAGTGGGGCTGGCACGCGACACCGAGCGCGATGATGCGCGCCACGACGTCCTCGATGGCGACGGGGACCGGTCCGGAGATGCCGTCGGGGACGGGCACGAAGCGGTACTGCGGTTGCTGCGCCGGGTCCGGGGCGTTGAAGTGGGTGTGGAAGACGGTAATGGCGAACCCGCGGGCGTGGAGCACGCCGGCGAGCCGGAACATCGGGTTGATGTGGCCCTGTAACGGCAGCGGGAACAGTAGCACGTGGCGGCGATGTGGCCGTGCTGGGTGGACGACGGCGGCGGCACCATTCTTGCTCTTCGCGGGCATGGGTAGCGCCATGGCTGTGCGGACTAGGCTCTCAGTTCAGTCTCACTCACCTGTTGTCGTTCTGTTCTGTCGTGAAAGTGGTACCTGCTGGACACATATGGAGCCGGCACTCCGTGACACAAAAATTGATCCTACGTACACGTACACGGTACACGTGATACCGATCTTCATACGCATGCAGCCTGCATCTCTGTGATATGTGCATCTCCGTGACACTGACACATGGTTTGAACGGTCAGTGGGTGCCGCAGGGAATCGGAACGCGATCAGGCAGCACGTGCAAACATCAGCCTATTCGCTTGTGCGTATTGACGTTTATCAGCAAGCTATTTGACAGTTTTTTTTTTTCTTTCACAGCAAATCAGCATCAGCAAATCAGCCACAAAGGATCTCGTGCTTCCGGTCTCCAGGTGCCGCATGACTGTCGTCCAGCCAGACCCCTCGGATGATGCATGCTCCATGATGCATGCTCTGGGGATTGGAATTGTATAATCCACGGGTTTTCCAAAAAAATATTTTAATAGGTAATTGTAGAACTTTTAAACAGATAATTAGAACTAGTACACTAGTTAAATTGTAAAGATAGTAGTCTATCAGCCTTTCAATAACTATCCAGCCGTCTAGCGCCACCTAAATTACGTACCGTCCACGTCCAGCAACTGATATTTTCATCCCGACCATTTTTTCCCATCGCGTTGGTTTTTCCATCTTGACCATAAGTATTTTGCGCTGTAACTTAGATGTAGATATTTTCAAATTAATATTTGCATATATTTATAGCAATAGGGGTGTACTGAAAATAAAAATGTATTACTAAAAAATTTAGTTTGTTAGGAATTTAGGTATCTAGAAATGAGAGCGACGTGAGGCTAGTAACACAAAGAAGTGAAAAAAAAATTTTAGGTCGATGGAGTTAAAAGCGCAATAACGACCTATAGCGACTTTGGTAGAGTTATACCGATCGATGTTCTATCACTATAACGACTTATAGGGACTCTTTTGTAGTTGGTATAAAAAGTGTGCGGTATAGCGGCGAAGATACGATAACAGAAAGCTTGCCAACCTTCCATCCACTCCTCTCTGGTGGGCAGCACCTTTGGAATAAATCAATGGTATGGTGGACTTACAAACTCCTGTCTATTCCAATTTTTAAGGAATGGGAAGGGGAGTAAAATTGAAGGTCGGGTGAAGTGTAATTTAGGCATATTATTATAGTATTTTAAAGAATGTTGTTTATTCATATCTTCTTTGCAAAGCCTACAAAACTGCACCAAAATGCTCCTCTGCCCACACATTCGACTTCGGCCGGCCGGATGGGGGAACAAGGCACATGTGATACAAGGATGTCGTTAGTCGTTACAAAGGGGAAACAATTTTTCGTTGATATTTTTCTCTAGATATATATAGGAAAATTTACAATGACATAACTAGTACTCCTCCATTCCAAATTATAGATTCTAGATATATTGTTTTTCTTATTCATAAATAATAAAGAGAGTAATATCTAATATGTTGATTGGTATCTAAATTAAAAAAATTTTGAGGTTCCGGAAGTACTGACTGAAATAGAAGGAAACTAACGTTACCTTCTCGCTTGTGATCACACATCAGTTGGTCTAGAACTTGTTCATTTAGGGCATTTTTGGATCGGATCGGCACCTTCGGCAAACAGCAGCATTTCAACCCTAAGTGTTCAAACGCCTAGCGTTGATGCCTGACCTAGGCATTTGTTTTTCGCTTGAGAACCAAAAACAAGGCCTTAGAGCGTTGTTTAGTTATATTGGTTACCTTAGATAGAATCTGTCGTATCAAGTTCAAGTTTTCTAACTTGACATGATTGTTCGTATATTTTAAATTTATTTTACAACTTAACTTTTTATGGACAAACCATTAGGCAAGCTTTAATTTTTTTTAAAGGGCACTTAGGCAAGCATTATTGATTGAGGATAGTTACATCATTGGATATTAAATGAACAATAAGGGGTTGTTTGGTTTCCATAAGTCAAGGTAAGTTATTAAGTCAAAAATGTAAAATAAGTAACTTATTTTGCACAAATAGCCCATGACTTATTAAGTCATAGGACTTATCTATCTATAAAACTAATGTTTTGAAAACCCACTAGCTAATTCTCGAGACATGCAAGCATGCCACCTCACCATCCCACTAACACCCCACTAGCATGCCACCCACCTAAAGAAAAGAAAATCACTAACCCTTCCTTGCGCCACCATCATCAACATGCCCCACATGTGTATGGGTATAAAAAAAGGTTATAACTCATGAATCAAAAAAATAAATTAAATTTTGATTGCACCATTGAATTCATTTTAATAAATCCTTAAAACAAGATCTCACATGGATATATTTTGATAAAATTATAAGTGGGACCCGTTGGTATAGAGAAAAAAAGAAAAAAAAAAAAATAAAAAAAGGGAAAAAAAGAAAGAAAAAGAATTGAAGGGTGATAGTAATATTGTAACTCATAGAATTCTCCTTCATACCCGCGGCAACGCCATCTCGGAATCCACCTAGTAAGTTAAGTTAGTACGCCTCTACTTAAAACTTATTAAGTCATGATGAGACTTATAAGTTATAAGTGACTTATTTTACCAAACATACACCTCTTAATAAGTCACTTATTTTTAGTCACATGACTTAATAAGTCTCATGACTTATGCAAACCAAACAACCCCTAAAACTTGTGACAGGGCCTACCGTTCCTTCTAGAACAGCCCACTCTTTAGATTACTGGCCCATCAACTTCAGCTCATACGGCCAGACCTTGTTTAAATTGCTAAAATTTCTAACCAAAACTTCTAAGTTTTTCCACTCTCTCCCATCACATCACATTAAATACACCAAAAGACGTATGTTCAACTCGGAATTATGAAATGTAGGTAAAAAAAAACTAATCACACAGTTCCACCACTTGTACATCACGAGGTTCTATCTTTTGGATAATAAATGAACTTCATGATTAGACAATATTTACCATAAAGAAACGACCAAGTCTTAAAATTAAAGAGTCTTCAGCTTCAGAGTTAGACAGGCATTTTTTTCCAAAGTTTTTAAATGTTCTAAACAAGGCCCCACTTTCTTTCACCAAAGGCCCAAATGTTTGATCTCCTCCCTCCCGGCGGCGGTGGAGCTTGGAGAGTGGACTGTGGACAGATTGAATGCGCAGTGTCGCATCACCTCAAGACGAGACACACTGCATCCGTTCTACTGGAAAGAGATGGTTGAGAATCTGAGATGTCTCATCCAACTCCAACCGCGGCCGCCGAAGTGCTCTCCATCCTCCGCGCAGCTGACGCAGCCCGCCTGCTCCCCACTTCCGGCATCGCCCCGACGCCGGAGCTGCTCCAGCACCTCCGCCCGGCGCTCCCGACCCTCCCGGACTCCGCGATCCCGGCACTCGCCCGCTGGGCAGGCGCCGCCACCGCCGTCTCCCTCCTCGCCTCCCGCCGCCTCTTCGCCGCCGCCTGGCGCTTCCTCCCTGCTCCCGCCCGCCGCCGCATCCTCCCCGCCGCCGCCGCTCGCCGCGTTCGCGCCGCTCCTCCGCCGCTACGCCCGCCTCGGCCGCACCGACGCCGCGGCCCGCGCGTTCCGTTTCCTCCAACGCCACCCGACCGCTACACCGCCGTCGAGAGCGAAGCCGATGGCGCGCCATCAGCCGAGGCGGCGGTCTCCCCGTTGATCCTGGCCGTCGACGCGCTCTGCAAGGAGGGCCACCCTCGCGCCGCCGCGCGGCTCGTCGCGGAGGTCCGGCGCGAGGACGGCGGGTGGGTGCCCGACGTGCGGGTCTACAACGTCCTGCTCAACGGGTGGTCCCGCGCGCGCCGGCTCGACAAGGTGGAGAAGCTCTGGGCGGCGATGCGCGATGAGGGCGTGCGGCCGACGGTGGTGACCTACGGGACCATCATCGACGCGTACTGCGTCATGCGCAGGCCTGACCAGGCCATGGGGCTCCTTGATCAGATGCGGGAGGAGGGGATCCAGTCCAATCTGCTCACCTGCAACCCCATTGTGTACGCGCTTGCTCAGGCAGGCCGTTTCGGGGACGCACACAAGGTGCTCGAGAGATTTCCCCTCTACGGCGTGGCGCCGAATATCTCGACATTCAACTCCCTCGTCTTCGGCTACTGCAAGCGCGGAGACCTTCCTGGGGCTAGTGGAGTACTCAAGGCCATGCTGGGGCGGGGCATTTCGCCCACCGCAAGGACATACAACTATTTCTTCATGGTCTTTGCCAGGAACCGTAGCATTGAGCTGGGAATGAATCTCTACGCCAAGATGGTCAGCAATGGCTATGCGCCAGACCAGTTCACTTACCACCTTCTGATCAAGATGTTGTGCGAGGCGAACCGGCTTGAATTAACGCTGCAGATGCTTCAGGAGATGAGAAACAATGGTTTTGAGCCAGATCAAGCGACCAGCACCATGCTGATACATTTGCTTTGCCGACGCCATCACTTTGAGGAGGCTTTTGCAGAGTTTGAGCAGATGTTTGAGAGAGGGATTGTGCCCCAGTATATCACTTACCGGATGCTTATGAAAGAGCTAAAGCGGCTTGGTTTAGTCAAATTGGAACAGAAGTTGGCAGATCTAATGCGTTCAGTTCCACATTCCACAAAGTTACCTGGCAGTTACAGGGATAAGGAAGGAGATGATGCTATAGACAAGAAGAAAGCAATATTACTCAAAGCCCAGGCCATTTCAGATGTTTTGAAGGACTGTAAAGATCCCAAGGAACTGCACAAGCTCAAAGGTCCTGAAGAAACTGACGTCCAAATTGCAGACAGGATTGTAGCCAACATTAGGAGAAGATTATATGGAGACGTCTCAAGGATAGTGCCATCTGTTTCTTGAACATTGATTTGCATTGTATAGATGTATCAATATTTATTGCATGAATGTGGTTTTAGCAGTCAGTTGAATTATTCATCTCAAAATATGACCACCTAAGCTATTCTTCTTACATGATATAGCTGTGAGTTTCAGATGTTCTGCTTTGCTTTCTCTGTCGCTCAAATCATCAATGATTCGACGTCGCCCTCCCCTTCCTCATCCTTGCCCAGTTGGCAGTTACCATGGTTTGTTCTAAGTTGGTTGATATCTCTCATGTTGCAGAGGAGAAGGGGCTGGATCAACGAAAATATGAGAGCTTTGCAAAAACTCATTCGTCACTGGAACACAGTGTGGAAACAACTTATACACACTAATGCATGCTTAATTGCTTATGGATGGACCCAGAGAGCAGCTTATGATTTTGTCCAATTTGATTCTATTGTAATGGTAGGGTCTGATGATTGTTCAGACCGACAGAGCATCAACGTTAGATGAGGCAGCTGAGTACTTCAAGTTGTTTCAAATGCAAGTTCATGTCTGAAATGGTAATTCCCACTTTATCTGCATATATGCATGGGCAACATTATATTGTAACGGTAGTGTTGATTCTGGTGATCATTCGACACTAGATGAGGTACTTGAAGTCACTCCAAATGCAAGTTCATGTCGAAATGGCACTTCCCAGTTTATATCTACATGTATGCACTTCCCAGTGTTGATTCTGGTGTCCTTCTTGATTGCTTTTGTAGTCTCAGCTCGGAAACTGATTTGTTTCCTGTTGCTTAGATCATGTGGATGGATACTGATGTATTGGGATGGTGCTACCCGTGCTCATATCACCAGCGCATGTCTCCCATGACCATGGTGTTCGATTCAGCATGTATTGGCAACTGTGGTGCAGTTCCGAGTCACATGCAAAGAGTACCATCCGTCATGAACAACCTGTTGAAACAATCTGGAATAATGTGGTTCAACCGGTTTGGTAATTTCCTTCTGAAGAGGGATTACACAAACAATCATAAAGAACTTGGACAAAACCAAATCTTGCTTAAGCCCGTAGCTCGAGCACATCCTTGAAGAGTACTTATACAATGATCTATAAAGGGGGTACTTAAAAAAATTTAGGCAAATGCCTCCCTCTAAAATCCTCCACGGTGGCTCAATCCCCAGAAGTGGATTAGTCTCATTTAAACCATGGGTTATAATGAGAAAATATTGGGACCTAAAGTTCCCCACTTAAGCACCAATATACCTTGCATAAAGGCTAATATTGTGTTCGTAGTAAATTAGTTAATAAGGTACAGTGATTGGCGCTAACACTATCCTTAGGTACCTACAAGGTACCCAGGCCTTGATCTATGGTTCCTAAAGAACTAATCGTCTGTTTGGTTGGAGTGTTGGGGCCAACCTGAATGGGTTCGACCTGTTTTTTGGTTGTTTGGATGGAGGGCGAGGGGTTGGAGCAGTCCCATGGGCGGCATATTCCGCATAGATGCGGGTTCACCCCGTCCCTCCAAAACGGCGGACGGAGCAAACCCTCCTTTTCTCTCCGTCGGGAGTGTGTGTCCGTCGGGGCGTCGTGTGCCCCAGGGCGAGCTCGAGCCCCGACCTGGGCGTGGCGGCGCGGAGGCCCGACCTGGGGCGTGGCGGCGGGGTTGGCCGTGGCGGCACGGAGGCCCGGTTGGCGTGGCGGCGCGGAGGCGGAGGCCCCGACCTAGGCGTGGAAGCGGTGGTGCGGTGGTGGTAGTGCTGGCCGCGGCAGCGGGCTCGAGATGGGCAGGTTAGGAGCGACGTGGGGAAGAAAGAGATACGGATGAGGTGTGCAAGTCGCTGACAGATGGGGTCCACCATGTACTATAGATGACAGAGTGATAACTGTTGTTCATCCCACACCCTCAATCTCCCAACTAAACAAAAAAATGGGCTCAACCAATCCTCTCAACCAAATCTCAACCAAACATGGTGGGGGTTAGAGCCATCCCGAAAACGAGGGTTGGAGCCAACTCAATCCACCGATCCCCCAACCAAACAGACGGTAAGTCCCAACCATGATGGATATGTGGATACTAGCCATATGTCTGACCTGCATAATGCTAGACCTCAGACTGGTTTTGTATTACTCTAAGGTGGTGCAACCATTTTATGATGGTCTATGAAGTAAACCTTGGTTGCCATATCATCCAACCACTAAGAAATAATTGCCCTGTACAAAGCCATATGAGAATGTGTTTGGCTCAAATGGATGATTAGCCACATCTAGAAGTCACGTGGCTTGAGCTTTGGTAGCTCCCCCACCGTTGTCTATAAAGATAACGCCACTTGTGTTACACAAATAAATAAGTACTATGCGAAGAGCAATTGCAGAAAGCATATTGCTCTAAAGTCATTTATTCTCACAAGCTCATGAAGAGTGAGGAGATAAATACCATGCAAACTAATGTGAAAATCTAGCATATTCGTCCACAAAGAGAAGGCTCCCTAAGTCATACTCCAAAATTGTGATCCTTAAGATCATAATTTGATCCTAAAGATTAGACTGATGTACTCTTTTTCCCCTGGTGAGTTTTTCCCGTAGGGTTTTCTCATGCAAGGTTTTCAACGAGGTAACAAGTACAACATAGCTTGCGTGCGCGAGTGCAATGTACTCTTTTATTCTACCTTTTTTCCCACTGAGTTTTTAGTGAGACATGTACACAAGCGTGATTCACCCAAGGAGAGTGTTGTGAAATAATAAGTGTGGGTGAATCTCAAGATTCATGCAACACGAATTTCAGAACGAAGAGATGAGAAAATATCAAGCACTCCAGAGAACTAGAGATGAGTCTACAGTGTCTAGTAGAAATATCTAGTGTGGGTATCTAGAGAATGCTACATTCATGTCACCATCTATTAAAGAGAATCCCATTCTCCCGACTTTGATCTTCGTAGCAACTGAGGAAGGTTAGAAGGTTGAACAATGCTGAATGCCATTTGGGAGAATGCAAGGAGAGGATTTTGCTATGGATAGTTTGGCTGGAAGGATATATTGGGGAAGACAATGTTTGTAATATTGATAATTGGAGGGCTCTTGTTGCCACTAGTGATCTTCTGATGATACCTTTTGAGCATTCAAATTCACAAAGTTATCTCTATCCTCTTAATCAACCTAATCAGCCAAAGGTGTATACAACTCAAAGGGTCATGCTTAATCCTATGGATATTTCTAAACTACACAAGAAAACTGTGATAACACATGAGCTCAATTGGATGTTTTCTCTGTAGATGCTGGTATTTTTTAGACATAGACCAGCTCTTAGGATGGATGTATATAGTAAGTTTATGGGAGCAAGGTCAGATGTTAAATGTCGCAGGTTCAGAGCACATAAGCCTGGGACACTTTGTAGTCATCTTACCTTAACTCCAAAAACTGTTTGATATGGGTCAACATGAGACTATTTCAACCCATTACATGTTTTAGGTGTTGTTCTTCAGTTAGTCCAATGTAAATCTGATGATGAGATGTAGTTCGGTTAGTCTATAATTTGAATCTGATTCTAGTATCAGTTTAGTGGTTTTGGAGAATCTTACCGAAACCATGTTATGTGCATGTCTAGGTGCTTTTTTTAGTTTTGCTTTTATCTCCACAGTTATGTTCCCTCTGTGTCCACTTATCGCAATATGTGTAGCAAAACAATTTCTTTAGATAATGAAAAATATATTTTCGGCTTAAGTCATCCTCTCTCGAGGATGCATACAGGTCATAATTATTACAAAAGGTAGTCAGTGATACAAGTAAGACCTACGTCTCCCCAACAAACACCGTACAACAAAAAAAAAAAAATACCAATGAAAAAATTGCATCTCCAATAAGGATCTCGGACTATCCCCCGTGAAGTCAACTCCAAAAGGATATGACCACCAAGTCGATAAATCGCCACCAAAACACATATGTTGGATCTAGAGGATACTGAAAGATCTTAGGACGTCGACCACTATTGGAGACTCCGGATCTCGAAACACAACAATGCGAAACACCTAGTACATGAGAAAGGGACCCACCAGCTTGATGTCGGCACCAAAGCCGACAGCCCATGAGATCTTCCAAAACCGAGGTCTCCAACGAGAAAATGGCATTCAAATGCGCCATCATCACCCAACTAGATTCACCGGTGTTGGGTTTACACCCGAGAGATCCCCATGAAGAACAAGATGATGCCTCGAGCAAGGAAAATGGTGTCCACAGGCGTCACCACCGTCAAAACATGTTAGCACTACCACTGCCTCCAGGAGCCATGCTGTTACGCCAAATGCCAGCGACATGAACATCGCTGGATCCAACTATCAAATCCAGAACACTAAACGTCCCCCAATGAGTTATCCCCTGCGAACATCAAAATCACCAGCACAGACTTTGCCCATCACTGCAGCAGGTAAAAACCACGTGGGGAGGGATGGGAAGAGCACCGCCCATGAGCACCAACACGGACCACCGCCGCTGCCTTCATCCAGGCTCTGTTTGCACCACCACCGTACCACCACACTCCTCATGCACCAACAACAACGCACGACACCACCGCCAACCCGCTGGATCTGGCCGCCCGGGAGATCGGGAACCCACCGAGCAAGTGCAAACATGACGTCGCGTGGTCGTCGTCCTTCAACCTTCGATCTAGTCGATCTTGAAGAGGACCCTACGGCCAGCGCCTTCGACGGGGACAAGGGAGAAACGGGGTAGAGGGAAGGAGTGCCCACGCCACCCTTTCACTGCCATCAACCGGGAGAGCCTCACCACCACCATCACGGCAGTCCACACAGCCTTGTCATTGGCCTACTCTGGTGGCGAAGCGAATGCTGAACTGGAATCTTTTCTATTATTTCAATTTGGACTCTTTTGGACTTTTTCCTCGTTTTCAGCCCATCAGTTTTAGCCCATACCCCTGAAGATCTCTAGATTGGTTTTGGATAATTAATGACACCCTAGGACTAATCTCTATGCTTAAGTGTGATCTAGTATGAGATGAGTCCGACCTAAGTCTTGGTGCAAATGGTGATCAATGGTGGATGACATGGTGTTGATCTAAAGGATGATCAAGTGCATGGACTTGGGAAGCAAGGTGGAGAAACAAAATGGGCTCAAGGAAAAGGTATATTTGATAGGACCATTTTGTTTTACACTCAAGACACCATAGAGGGTGTGAGTGGTTTAGGATCGATAGCCAAACTATAAAGAGGGAAAACCTCAAAAACATCGATCCTCATGTGCCTCTAGGTTCAAAATTCATACGCATGCATTCTAACCTAGAGAACTAACTTCGCACTTGGAGAAAATGTTTTCAAAATGCTATCACATGTGCTCGAGGTGTTCTTCGACGTGTTGACAACATGAATCAAGTAGCGAGAGTTGAAGAAAAGCGAAGGCGACGACGAAACGATGACACCGTGCAAATTACACAACGCCGGACGCAGCAGGGTGCGTCAGGCGGGCTTGCGCCGGACGCGGGCTCGTGGAGTCCCGCGTTCGGCGGCGTTGACGATGGCGCTCGGCGCTTGCGCCGAGACGCTAGGGCGTCTTAGCGCGCTGGCGCGTTTGGCGTCTTGCCGGACGCAGATCCCGAAGAGCTTGTCATGAAGGGGTCAGGCCGGACGCGGCGCCTGGCGTGTACGGCGGTATGCGCCTGGCGCGTCCGGCGATACTCAATGGCTAACTGCTCGGAGCTGGTTTGAACAATGCCCGGCGCATCCGGCGCTATACAAAAAAAAAACACGTTTTCAAACCCAACGACTCTATTTTGATGGGATGCCTATATATATGGGTTTGGCCGGCCATTGGGAGTTCTCTTGGTCATTTGAATTCATTTTAACACCCTTTGAGCTAAGCCAAACCTCTCCCACCCTCTCCCACTTGCTTTTGAGCATATTCTTGAGAGATTGGTGGTGATTCAAGTGCATTGCATTGCTTGTTGCATCTAGAGGCACTTGAGGGTCGTCGTTGCCGGTGGATTTCTTATTACTCTTGGAGAATACCGCTCCTAGCTGGCTCGGTGATTTGGTGGAGGCGTTGGCAAGAGTTGGAGATTGTTCTTGGCCACCTCTGGTTGATTTGTGAGGGGTTCTTGTGCATCCCCGTCGGAGCGACGAATTACAACTCTAGTGGATTTCTCGTGTCTTGGGTACCTCACTTGTGAGTGGTGGCTTTGGGGTTAGCAAGTGCACCGCCTAGCTCAAGCACCATCCTTGTGTTGGTCGGCACAACCGGAGACTAGCTTGTCGGTGCACAAGTGAACTCCGTGTGAACAAATCATCGTGTTCATTGTCTTTATTGGTGATTGGCTTCATCTCTTGATCGTGATTATTGTATATTTCTCTCCACGGTGATTAGTTCATTGCCTCTACATGTTGGTATAGCAATCCTTCGCTCTTGCATTTACATTCCTAGTTTACCTTGAGTAGAAAGCTAGCTTGCTTGTGTAGGTGTTCTTGCTAGCATAAGGTTTATTTAGGCTCGATCACTAGATAGAGTAGTGACATAATACTTGTGTAACATAGAGATCATAGCTTTTATCAAGAGTTGTCACTAGAAGGCTTGCAAGAGTTTAGAACTAGTGCAAACCACATTTATGCCGTTTGTTATACTAATCGGTTTGTTAAGTGTATTTGTAGAAATTTTAATAGGCTATTCACCCCATCTAGCCAACTAGGACCTTACAACCCCTCATTTTATTGTCACTTCAACTTTTTTTTTTTGACAAGTGTGTCACTTCACCTTAAGACACTACATTCATTCTACCGGAAGGTGGTGGTTGTATGCTTCCTCCAACACCAACCACGGTTGCAGACGTGCTCTCCATCTTCTGCGGAGCTGACCCCGCCCACCTCCTCCTCACGTCTAGCATCGTCCCGATGCCCAAGCTAATCCAGTAGCACCTCCGCCCGTGCTCCCGACTCTCCCGTTCCGCGATCCCGGCCCTCGCCCGTTGGGCGGCACCGCCGCCGCAGCCTCCCTCCCGCCCCCCACCACCGCTGCGGCGCTCCCTCCTGCTCTCGCCTGCCGCATCCTCCCCGCTCCTCCGCCGTTATGCCCGCGCCTTGGCCGCACCAACTCCGTGGCCTGTGAGTTCCGGTTCCGCCAATGCAACCCCTTTGCTCTTGGCCGTTGATACACTCTGCAAGGAGGGCCGGGTGCGCCCGACGCGCAGGTCTTCCATTCTAAAAGCTAAATATTATCCCCGCAGCTCGTTTTGGACTGCTTCTAACAATGCCTCCAAGTCTATCTATTGGTCCTCTGTTTTTGCAGGTTAAGCATCACCTCCACTCCAATGCTATTTACCAAATTCATGCTGGAGACTCCTCCATTTGGTCCACACCTTGGTCCATAGTGTGGAAGGTCATTCATAACCACCTCCACCCCTCTCCCTTCGACAGTGGCGGATCTTTGGATGTCTCGTACCCAAATATGGAACCATAACCTTTTATCTCCAACCTTCTCTCCTCAAGCTGTTCTAACCATAGAAGCTACTCAAACTGTCTCTTCTGACCATAATGACATACTAAGATGGATTCCAGCCACCAATGGTATTTGTAGCACCAAATCAGTTTACAACCACCTCGTCTCTCAACAGAACCACCACCTCCCCACCCAAGGCTCCAGAAGTATTACCCAAGAGGCTAATGACATTTTGCAAAAAGACTGGAAATCTAAGACCATCCCACCGCTTCTAAAAACCTTTCCCTGGAGACTCATAAGAAGGGCGTTTGCAACGGGCGAAAGAGCTGGTAGATTCTTCGCCCACATAGACCAACACTGCACCTACTGCGGAGCTATAGAAGATGACAACCATCTGTTCTTTCAATGTGGATTACCAACTCAGGTATGGGCTTCTGCTAACCCTCCCCTTCAAACCCAAAGTATCACACATTCTAAGGATGGTATTCAAATCTCTTTACCTCTCCTTCTTTCTCCCAACCCCTCTGATAGTACTCTGTTCAAATTTTTATTTACCTTGTGGTACATCTTGAAAGCACGAAATGATAACATATTTCAGAGGAGAACTTAGAGTTCCTTTTAGGTGCATAGGGTGGTCGAAGCTCACATGCAGGTTTACCTCCAGGCATGCGGAAACCACAAATCTGATGAGGAGAGACACCGACCTAACTACACCGTCCCTAACCAAGGTATAAATTCTACAATTGCTGGTCAAACGCCTCCTCACCAGCACCCAATCGGTCAAGTCGACTAGCAAGAAAGCACCTCAACAATCGCAATTCCACAGCCACCAGCCGATCAGCTTCAAGGTAATTCTCTTCCCAGTGCAGGTCATGCAAGACTGTTGTTTAATCAACAACAGCACCCCACCCTTCAAGAAATACCAACTCTTGCTGAACACCGGGCTCCATCTCTTACCCAACCAACCAAATCAGCCCTCTGCATAGGACAGGTACCTTCTCGAATCCCCTCTACCTTGTAGGGTTTCAGGTGCTACATGGACGCTGCAATCTCGCTAGACTTACCACAACCCACACCACGACGGGTTGGACTAGGCATCTTCCTCGTCAATACCTCCACCACATCGCCAACAAGCTTTTTCATTCAAGCTGTCATGCAGGATGCTACTTTAGTCCTCATGGCTGAATCCGTAGGTTTAGCTTTGGCGGCAGCTCTTCTTAACAAGATCAACATTGTCGATGCAACTCTCCTTGCAGATAGCCAGCTACTCATAAACTACCTCAACAACGCCGACCGTTCCAACCCGACTGAAGAATCAAGCCCTACACAGAATTTTTTCCTCAGTCATTGCAGGTACCCACATCAAGGCGCACAGAATTAGGAGGCGATGCAATCAGATGGTCTGACTCTCTAGCTCGACAAAGCTTGCTTTCTTTACAGGCCAATGAAATAGTTTTCAATGGATTATGTGCTAATTCAAGTCATGATCAAGGGTGCCCCTTTACGGAGGCACTCCAAGTTTGTCGTTGTCAAAAAAAAAAAAAAAAAACGTCCTGCTCAACGGCCCGCGCGCGCCGGCTCGACAAGGTGGAGAAGCTCTGGGCGGCTATGCGCGATGAGGTCGTGCGGCCGACAGTGGTCACCTACGGGACCTTCATCGACGCGTACTGCGTCATGCGCAGGCCTGACCAGGCGATGGCGCTCCTTGACCAGATGCGGGAGGAGGGGATCCAGGCCAATCTGCTCACCTGCAACCCCATGGTGTATGCGCTTGCACAGGCAGGTCATTTCGGGGACGCACACAAGGTGCTCGAGAAATCTGAGCTAACTAAATTTGTTTAGAGTACAAGCCAACCAGTTTTTGGATCTGAAAAGCTTACAGACTTCAGAGCATGGACAGGCATAGACATCATTATCTGGTATGATTTTACTATAAACTATCTCGAGTACAGTATTGATCGGCCCCCCTGCCGATAAACACTCAGAAATCATCAGGGTGTACTATAAACTATCTCGGATGTACTGCTTCAAGTTACGAAATCATTATCTCAAGCAACATACTAAAACACTCAGAAAGCATCAGGGTGTACAGTATTGATCGGCCCCTGCCGATAAACACAAAATCTCAGAAATATTGGATCAAATTCAAATCATACAAAAACTGGTATGATTTTACTATAAACTATCTCGAGTTCATCTACATCACAATTGCATTATTGCATTTAACAAGAAGGAAACATATATATAGCACCAACTTGATGTATTAACTAGTATACGGTATAAAGAGTCCCAAATATTACATCTAATCTAAATGCAAAGTCCCAAATACCAGCCTAGGATTGTGACTGTCGTCACGGCTCGCGGGGAAGAATCGAGGAAACAGAAAAGGAGAGAAATGAGTGCAGGAGCACGGGGAAGATCGCGAGTAATGAATCTTACAATATTGCTTTGCCGTGACGACAATGCTAAACAGTCCCAAATATGTTAATTCTAAAGTATAATCCAAAATTAGAATAAACCTAGGATTGTAGGAAATCGAGTTGTACTTTGAAAATCGTAACTTGCTCGGTGGCAAATTTTATTGACAAATGAGAAGTGCTAATCAATCCGAATCACCAAGAGTTAAGGCATCACTAACATATTAGACTCTAAAACTGAACATTTCTCAGAGAGAGAAAAATGGTTAGTTGGCTAAATTTTTTGAAAAATAGCTGTAGACAACCTCCTGTTAACTGGTTGTACACGTGCTCTGCTGGAAGTTGGATTCAAAATTTTTATTGTGCTACAAAGGCTAGCTCTAAGTGCAGTTTAGTAATTATTGCTGTGCCATTAGAAATTATTTTAGTATGTCAGATTCGAGTTTCCCAAGATTGTTGTGTTTACTGTTGTACTGGATGCAGCTCCTATGATTATGAAATCAGTCCATGTGTGGATGCATAAGCCATCACAAGCTTTTGTGCCTGATTTGCTCAAGAACATGAAGTCACTGGCTGAAAAAGTTTAGCTGATTCTCACAATGTATATAGTTGATTATACGGAATAGAATACAACATTTCTACGTGTAAGCACTTCAGTACAACATCAGTTTTGGAAATATGTAAGATACCTTGCTTTACATTGTTAATTTAAGATTTAACCGGTCCTGCAACCAACAAAATTCAGCCATAAAAAATTCTGAAGGCATGCAACAACTCTATGCTACGAGTCAAAGCCTAGGCGACGGTTGAACACATTGAATGTGCAGTGTCCTGTAAGGCACAATAATGTTAGAGAAGAAATGGAAATCAGTATTGCAAAAACCCTAGGCCGTTTCTCACATTCTTGAAGGGGTGTAAAAAATCCAAACAAATAAAAACTGCATAAGCTCAAAGTTCCTGAAGAAACTGATGTCAAACTATCGAAGTTTCAGAAGCCAACATTAGGAGAATAAATATGGAGAAGCCTCGAGGGTAGTGACCATCCGGATTCTTCAGACAATTGAATTCCGGAGCAGGAATTTGGAATCATGGGGAAGCTCTGTATGGAAAACAATTTTTGTGCTCTGCTGCAGGACACGCCAATTTTTTTGCTTGAATAGTATCTTGCCATAATTTGGAATCGAGACTACGGCAGAGAAGGCTGGCCGTGTCGTTGGCTTAGCAGGGAGATACCAGGACAGAAAGGCAATTCATGGGCAAAAGTACCCGAGATGAAAATAGATTTAGAAAATAAAAACAGTCAAAGATGTAAGCAAAAAAATCCAATTGCGATAAAATAAAGAGATACAAAAGAAGTTGGGACTATGACCTGCGTCGTTATTTCCAAATTCATACTCTCTTTGTAATATGAATTGGAATCCCTGACTTTAAATATGTTTACATACAAGAAACATAAAGAGAAATGGCAAAGCAAGCATGTGTTTCTTGTCTCTGGACAAGCCTTGGCCAAAAAGAAAAGAACATCCTTTCTCAATCAGAACAGTGGCACCACAACAAAATGACATAAATTACACAGGAAAAGGAATAAAAGTTAAAAATGCACTAATCAGGATTAACGAAGACAAAGATAATGTATCACACTGGAGTGAAAGATAATGTATCACACTGGAGTGAAAGATAATGTATCACTGGAAGGCCATGTTATGTATTTCTGCAAAAGAAAACACTAACAAATATAGGGAATGAAAAAATTACTTCTCTGTTGTCTGCTTTCTACATCACAACCAAGATGATGTATACCAGTTCCCTCTACCACCAACATCTGTTCTTTATTTTCTCAACTACAAGATCTGAAACAAAAATGGCCATTCCACAAGAGCTTGTTACGTCACACTAAGAAGCTTTACGGCTGGCCACATTTGGTGACCGGTACCCTGCTTTAGTGGGCTTTCCCCAAGGAGAAACTGAAGGCCTGCCTCCTTTGGTACGCCCCTCTCCTCCACCATGGGGATGATCCACAGGATTCATAGCAACACCACGGACAACAGGGCGCCTGCCCAACCACCGGCTATGCCCTGCTTTCCTTAGCTTGCGGCGGCATGGCTTGGATTGGAGACTACACCAATTGTAGCACGGCATTTTGAATCGACAATCTTCTGAGCACCTGAAGGAAGACGCAGAACACACTGTGCACCTGGCTCCTGGACTACTTTAGCATATGTACCAGCTGCTCGAACCATCTTCCCACCCTGACCAGGACGACATTCGATATCATGAACCCATGTTCCAATTCGTGCATTGGCTAGTGGTATACAATTCCCAACCTTTGAGTTGAGATCAATTATATCAAACTGATTAGCTGAGGAATATGGCGAAGAGGATGTATTCTTAGTTGGTTTGGAGGAGTCATAGTTCATCACTGTACTGCCTGGCATGCACTGGTGACTGGCCAATATATACGATACTGGTACACAATCAGCCTGTCCCTTTGGTCCTTTACTCTTACCAACAGACTTTGCTGCCAAGCTACTGAAGCGGTTAGCCTGCACAGGTTTCTTCTTGAGATCATTCTGCCAAGAGAGAGCAGCTTGACGCTTCATTCTCTGCGTCCAAAGCGCATCATCCGCTGCCCATTTTTGAATTCCAGAAAGAGAGAATGTCTGTTTTTCTTCTTCATTTCCTCTGACTTGAGCATAGAAAGTGGGCTTTGCTCCAGCTAATGCTATCCTAGGCAAGCTCCCACCAGATTTAAGAGATGCAATATCTCCATTGCCGAAAGAAGAGTACAGTGCAGCAGCTTCCTTTTCTTTACCCACTCCACCAGACAATGGAGCAAGGGAAAACCGAGCAGAGACATCAGCAGTGACAGATTCGAGGACCGGTGGCTTGGCGCTGGGCTCTTGCAGAGACTTGGGGCGGCGGAAATGCACCCCTTGGACCCATCGCACCAGAGCAATGCTAGAGGAGCGATTCGGGTCGTACTCGATCCGCTCCACAATGCCCAATGCAGAGGTGCCTCGCTTCACATCGACTTTCCTCTGCAGCCTCTTGGCCCCTCCGCCACGGTGGAAAGAGGTGATGCGCCCTGAAGAGTTGCGCCCCGCTGTCTTGGAAGAGCCCAGAGCCAGACGCTTGAGCGCGCCCACCTTCGCCCGGTCTCTAATGAGCGAGAGTGCGGACTGACGTGCCATCTTGTTGGCAGGGATGGAAATGGGACGGGTGCAGCAGAGTGGTGAGACTCTCCAAGAAAATGCAACGACCCTCTAGGCTCTGCAACATTAAAAAAAAATCAAAGACATTACAGATGCATTTAGATAGAGATATAATTAAGCATTGTTGTACCCCCAGTCCAACACACACCCCATCGGCATCTGGTATGACGAGATAAATTCGGTAGAACATATATCAACAAAATCCATTTCTACTCGAACAAAATCAGTAACATCAAAAGAGGAAATTGTGAACAACCAATCCCAACTAGGATCAAAGCCACCGAAGCAGCATCAAGTGGCACCCGCCTAGCAGTTTCCAGACAGACGTAGTGAAATCAGCCGAGCAAAACCTAAGGGAAGCCCCCCATCCCCGCCGCCGAGAAAAGCCCTAGCGACGCTGAGCCAGTCACAGACCCAGGAGGAACCAAGACCTTTCAATATCCGCCCGTCACCGGACTAAATCCTAATCCGCTGGAACAAGGGCAGCGTAATCCAAGAGCTGCACGCAGCTGCGCGCATCCGGCTTGGAAATCTGCTGCACATCTGATCTAAAACACCGACCTTTTCTCACACGATCTCGAGCTGTATCTGATGCGCCTACCAATTACAGTAGCTCCAACGGATTCGTCGGGGCTAGTCTAGCCTAGCGATGTAAACGAGGAGGGAGGATCGAAGACGGAGGAGGACTACTAACCAGGCAACGTCGGACGGAGGTCCCAGGTGGCGTCTCGGCTCCTCTTGCGGTCCTTCGTGGCGAGGATCCGTCGAGGCGCGACAGTGGGGGTGGGGAGGAGGAGGAGGAGGTCAGTCCTCCTCGCCGGCGGCGGCTGCGAGCGGTGCGTGCTGGAAGGGCAGCGGAGCGGTGGCGGCTCGGTTACGCAGTGGCCGGTGGGGTGGAGTCGGGCTTGATCGATGCCGTGATGGGCTTTCCACGGCAACCAGCGCAGGGTTGGGGAGTGTAGCAGGCCCGGCCCAGAACCAGACGGCCTTATAAGCTATGGGCATTGGGCAAGGCCCGCCACGTTCCTCGTGGCACCCCCCAAAAAAACGTTCCTCGTGGCGTCGCACGGGCGGGCACAGAGTAGGAAATGGCATCCATCGTCCCTCCTCGTGCACGCTGTTCCAAGACACGAGGAACAAGAACAAACCAAAGGGCCAAGGCACGGGTGCGTCGGCGTACGACACCGGGCACTGCCGAGAAAAAGAAAACTGCTGGACCGATCCGGGAGATGGAGCACGGCGTCGTCTTTGCTTTGCTTGCTGTCAACGACGACCACGAGGGTTGGTTGGTTGGGGAGGGAGGTGGACGAACAAGACAGACGGGTGGCGGCAGCCAAGTTAGCCAACCAACCTCCAAATTCTCAAAAAAAAAAAACCCTTCATTACTCTTGTTATTTTAATCTAGAGTAAAATGCACCACAAGTCCTCAAAAGCATTCTCATCCGGGTCCCCCAAACTAACAAAGCGACTATCCTGGTCCCCCCGAACTGTTGTCGTCGCGGCACCGATGGTCCAAAAACCCGCCACACAAGCGCCAAATTCCGATGTGGCACCGCCACGGTGGCAACTAGATGATGTGGCACGCCGGGGCCATGCCAACTTCTGAAAAGAACCCTGCACCTTTTCACCTTCTCAGTCCCAAGTCCATGCTCTCCCTCCCCAATCTCGTTCTCGTCCAGTGCCTCTACCCAGCTGTAGGACCGCCGCTGCATCACCGACACCGGTACAGGGCTGGCTCGCCGTGAGCGGATGCAAAAGAAATATATTTGCCTTTGCACGCTACAA
This sequence comes from Hyparrhenia diplandra, assembly GCA_015847255.1. Lineage (NCBI taxonomy): Eukaryota > Viridiplantae > Streptophyta > Magnoliopsida > Poales > Poaceae > Hyparrhenia > Hyparrhenia diplandra. Next base: position 136,199 of record JADLZK010010508.1, on the reverse strand, counting down.
CAATCATACTTTCACGGGAGTCTTCCTTTGCTCTCCAAGTCTATCTGCTATAGCACGGCACACGTACTGGTATGCCCTCCACAAACAGCCACCTCTATTCGACAAAAAGGAGCAAACAGTAGAGTTATGCATGCACCACCGTGGATCCCTACATGGACTCAAAAAGAGAGCATGAGGACTTACAATTTATTTCCATACTTGTGTTAATTATATTAATGGTCAGCATTTTCGTCGAACGGAAATGCACCAGAGTAGACAAGCGAGCTGCGAGCTACAGCTTCCAAATTCGGTGGTTGTCGTGCCCAAACACGCAAGGAATCTATTCTCTAGTGCAGGTGCAGCTTCCAGCCTGCCTACGAAGCAATCAGAAAGCGAGCGAGCGGCACCACCCGTCGGTCGTGTGCCTATCTATCCCTTCAACCCAGGCTTAGCGCCGTCGGAGGCGCGGCGGCGGCGGCCGGCTACAGGACCTTCGACACCAACACGGTGATCCTCCTGGCGGCGCTGTTCCTGGCGCTGCTGTTCGCCATCGCGCTCAACTTGCTGGCCAGGTGCGCGCTCTGGTGCGGGGGGTCGGGCCGCGGACGGCGACGGCGGGAACGAGAGGGCGTCGACATCGTCGAGCGGCGGCGGTGTCCAAGGCGGGATCGAGAAGCGCACGCTGAGGAGCATCCCTGTGGAGGTTTACGTCGCCACAAAGGAGGAGGAGGAGGCCCGGGCCGAGGCCGAGGATGTGTGCGCCATCGATCTGCCTCGGTGAGTTCGCGAACGGCGAGAAGGTGCGCGTGCTACCGCGGTGCGGGCACGGGTTCCACGTCCCGTGTGTTGACGGCTGGCTGCTGTCCCGCGGCTCGTGACCGACGTGCCGCCGCCCTGTGATCGACAGCAAGCCCGCCAAAGGCGGCGGCGGCGGTGGCGGCACGGGTGTCAGCGGCTTGCATGCGCGCTGCAGCGTCGGCGACTCGCACGAGCTCTCGCTTGGGCGCGGTAGCGGCAGAGGCGACTCAGATGCACGCCCACACAACGACGGCGTGAAGCTGCGCAGGCGCTGCGCCATGTGCAATGCTTTGCTCTTAGGCCATGACATCGTGATGATGTCAAATACACTATTTTTCCCTTTGCAAAATAAAGAATAAATACCTTCAGAATACAGGTATACGTACCTCTATCATGAGCCGTCCATAGGAGGAGGACTGTATTGTTGAGAAAGAGAAAATGTAAGGGTTACTTTAGAAGATAGCATGTACACATCATCTAGTTGCCACCGTGGCGGTGCCAACGTCGAATTTGGCGCTTTCGCGTGGCGGGTTTGGGACCATTGGTATACCCGGCGGCGATAGTTCGGGGATCCAAATAATTGACTTTATTATTTTGAGGGGCGCAGATAGAATCTTTCCAATAGTTTGAGGACTTGTGGTGCGTTTTACTCTTTAATCTGATATAGCAGTAATCACATCGCTTCTCTTAATAATCTAATAATTGTACTAATCACATCACCGTCACGAGCAGACGAGCCGAGGAAAACGAGTTGAGCAACGAAAGCGACGACTTTCTGCTTCACAAACCCTTTTTTGTTTTTTCTTTTTGGTGTTCTCTCTTCTCTGTGTGCTATACCCACACACATCTACTCCTACTACATGAATGCTCTTTGCCTTTGTTCATGCCGTGGAGTGGAGTGCTTTTGACTCCGGATACAGTATGCTGCCGCCCGTGATACTGGAGCAGACCCTGCAAGATTCCACGATACAGTTGCTGACTGCAGCAGCTCTAGGGTGGGGCACCGTCAATGCTAGATTTCCCCCCTCCCTTGCTCTCCGTGCGGGTCACACGTGAGTTGGACTTGGACCAGTAGGGCGGGCGGCGGGTGGTCACGCCTCACGACGCAGCGCAGCGCAGTCACTCACGCGAGCTGGGGTATGGTCGACGTCGTCGTGGTCTGCTCACGCACCCACACGTGTTCCCCGCCGAGCCACGCACTAGGAGGAGGAGGTACTGTACCTCAGCTGCTCACCGTTCACCACTGTGAGAAAGAAAAAAAATCTGAAGCGATGCGACGCCAAAAAATGCAGCAACGGCAATCGGAGAGTACTGCACCGGGCCGGTCCTTGGTGGGTCCTTGGTGTGGGACCCACCGGAAGGTCGATGAGCGAGTGATGACAGTGACAAAGCTGAAAGCGCAGTTCTCGTGTCGCTTCCGCTGGGCGACGCCGGCTGGTGGGGGCCGCCCTGTCCTGTTGGATCCACCTCCGAAAAAAGCCAAACCCTAGTTTCCTCATCTCTGGTGCCCGTCCTCCCAGTCGCTAAACCCTGTTCCTGTGTCCTCGTCCCGAATGGTACAGTGGTTAAACTAGTTTTAATTAATATAATCCCTCAATCAATCGATCAATCGAGTCAAGCAGCCTCCTCCTTCGTCGTCGTCTTTGACGAATCCAAGCACTAGGATCTCCGAGCTCTGTTTCCTCCGCCGATCCTCCTCTCCCTTCAGTCCAACCACGCTGTCCGTCCGTCCCTGCTGGCTGCTGCTGCCCAAACTGCCACGCACGGCCTCGCCACCACCACCTCAACCTCCAACGCCCAAACTTTGCCGGTGGCTGCCTAATTAACCGGTGCTGTTCTGTTGCCGCCGCTTTGAATCTTTGATTGATGATTAGCAGCAAGCCACCACAGCTTCCTGCTGTTTCTTCTCGGGCCGGGGCCGCTTTGATTAGGTTTATGATTACGATTAATCGCCCTTCTTTTTCTTTCTCGGTGATTACCTTTTCCCGAGATTGCATTTTTATTTGTCGGCGGCGGCTCTTTGGGCTTTGGCTCCGTCTCCGAGGCCGGCCGGGCAGCAGGCGCCAGGCGGCGGCAGACGCAGCAGCAGCAGCTAGTGGTGTGGTGGTGGCGTTGTGAACAAGAAATTCCTCGGTTTCCACGCGGCTCCCGTCGCTTTGGCGTTTCGGCCCCTCCCTTTTCTCTCTTTCCGCTGGGTTTCTGGTTGGGGGTTTTGTGCGCGCTGCTTCGTTCGGGTTGGGTTTAGGACGCCACCGGCCGCCTGATTTCCCTTCCCCCACCCCAGCTCCCTCCTCCTCCGCTTCCACCCGTGATCTCCGAGATCTGTGGGGTTTCCTTCCCGATTTGGTCCGCTCGCCCGGTCCAGCTGGAGAACGGGAATCTCTCTCTGATGGGGTTTGGAAGGAAACTCGCGATTTTTGGGTGAGGTTTTGCCGTTTCCTTCCGTTCGTTTGGTTGCTGGACAGATCGACTGAGGGGTGGACGCGCCGCCACCATGGCGTCGTCCTGCATCCCTGCCGGCGGCGGCGGCATCAGGCTGCCGGACCTGGAGATGGTCAAAGCCTCGCCGGCGCCGGCAGGACCGCCACGCCCGGCGTCCTCCTCCACGCTCTCGGAGGCGTCGTCCTCGTCCAACGCCTTGTCCGCGGCTTCATCTTCCTCCTCCTCGTCGCTGTCGCTCAAGCGCCCGCGCACGCCGAGGAAACGGCCCAGCCAGACGTACAACGAGGCGGCGGCGCTGCTCGCGTCCATGTACCCGTCCGTCTTCCCCGTGGCAAAGGGCACCGACGCGGCGGCGCCGCCACGCCTCCTCGGCCTCGCCTCCGCGCTCGCCGACGACCCGGCGTGCTCCGACCTCCTCCCGCCGTTCCCCGTCCCCGGAGGTCAGGCCGCCTTCCTCCTCCGCGACCTGCCGCCGCCGCCGCCGCCTCTGACGCCGCGGAGCCCCGCAGCCGTCTCAAGGGGGGCTGTCCGTCGCCCGCGGCTGTCAGCAGCGTCTTCAGCGAGTTCCGTGACCCGGCGCCGTCCCCTACGACCCCTGACGATGCGGCGGCGGCGGCGCCTGACGAGCCCGGGGAGCTCGATTTCGATGATGACGATGGTTTCGACGCCGACTCTATTCTGTGTGGCGTCGACGAAGGCGCGGCTGAGGGCATAGATGGCATCATGGGGAAGCTCTCTATGGAAAACAACGAGATGTCTGTGTCAAGCAGCAACTCCAACCTGCCCAGATCCAAGATGATGCACCCTTACCTCAGGAACCTTATGGTGCTCGGGCTCAGCTTAAGGCACGATCAGAATATCATCAATCAAGCGCTCAAGCGGCATAGTGTCGATCCTGAATGGTGGATGTGCCCTGCCATACCTGTGAAAGAAATTACCCCGGCACCGCCGCCTTCAGTGGCAATGGCGAAGGTGACTGACAAGAAGAAGACTAAGACGAAGTCACTTGGGACGATATATGAGGTGGGGAGTCCTGAGTCTGCCAATGGCGACACTGGAGCTTTGGCACTGCCAGAGACAGGATTGGGGCTGAGCTTGAACACTGATGGGGTGCTCAAGGCGTGGCGTGGCAGAGGCTCTGTGTTCGCTGATGGCAATGGGCCTGACTTGCCATTGTCCTCTGCTCGTGTGGTAGTAAGTATTCCCAGCTTATCTAGATATAAAAGGTTTTCCATTTCCAGTTAAAAATTAAAATGACTAGAGTTCTTAGAACCCTGAATTATGTGCATTATTAGTTCATGTCATCTGATAAAGAGATTTTGTTTCATTTCAGTAGAAGCAAAAGAACATGTGTTGTTTGATATCACCAGTAATCCCAAATTCTCACCTGCATTACTTCGTTTCAGTCCCTTTTACATTTCTTGTCAGTGGCAAGTTTCTTCCAGAAGAGAAATTTGTGTCTGAAATTTGCTGATTCGACGAAGTACAATATGCCTGGATTTTGTCCTCAGCCAGTACTTGACTTTACTGACTGAATGGGCCAGGCAGGAGGAAATTCCAAATGGTCATTTTCTTAGTTGAATTATTATAACAAACTTAGTCCTGATTATATCTTATTTGCAGTTTTTGGGTTCAATTGAAGTAGGCTAGTTTGGAAACTCCAATCCCCTTGCAACTCACTGGGTATGTCATTTGAAAAGCCCTGGGTTTGCTCAGCCCAGGGAAAAGTCTCATTTGCTCAACCTAGGAAAAGCCCTTGGTATGGCATTTGAATAAGCTACTAGGTTTGCCTCCCCCTTGCTTCCAAATTAGGCCTTAGTTTGGTCTTATTTGCTTTGGAAAAAAATTCAAACCAAACAATTAAATTAAAACCATTGTAGTTCATTGGTCCACTGACCACGACTTCATTCGAGGACTCATCATATAGTAGTGCCTTCAACATCTGCAGAAACAGAAAACTGAATAAAGAATGATAAAAACCATAATGATCAGGAAAAGGAAAAACCCAAAGTGAAGAAGCCAGTATTGTTTCTTAGCATCAAAACTTAAGAAACACACCTTATAATCCCCGCTGAAAAAACTGCTCATCCAACAACAAACTTTCAGATTTTTATTCATTATTTGTGGAGGGTTTCCTTATTTAGGTAAACTTATGGGAGTGACTGAACTTTCCTTACAGTTGCCAGTTATCCTAACCATTTTCGTGGTCCATACATAGTTGCATCAAAAGACATGTAGATGTAGGTAAACTGCTCAGTTTCGTTGTTGGGTTGGGCTCAAACTGGTGGTACAAAAAGATAGTGCAACGAACTCTAGTCAACTTGGCCTTTCTGCAAATGGCCTTATTTTTAAATAGCAAAAAATATTGGAGCGGTTGTGCTTTTGGAAAAAAAAAAAAACATCAGTTCAGGCTTTGTTGAGTCTCCTCATGTAGACATGTTAATGATCAATTGCTTTGCATTTTCCTAAAATGTCTGATTGTAGTGCAAATGGTATATGGCTCCACCGCTCCAGCCTACCCCAACTTGCTGTTGTGCATGGTATATGAACCTAGTATTCTTCCATATAATAAAAATTAATGTCAATATGCATGGCATCAACATGCTGAATGACCACTTGCAATACAGCGGTGCAAACATTCCCTTCATCCCTTATGTTCACTTTTAACTGAAGAAGTGTGCTTCTTACTGATAATTGTGGAATTTCCATTGCAGGTTAAACATGAAGACAGTGATCTCTTCCCAAAGAATGGTACCAGTGCTGTTATCCGGGAAGGCAACATTCTAAAGATGCAGCACAAGCAGAAGCCATGCACTCCCCTCCCCTCTAATAAGCAGAGTCGGTACTACCGCCTAGGGTCAATGTAAGCACCAATACCGACTCTTGAGGCAACGTTTTTTTTTTGCAGTGGCAAAACCAGAATATATCTTATCTTTTGCACAGTCTCTTAAGGTGTCTGTGTTTTTGCTTTCTTAGGGGAGGTTTGTCAGCAAGGCTTATCTTCTCCAGCAACAGCAAGCATTAAAGAAGGAGAGCTAAACAAGATGAATCTTGCTCCTTTCTGGGGTTTCACTCTTGCTCTCTAGGAGAAGCAATTTTCTGTTCTGCAGCGTTATAGTGCGGCAGATGTAGAGATGCCTGTAGAGTGGCATGTAAGTTGTAACCATGGGGATCTGATGGCAGTTTCCTTGCAACTTCTCCAGCTCCAGATGCTGATGTAAAGAAGTCCATGAAGTGATATCCCAACCACCAGTTAATGGAACCGTGTTATCACTCTGTTTCTGCAATTCTGTTCTTAGTTTGCTGGGCTGTTTTTTCCCCAGAGCTGTCATGTGAGTGAAGTCTGGAAAGAGCTATAAGAACTGCAGCAGTACCAGAAAACTAAGAGTTGACCATTAAGTTTTTGTTGGTCTAATGACCCAAATTGTGGAGGGGTTGGTGTGGTGAGCTTGAAAGCACATGGCAACAAATCAAAGACCTGTCGCTGCATGTACAAGCTATTAGTCAGTTAGAACACCAACCCCAAGATACCCCATTTGGTTGGTTGATGTTGACAGCAGCGCCACTGCTAGTCTCGTTCATACTCGTATTTCAGGCCAGACTGGTCACATAAATCGTTCTTTAGCTCTAGAAAAACAGCAGTACGGTTCTTTAAAGTTTCACTTACACCCTCTTTTATTATTAGTTTTCCAAAAAATTAATCTTTTCTCCATGTATATTTTACAGTTCTCTACGGTATCATTTTCTATATATTCCGCAAAAATATAGATTGTTTTTTCTCGAGTGAACACTACGATAATTATAGGGAACACTTTGTATAGTAGCTTTGGGCAATCTATTGTTTTGTGAAATTTATTACAGTACTGTTTTCCTACGCGGAGTTGGGAGTAGTGACCATCTTGATCGTCTCCTCGGAGATGGCAGCGGTGTGGTCGCCGGCGTGCGCAGCTGGCGGTGGTGGTAGAGGAGTTGGAGACGGCGACGGCAGTGGGCACAGCCGCCAAGACGATTAGGGGAAGAAGACGTCGGCAGAAAAGCGCACTACGATTGACCATTAAAAACGAATCTGCGCGCTCACCAAACTCTCCAGCCACCACGGCCCCAGAAAAAAAGGGCGCCTTTCCTTTTTTCGTCTCACGCCCGGCGGATCCTCCACCCGCGAGCGCCGCCACGATGGCCGCGCCCGCCTCCCCGCCCCGCCGCCGGCGAGGTGGTCCCCGCTTCCTCCCTGGAGTCGGCCTCCTCCTGCGCCGCCGCACGTCGGGTCCGCCCCCTCGCCATCTCGCGGCGCGACGGGCGAAGGGGAGTACACGCCGGAGCCGCCGGTGAGGACGCTTCTGATCGACAACTACGACAGCTACACCTACAACATCTTCCAGGAGCTGTCGGTCGTCAACGGCGGTGAGTATGAAAGCAGCTCTCCCTTTAGCCTCGCCTGCCGCTGCGTCCCGTGAGCGGCGGCGGCGGCGGTGTGCTCATTGCGCCTTCTCGCTGGCGGCAGTGGAACTTACGGAAGCTCGTGACACCTCCGCAGTGCCGCCCGTGGTCGTGCGCAACGACGAGTGGACGTGGAGGGACGTCTTCAATCGGGTGTACAAGGATCGGGCCTTCGACAACATTGTCATCTCGCCTGGCCCTGGATCTCCGGCGTGCCCTGCCGACATAGGTGTGCTGGCAAACTTCATCTTCACTTTTGCCCTGTTCTGCAGAGCTGGGGAGTTTGTTCAGTCACTACTGCAACGTACTTATATGGTGCGTGAATTGTTTTCCAGGTGTATGCCTGCGTATACTTTTGGAGTGTGGAGATGTACCCATCTTGGGTGTCTGCCTTGGCCACCAGGTGATATTCAAATCCACCTTTCCTTTTCAGTGTCATCATTGTGAATTTATGTTGGATCACAAAGAAATATGGATGGATTACGTGGCTGGAGCTTTACCTGAAATGGCTGCTTCTGCTGCTGTTGTCTACCTGTGTTTGACCATTTCAGGCCCTGGGATTTGTACATGGTGCTAAGATTGTTCATGCTCCAGAAGCTATACACGGGCGACTCAGGCAAGGCCTTGAATTCATGCTAATAGAGTACTGCTGCTGAATTCTTGCTATTCGTATAGTTTATGCATGAATTAACACTCTTTGTTATTTCAGTGAAATCGAGCATGATGGATGCTACCTCTTTAATTCCGTCCCCGTCAGGTAGAAACTCTGGCTTCAAGGTTAGTGCACCACTTGTATTACTAGCCCCATCCCTTGCCATTTGTGTTTCATTTCAGTCTTCATTTCCCTATGAACTGCTAAATGCCATGAACTTTTTTGACCTAACTAAATGCCTCGAACTTGCTTGTGCTGTTTTCAGGTAGTTAGGTATCATTCACTTGTGATAGAATCTGGTTCTCTGCCTGATGATCTTACATCAATAGCGTGGACTGCTTCTCCAAATTTGCTTTCTTACCTTGAAAGTGATCGAAGCAATGTTAGTACCTTATTGGGATCATTGGACAACAATGTTATGACAAACCCTCTAGAGTACAGTACCAGTGGTGGGGAATTATCCAACATAGGGTATGCTAGTGAGTCAAATGATAGCAAAATTATCATGGGCATCAGGCACTCTAGCAGGCCTCATTATGGAGTGCAGGTATCCTAGTTTATCCTGTGCTGTGATTTCTGTATGTTGTAGTCAGTTGTTCTTACCCATGATTGCCCTTTAACCCAGTTCCACCCAGAGAGCATTGCTACTCATCACGGAAGACAGATTTTCCAAAACTTTAAGAAGATAACAGGAGATTTTGGATTGGGCTCATCATGGCTTCAGGAAAGAAAGGTTCACAGTATTGGTAAACTGGAAAAATCTCAAGTACTGTCTATGATGAAGTAGTTGACACACTATACCTTTACACGCCATTTTAGCAGACGCTCCTGTTGTTCTGCAGGTCAATTCTGCAAGCCATCATGATTCTATCCCTAAGGCTTTGTTGCATACTGAAAAAAATTGAACTTTGGGAACCTGTTGGGGCTTGCATACATGGAAAGAGAGGCAATGGGAAAAAAGTGTTTACGGTTACAATGGAAGAAGATTGAAAATTTACTCGGTCCCACAATTGGCTCTGAAGACATATTTGCGTTGCTTTTGGCCATCACAGTGGTGAAGATACGTTTTGGTTGGATAGCTCATCAATCGACCAGGTATGCAGTCAGCTTACTCTTAACTAATCACCAAATTTGAATGTCAAAAAAAGAGAGGATACTACTGTCTCTTGATTTCTTGATCTACATGAATTGACCTGCAATCACTGCCTGACTGAGTGATAAAGCTGGAAATGTGTTGAAACTTATTTAGATTGCGACTTCTTTTTCTTATAGAGAACCTAAACGGTCGTTTAGTACGTTTTAACATTGAGTAAACGCTACACGGTGGTACTCCGTTTCTGTTTAATCGTCTGTTCAGCCCGTTTAATTAATCGTTTAGCCTGTTTAATGGACCATTTAGGAGAACATTTAGGAGAACACTTGTATTTTCTCTTCTGTCTTTGTTGTGATCTATTTCTGCTTGCAGAATAGGGCACGTTTTTTCATTCATGGGTGGCAAAGGTGGATCTCTGTGGAAGCAAATGACATTCCACCTATCTGGTCAAAGGTAAGAAGGATTTCTTAATGCAGAAGGAATCATGCTTTAATGCATTAAGCATTATGTATGCCAGCATGTGATAGTCCTTCATGTTATTCTGTGTTTCATAAATTCTTTTTTCAGAGCCAATTGTGGAGGAATACTTATTACTCAAGATTCTTATGGATGTACTGCCAAAAACTTCATCAAAGAGGGCTTCCTGGAGTTCCTTAACAAGGTTTATGTTTTTAAAGATTATTGATGCTAGTGATAACTCGTATTAATTTTGTATGTTCTTAACCTTGTTGCCATTTGCTACTATTAATGTGTTCTAGTCTCATACAAGAGCCAAGAGTTTTGTTAATAAATAAATAAATGGGTTATACAGGATTTTGTATAAATCACCTGCCACTGTATGAACTTTCTCAGCTCCTGCAGCAGAGAGGAACAAAATAATTGTGTTACTAGGTTAGTAGGTTATGTAGTCAATTGGTAGCAAGCCAGGGTGTTTGATCGGTTTTAGCCGTGTCAAAAACAAAATCTGCTGGTCTGAGGCATCTCAGCGTGAAAGTGGCTACTGACATACTATTTATATTCTGCATGTTATCAGATCATCCATACCTTAGGTTTATGGAAGTAAAGTGCAATATGCAGTAGAATGTGCCGTGCATTTTCTGAGTTTTGAGTCTCACTGTTTCACACTATGCAGGAGATTGAGTTCATTCAATACAATGAGAAGGATTATGAAGGACTGCCCTTTGAATTCCATGGTGGCTTTGTTGGATATCTAGGGTATGTTGTTGATTTCTTGCTATGAATTGACACTTTTTTAACTTAAATTATACACTTGTAGCTTGTAGGTTACATATAATCGATTTTGCCTGCAGTTGTATTAGTTTCTTGCTACAAACAGATTTTCCATGCTACAAACAATTCTTTTCAATCTTTTTCTTCCCCATTCCTGTAATTGTCTCTTGTGGACAATGGATCCTTTTGTACATCATTTAGCTCTCTTTTTATTCTCTATTTCTTTTGGATTTCTTTAAGCTCCTTTTGAACCTCTTTTATTTTAATTGGATACCAGGTATGGTCTTAAAGTTGAATGTGATGCATCATCGAACAGGGCTAAATCAAGTACTCCTGATGCATGCTTCTTCTTTTTGCTGATAACACTGTGGTGGTGGATCACAGTAATGGTGATGTGTATATTTTATCACTGCATGATGAACTTTATTCTAGTAATGGAGATGGGATATGCAAAAATTCAACACATACTTCATGGTTAGTTGAGACTGAGAAGAAGCTTCTCGGTTGGGTGGTATGCCCCCAGGGTTGCCAATTAATGGGAAGGCATATGCTAGATCATCCAATATGCATAAGCAGAGTTTTGTTGTAGAAAAATCGAAGGATCAGTATATTAGAGATGTTCAGAGTTGCTTGGATTATATCAGAGATGGAGAAAGCTATGAGTTGTGCTTAACTACTCAGATGAAGAGAAGAGTAGACTATATAAATGCGCTCCAACTCTACCTTAAGCTGAGAAAACAAAATCCTGCGCCTTATGCAGCCTGGCTTAACTTCTCCTCAGAAAACTTGAGCATATGTTGCTCTTCTCCAGAAAGGTTTCTACGACTAGACCGAGGCGGAGTTCTAGAAGCAAAACCGATCAAGGGTACCATAGCACGTGGCAGAACACCGAGAGGAAGATGAATGTTTGCGTTTGCAGTTGAAATACAGGCAAGTAAACTATATTCTTTTCTAGATATATCTTGGCTCTACCAGTCTTTTTTCAGGAAATATTGAACTTGGGATGCTGTTTCCTTGCTTTCCCTGATTTATTTGATTTGCTTGAGTATTTAGAATTAAGTTTTTTCACAAAAGATATTGTGAAAGAAGTTGATAAAAATAATTGTCTAAGAGTTAAGGAATCAAGAAATTTATATTGACATTCATATTAAGCTTGGTTCAATAGTCTATTGAGGCAATGACTGCTGAAGCTAATTCAGTTTTCAGTTTGACAGATCTATGATAGAAAATTATATGGCTGTATAACATTTACTGTAAGCATAAGAGGTCTAGTTTATTTTTTTGGTGTATCGTTGGAGTTTTCTACAGTCACCATTATGTTCTTAGCGATGTCTTCCTTTCCTGGCAGTTCAGTTTCTTTGTTATCTAGATGTTCTATATGAAAATCCTGTAGGATATGAATTTGGTAGTCACAGTGCTCATATGCTACTACTCTATTTTCCTTTTTGCATGTCGTCAAATTCACCAGTGAAAAAGACCAGGCTGAGAACTTGATGATTGTTGACCTCCTAAGAAATGATCTTGGCAAAGTTTGCGAACCAGGGAGCGTGCATGTTCCTCGTCTCATGGACGTAGAATCATATAGAGCTGTTCACACCATGGTGAGTACCATCCGCGGAACAAAGAAGTCGAATCTGAGCCCTATTGATTGTGTGAAAGCGGCCTTTCCAGGTGGTTCAATGACTGGGGCCCCAAAAGTTAGATCAATGGAGATCCTTGATTCACTTGAAACTAGTCCAAGAGGTGTGTACTCAGGATCTATTGGGTTCTTTTCGTACAACCACACATTCGATCTGAACATTGTGATTCGAACGGTTATCCTGCATGATGGAGAAGCCTCAGTAGGGGCAGGTGGGGCGATCGTAGCACTGTCAACCCCAGAAGCAGAATACAACGAAATGTTGCTTAAAGCAAAAGCACCAACAAAGGTGGTTGAGGATTGCATTCAAACAATTTACACCTCAGATCGATCGGATTCGATGCAGACAACCATAAGCTAGATCAGATAGGCAAAGATTCATTGTTTTTGAAACACAAAAGGCGTTGCAATGGACTTGAGCACCATGTATCTGAGAAATTTGACCTCAGCAATTGGTGCATGCTAATCAGCATTGGTAGTGGGGTGAGGCATATTCTTTGTAAAGGCATGAACATTCCAATCCCTTTGCCAAAGGGAAATAAAAGAGATGAGAAGAGGATGTGAAGTCAGTTTGATTCATGGTGGCATATACAGTTTGGTGACATGTTGTTAACTATATAGACTAATAAAGCTACAAAAGAAAACCCATACCAGCTTATGTATACAACAGTCTGTGTGGCAGAAGTTACCCCTGAAGAATGCACACATGGTTTTTTCATGATGCATTTCCCCTTTTTTTGTGAAGTTGCATTCTGTAACTAAATCTACAAAAACAACAGTCTGTGGCAGAAGTGAAAGGAATTGATTAGGTTGTGTTGTACGATTGTACCAATTATTCCTGAAATATTCTTTGACATTATAATTGTATCCTTGTTGAGGGAGAATTTCACGTTTCATCCGCCATTCCCGAGTGGAGTTTTCAAACCCCACTGTACTGAATATTCTGTTGACAGGGGTTTCTGTTATTATGGATTCCGAGCTGTGGCTCAGTCTGTTTGTAGCTGATGCTTCTGATAGTGACCTTCATGAGCCCTGAGATGCATTTCTTTAGTTTTGTGTTTTGGATTTATTGCTAGTGATCCAAAATAATTGTTTTGATGTCAGGCAGCTCGGTTGGCTTTATCAGAGTGAGCAGATTACCTGACCTTAGCAAGCAACTGAACCCCATTTGGGGCTTGCTGAAATGCTAAGCGGCGGCAACCAGCGAAGAACACGTCAAACGATGGCGTCTTCCAGCCGTTGGCCGGTCGCCGGCCGGCAGGGACCCCGTCGTCTTGATCTGATTGATTCAGATTCGGGTGCACGGTTGATGGAACAGCCGCGCACGTCGCGCCATTTCCGAGTTCGTAGTTGGAATTTTTAAAAGGAGGATCTGGCCACGCGCGAGCCACCACGACCCTCAGCGACGGCGACGACCTAGAGCGCGTGTGAGGAGGCACCCAGCATCAGCAGGGAGAGAACCGAGCGAGGCGAGGCAGACGGCCGCCGGCAATGGGCACGGTATCGGTGCAGAAGCGGTGGCGGAAGGCGTGCGGCGCCATCAGGACTCGGCCACCGTGGGGATCGCCAAGGTGAACAGCGGCGGCGGCCGCGAGCGCAAGGACCTCGATGTCGCCGTGGTCAAGGCCACCACCCACGTCGAGCGACCGCCCAAGGAGCGCCATCTCGCCGGTGAGACTACCTGTCTCCCACCTCTCTCCTCTCCTGCGACCGACGTCTCCGGTGAAAATTCATCTAACCATTGTTCGCCTGTCGATGCAGCGATCTTCGCCGCCACGTCCTCCTCCCGCCCGCTCACCGACGTCTCCTACTGCGTCCACGCGCTCGCCAAGCGCCTCTCCAAGACGCGTAACTGGGTGGTACGCCTACGCCATTGCCAGTCATTGCTTTCTTCCTTCCCTGATCGATCTGTGGTTGTGATGAGTCAGAGATGACACGCCTGCCTCTGACGCATGCTAATGGAAACCGATCGAGCAGGTCGCTGTGAAGACGCTGATCGTGATCCACAGGACGCTGCGCGACGGTGACGCGGTGTTCAGGGAGGAGCTCCTCGGCTGCCGGCGCAACGGCCACGCCCTGAGGATGTCAAACTTCAAGGACGACTCCAGCCCACTAGGTTAGAGTACATTGCATCATCTCCATTCCAACCTGAATGCATTTCTGCTCGTTGATGAAGTTCTTGCTTCTTGACCTGAACCTGACCCTCGTCTGCACTGTCTCTTGCAGCATGGGACTGCTCTGCGTGGGTGCGCACGTACGCGCTGTACCTCGAGGAGCGGCTCGAGTGCTTCAGAGTCCTGAGATACGACGTCGAGTCCGAGCGATTGAGACCTGTAGAAGGAAACCCGGTTCGTGACTTTGTGCAATTGCAACTGGTTTCAGAGTTTCAGTGACACAATTTTCTTCTTGTTTCATAACGTCATCTGCTTAACTTTCAGGGGCAGAGCAGAACAAGGACATTAGGCCAGGACGATCTCTTGGAGCAGCTTCCAGCACTGCAGCAGCTGCTCTTCCGGCTTGTTGGCTGTCAGGTAGAAGAGCACACCAAGAGTACCTTATGTGTCAATGTCAAGTACTGTTCCTGATTAAACCAGGCTAACCTTGCAAAATGCTGCATTGGTTCTTGCAGCCTGAAGGGGCAGCTTTTGGAAACTACCTCATACAGTATGCCTTGGCTCTGGTATGTGTAGTGTAACATTAATGCTGATTAGCATTATTTAGCTAGCATCACCGGTTGAGATGACTGGCGAAAGATGAACTGCTCAGGTGTTGAAGGAAAGCTTCAAGATCTACTGTGCACTCAATGACGGGATCATTAACCTTGTGGATTTGGTACTTTACTGAACCCCCTTTCTCTCCTATGAGACGGCATTACATCTTGGTTTTTGTGATGGTATTTGATTCAGATGTTTTTGCAGTTCTTTGATATGACAAAACTTGATGCTATCAAAGCTCTCGACATCTATAGAAGGACAGGAAATCTGGTGTGTATAAGTCTAACTGCAGCATGAATAGATAGTATCATCATTCTGTGGAATTTTATAGCTGTCTATGTGAACTAAATCAGAAGAATAACATAACAGGCAAATTCTCTTTCTGACTTCTACGAGGTCTGCAGAGGTCTGGAACTAGCCAGACACTTCCAGTTTCCAGCTCTGAGAGAGGTTCTTGCACCACCAAACACTCTCCCCGATCATCTTCATCCACCTTCATCTATAACAGCTTCTTATTACAGCAAGAAGTTCTAAACTCTGTTGCCAATTTTTTTCTGAATGATCTTCTCAGCCACCGCCATCATTTCTTGAAACAATGGAGGAGTACATCAGAGAAGCCCCTAGAACTGCACCTCTTCCAAATGAGACCATAGTGAGTTAATTCATTTTTATGTTCCTTTGTGTCATTCAGATAATCTAAACTATATACATATTCAGTCAACCTGTTTTCTACCATCAAATCTGAAACTCCTTCTGTACTCAACAGGAGTACCGGCAGCTAGATTTCGTAATTCGTTACCAGGAAGAACAAACCCCTGAACTGATGCCCCCGGCGTTTGAAGAACCTGCTGCAGAGGAAGCTCCTCCTGAGCATGAAGAACCTGCTCAGTTTGCTGATGATGACAGCGACGACGAACCAGAAACTCCGACTGCTACTGCCGATTTGCTGGTAATTCTTGTTAGTGTGCATAATAATTCAGTATACCTATTTATTTGCAAAATAACAACAATAATAACGGTGACCGTATCCATTGGGTCGGTGATATTCAGGGCCTGCACGAAATAAACCATGCTGCTGCTGCACTTGAAGAGAGCAACGCACTGGCTCTTGCCATAGTACCACCAGGCATGCTTCAAGCACCATTTTCCACTCCTTATTGCAGTCTCATGAATTCAGCAGCCAATTAGCTTGACATCAGTTTCACGCAAAATTGTATTCATCTCTGATGCGCAGGTGGTTCCAGCAACATGTCTGCGATCGGCTTCGGTGATATAACAGGATCGTCAGGCTGGGAACTAGCTCTGGTCACAGCACAGCCCAGCAGCAGTAACAGCAACCAGCTGTCAGAGAGCAAGCTGGTAAAGAACATTGCAGCAGCATCCCCCATCTTGTTTCTTGCCAGCATATCCCAATCCTCTAAGCATCCACTGCCTGCCAGCCTTCTCCACATTCACATCGGTGGCTCTTTATACTCATTCTTGTAGGCTGGGGGATTCGACAGGCTGCTGCTGGATAGCTTGTACGAGGACGCCGCAAGGAGGCAGCAGGCAACCTATGGAAACGGGCACGCCTCTGATCAGCAGACGAACGATCCGTTCGCCATGTCCAACGGCGTGGCACCGCCGACCGGCGTGCAGATGTCGATGATGGCGCGACAGCAGGAAGCGATGTTTGGGATGCCGCAGCAATTACAGTTTCAGCCTCAGTATGGCGCCGCTGCGTATCAGCTGAACCCTTTCGGCGACGCCTACTCTGTTGCACTGCCATCGCAGGGTGCCGCCCCACTGCATGGGAGCGGCGGCGGCGGCAGCCTGATCTGACCATTTGAATTTGAATTTGAATTTGAATTGATCCAGTTTCAGTTTGCGTGGACGACGGCGTCTCCTCCAGTCACACAGCTGATGAGGTGATGGAGATGAACTGTATGCTGATTAGAGCTGCATATCTCAACTGCATTCCACTGTTTTGCTTCCTTTTTGAGACAAAGACTGAAACTCTCAGTCGTTAAAAACTTAAAATGGATATACAAGGTTGGTCTGAGAATGTTGGTTGAAATGGATGTACAATGTACTAGCCACTACATTTAGCTGAAACGAGAACCTGGGTGAAATGGATGTACAATGTACAATCCTGGGTTTCCGACACAATTAGCACGCATCACTGTAGAGAAATCTGAAGGATCCAATCAGAAACAAGACAAGTCAATACGGGTAACGTTCAGGTTCCGTTGTGTTTAGCTGGCTGGGCCGTCCATGGGCTGGCTCACCGCTCTTGTCGGGCCATGCCTAAACCGGACCGGTTTAAAGACCTGGGCCGTAGGAGGTGTTTACCCTTTTTTAACGTTTCAATCAGATTCGCAACAGCGTCTTAGTTCAATCAGACCGACGCCCCTTTCGAGCTCTTCTCCTTCCCTTTATTCGGTGTACAAATTGATAGCCGCCGCATCTCCACTGTCCAGACTCGTTCCCGCCGGCGGACTATGTATTCGGCAACGTTGACTCAGTCACGGGCGATGAGTGATGCCGGTGACAACCGTGCCATGAAGAGCGGAACGCTTGGGGCTGATGGGATCCGGTCTGATGGGATCCTGGACGGGAAAAAGAAAAAGTCCGAGTCGGAGGTGGCTTATGAGATTCCGACAGTCACAGAGGTGAGCTCGTGGAAGGGAAGTGAGATCTTAAGATTGAAGAAAGAGGCGTTAGCAGCTGATGAACTATGGAGGCACTATAAGGATATTCCGGGAGGTATGGAGCTGTGGTTGAAAGCCAAAGAGGTAGAGGATGTCCTGCCAAAGAAAAAAAAGAAGATAGTTAAGAGTAGGATAAGCTCAAATTTCATTCATACTCTGAGAACACGCTCGCACCGTACCGTTGGCGACATGAGCCATGAGAGACTCGCTGCAAAATCTGAGTCCTTTCGTGAAATGTATACCATGAGTAAATATGTTGATGACAAATGGATAGAGTACATAAACGCTCTTATTCAGCAGTACGATCTCTTGGGTTATGCGGAGGATGAAGACGAGATCACCGACGACGAGGATGAGGAACGTTATTAATAATAGCTGATTGGAACTATATGATTTATTTTTGAGAAAGTCTACATGATCTATACCATGGGCTGTTTAGTTTTTATATGTGTTTATTAGTTGTTAACTCTCGTTTCTCACTCTATGTTAGGTCCCGTGGTCTTTACCATGGGATATTTGGATTCTATATATATGTTTAGTTTATTTGATATGTTAAAATGTGTCGCTTCTCATTTTGTGTTAATCAATCCAAATTTCTTTCATTGTGTTGGAATGTGTATTCTATATTCATCAATTCAATTTCTTTAGGGCAACAGCGGTGAAAAACTTTTGTAGTTAAGCCAAGTATTCAGTTTATAGAAAAGGTATTGACAGAATCAACAGGCAACTAACACAAATTATGACAGCGCAAGGATGCATGGGTTGCAGCCTTGGATATATAGAAGTAGATTCTTGTTTAGTGAAGTCTATGTATATATGGAAAATATAGTATGACCAAATTGATCAACATATACCAAGAATTGGTTTTCTATTTTTCCCGCTTTTAGTGTTTTTTTATTGGCGCTTTTAGTGTTTTTGTGTACAAGTCTTCTTTTATTGTAGTTAGCTATTATTTTTTTTTTAGAATGACACAGTACAATGCAGACACTCACAACACGCACGCACACTCACCCCTATGAACACACGCACGCAAAACCCTACCCCTATGAGCATAATGAAATACTTACATTGCACAAGGAACACAAAGAGGAATAACACAAACATTAAGGCTTCGTTTGGGAACCAGGGAAGCCCCGAGAAACCCTCGCCCAGGACTAACTAATCATTGCTATTTCTAGCTGATGAAGCCGCTCATTTTCTTGCTGCTACAGCGGCAGGGAAAGGCCGGTGATTTCCCAAACGAGTCCTAAGGCTCCACACGTATTCCTCGAATTCATGTTGGATTGCAAATTATCTTATCTATCCGACCTGACTTAGAGCGATAAAGCTAGTAGTCAATGTAGGGTTGTTATAAAGGAAATAAATAACTCCTGTTTGGACTAACAAATTAGAGAGTACTACTATGAAAAAGAGATAATTATCTATATGGCCCTCTCAAAGTTAGATTTGATCTCTATGGCCTTTTCTTTTTTAAAGTTAGAAGGTAAAGGAAACGTAATGACACCACTAGATCACAGCCGCTTCGTAACCCCTAGCACAGACAAATTTTGGCCTCGACACTAAAGAATAAACAGTGATAGTCAAAGTTGTCATGGTCACCGTCACTTTGTTCACTGATACGTCTTTGCTGAAACAACCATCACCGTCGTGTAGGTTAATGAACCGCCTGTGTAGTGGCATGATCACCGTAATCTTTGCACAACGAACCGATTGTACGCAGTGCGAGTTCACCAACGCTTTGGTGCCCGACACATCTGTATAAGAGGAACAATAGGGTCGGTAGGAGGTTTACTTCATTCAAATTTGAATTCAATTACAAATGTTCATCCTGCTCCTCTCGAGTTCTCCGCTTCTTACTACTACTCTATGCCTTCCAGGATGGGCCGAGGTAGCGGGTATTGGGCCCATGGAATCCCACAGGCCACGGGGCCTAGAGCGCATCAGGTGAGCTAGCCGGCGAGCCTGGTGTTGCAGCTGCTTCGGGAACAGAGCCATCCAGGTTGCTGATAGATGGCAAAGGACATGCGGGCAGCTGGGATCACAACCAGGGCACACAGCCTGACACTGATCCAACGTGTGGTAACACAATGGTTCCGGCTTTTGCGTCAAGCAACAATAGCAATCATAGTTTGGACACTGATGCAATGTACAAAATTTCAGTGACACTTTATTCTCAATTGGAGTTGTGTTGGTGAGGCTATACGCCAGGCTCATTTTAGATCCAACATTGAGCTCCTGATGAGGACGAGCTGTTTGATTGCATGTTGATGAAGTATATATGAGAATATACACGTAAAAACACAAGGACAAGTATATATTAGTGCATAATGAAACACTTACATTGCACAGAGAACACAAAGAGGAGTATCACAAACATCAAGGATCCACACATGTTCCTCGAATTCATGTTGGATTGCAAATTATCTTATCTATCCGACCTAACACAATCGTTGCTTTAGGCGTTGAGTGGCACATATATATACACATAAACACACACACAGTTACGACATGAGTAAGGAAACTCATCATATGTTTCCTATAGGGTTTGTAATTTTTAATAGTAGCTTTCTATTTCTTAGCCCAAAAGGGAGCTAGTATTAATTTTACCCCCTATTGACAACAAGATTTATCGTCAACTAGCATTAATCAATTTTTTTTTAATATTAACTTTATTTATTACACACCTATATTCACAACTAGATTTATCGCGCACATTCATTCTAATTAGCACTAACCAATTTTTTCTATCTAATTTATCTCTATTCATAAGTTGGCATCCCCAACCAGGATTTTCTCAAGCACTAGGAAGAGAGCTAGAAGGTGGGCCTGAAGTGATAAACCTTTGAGCACTTGTCAGGCTTCATCAATATTCATTGCACAATTGTTACTCTTGGAGGTGAAGCCTCCTAGACGGCTAGGCATTGTCCGGAAGCTCCCAACTTGGTGTGGCTGCTCCACGACGTTTGTTATCACCATCTACATCTAGTGGAAACACCCCTCATCTCAAGATACTTCTCTCTTGACTTGAGAACGAGGATACGGCAAGCATTGGTGGTGAGCCCAAGCCTTTTGTGGCTTCCTCAACAACGTGGACATAGGCAAGCCTTGGTGGCGAGCCACGGGATAAACACCTTGTCTCTCTTGTGTTCTTGTTTTGTATTGTGCCATATTTGTATTTGTGGTGATTATAGGGTTTGGTCCTGATCTACTTGCTCATGCGCTTCTACCAACATCTAGATGGTGGAATAGGCTCCACACTACCATAGGAAGATCAGTAAATTGCTCAATCTTTTTTCCGTAGCTTTTTGCAGGTGCGGTAGTGCTGCTGTCAGAGTGTGGCAGTGCTGCTGTGGAATTTAACTCCCGTTTGAGCAGAAATTTTGTAGGCTTATCCCCCCCACACACACACTCTAGGCCTCCTAGGGACATCAAGGTCTTTTCACATCACCACTTCCGTGAGATCGTGTTGCCGTGAATAGATTGAGAAGATGTCGTGAACAGGTTGAGCTTCCCATGCTTCACCCTGAAAAGGTTCGAAAAGCTTGGTAAAACCCTTTTGCATCCGAGTTCCCAATTTCACCCATGTCCGAACCCCAGAAACCTCCAATCCTCTGCCGGACAACGACGACGACCACACCATCAAGCTCTCGCTCTTCGACACCATGTTCCTCCCCTACCAGCCGATGCAGCGTCTCTTCTTCTACGAGGGCGACGACCTGCCGCCCTTCCCCTGCCCAGGCTGCCCTGCTCGGCACGCTGCAGTCCTCTCTGGCCACCACGCTCTCCGTCTTCACCCCACTCGCCGGCAACCTCGCGGTCTCCTCGGCATCGGGTGACGTCGTCATCGACTGCTCCCCGGGCGCCGTCTCCCAGGGCGTCAGCTTCGTCGAGGCCGACTACGCCAGCAGCACCGACGACATGCGCCGCCTTGCCAGCGACGCTAAGCACGACGCCGAGGCGTACGAGCAGCTCGTGCCCACTCGTGGTCAGCGCGCTGCCGGCCCGCGCGCTGGCCGTGCAAGTGACGAGGCCCGCGGACACGGACGACGACGGTGGCGGGATCCGAGCCGTGGTGCTCGGCGTGTCTATGTGCCATGGAGTCGCTGATGGCCAGGCATTGTGGGAGTTCATCTGGGCATGGGCCGCCGCGGTGCGAGGTGGCTCAGCGGCCTTGTCGGGCTTCCTGCTGCCGGTTTTCGACCGCGCGGTGATCAACCGCCACCCCAAGGCAAAGGCGCGCGGTGATCAACCGCCACCCCAAGGCAGAGGCGGTGTCGCCCACGTTCCAGGGCATCTTCGCGCCGGCATTGCCGATGGTGAGTTGCTCCGTCAATTCCTGCAATATCTGGGAACCCAAAAAAAGTCAACTTGGGGCACGTTGTAATTAATGGGGTAATGATTTAGTCTGGAAATGAACCAAATCCTAAAATTTCCAATAACAATCCTCTCATACCAACACGAAGCCATATTTTCATTTCAACAAAATTTATGAAACTAGCACAAGGACTTATGTAAGTCATGCAATTCGACAAGACTCTTATTGTAAAACTCGAAGCACATCCCGTCTTTCCACTTTGATTCCTAAATCGATAAATACAAATACGATGGTAATTGCTAGTGCTATGAAAGTATACTACATCAAGATAGAAAAAAAAGATGAAAATTTCAAACTACAACATAAGGCAGTGGATGTAAGGTATCACTCATTTGCTATGCTTTTCAAAAAATCAGCTGGTAGCTGCTGCAGTGAGCTTGAACCTAAGGTATGCTTTGATAAAGGGATCTAACTCTCCGTCCATGACGCCAGTGATGTCCGACGTCTCACACCCTGTCCTGACATCCTTGACGAGCTTGTAGGGGTGGAAGACGTAGTTGCGTATCTGCTGCCCCCACTCTGCCTTCACCATGTCGCCACGGATCTGCTTGATTTCTGATGCACGCTGCTCCTCAGCTATCACCAGCAGCTTCGCTTTGAGCTTACTTTGTTGGCCAGCTGGCTCATCTCCTCTGCAAAGTTGGATATTGGTATGTTACAGGACAAATGTCGGATTTATCTCAATAACCTGAAGTTACATTGAATTCTTTATTTCAGTTTTCAAAGATATCTCTTTCATCCTCCTGGCTATACAAAGTTGAAAATATCTTTTTCTGTGAGAGTGACAATCAAGCATTGGTAAAAGTTGAGAAAATTTTGCCTATCGACTATGCAGTGGTAGGAAGTTTTGGTAGTTTCAGGAGGGCATCAATAAGTTTTTAATATCTTTTGCTAACCACCAATTCATTCACTACATTTTCTATTTGCTTTTTTCATAACTGTTATTTGTCAAAGTCAATCTAAGACCCAATGTTTACACAGAGAAGACTGACCGCATGTTGTTCAGCATATGCAGATGCAAGCTGGTCTGAAATTGTACCTGAACAACGAACTGCAATTCCAGTTGGAATATGAACCATACGAACAGCAGTTTCCACCTTGTTTACGTTCTGGCCTCCTTTGCCTCCAGCTCTTGTGAAGCTTATATCCAGGTCCTCTTCAGGTATGTCCACAGCCATGGACTCCTCTGGTAGAAGAGGCATAACCTCAACACCAACAAAGCTTGTCTGCATAAAGTAGCACATCATACAGCAGAAAACTGAGAATTGGAAAGGTACAGTCACCTTAACCTATGAAAAAATGTTGATAAATTTACAGGATTAGAACTGTGGATGCAAATATTACCTGCCGAAGCCCTTTAGCATTAAATGGCGATTGACGGACAATCCTGTGTGTCCCTTTCTCGCCAGAGAGATAGCCATAAGCATATCTTCCCTCTAGTTCAACAGTTGCTGATTTTATACCAGCCTCTTCACCAGGTGATTTCTCAACAACTCGTGTCTTGTAACGCTGCTTCTCTCCCCACCTTACATACATCCTTAGTAACATGTCAGCCCAATCCTGCACAGATCAAACAAAATTTTAGCAGTATGCAAGCACACTTAGAGTGAGCAAACAAATGCTTTTAAATGAAAATTCAGCCATGGACATTCTTTCATGAGGTGAGTACATAACTATATTTTTTTTTTTTTCAAACATGCTGGACAGCTTCAGTATTATTAATCATACATAGTATTTGTATATGTATATATTGCAAGTTAGTAACATACTACATGGACTAGCCACCAACACAATGTTATCTCTGTACCATGGTTCATTGTGTGTACTTTTTGGGAACAGACAAAATTCCAATGTTCATTTTTGACTATTTTTATTTTGTTAGTGTCTCTTCATAGTATCAAATCAAGACAACAATTCTATGGTGAGTTGGTGACAAATAAGACTACAATTTGCATACGGAAGTTACTGCAAAACTTAGAATTAAAAATACAAAACGAAAGTTATAAGCTTATGCAAAGTACGAAATGACTAATACATAACTACATAAGAGTTTTCAAAAACTAAAAAGTACTGTTCAAACTTTTCTAATGAACACAAACCATCCTGCATAAAGAGAGTGAGTTTAACTACTTTTACAATTGTAAATATAATAAGTCTATCCAGGTTTGTCCTCGGTGAAACTTTTAACTTTTACCATCAATATCCAATTTCATATTAGACTGATGACAAGTTTGATGCTACTAGATTCCTCATGAAAACTACTTTTTATAATATATATAAAAAAAATTCTGTTTAAAATAATATATTTTTAATAATATTGCTAGTCAGTCCTAATGGACTTATACATGTGATTGTAGGAAGTTAGACTTATCCTCAATGGATGCAAAGAGAAGATTTAAACAAAGTGAACGCCCACCTGAGCATCAGTGCCACCAGCGCAGCAGAAATGTTAATTACAGCACCTTCCTTGTCATATGGTCCAGAAAGAAGCTGTGTCATCTCAAAGTTATCTAATGCCTTATTTAATGCCTTTATAATCTTTGAGGCCTCCTCAAGAAGACCAGTATCTATAGAATCTAATTCTTCAGTAAGCTTGACAATAGTCTCAGCTTCTTCAACCTACAAGTAGAAAAAGAACAGTACAACTAAGAATTAGTAGTGCTCATACCAAATCTTGACATATGGGCATACGACATTCTTCTTCCACAAAAAGTGATAGCATCTATAACTGCAAACTGTGGCAAGGCTATATGCAGCACTAGATTTTTTTTTTTTTTTAATTACCTACCATGAACTGTACAAATATGCAGCAAATGTGATGTCTATTATCATAGAAACTATGAAAATAGTAGATTCAGTTTATCTGTGAGTGCTCAGACTTGTAACTTGAAATCGTTGAGAAGCTTTTACTCTGTCTTTGACCTCTGTCAGAGAAACAAGTATCTGCTGCGCCTTGGAAGGATCATCCCACAAGGAAGTATCAGCGGACTTGTTCTCGAGCAAAGCGATATCCTCCTGAAGCTGTTCCAAACCGGCAGACTGCCCACTTCATTGACACGCTCAACAGCCAACTCAACATCCTTGCGCAAGATGTAGAAATCTGTGGCAGATATCAATCAATTGCTATTATTTACGATCTGAGCATCGGACAAAAACCTGATAGCCACAGCAACAAATCAAGTGTGTGAGTTTGAGCAGAGAGGTTACCCTGCAAGGCCCATTCTGCAGCCTCCGGTTCATCCGCAATGCTTGACTGGCTTCCAACCCCAGAGGACGAGGATCGCACTGTGTTGACCCAAGTCTGTCAATGTTTCATCCATTCACAGAATAAGACAACTCATCTCTACCTAATAATAAACGCAAAAATTTCGGAACGCTTAACTGGCGTCCAGCCTAATCCGTTTTCTATCCCACCCAAATAGGATAGCAATCTAATGAAAATAAATAAATCCTACCTCGAAGACGAGGCGTCGTCGGAGCGCGGTTGTACACGACGGCGAGGCTCTGTTGGAGCGCAGTCATGGACCGCAATGGTGAGAGGCTGCCGGAGTACGGGCGTAGGCCACACCGGCAATGCAGAGTGCAGCCGGTTGCCATGCTGGCCTAGCCTGCGGGCGGCCACGTGCACGCTGCTTGGGTGAGCTAGAGCTAAGGTGCGCGGCGAGTGGGGGACCGGAGGCGCGCTGGTCGAGCTGCACTGCGAGTTAGGGCCGGCGGCGGCAGAACGCCCGGAGCCGGAGTGGGAAGCGTGCGGTGGCAGAGCGACGTCGACCGGCGCCGGAGAGGGAAGCAGGTGGCGCGTCGGGCGGAGGCCAGAGGTGGGCTGGTCGAGCTGCAAGTGGGGATCGGCGGAGATCGTCCGATAAGGTTTGAGGAGGTGGGTCCCACCATATTTTGCCAATTTCACGAAAAAAACAATCTTTTTGCCAATAATTTGTAATTACTCTGAAATTTGTGAATAACTTGACTTATATTTCTCTCGTATCTGGAATTCATACAAATAATTTGCAAATTTATGTTACAAATTTTTGCATAATTTGACATGTATTTCTCTGATATCTAGAATCCATAGAAATAATTTGTAAATTTGGCTATTTCTTTCCACTCGCTACAGTCACCAGGGCGAAAGCTATGCAATTTGGATCCCGGCGTCAATTGTGCCGGCTGTCTCCTTCGGCAGCCCCTCCCTTGGTCACATTCACAGGGCTTCGACAATCGACAGGCTCTTGCTGAATAGCTTGTACGAGTACCTCGCCACAACACAAGGGAACCATGGATCAGCAGAACGAAGATCCGTTCGCCATAAATGTTCTGTTCGGTTCCGTTGTGTTTAGCTGGACGATCCATTTCGTCCAAGTGCTGGGCCGTCCATGGGCTGGGTCATCGCTCTTAACGGGCCATGGCTAAACCGGATCGAATTGCCGGTTGGGTCACAACAGCTAGTACTAGTTCTCCCTCGGACTCGATCTCTCTTTTGACAAGTTAGTCTGAGAATGTTGGTTGAAATAGATGTACAATGTACCAGCCACTAAATTTATTTGAAAAACGAGAACGCCATCAGCAATCCGACGATTCCGACCTGTCATGGCAGAGACGTATATGCACGACGTGGCAAAGCCAATATATTATTGGCCCTGTTTGGGGAGGCTTAACTTAGATTATAATCGAAATAAGCAAAATAAACGCGCCAAACACGTCGCTTATTTCTTCGCTTCCTGGGATCGCCATCGCAGGAAAATCCCCCTCAACACAGCGTTTCAATAATCGACCCGCATGCCGCGTTCCGAAAAAGCCGGGCGTTTCCCGCACCTGCCCCTCTCTCCACCCGCACTCGTCCGTCCCCGACACCCCTCCGCACTCGTCCGTCCCCCCGCGTGGAAAAGACCGGCTCTGGATCTGGATCTCCTCCCCGTCCCTCCCGACCGCCGGCCTCCTCCCCTTCCCCACCGGCCTCCTTCCCCACCGGCCTCCTCCCCTTCCACCGCGTCGGGCTGCTCCTCTCCCCACCGGCGGACCGAGCGCCGCCCTCCCCTGCTGCTCCAACAACCGTGGGGCCGCACTGGAGGTGCCTCCCTCGAGCCACCACCGGCCTTCTCTCCTCTCCCCCACCGTCGACCTCCAGTAGGCACCGTCGCCCTCAGCCTGCTTCAAAGGTGAGCATGGATGTGTTGTCCAGCATGATTTTAGTTGTCTAGCTTTACTATTTTAGGTGATCACAAGGAATTGCTGCATGGATGTGAGCACGCCCAGCATGATTTTAGTTTTCTAGCTTACTATTTTTGGTGAACACAAGGAATTGCTGCTGTAGTTTTGCTAGAGAATGTTCTTGCAATTTATGGTGACCCGATCTGTCTTCCTGGAATGTTGAGTGAAATATTGGTAGAAAATATTTGTTGCTGTAGTATTGTTCTTGCAATTTGTGGAATTCCATATGAACTATTGGCCATATTCTTGCTGCTAGAAATTTATAGATGGGATCAAAAGGTCCAGCAGCAAGATGGGATGCATTTGCAGCCAAAGTGTATAATGAAATATGTGTAGAAGAAGTCCTTGCCCACAACAGGCCACAACATTGCTTAAATGCTGTTGGATATGCTAATTTGGTGAAGAAGTTCTTTGACCGAACAAAGAGGCCCTACACTCAGGACCAAATGAAAAATAGGTGGGATGTTCTAAAGAAGAAATATAATCAGTGGAAGACATTGAACCAGAGAGCTACTGGTTGATTCATTGATGTAATCTTGAGTGTTTTGTAGCAATTTTTATGGATCAAATGGTACTAATTATGACTTTTATTGTAATTGGCTATGCCAGAACCAGATTTGTATCTCAATCTTGATACCATTGCGTTCATATCAATAAAACTAACTAAAAGAGGTATTATCAGACTTAGGGGTATATCAGACATTTCACACTGAAAACAGATAATCTACCAGCAATAATCAGAACAGCCAAACACCTTGCTTATTTGGACAGCAGATTCTCCAGATCGCGGTGTATCAGATAAGTCTGCTCAGCTTATAAGCGAGTTCCAGAAACGCGGTCCCAAACAGGGCCATTGTGTGACAATGACAAGGAGGTATCTGAAGCATCCAATCAGAAACAAGACAAGTCATTACGGGCCGGCGGCTAACGTTGAGGTTCCGTTGTGTACGTGTCACCCTGGGCGTTCGGTTTAAACCGAAAATTCGGTTCGTTCGGTTCGGTTCGGTTTAAAAAGTTCGGTTTTCAAACAAACCGATCGGCTCTTCAAAGTAGCGTAAACCGACCCACCGGTTTCGGTTTTTTTTTTTTTGCTTTTAACCGAACCGACCGAACTATGGAAGAAAAGGAAAAACGCGACCGACATCGCCATCCTGCCTACCACGCCACGGGCGGCCGGCAGCCAGCCGAATCCCCCTCGGGCCTCACGCCGTCGCTACGCCCGCTCTCTACGCCGCTACGGCCGCAGGCGGGCTGCATCTTGCGCCGCCGCCGCCCGCAGCCGCAGCAGTTGCGCCACCCGCCGCGCCGGCCGCTTTGCCGATGCCGCCGCGCCGCAGCCCCATGGATGCGCCGCCGCCACGCCCGCCGCCGCCGCCGGGGCGCCGCGCCCACGGGACGCGCTAGGGTTAGGTGAGGAGGGAAGGGAAGCGCCGGCGTGATTGGAGTCCTGACCGTGGGTGAGAAGGAAGGAAGTGAGTGGGCTAGGCCGCCCGCCTTTTCTTTGCTAATCGGGCCGCAAGAGATGGGCCTCTACGCCAGCGGGAAGTGCCGGCGGCGAGTTCGGTTGCCGGTTGTTCGGTTTTCTCCCTGGTAGAACCGAAACAACCACCGAACACCGAAGTTCTCAAATACCAAAACCGAAACCGAACCGAAAACCAAAAAACCGATATTTCGAATCGGTTCGGTTCGGTTTTCGGTTAAAAAGTGCCTGTGCCGATGTACGTGTAGCTGGTTGGGCCGTCCCATGGCTCACCGCTTCTTCCGGCCATGCCTAAACCCGGACCTGGGCCTCGTTTTAGTTGGCTAAAGTTTCTAACTCTTTTTTCACTCTCTCTCATCACATCACATTAAATACACCAAAAGACATATGTTCGAAGTATGAAATGTAGGTAAAAAAAGGTAACTAATTACCTACGGTTTAGATGTACATTCTGAGGCGATTCTTTTGAGCCTAGTTACCCCATGGTAGGATAATATTTACCACAAACAAACAAAAGTGCTACGTGAAGTCTTCAGAGTTCCAGGAGTTACTTTTTTGCTAAAGTTTCTAACATCTAAACGAGGCCCTGTTTAAAGACCCGGGCCGTAGGACGTTTCCGTCCTTTTTAACGTTTCAATCAGACTCTTGATTCGAATCGTGTGCACCGCAGGCAAAGTGGCAAACGCGCATGAATGAATGCAGAGCAGCACTGCCGACTGGACACTAGCATCAGCATGCATTTGTGCGATCCACCCGTTTGGATGTTGGATTGACTGACCCGGGCAACAAACAAACATGGCAGTGGTTCAGCTTCAGCTGAGAGCAAGAACAATAACCCCGCCCGCTCGTTGGCGACTAGGAGCTCCAGCTCAGAGCAACGATTTAGAGCAAGGACACGGTTTCGCGGGAGGCCGGCCGAGAGAAGCGCCGGTCGTGGTGGACAGCGGCGGACCCCACCAAGATTTAATGCAAAGTTGTGATGTGGACGGCAAGAGACGGGCAGCATTCTTAAGCTTGCAGCCGGCCGCGTGGTGAACCGCCGCTCCTATTTTCTCTCAATTGCCGATTGGTTTTAAACTTCTCGCCCACCATTATACTTGCTCTTATGGTGTCGCCGGCATTTAATGCAAAGAAAAGGGAGCAAAGACACCACAAGAGCCAATAAGCGGCCGTACATTAGCGGACAAATAATGAGAGTTGCATGCATGCGTTTTTTCGCCAGAGTCGGCGAAGTCGCGAGTCGCCCGTCTGCCTTTCTCGCCCTCCATGTCGACTGAAGATGACGTGGTGGGCTTAGTCGCCGACGAAACATGTCCATTATACTTGCTCTGATGAAGAACCAAAGGAAGGCAGGCGACCTGACCTGACACACGCAACGTCTCTCCACTAGTCCCGCATCTCTCGTGACCTGACCTAGGGCAGCATCGCAGACCATCCTGCTCACGTGCACCCCTCATTCTTCTCATAAAAAAAAAAAAAACTCTCGACGAGTGCCAGGGTGAGCTGGACTGGAGCCTCGTCGGCGGCGCAGCCCGGCGGAAGTGGAGCTGCTGTTGCACGGAGGGCCTCTGGGCCCATCCCGCGCCGGCCGACACGACACTTGTCCCGAGCCAAACAGCCAGAGGGACCCAGCAGCGGCTAGTGCTCCATCGGCGCCGCCTGCCAAAAACCGAGGCGCCGCTCGCTCCTCCGCCCTGTTGGACCCACTGCCACTGGCGTCCGGGCCCTACGTTGTCAGTCAGAGGAGGGAGAGCCCTGCTCCACGCTTGGGGTCCACGGCACCGTCTGCCCTGCTTGCGTGGGCCTGGTCAGTCAGTGTCAGTCACGCGCGCACACGAGGTCGAGAGGACGAGAGCACCCCGAGCGACCTGCTGGCACCGAAGAAGACCGTGTCCATGAGCCAAACTCCACTGACAGGTAGGACCAACCCAAGCCAATCCACCAAGGCCCGGTGCACGCATCCCGATCCCGCCGAACCGGTGATTGCTCTCTCCCCGTGCCCAACTGCCCATGCCCCCATGCGGCCATGCCCGTATATAGAGGACGCGTCGCCGTCAATCAATTTTATATTATTATAAAAAAAATTCTTCCGTGCGACACATTCACCACGCATGTCCCACTGACACCGCGGGCCAGCCTACATACGTGGCAACAGTTGGAGCAGCGAGGTGGGGCCAAAAGCACACAAGAAGAGAGAGAAAAAAAAGGAAAAAAAAAAGGAAAATGGATTTGAGATGCTTGGCTTGCCTCTCCCTTCCTCCATTAAAGACAAGGCAGGCAGCCAAAAGGCGACGCACCATTAGCCAAGCCAGCAGCAGCAACAGCGCAAGCACGCAGCTTTGCTTGCTTTGCCTCCCTTCCGCCTCCATCACTGCCCGTGGCCACTCCACTCCACAAACCCTAACCCCAACCTCCCGGAGCGGAGCGGAGCAATCCCTTTGTACGTTTCGCCTGTGCCAAGCCCGGGCATGCCGCCGCCATTGGGTGGCGCAGTCGAGGCTCACTGATCCGTCCGCCACCGGGGAGCCGCCGCCGTCCGTTCCAGCCGCCGCCTGCTGGGGTGGAGTGGAGTGGAGATCCCGACGGAAGCGGAGGGACTTGCAAGTGAGTGATCCACTGTTGCTTTGCTTGCATTGATTGTCGCAAGAGTTCTTCAGTTTAAGGAGTATTGTATTTCCTTGTCGGAGACAGAGAAAAACGAAAGAAAGATTCCGTTTTCTTCACTTGTTCTTGCCCTTCGGAATCGGAAGCAGCAGCAGCAGCCCAATCGAAATGCTCCTTCTTTCTCTTTGTTCCCAAACTACTAAAACGTCAACATTTTACTAGCTCTCTCATTCACTCCTCCTCAAGACGGTGGGAAACGCGTGCATCAAGGTGGTAGCCGTTCTCACATGTATCCAATCAATCACTGCTCGCGTCATTTAATCTTGCGCACCATTTAATACCACACTGGCCACCCTGATTTTTAAGAGGTTCCGTAAATGCGCTTCCCCCACCTCCATGGCTGGAGGACCAGTGGTGCCACACCTTGACACTGTGATTTACTCAAGGTAGCACCGCACCTCGGCAGTCAGTGTTGGCGCCTTGCCTAGTCGCTCGCCGCTGTACTTCTACCCTTGGACCAACTCTGCTTTTGACTGACTGCAGCTGAGTGTTTTTGTCTGTGCTGAACTCGCTCTTTATATTTGGAAGGTTCTGTGGTGCTGCTGACATTGGTGAAAGATGAGGAGGATCAGGCTTGCCTGTTTGCTTCTTATCTTTGTGCAACGAGTGGTCCTTGGAACGCATGATGTGTACATTGTCACGATGGAAGGTGATCCGGTTGTGAGCTACCGAGGCGACGTTGAAGGATTTCCTGCAACCGCTGTGGATTTGGATGAGGAAATGGATGTTACCAGGTAACTGGCTACTCTTGCTGATGCCGCCGCTTTTTTACCATGACTCTCAAGCCTGAATGAATGTAGGACTGATTGTTGTTGAATTTCGTTTCTGAAACTTTGTTGCTGTTTGAACTAGCCTGCTGTTGTTTTTCCTATAGGACCCTTGATGTCAAACTCTGAAAGTTCCTGATTATATTTTGCATTGCCATCAGCTTGTGCTTAGCATGTTGCAAACGCCATTATTTTGTCCTCATTCCAAACTTACCGATTTTGCAGTGAGGCTGTCACATCGTACGCTCTCCACCTCCGAGGCCACCATGACAAGCTCCTAGACTCGCTTTTAGTTGAAGGAACATACGAGAAGCTTTATAGCTACCATCATCTTATCAATGGCTTTGCAGTTCACATGTCGTCGCTGCAGGTATTTGGCATCCTGATTTTACTTAGAGGCACATGTCCTTCTCTGTTTCAGTTCTTGGTTGTTGTTTTGTTTGAACATTGTTGGTTTGCTGTTCCAGGCTGAGTTCTTGAGGAAAGCCCCAGGAGTTAAGCATGTTGAGAGGGACATGAAGGTACAGAAATTGACTACACACACACCTCAGTTTCTCGGATTGCCAACTGGGGTGTGGCCAACAGGAGGTGGACTTGATAGAGCTGGTGAAGACGTTGTGATTGGTTTCATAGATTCTGGAATTTACCCTCAACATCCGAGCTTTGCTGCGCACAAAGCTGATCCATATGGGCCTGTTCCTCGTTATAAAGGGAAATGCGAGATGGATCCTGTAACAAAAAGAAGTTTCTGTAATGGGAAGATAGTTGGGGCTCAGCATTTTGCAAAAGCTGCAATGGCTGCTGGCGCGTTCAATCCCGATGTTGAATTTGCATCTCCATTAGATGGTGATGGTCATGGAAGGTCATGATCCTGACAATTCTTTTTTTTTTTATATTTGTTGCTCTGATTGGTCACTAGATTAACCAAATGTGAATGTTCAAAATTATTTTGCTTGCAACTTCCAAAATTGTCCTGTTAATATCATGATGCCTGGCCTGCAAAATTATTCTGCTTGTTTCTGTTTTCTGGAAAAATGACAAGACTTTGCTGATGCATTTATGGTCTTTTCCTTCAACAGCCACACAGCTGCAATTGCTGCTGGAAACAATGGGATTCGGTGCGAATGCATGGTCACGAATTTGGCAAAGCAAGTGGTATGGCCCCACGTGCTAGGTAAGCTATTATTTCTTCAGCATTTTCTAAAGGGACACACATTTTCTGGGGAATGTTATAGACGGACCTGTGTACAATGATGTCATGATACTGAGTTTGAGAAAGCCACTTTCTTTTGCTTACTTGCCAATGTCTTACGTCTTTAGTTTTTTCTCGTCAGGATAGCTGTCTACAAGGTTCTTTACAGGCTTTTTGGTGGTTACGTAGCTGATGTTGTGGCAGCTATTGATCAGGTATGATGAATGATTTACCTTCAGATTGTATGTATTATATGTTAAAAGAGAATTTAAACATAGCTACTAGAGATGCATGTGTTGTACATGTGTTTTGCTGAGTGCTGTTGGCTACCTTTCTACAATAATATTGCCTAAAAGCACTTAAACAATATTTGTTGAAAGTTTACCGGTGGAAAATAACATAAATGGCATGGGTGTTTAAATAGGAAAATCAATTCTGTGGTTCATGTAGCTTCCAATTTCCAAGTAGAGCCCCAACCTTCCTTTCTTCTAAAAAGTGGTGGGAAATAGTATCTTTTATTTCCGCTAGATTTGCGTATAGTAATTGTTGCACATAGAACAAACATGAAGTTGAATGTAACTTCTTTTTCTGGTCAGTGCTTTTTTTATATATAGAATAGAAACATCCAATGTGTGGGAGTATAATGCATGAATCTCTATTTGCAGGCTGTTCAGGATGGTGTTGACATTCTCAACCTTTCTGTTGGGCCCAATAGCCCACCAACAGCTACACGGACTACTTTTTTGAACCCTTTTGACGCTGCACTTCTTTCTGCTGTGAAAGCTGGGGTATTTGTTGCCCAAGCTGCTGGAAATGGTGGACCATTTCCAAAAACATTGGTGTCTTTCAGCCCATGGATAACCACTGTTGCTGCTGGAGTTGATGACCGCAGATACAAGAATCATTTAACACTAGGAAATGGAAAACTTATTTCTGGGCTTGGAGTATCACGTAAGTCCTGTTCTACATACATATCAAGTTATCAACAAAATCATGATAAATTATTTGTCAGTACTGTGTGCAGCATATTGAATTGTGGATTGTAGAATTCTGCAAAATGAACTAATGAAGAAGCGCCGCATCGGCGCAGCCGGTCTAGCATGAGAGTGCTTCCGGTCTAGTCGCGACATCTGGTTATCTTATAATAGGCTTACGGTTTGCATCCAGTAGTTAGGTTTCTTGCTTTGTGTTGTGTTGTTTTGTTTTGGTTGTTTCTCGGCTTCGCAGCCTGATGTCTACTCGGCATCCCGGCTTAGTTTGTATTTGGATTTGGTTTTCCTCCTCTTAATGAAAAACGGGTGAATGGCCCGATCGCGAAAAAACCTAATGAAATACAGCAAACTTCTATGTAGAGCCCCTAGTTCTATTATTTCACCCCAACAGGTTAACCAATTTTTTTGGCACAATAGGGCATACCAAATAGAGGTAAAAATGACATGACAGTATATACTGAAACTGGACTAGAGATTCTGTTGTATTGAGTGAATATGTGGATAAACTTCATGTTACTGCACCTTTTGTTTCAATGTGATGATGCTTAGATTGGACAACCATTTTATGTTTTCTTCCTATCTAGTTCCATTGAGACACTTCACTAGTCTTTTCTAGTATTTAACTGTCATCTCATCTGATAGTACTTTAGAGGTCATATGAGATATTTGAGCAGTCCTGGTATTCTATCAATAACTCCTATGTTCCTGCCTGTGGTTATTGATAATTTTCTCATACAATACAGCTGCAACACATGGGAATATGTCATTCAGCCTGATTTCTGCAGCTGATGCTCTATTGGGTTCATCTGCAACCAAGTACAGTGCATTAGACTGTCAGAGGCCAGAACTATTGAATAAGAGGAAAGTTCAGGGGAAAATTCTTTTGTGTGGCTATTCGTTCAATTACATTTCTGGGACAGCTTCAATAAAGAAAGTGTCTCAGACGGCCAGGAGTCTCGGAGCAGCTGGCTTTGTTGTTGCTGTGGAGAATAGTTACCCAGGAACAAAATTTGACCCTGTACCAGTCAGCATCCCTGGAATTCTTATCACAGATGTCAGCAAAACAGAGGTATTATACTTCTAGCAGAGCCTTATTGCATATTTGCATATGATTGCCACGCATAGACACCATCATACATAGAATTATTGGAAAATGAGACTGTATATTCATTAATAGATCAATGAATATGCAATTTAGTTCTCGAAATGGCATGAATTAGGCTGGAAAAACAATATGCAAAGAGGTGCAAGTGCAACTACTAGAATAGTGGCATGAATTCTATATGGCTGCTGCTACTGCTATTATAGGATGACAGGGCAGAATGGTAAAGTACCTATGCATGTTTGGTAGTGGCTTTTCTGCTGTTTTACTGAGATGACATAAACTTTGGTTCTGTAGGATCTTATAGACTACTACAATTCTTCCACCATAAGAGATTGGGCTGGAAGGGCTACAACCTTTAAAGCAACAGCAGGTATTGCAGATGGCTTGGCACCAACACTATACAATTCAGCTCCCCAGGTTGCGCTGTTCTCTTCTCGAGGACCTGATGTTAAAGATTTTAGCTTTCAAGATGCTGATGTTCTTAAACCAGACATACTTGCCCCTGGCAATCTTATATGGGCTGCATGGGCACCTAATGGAACAGATGAATCAAACTATGCTGGTAAGTTGTCTGTAGATCTTTTTCCCTTAAGGAAGCACCCATGCTTGTCATCTGTATTTTAGTATTGCACTTTTGTCGTCCTTGTTCATATATTGTGGATTAGTGATTCGTGAGGTATATTTCTATGCTTGAACCAGCTCAAAATTGTTGTCATAATATTTTTCAGGTGAAGGGTTTGCAATGGTTTCTGGAACTAGCATGGCTGCACCGCATATTGCTGGCATTGCAGCACTGATAAAACAGAAGAACCCAAAATGGAGCCCCTCAGCAATAAAATCTGCCCTGATGACAACGGCCAATACACTGGACAAAGGGAGCCATCCTCTTAGAGCGCAGCAGTACACTACATCAGAAATGATGACACTTTCACGGGCCACACCATTTGATTGTGGTAGTGGTGCTGTTAACCCAAAAGCTGCCCTTGACCCTGGTCTTGTTCTAGATGCAAGTAAGTTCAATTACTGTCAGTTTTTTCGGTGAGATAAGCTGATCGAAGTTATTGAAATGGCAGTGTCTGGTTGAAGTTATTCAGATGGCAATGTAATGTCCCTCGTCTAATTTTTTGCTTTATTGATGCTGGCAGCCCATGAAGACTACATCACATTTTTGTGCTCGATCCCTGACGTCAATCAGAGCGAAGTATCGAACATAGCCGGTTCAGCTTGCGACCCCAACTCCAAGGGAGTACATCCTTTTGACCTCAACATTCCCTCAATCGCCATCTCTCAGCTTCGAGGCACGGTGACATTAAAGCGGACCGTCACAAGTGTGTCTGACGAAACCGAGACTTACACCATCATGACAAGAATGCCGCCAGAGGTTGCCTTGGAGGTGACACCTCCTGCAGTGACCGTGCTCCCCGGGGCATCAAGAGAAATAACTGTGATCCTGACAGCGAGGTCTGTCAGTGGCACCTACAGTTTCGGCGAGATAGCGATGAAAGGTGACCGTGGCCACCTCGTCAGAATCCCAGTGGTAGCTATGGGATTCAAGTAGATAGAAGACGACTGTGACAGGCGCTAGAGACTAGAGAGTAGAGAATAGGAAGAGCGAGTTGTGCCTCTGAAATCCGAGGTCTTGAGGTGCAGAGGAATGCTGTATTTTTTTCATAGCTTGTAGAGAATAAGGATTAGCACAATGCTGTACCAGTACGTGTTATGCATGCCCTCGTGGTTGTAAAATATATATTTGGTTAAAAGCCTATGCGACATGATGACCAGTAGACCAATTGTATTGTAGTCCAGCCTTGTTCTAATTCTAACGCATGGAAATTTGTATCTCATCTGCCTTTTACATGTGTGTTTGTTCTATTCAGATTTTTTTTTTTTTTTCCTTTGATTAGTGCAACTCCAATATATGTTCTATCCTTGTTAAGTAGGATATTTGCCCAGAACCAAGACGATGTTGAGGGTGGCAACGGAAGTCTTTGTTGCCCAGAACCAAGATGATGGTGGCATGCTGGCTCTAGATGATGTAGATCAAGGCGAGGGTGCCGATCAAGACAACCGAATGTCGTATCAGGATGCCTGAAGTAAGGAGTTTTGGTGAGGGTGGTTACTGAGTTTTAGTCTAAGATCAGTTCTGCTACTGTTCCTTTTGGGCATGAGCTCTGTTCTCTGCCAGTCTGTAATCTCATTTAAAGTCTATCCCTTTTAAGCCCAATCCATCGTTTTTTTTTTTTTTTTTTTTTTTAGAACTGCCTTTTTTTTTCAGATCGATGTAAGCTTTGTGCCAGTTGTAGCGCTCTTGCGTAGCTTAATGCCGGTTAGGCGGTTTTTCTGGTTGAGTGCTCTTCTGGGCTACTCATGTTTGCCCCTCAGTTAGGTTCCCCGGGCGTTCTTAACTGGGGGTGGTTTAATCTCGTTCGTAAGGGCTAGGAGTACCAAACTTTGAACTTTGTCATTTCGTTGCGAAAGTAATGAATTCGGGTATCCGTTTTGGAAAAAAAAAAAAAATCCATCGTTTTTTTTTTTTTTTAGAATGCGTAGATGGGTTGGGCTGTTGAACTGTCTGCTATCTTTTTTTTTTCCATGTAAAACTCTAAGAATTCTAAAAAAAAAATGTAAAACTCTAAGAAACTCTTGTATTTCCGTGAAATGGAAATGGGGCATTGTTCTCGTGTTGAAGAAGGATATTTATAGATTTTTAGAGGAAAAATTGAACCCCAATAGATTTTCTATATGATTTAGTAAAATAGCAAACATGGTATCCCCGAAATTTTGGTGACCATATATAGACTGACATCCATTTGCTACCTAACTTTGTAAAATACCAAGCTTGTTGTGGATATTTTTAGAAGTTATTCTATTTTAAGCCAAGCTGCTGAAGTTGCTTTTAGGCTGGGCAATGAAAATAAAATGTGTGAAGTTTCTTTTCAAGGTTGATGGATGCAAACAATGTAACAATGAACAAAGACAGAATACAAGCAGGCCCATTTGACATTTGTAGCAGGGCCCTTTAAACAGCCTTTCAACTTTGGATCAACTATATCATAAACTTTAGACCCACTAACTAGCGAGGCTTCGTCTGTAGCCCACGTTCTCGTTGCGAATTTGGGCCCATCGAGAACTCCTTGGCTCCCCCAGCCTTTTGCGTCCCAGAAAAATGATGGTAACCTCTGACTCTGACCTGTTCCGTCCTAGAAAGCCTCCTTGCCGCGAAGCCGCCATGACCCATGAGCGCCACCGTGTTGCGCACCGGCGGTGCCATCCTCCACGCGCTCTCCGCTGCCTCCGCTGCCCACCTACACGCGCACGCCCTGAAGATCGGCGTCCTCCCCACCTGCCTCCACCTCTGCTCGGCCTTACTCAAGACATACGCAGCCTCCGGCCGCATCGCCGCCGCGCGCCAGCTGTTCGACGAAACACCGCGACGGGACGTCCCGTTATGGAACACCCTGGTATCGGCCTACGCGCGCTCCGGCCACCCGCGCGACGCGCTGGCCGCTGCTTCCGCCATGGCGCGCGACGATGTGGGGCGCCGGCCGAATAGCGTCTCCGTCACGAGCCTCCTGTCCGCGTGCGCGCAGCTGAGGAGCTCGGTGCTCGGGAGGGAGCTCCACGGGTACGCGACGAGGAACGTCCCCGTTCTTGACCTGCCCTTGTTCAATGCGCTGGTGAACATGTATGGCAAGTGCGGCCGGCTGAGGGACGCGAGGATGGTGTTTGCCGGCATGACGGTTGGCATGAGGAGTGCTGTCTCTTGGACGTCGATGATCAATGCTTGCTGCGAGAATGGGCGCCCAGCCGAGGCATTGGGAGTGTTTCAGGAGATGAGGGCTGCTCGTGTCAAGGTCGATGAGGTCACCCTGCTTGCCGTCATCTCTGCTTGCACAAAGCTGGACTGCACGTCGGCTTTAGGAGACTGGGTGGAGCAGTGTGCAGTTGAGTGTGGGTTCTTGCAGAACACCCATGTCGCCAATGCCCTCATACACATGCATGGTAGGGTGGGGAGGGTGAAGAGGTCGTGTGAGATATTTGACTCTATGGGTGCTGTGAAGACGGTGGTTTCATGGACGGCCATGATACAAGCACTGGCCATGAATGGGCATGGGGTGGCTGCCCTTGTCCGGTTCACTCAGATGCTCAGAGAAGGGTTCCTGCCTGACGAGGTTGTCTTCTTGAGCGTGATCAATGCCTGTGGCCACTCAAGGCTGGTGAGCGAGGGGCACCGATTGTTCAAGTCCATGATCGAAGAGTACCACATCACGCCGTGGATGGAGCACTATGGTAGCATGGTGGACCTGCTGTGCAGAGCTGGGTCGTTGGATGAGGCGTTTGAGTTCGTCCTGGCCATGCCTGTTACGCCCGATCCTGTAATATGGCGTGTCTTGGCCGGTGCTTGTCGGGACCATGGGAATGCCAGCTTAGCAAGGAGGGTGATGGATCATGTGATCGACATGGAGCCTGACCATGAAGGGAATTACGTGCTGGCGTCAAACTTGTGTGCTGCAGATGAGGATTGGAGACGTGTCGTAGATGTTAGGCTGGACTTGGAACTGAGGAAAGGGACTTCAAGGACTGCTGCTGCTGTGTCTTCCGTTCAAGTCAATGGTGAATAAGACGCAGAAAAGCTTGTCTTGTTTTACACATCACCGGTAACTTTTCCAACCTCACTACTGTACTTCGAGATGCACACTGACACGTTACAATGACTCTGCTCACCGTACTACCACATCATTCGTTCTTGTGTACTGTACTGTACCTGTCTAGAAGGACCTGGGAAGTGAACTGAGTTCCATGCCCATAGCAGCCAACTTTG
This sequence comes from Hyparrhenia diplandra, assembly GCA_015847255.1. Taxonomy (NCBI): domain Eukaryota; kingdom Viridiplantae; phylum Streptophyta; class Magnoliopsida; order Poales; family Poaceae; genus Hyparrhenia; species Hyparrhenia diplandra. The sequence continues at coordinate 95,923 of JADLZK010010508.1, read as the reverse complement.
TCCTCAGAAACAGTGGAACTCAGGGGTTATACAGCTTCAAATTGTTCCTTTAACTAGCGGAACGCGTTCCCATTCCAAATGGAACGTGTTGGGGACGTGATGGTTAGTCCAAGCATCTTAGTTAACCATGCCTTGACTCTTTTTGCAAAAAAATTACGGTAAATGCAGTTTGGTCAGTATAATTGACGTCTCTGATTTCATAGAAAATCATTATAGGATATCCGTGTAGTATTTTGCAAGTATTTTGTCCTAGCATCTTAGTTAAGCCTTTCCAGTCAGTTAACTGTCAGCGCATGTGCCGTGTGAACACTTCTCCAAACAAAAGGTTCCTTTTGTGGTAGCTATATATATCATAGCTGGTCAGTACTAACTGATGTTTGTGTTATCTTAACCTAATGTTTGGATGGACCTGCAATTCGGCAGTTGTTGTTGTATGTGGACTTCTTATGTGAACGCTAGTTACATGTACCCAATTTTCTAGCACACAAAGTAAGAATTGGTATCATCTACTGCCTTCATGGCATCCTTGATGCAACGGTGATCTAATTGTGCAAGAAAAAGGGGGACGCCGTCTGGTATGCCTGTCATTAGAAACGTTGTTGCTTCTAGTTTCGTATGTGCAAAAAAAGAAAGGATGAATATTGCATCAATTCTGTTCTCTGAAAATGTTTCGAGACCGTTGAATGTTTGCAGAAGTGGCTCTATCAGTGAAGGTGTCAAAACACGTGCCAGGACAGTTTTGAAAATATATACGTATCATCTAGATTTGTACTGCTGTTTGGGTTTCTTATTGATGTCCATGCGTGCGTTGATATGTTGATGTATGTTACCGTGATAGCCTCATGGTCAAAGGACAGACAACTCAGTATTGTTTTGTACATATGTAGACTTTATCCGCAAATACTGGTTGCATGCATGGCCTCAATTTTCTTGCTTACAAACCAAGAACTGCATTGACACGAGTTCAGTATTGTTTACGCATATACGTGGACTTTATCTGTCTTATCTGTAAATACTACTGGTTACGTACATGATACATGGCCTCATTCCCCCTTGCAGACAAGTTAAGAATTGCTAAGAGTTCCTGGCTTTAGGACCTTGGGTGATGCAAATCCTTCTATAAAGCCATACATTGAAAAGGAGTCAAAATACTGCATCACCATCACTTGCCTCAAAAGTCCTAAGATTCGTTTTTGTTTAATCTTTTTTTGTGCCCAATCTGTTGACTGAAAGGTTAAACCAGACGTAATAGTAACCCCAAAGTCAAAAGATTTGGCGTCCAAAGCCAGAGAATGTTTAGCAGCAAGGGGAAAAAAAAAAAAAAACCTGAAAAGTTCACATGGTGCTGGGTGAAGAACTGGTGGCACTGACAAATTGATGCAGCTGGGTCCAAATGGCAGATAGATCATGGATGTTATGTCAAGCTTGACAATGACCTGCAGTAAGTATTCCCTCATTCCGAAAAAAAAGAAGGCAATGAAATTATTTCTATTCTAAGACTCAACAAATATATATTAGATATAAATATTTATAGAAAAAAAATCTAACATTTATCATGAGATTATCCTTTGAATATATTTTCACAGTAAATCAATCTAGAGATGTTATTTTTCTATCAACTTGGTCAAAAGATTTTACAAATGTCTTTATTCAAAATGACACTAATGCCGTATGATTAAAGAAGATTATCGCCCACTAGTAGGCCACTAATGTATACAAGTTGTTGCAATTGTTTGAAAGATTCAGAGGTTCGATCGTTAGGTGCAAGTGCACCCGGTGGAGTACCGAGTCTGATGGCACTGGGTAAAAAGGCAACTGAAATTTGACAGAGTGATGCAGCATGGTCCAAATGGCAGATGGAAGCTTCAGCTTTAAAAAATCAAATCAAGCTAAATTTATATTAAAAAGTACTCCCTCCGTTTAATGTTACAGTTCACTTTGGCTTTTCTACATGTATTGCTTTTTGCTATGCATTTAGTTATACACTATGCCTAAATGCGTAGTAAAAAATGCATCTGAAAAGCAAAGTTATATGATTAGAAAAAGGGAGTAATTACATTATGATAGAGGATAAGTATCATTAGATTAACCTTGGAATATACTTGCTGTAGTAAATCTACTTGGAGATATAAATGATGATATTATTTTCTATAAACTTTTATGAGAAAAAAAATAACTCTGTTTAAACCTACAATTATTACATTTTGTAGGTGCCGTATCATCATTAGACAAAAAGTGTTTGCACTTGTGCCGTATAATTAAAGAAGAAGATGGCCACCCACTAGTAGGCCACTAAATGGACAGTACAAAGTTGTTGGAGGTGTTTGAAAGATTCAAACGTTCGCTAGGTGCAAACCGGTGGCCAAATCAAAGGTTAGTCGCCTCCGGATCCTGGAAGCCTGGATCAGTCAGCAGCCAGCATCAATGGCAACGACGAAAAAAATGGCAACGACGACTGCTAGCACAGTTTCACATGCGATGGCTTCCGAATGACGATGATGCTTTGGATTGCATCGTACAGTATCGTATCATATTCGTGTTGAAAGTGTTGATGATGCAGAGAGGACACAGGAGAGAGATGTGCCAAAAGACCCAAGAGACCAATGTGTTCTGCAGCCTGGCACTGAAAGAGAGGCGCTACCTGTGGGCAGGGCAGGGCAGCGGAAACGCCGGAAAGCCTTGTGCTGCTACAGAAACAGCGGCGGCGGCGGCTCTGCAGCTGAAGCCTCAAGGAACTGACTGAAAGAGACCAATCACCGACCTGATGGATCATCATTGGATCATTCAGCACTTTTTAAGCTTCAATTTCCAACAAGTTTTAGAAAATATAAATTATGATGAAAATATTCTTATACATCAAATAAAAAAACATAAAACTTTTGTGCTATTGACATATATGTACTTCAAAAATAAAATTTAAAGTAGTCTGTAACTTAAATTTTTATTAATTAATTTAAAACAAACTATTAAAAACGTTAGTCAAACGGAGAAAGTACTTATTAGAGGCACGTATAAGTCATCGAAGCGGGGTGCCCTAGGAAGAATCTTGGCGTGCCGGTCGCTGCTTTCACACTAGTGGCGTTGTGTGTCGACGTGCCGTGTCCGTGAGGGGAGATGACACCACAAAATCGTACAGTGACCGGGACAGGACCAATATACTATAGTACCACACTTGACACTTGCACGATACTTGCATATATGTATACATGTATACTTAATTTTGCTTTGGCGTAGACAGGTAATTTGAGAGCCTTCGTTTGCTTTTTGCCACGTACGGTTTATTACGGCTCTTCGCTAGGTTACCACTCTCAGAAGAATTGAAGGTGTTTTTCTCTCTACGCTAGAATAAACTGGAACCGAGTGAAGCAGAAGATAGTGACATTTGTTTTTTTTTTTCCTTCTTGCTAGGTCCTAGTAGGAGGTACTAAAACCGGAAACGTTGGCAGCCGTGTCAAATTAGGTTTTGATGGGTGCCAATGCAAATATGTTGTGTAGTCTAGTCTACTTGCTTTGCCTCATAAAAGGTATCATTCTCCTTTTTTTTTTTCTAATTAGTCAAACATTGTTAATTTTAGCCAAATATACATAAAATATTAATACTTACATTACACAACTAGTCGTCTCGATATATATTAAACTTATTTAAATATAGATATTGGTAATATTTAAGAAACATCTAGTCATATATGAAGAAAGCATGACCTGCACATATATTCACTCTCTTGGTACGTAGGATGGAGTAGGTATCTGTACTTATTTGCGTATGAGGACCAGGATTACGCACTTGCACAGTGCCTGTACGAAACTGATGAACAACAAACAGACGAAACACAGCGATGGGGGTGAGGTCATGACGCGTCTAGACTTATTACTATGTCGTTGCAACCCAGGTTTTTTCAATAGTACTAGTATTTAACTAGTAGTATTTTTTTGTGGATTTACTCAATCGAATTAAAAAGTGTAAAACAAAAGAAAAGTATAGTTTATTTTCTTCTTGACGGAGCTAGGGTGTCAGAAAAGGTCAACAAAAGCTCGGTTCCGTTCCATTTGGGCCACCGCAAGAGAAACAACTCCAGAGTTGTGGCCGTCACACGTCAGAGGTAGGTGGCGGTGGTGGTGGCCGCCGAGTCATCAGTGTAAATCCACTCGCTCGATGGGAGCTGGCGATCGCCGGAGCGGCCGGAGAGTCTCTGGTCCGAGGCCTGGTTCCGTTCCATTTGGCCCCGCGCGAGGTGCAACTGGAAAGCGAAGAGAGAGCGGACACACAAGAGAAACAACTGCAGAGTTGTGGCCGTCACACGCCATGCGAGCGACGGCCTGGTCAAGGTCACGAGTTGTCGTCGTCATCTGGAACCAAGCACGAGCTCGACCACGAGCTTCCGACTTTGCTCTGATGCTCAACGACAACAAGAACAAGACCAGTCTAGCTATGAATCTGACGAACAGAGTAGGACGATCATCTGACAATACAAAAGCTGAATCTAATATAACACTAGTACTATGGATCTTTACAATTTCTTCTACAACATACATCAAACAAAACCAGACATCTGTATCCAAAGAAGAGAGATTGATCAGAGAGAGAGGAAATCCAATCAGAAAACAGAGAAGAAATCTAGCTAGCTAGAACTAGAAACCAAAGCTAAAGGAGGGAGCGAAAAGAGGTGAGTGATGCCTGATGCGACGAGTGGCACGATTCATGCCTCGCTACAGGCGCTACGGCTGGACGCGCTACGCATGGATGCACGACCGATGGACTCGTCAATACGGTCCAGTCTCGGCCTCCACGGCGCGGCCCGCCCGGCGGACACATCCTTCTCCTTGGATTCCTTCTCCTTCTCCACCGCCGGCACAGTCTGCATCTGCTGATGCTGCTGACGACTCCCAGCGGCGGCGGCGTCGAAGAGCGCGTCAAGCGGGCTAGGCTTAGGCGCGGCGGTGGCGCACCCTTTCGCGAGCGCGGTGAGGCGGTTCATGAGACAGGCGAGGTCAACGGCGGAGGACTCGGCCTGGAACACCGACTGTGGGAGCAGGAAGTAGACGGTGCCTGGCTGGAGCGCGTCGTCGGGACGGAACGGACCGCGACCGGGTTGGAGAAGGTGCGCCGATGAGCACAGCACGTAGCCTTTGCCGTCGGCGGCGGTGGCGGAGGAGAGGCAGCCTGTGACGGTGGATACGGTCACCACGCCTGGACCTTCGAAGTCCTCCACGTACCCGTTGGTGTGGATCACGCGGACCCCCGCGCATGGACGGAGTGTGGAGCTCGTGGAGGAGAAGGTGCACCCCATCTGGAGAGTGGAGACTGATAGAGGATGGAGCTGGAGGTGAGAGTGGAGGGAGCGGAGACGACGACGAACGGAGGCGAGACACGGCAAGGCGAGGACGGGCCGAGGTGGGGGTGTGGGGTGCTTTTATTGATTTCCGCGGGGATTTGATGGACGGACAGACACAGGCGGGTCGGAGACTAGGAGGGTCCGGCCGTCCAGGTCTCCGCCGGCGGTGGGGTCCAGCGGGCAGGCGTCGCTGACGCGTGGTGGCGACGAGACGGCCGACGGCGGGTTAACCCGATAGCGTGGCGTGCCGTGTGGAGTGAGCGGGATGGCCATGTGGAAGATGGGAACAGCCCAACAGCATAGGATAGGATAATGATAATTTCCAGGAGGAGTCCACGTCCATCAGGCAAAGCGGTGGATTAGTCCGGCGTATGGCCACCCGCCTTCGGGCAATAATAAATGCTACAGTACGTAAATATAGTAAACAAAAGTATCGGAGGGGTTAATCTTTATCTTTTTCCGATGGTTGACCTGGAGGATGGATTATGGCCTACTTGCTCTTTCCTAAAATAATTGTACATATTTACAATCTAACTTTGCATTTAGCTGTAGGCTGTATGCATGTTTTCATGCCTTAACTTATAGTTCCTCCATCTTAAATTGTAAGTCATTTGACTTTTTTTGCACCAACTTTGACAAATTGTGTTATTATTCAATTTTTTGTAAAATATCACATCTTTTATCATAGCTTGCTTTATTAATAAAAAATTCTTCAAGAATAACTTTAATTTGACCATTTTACACAATTTGTTTTCGAACAAAACGAGCGGTCAAACTTAGTGCTAAAAAGTCAAACCACTTACATTTTTGGGATGGAAGAAGTACTACACAAATAATCTAATAATAATATAATATTTATTATACATCACATGTACTAGTACTTTTTATATATATTTGGTTAAATTTAGAAAAGATTTGACCGCTCGATAAATAAAACAAGATGTACATTCGTTATGGGACAAGGAGTATACTTTATATAAAAATTAAAACAGATGTACATTATTTGTTATGGGACAAATGGAGCACCTAATAAGAAATAAAAACAATGGGAAAGGGATCCGTGCCAAATGGTCCGAGATGGATAAGGAAGCTTGTCACTTGATGTCAAAAAAATAAAATAAAAGGAGTGATCGTCCCTAATTTAGAAAAAAAAAAATAATACCATTCTAATATACTCCCACTCAGCACAACCTAACCATGCTCCACTACATAAATATTGATCTTGATTCCAAATCGCAGAACAAAATAATGCAGTTGCTTTCTAATTGTGCCTACAGTGTCTACAAGCCAGCACAAGCAGGGAGTCACCGCATCAGGCCTCTCACTCTCAGTGGTGGATTTGGCAATGGGGCTGGGGGCTCAAGCCCCCTACCGTGGCCGCACCTGTGGAGCCCTTCCCCCTAAAAAAATTTTGTGGCAATGGAGGTAGGAAAAGATGGCTGAAGATGGTGTCAGAGTTTGAAATGTTTTGTAGGCTTGTTTTGGGGTGACTAAGGGCTTCTCCAGTGGCCTTTCCAAAGCGACTCATGCTCCTACGTGGCAGCCGAACGAGTCGACTCAACGGTGGAGAAAACGACTCATCCGGAAAAATTTTGAGTCGACTCAAGATCTTGAGTCGGTTCAATGAACTTCATACGAATAAAATTGAATCGTTTGGGCCCTCTACACCGCTCACCACCAAGCCCATCGAGGGGGACGACCTAAATCCCCTAAGGACCCTCTTCGCTGAGATCTTCGCGGGCCGCGGTGCATGAGGAGGCCGCCTCGCATTCATCTCCGCCATGGCCCATTGGTTCGGCCGGCGAGGGATGTTGCCGGGCGCTGGAGGGGATCTCACTTGGCCACGGGGCGAGGGCCATCTCGGACGCAAAATCCGCGATCTGCATGCACCCAGCCGCCGCGGCGATAAGCGGGTGCCTTCGCCGAAAGGGTAGCAACCGCGAGAAAAGAATGCGTATGAGTCGGTTGGTGGGTCCCCACCGTTGGAGAAGTGTTTTGAGGCGTGAGTCGACTTCTATTTTGAGCTGATGTGGTCTTCTCTTTTTTCAACAAACTCTTTGTTTATTTGGTGAGTCGACTCAATGACTGGAGGTGCCCTAACCAAGGAGCCAACACACACTGGCGGAGACTATATATGCTGCCCATCATCAATGCTCCATCGGTTGGGGTGAGGGGAGTTGGGGACAGGGCGAGGGGTTGGGGATATACAAGACTATTCAGATTTCATCATGTATGCCTCATTGCTATAGTAAACTACTACTGATCCAACCCTTTACAGCAACCTACATCTACATGTCGGCATATAAGTCAAATTTTAGATTTTATAAATCAAATCCTGCAAAACAAAAGACAGGATCTTATCAAATCATCTAATCGATCCTAGTCACCATACACAGTGTTTCAATGTATTTATTCAACTGTTATCTCGGGCGATGTCAACCATTGAATTTTTCCTCAATTATTATAGAAAATTTCTTTTAAGGTGTCTTGTATCTATATGTATCAGTGTATTAAGGATAGATGTCTATATATGTAAATATCGTTTTAAAACTTAGTTGGAACTTGGATGATTGATTCGTCTTAATCTGTAATTTAAATTATTTGTTCGGATGCTTGTATACCTTATATTTTAAACATCAAGGACATGACATTCAATAATGCAAAGTTAACAATATGCGCGCTTCTAAGTCATATTTGTCCAAAAAAAAAAAAAAAAAAAGTTGAAAGGATGATTTTCTAGCTACCGGAGTTGGTATATGTCCAAGAAAGAATTGACAATACAAGATGTATTCAACAGTGATATAAGGCGTTTTGTATGTACAATGCGGGTCCATTTATTTATTACTCAAGCTGGACACTAAACACAAGTTTTTTTTTTTTTTTTTTTGAGAATGACAGTTGCAGGCTCACAACACGCAAAGCACACTCACCCCTATGAACACACGTTGTAAAAACCCTACCCCTATGAGCACCTCCGAAGGACTGAGCACCCGACAGATCTAGAGATTCTCGTCACCATTCAAAGGACGGAACGCCGCTACCATAATGCATAACGCCGGAAATCCTAGGAAAATCCCAAGAAAAAAAGGTCGCGAGCGCCGATTTGAACCCCGGTGGGTCGTCCCACCGACCCGTCCTACCATTGGACTACAAGCCGTGGAAACACAACAGTATCATGGGTTGTAAAAATATTGCTCAAAATTTCAGCTGATGTATTCAAAGGTGACATAAGGTGCCTTGGACGTACAATACGGTTCAATTTATTGCTGAAGGTGGACACTGAACACTAGTTGAGGAAACAAAAAACACTAGTTGAGGAAACAAAATGTGCCGACTCGTAGTTTGTGTACTATCCATGTGATCGTATATTTTTGGATTAATTGACTTCACCTCTCGCTGATTGAGGACAATTGTGGTAACATAATGTGGAGGACGACAGTACCATCTTACCGTAAAATAAAATAATAATAATAATAAAAACTTTGCATGTGGCTCTGCTTCAAAAGACAGGCTCAGCAACCATATAGTCTGCACAACAACGATTGTCAACGATGCAACGTCGGTGCGATGACCGCCAGTCGACAATGTTTTACCGTATGATCAACGCTGTTAAAATACAAAGAGGACGGATTGACGAAAAAGCAAAATATTCAAAAAAAAAAATTACCATGACTAAGTCTTGGAAGTCTCTTTGAGATAGAAAAGCAGCAACCATGCTCCCAGTCCTAGCTGCAATTACACGCAACTCCGCCACGGGGCCACGGCTGCCGGCGAGCCGGCCGGGGTCACATTTCCACTTAAATTTTTGGGCCTCCATGCGACGGGGAGACTACGGCAGCCGGCGGCCGGTGGCCGGCGCACGCTTTCACTTCACTTTTTTCCGTCCAAAAGATCCAAAGCCGTGTGTTTACATCAAGATTAACTGACCTTGCCAACCATTCAGATTCAGCCAACACGGTTCGTACCTTGAGCACACACAGCGTGTCCTCGACGAAGTCCAAGCCACCGTCGCGTCAGTATTTCAGCAGCCGACACACTTCAGCTACCAACTAAGGGCCAGAAACAATCAAACAACACTAAAAACTAATTTCGCAATTCAGATCCTGTAAAATATGGCAAAATTTCGCAATTCAGATCGTGACTCACTCAACTTCAGTTAAATCTTTAACTTTACCTAGGACTTGCTCAAAGCAAAGCTTTCTTTGGGACCTCCTCAAAGCTCAAATTTAAAATCTTTCTTATGACCTGAGCAAAACTTTCTTTGCTTTGACACCTATACTCAATCATAAACTCGACGTTTGAACTATGCACTTGTAATCGTGTATAGACATTTATTTGTTTATATATCTCTGCACAATGCTTTCATCAGAGAGCTTAAGACGCCGGCGCTTCCGGCTTCTGCTTCTTGGGCATTCTATAGCCACCGATGACGCAGGCGTGATCACGCTCGAAGGGCTCGAGGGTCACCTGCTCTGCCGGCTTGAACTGCTCCGCCTTCAGCTTCTCCACTTCACTGGCAAACACCGCCTCCGCCCGCATCGTGCTGTCGATGCAGTTAGCCTGGAGTGAACAAACACAAATTCGTCAGAGCCGGCCAGGCGGCCATAGATGCAGGCTTCATACTAAAGCTTCATATATAAGACATTTGGTGCTTTGCTTCCATCTTTCTTTGGTTGAAAAAGCTTCATTGTGATGTGCTAACAAGTATATAGTAATACCTTGATCGAGATGACAAAGTGGCCGCCGCTCTTCAGGAAATATGAGGCGTTGAGGGCTAAGATCCTAGCCTGCATGTAGGATTGAGCACCCAATAGGAAAGTTTAACATGCTGCTTGTAAGCCACATTCAGAACCTAACACAGGGCGGTCATCGTACTGTATATTGCAACTATACAATACGGCCCCCATTTACTATGCAAGCTGGACGAATTAATTACCAATATTGCAAAATTTTGTGTTATCGGTCAAAATTTGTGTGTAAATACTACTGTAGTACCACCAGTACAGCATTAGCAACACAGAGATATTATGGTAAAAAAACCTTTAGTCAAAGTTCTGATCTAAGCACATGCAACTGTAGATATTCTTATATGTACGACTGGTAAATCAAAACATCAAAGTTCCAATTGTAGATATTTTTATATGTACAAAAATTGCCAAAAAAAGGAAAAGCCTTGGTTAATTTTATTTCTAGCCTTATGCAATGCATCCCCTCAAAAAGAAGTACGTAAATGACATTATAAAAAATAGTTAGGTCCAAAACACTATCTTGTAAATGTTGTTGCCACCCAGCATGTACCAATTAGTTAGGTTAAAGAAAGAAAGGGGAAAATATATAGGGGTACATGAACACCCAGGCTAAAGCATTGGAGTCCTTTTTCAATACATGCCCGGCAATGCCGACATCATGCTCTTGTCGCTGGCTTTTCAATATAAAAAGAAGCAGTGGAGTAAGAACTAAAAGGTTGAACCCTCTATTTGATTATAAAATGCACAAGGCAAAATAGAAACTGTAGAACATTGGCATTAATCGGGCATAAGGCCATAACACATTCAAAACAGAACACAGAGCGTCATCGTACTATATGACTGTACAATACAGCCTCGTTTACTGTCAAGCTGGACAGAGAAAAAGCAAACATTATCATCCACAATTTGTGTGATTTTGGACCATCTTTCCAACTATGGCTCAGGCTTGTAATTAAAATAAGGCATGCAATAGTATAGTACAACGTTGAAATTTGAAAACACACATACGGTCAAACAAAACTCCAGTCAGCGTTATGATGTAAGCAATCAGAACTGTCTTTCAGTACCAGACACCCATCAAATTAATTAAATCATAGCATCAAAGGTCCAACCTGTAGATATTTTTGTGTACAAAACTACAAATTGACAAATAAAGGAAGGCTTGGTCTATTTCTAGCCTTATACAATGTACAACCCCTCACAAAGAAGTAAACGCCGTTATGAAAATGGGTTGATGCAGACAGCAGACCAAATACAACTAGCACTGAAAATCTTGTAAATGTTGCCGCACCAATTAGTTCGATTTTTTTTAAAAAAAAGGTACATAACACCCAGGCTAAAGCATTGAGGTAAGAATTAACAGGTCTGATCCCCTCTAATATGATGATAAAATGCACAGGAAAAATAGAAAACTTGAAAACATTTGCATTAATCGCGCATAAGGCCATAAGCGCATCAGAAGCTCGGATTTCTATCATCCATTGTAATGTACTGAAGGGGAATCCGAGTATGTTCATCATCTGCTTGGGCCCAATATCGCCACAAAAAGACATCAAACATAGCACATGGCCCAGCACCAACATTGCATACTACTAATGCAACAATCAGAGATTTCAGCTGCTAATCATTACTCAAAAAGCAAGTAATAATAAATTAAGAAAAACGCTGTTAATTACAAAGAATTAGTGAGATGTGAGTATACCTGGTCTGGCTGAGCAACATCAGAGAAGATGACATCAACCATGCCAACTAACATCCGGTACCTTGCTGGGTGCCTGGCATCCTCAATAATGGGAATGACATTTGTCCTCTTCTTGGCCATGTTGACAAGGTCCCTTCCACTCCTGTTAGAGAACTCAACAGCATAGACCAGCCCTTCCTGCAAAGTATACCAAAATTCATTGATAGAAACAGAACGTAAATGAAGTCACTGATCAGTTTCGGAAACATAGGTGACAGCGTGATTCCACACCGGTCCAACAATATCAGACACATGAGACACAGTTGTTCCTGAGGCAGCACCAAGGTAAAGCACACGCTGGCCGGGAGCCTAAATTATGAACACATTGTACATTAGGACAGCAACAGCAAAACAACAAAAACTGAAAGGGAAAAATAATATAGATAAGTAATGCATGCTCAGACTGAGTAATTAAACAGGCTTACAATCCAGATGTTGTCAACACCGCCAAGCACAGCAGCAGCTAGCTTAGATCGGAAGGGGTTCCACACCCTGTACTCTACCTTTGTCCCATCCTCTTTCTGTAATGCATGCCAAAACAACAAGATGACCGAGGACCATACATGACGAGGCAGGCAACGCTAGATTGTTAATTAGTGAAATAAACCTTCAATTTTGACATATACATATATGGATCGTCTTAATCACAAAGAGGTAGACTAAACCACATTTGTTAATTTCAACCCACATTGCACAACAAAATTGCGAAAACAAAGAGAGACGACACATAAAAGCAATGAAGCACGGCCAATGTAAGGGAAGAAGGACCTGGACGGAGACGCGCTTCTCGCCGTAGACGGACTCGCCGGGGCACATGTTCCTGGTGCAGAGTGCGTCCTCCTTGGCCCTAGCGAGGAAGACGCCCTTGTGCTTGTGTGGATCCACCACCACCTTGCTCCCGCCCCTCATGCCGCCGCGGCCGCTCCTACTACGGCTGCCGGCCCGCGCCCTGCCACCAGGCGGCCTACCCCCTGATGCCTTTTACCCCCTTCTCTCCGCTGGCCGTCAAACCTCCGACGTCCGCTGTCTCCGCCAAACCTCCAGCCTCCTCTGCCGTCGCCTCTGCCGCCTGATCCTCCTCCCGCCGGACCGCCCTACAGGAAGCGAAGCATTAGGTCAATCAGACAGTTTGTTGCACCGATCGAGCAACTGAGCGATGGTAACCATGAATGGTTTCGGCTTTGGCTTGCCTCGTAGCGGTGGCCTCATGATGGTGACGACGTGAGTTAGTCGACGATCACCTCGTACCCGCCGCCGCCGCAAGACAGAGGTTCAAAGTATTTTTTTTCGGAAACCTTTTACCCTTCTCCTTTGACGAGGGTTTTAGGGTTTTGGCTATATATAATTACGTAATACAGGAGTTTAATAAACAAGCACGTTGAACAAAAATCACGCCTGCGTAATTTTCATTCCTTCAAAAAATGTCGCTCCGGCCTTTAAGCCCATACCTGAGCTGGTGGGCCCTTGAACTTCATCCTGGGCCAAATGATCTTCCAGCCATTTCCCTCGTCACGTTAAATTTCCAGCCCATTTCAATTTTCAACATCGATGACATCAAGATTAAGTAATAACGTACATATATTATTAAATTAATCACAATTCATCAGCACCAGCATCAAGCCATCACAACAGAAGTTCACATATCACGTTCACACCAACCTAGCCTGCCATACTGAACCTAGCCCATGTTTACACCAGCGAAAACTTGCTGTTTCAAGAGCTGGCAAATAATCTAACCCAGCCACCATCAGCAATCTAGCCTACTCTGCAGCAGGTGGCGTCATCTGAATTCTGATCTAGTGCGTAACTGTGTTCCTGCTTCCTTCAGCTACTGGATTCCAGCACCAGGTAGACGGCCCCTACACTATTCACCTGTGGCATTGGTGCAACAGCGCTCAAGAGGGAGAAAGAAAATGCATCTCATCCACTGCTTAGATGATGGTGAAGTTCGAGAATATGTTCATCAGGTTGTCAAGCGCCTCAGGGTAGAACTTGCGCGCGAACAGGTAGCAGGGGCCGCTTCATGCCATTCCACATGCACGGCCTCCTCTGCGCTATATGCTGCACGATTACGACAATGATGGCAACGTTAGATCTTTGAGGGAACAAGAAATACCTCATTCGCCTAGGCTGGCAGTGATAGGGAATAGACCAGGCAAAGCGAAGGACCGAATTACTCTTACCTTTGCGTTGCTGCTTACGTGGACACTCTCGTCAATGTGCTGCGGGCATTTGCAAAATCGTTAGATGAATGCCAAAGGTAATGAATTGTTTGCCCTTGAAGGCTCAAAGCTTACCGAGATGTTCTTGAGCAACTCAAAACTTGTATCCACAGCCCTATAGACTTTAGGATGCCATTTCCCTTCAGACCAATCTACATGGGTCACTGACCAATTTGCTATTCCAGTCGGATCAACCATCTGCAGACACAAATACAAATGCAATATTGTTCAGTAGTTTTTTCTCAATAAAATGTTCTTGGCTCGTCAAAGCGAACCAAAGCCCGTCATCTACAAGCTTCTGAACACTTACATTAAAGAGAGTGGGCAAGTAGTGCTCATCTGAATAGCAGTTATGCCATTCATTTCCGGCTGTAAAGTTGCAATCACACATCAGCAACGACATAAATATCAAGGAAAAAGGCAGACAATGTATGTTTTGTACTACTATTGAGCACCCTGAATAGCAGTATGTGCTAAGGTTTGATATTATCTAGGCTGAAAGACACAGATTAACAAAGACAATTGTTTTCACTTTTTTTCCCTAGAAATCCTCTACCTGTTGTCTGAGCATATTTTAAGGTAAGCTTGTTACACATGAAAAATAACTTGACAGTGCTTTTAACAAGACAAGGTATCTTAGAAAGTTTTTTTTTTTTTTTTGGGTGGTGTGGGGAGCAGGGACCACCTTACAGTAACGCTTGAACTTCCCATAGTAAAGGGTGTGTCAGCGAGAATAAGAATTGCATGCTGCCGTTTCACTGTAAACCACTGTAAGAGAAGAACACACAAAAACAGTCAAGGTTAACTATGCGAAACCATAACAACTGTTATAAGTATTGAATTTGGACGATAATTATCACCTGTGCACCCTTTCTCCAATCTTTCTTCACAATTTCAGGTAGCATATGGTCAGAATATCTACCTGCTCCATGTGGACCAGGATCATCAAAACTGAGAAAAAGATAAATTGGCATGTCAATAGCAAAATTCATATTAAAAAACATAATTTCAAGGAAATCATATCTTAAATAAAATCTCTTTTCAGCTCTGATTAGGGGAGAAGTTAACATTTTGCTTTATGTAAATACGTTCACTTACCAGTCAACAAAACTGACATTTGTCTCCATGAGATAACTATATATATAATCAAAGTTATGAAGTGGCACACAACTGCAATTAGAATGAAGTGTTAGGATACGGACCTATCCCTCAAATTTAGATGGGAACAGAACAAATGAAAATGATTAACCTCTCAGAAAGCAAGACAAAATGCTGGTTTTCAGGATCTTGTAGGGCATGAGCCAAGAGCCTCTTTTCAGCATCAACCATAGAAATCGTGCCCCAGATCACCTGGCAAGAAAAATAAAAATTTGATCCTACAACAGCTATAACTAAAACTTTGGCTCAAATAATCTTGGACACAATTGTTGTAGGCAAGTACAAGTACTACTGGCCATGATAGGTGCAGGTGATGGTTCAACAGCATTAATAAATCCGGATCATACTCTACAAACTATATCCATCAAGAATGGAGTTCTACAATTATTAGAGATGGCACTATGAGAGAAAAACAGAACATTTTTTTTTTTTTTTTTTCAAAATCAATCTGTATTATATTGAAAGTTAGCAAACATTTTCTGAATAAATCAATGAGGACAGTACAGGTTTGAGCCAGTTCGTAGTTAGATACCTTTTCACTTCGAATATCCCTGCCAGCGAATATTGGACTTGAATGAGTCGGTCTATCTCTTGATGCATGCACATATATAGTGTATCTGTCTTCATGACCCTGAAAGTACACCCAAGTGGTTAGATTTGGTTACTCATACACACCCAGCTGCGCATGGACATATCCTTGTTCTTATATGAGATAGTACGAAAAATTGAGTTTGTTTACAAACTAAAACTGTAGCTAAACACTTTAATTTACAAATAGGAGAGAATATTAGTGTTACATGCTGAGGCACAATCATTTAGTTAATAGTGCGAAGACTCGTTTACTACCTAGACATGTATTCACTGCAATTCGTAAGTACTGCAAAAATCATACCATGAAGAATTTTTCCCATAGCTTCTCAAATGGCAATGAACTGGGCGTCAAGAACATGAAAGCAATTTTTGGATTCTTTGACTGCACTGGCCGTGCCCGAATGATGTCTCTCATGATAGCACGAGCAGCAATCTCATCATCGGTGTATACCCTAGCAGGTTCTGGAGGAGGCCGAGAATTGCAGTCTTCTGATGGTACCAGATAACAGGCTGTGTAATGCCGTGGAGTATAAAGATAGGCTCCAAGGGCTACTGCACAGACAAAAGCAACCAAGACGATGATCCAGAGAGGCCTTCTAGATGAAGCCCTACTGCGCGGTGCCATGATGTGTCTCCCCAAACAGGAAAGCACGGCCTAGCAAGCTACAGCCATGCAATCATCCATAAGCACTCCTGAACTGATCAGAATCCAAAAACCTGGACAACACAGGGGAAAGAAAAGTTTTAGTTTAATGCCTTCAGGCTTTCAGCTAACAGTACCATTTTTGTTACAAAACAGTTCATGTCTTGAACAACAATCCATATTGTATAACGAAAGGACATGTATAGAAGATTAAAACATTTCTATGACACAATAGTTCAGAAACTGCTTGATATTGCACTAGGTTTTTAAAAACTATATGTGCAATACTAAATAACAGAGTATTAAAACTTATACTAAATAAAGTACATAATGATGGAAATGCCTATAGGTATTTTTTTTTGAAAATATTTATATGTACTTGTTACCCCAAAACGAAAAAACAACTATAGAGTACATTTCAATCAAGCCAATGTTCTAGTTAACAAGTTGGAGATTCCACAAGCTGTTCTGGGTAACAAAACAAAGCAGGGCAGCTGATGTTTCCACCTGGAACTTGGCAGTTTCTATGCACAAATGAACTTTAAGTTATTAGGGATAATACAAAACACAAGCTCTCTAAGCATTTATACTGCCATAACCTCTTTTTTTTTCCTTTTTGTTTGTTGGTTCATATGGCCTGCACCAATTTTAAGTTAAATTATCTTACATGTCCACCCATGAATTTGTCCACAGCACAGCACAGCAAAAAAAACCCTCCTTAAACCTCGCCAGCCAATTGTAAGGGAACGAAGAACCAACTCGAAAATGGCATGGCCGCAACTTGGCTTGGGGAGCTGAAAACCCTAGGCAAGATTTTAGATGGATTCTCGTCTCGATAACTAGGACAGCACGCAGGCAGCACACGAGCCGAAAGGTAACCGGGCAAGAAAAATTCGAACTTGACCGCTCGCAGACGGGACCCCAAGGACATGGCAGGCGAGAGCTCCAACCTCCAAGACTAAGAGAGAGGCAAAGCAAAGCTCGAGTCACTTACCCCACGAGAGGAGAGGTCGATCCGAGTCAGTTCGGATAGAGGGAGCTCCACTGACGACTCCAGTCCAGTCCAGTCCAGCACCAGGGGAGGAAACGGCAGCTGGCAGTGAGCGGGGGAGGCGAGGTCGACGGCGACGAAGCACCGGCAGCTCGCGGCGGACGACAGGAAGCAAGAGCACGCGCTCGATTCGTCCGGATTACGGTGGAGTTGGGAGAGATCTAGAGGGTGGAGGGGGGAAAGTACGGAAGAATCTTGGGAGCACGCAAGACTGAGGTGGAAAGGCAACCACACACAGCGCACAGAGGTTCTGCATGCAAACGCTACTTCTGCTTGACTCCCTCCATCTCCATGCCATGCCAACAAGAGGTTTTTGCATCTTGAAATCACTTGAGCACTGTCTAATTACCCCATCTGATCTGATTTGTGTAATTGTGTTCTGTGCAGCATGGATGTTTCAGAGTTTTGCCCCTTTTTAATGTCAGGGTGCTTTCTGGAAGGGAAAAAAAAAAAGAGTTGTTGCGTTGAAATGTCGGATTATGTGTGACGCCACGTATGGGCTTTGGAAAGAGACATCCGCTTCTTTCTGTTTAGTGAATGATGTATGGTTAGAAGTTTACACGTACTCCGTATAAGTGATAAGTCCATTAGTAAGTCCAAGTAGACAAGGACATTTCAATATAGTAGTACTGTGTACTTAGTTGCTTGTCATTAGCATCCAAGAAGGCCTGACTGTCAACCCTGTTTGACACTTACGTTGGAAATGCAGAATTAGGAGTGGATTTTGTAGTGTTACACAAAATCCCAGCTATAAGGGTCCTTTTAGAATCTCTTAAACTTTGAAGGGCCCTTTTAGTACGCAGTAATTTCATAGCCACAATCACATAAAAAATCAATTTATTTTAAAAGAGAAAAAACATAGAAAATAGAAAAAAAAAACTCATTTAAAAGGGGCCTAAATGGATAGTTTCTGAATATTAGTATTGGCCCTGGCCGGCACCAGTTACATTCTTTGTCTGTGACAGTCTCCATTGCATTACTCACGAGTCGTCACAGAAGATGCAAACTGAGCAGCAGTGCAGGAAAAACCAAGCAGAGCCCTCCCTTTCAGGCCCCTGCTTAGTCAAAATCCTACATCATTCTTTTCTTTACCAAACCTATATAGTAAGTATATAGTATTAGTAACTATATTACTAGATCAAACACCCAGCACCGGCGATCTTAGTCTATCTTACGCCGGTGAGTCACCTCACAGTTGCTCATATGTGCACACGGAACCTTCTTCCAGTTTCCACGGTGGAATTCCCACCCTACTACTACTACTACTCTACCACGATCTCAGGCAGCTTCAGCATGCTGTGGCCGCCGCAGCAGCTGCTCCTCGCCGTCGCCGCCGCCGCCGCCGTCCTGGGGCACTTCACCTTCACGTAGCTCCTGCAGCACGGGCTGGTCTCCCTGGCACACGCAGCAGCCTGCGAGCTCGAACAGGTGTCTCCACCTTTGACGCTGCAGCAGTTCTTGCTCGCAGCGCAGTCGGTGGGAGCAGGGGCGCTGCCACAGTCTTTCGCCTTCCCGCAGTGCTCCCCTTGTGTTCTTCGCTGTGGTGGTGGCCTTCATCTTTGGGCAGGGTAGCAATTGCAATCGTGACCTCTTCAACTGGCTTGGCTGCGATCTTGTCCTTGTCATGAGGCTCATGGCAGCAGTGGTGGCTGTGGTCATGGCAGTCCTTTTCTGGCTCCTCAATCTCCCCATGCTGTTCGTGCTCATGGTCATGGCAGTGGTGTGTTTCTGCAGCGTGCACAGTTTGCTGCTCAGCATGGCACTGATGCTCGCAAGCATGCTCAACAGTAGTGTGTGAATGGTTGTGCTCCTCACAGTGACTGTGCTCATGCTCACCTGTAGCGTGCGAGTGGATGTCCCCTTCGCAGTGCCTATGTTCATGTCCATGGTCATGGTCATGGCCATGGCCATGGCAAGCACCCTCATTGTCAGCACACGGAGTCTTGGGTTCGTTGCAGTGGCTGTGCTCACTGTCATGGCAATCCTGCTTGCCGGTGTGGTCGTGACTATGGCCATGGTCATGGCAACCATGGCTCTCCACCAGCAGCTGGTTGCCTGCCTCTTTGCAGTGGGTATGGGTGTTTCCATGGTCATGACAAACATGCTTTTCCGTAACCACATGGCTGCTGGGCTCTTTGCAGTGCTTATGGCTGTGGCCGTGATCATGACAAGCATGCTTTTCTGTAGGGTGCTGGTTGCTCGGCTCTTTGCAGTGTGTGTGGCCATGGCCATGATCATGGCAACCATGCTTACCAGCAGACGACTCTTTGGAACAGCCTGTCGACTTGCAGTGACCATCTGAGCAGTGGCGGGAGACACAGTGCTTCTTTGCATGTGACCCATGCTGTGAAGAGGCGCAACATTTCTTCGCCTTCCGACCGCCCTTTGATCTCAATAGCAACATGCTGTACATGATCACCAGCATGCATGTGCCAACATCGGCGAGGACGGCTGCCCAGATAAGCGGATGTCCAGAGAGTGCAAGTCCAACGATTGCAAGCTTGGTGATCACCGAGAAGATGATGTTCATGATGATAGTCCGGTGCGTCCTCCGTGCCAGCTGGACAGCCTTTGGGATCCTGCGGATGTCATTCGACATCAGGGTTATGTGGCTCGTCTCCATTGCAACAGCTGAACCAGATACACCCATCGAGACTCCAACGTCAGCCTTGGCCAGTGCTGGGGCATCATTCATGCCATCACCGATCATCAGAGTAGGGCCATGTTTTGCCTTGAGTTCATCAACAAGCCTCACTTTGTCCTCTGGAAGAAGTTCAGAGTGAACGTCATCAAGTATGCTCCCAAGCTGCCAGAAGACAGAAGCAGCAACATTATAAGTTGCCATATTGTATAGAAATGATAAAAGTGCACAATACCAACACTACCATGTCTTTTTTTTTTTTTTTTTTAACAATACCAACACTACCATGTCTTTTTTTTTACCTGGTTCTGTGCATATGAAGCTGCTGCTGCACTATCTCCAGTAAGCATCACTGACTTGATGCCCAGTGACCTCAGCTCCCTGATGGCCTCAGCTGATCCAGTTCGGCAGGAATCCGAGAGAGTAAAAACTCCGATCAATTGCCCTTTGCAGGCAACATATCCGATGGTAACTCCTTTCATATCTTTCATTTCAGGAACTATAGAGCAAAGAAAGGGGGTACTCAAAGGTTAAATATGAAAGTGGCAGTATTTACTGCAAAAAAAGTCCAATAGAAACTGTGCTTTGTTTTATTACACAAAAATCCTTCTTTTAATTAAATAACTAATCCAACCATGTTCCAGTCAGACAACAATATGGGCGAAGGACAAATACAGAGTTTTTTTGAGTTGATGATTGTTAATTAATATCCCTGAACCAAAACTTGCTATGTGCTGATGAACAGTGGAAATGGCTTCATGCATGGTAATTGGTATATTGGTATCAATACTTCACTAAGTCTATTAACTTATTTAACAGAAAGTCCATGCTACTAGGTAACTAGCAACAAAAATTTTGGAAATACAGAGTTCATATGTTAACCAACCTGTTTCACATGAGGCCCTTGACAAAATTCTCTTGTTCCCAATATATACACCTTCCCCATCGATTTCACCATAAATGCCCTCTCCGGGGTAGATTTGGAACTCAGTAACATTATCAGATTTTGGTTCGACTGACTTTGACTGGGCATAGTCAACTAGCACAGATGCCATTGGGTGGCTTGATCTGCTTTCAATACTTGAAACCCTGCAATAGCCATGGAATTGAATTTATATACACCCAAAGGAACCTAGTGCAAGGCGCAAATTTCAGAGGACACAACACTCACCAGTAAAGAAGTTGTTGCATGGGGACACGTTCACCAACTACCTGGAATTCCTCAACACAGAATTCTCCTCTAGTGATTGTACCTGTTTTATCAAAAGCAGCAATTTTGATCCTTGCCAAGGTTTCAAGGACATCCCCTCCTTTGATAAGGAGCCCTGTCCTCGCAGCGGTCAGAAGAGCACAGAAGGTAGCAACCGGCGTCGACAGCACTAGAGCACATGGGCAAGCACTCACTAGAAGGACCAGGGCCAATTGGAACCAGTGTTTGAGGTTGTGTGCTCTGATCACCACAGGAATCACTGCTACCCCAGCAGCCATGACAACAACAGCTGAAGGTACAATCCAAGATAACAGTAAGGGGAAAACCATCTTATTTTTTTCCCTAATAAATAATAAGCATCTAGAAAGGTAAGACTATAGCAAGAGTAGTCTCTTATATCTGGCTTACCGGGTGTATAGTACTTGGCACATGTATCGATCAGCCTCTGAGTTTTTGACCTACTGTTCTGTGCTTCTTCAACTAGCCTTGCCATTTTAGCCACTGCCGAGTTGTCAGCCATGGCAGTGGTTCTGACAGCAATATAGCCTGCCACAGCACCAATACAGAATCAGTAGCTTATTCTAGCCACTCAATACATGTCAATTCAAGTTGCAATGCAATACTATGTATTACCATCTATGTTGAGCGTGCCAGCCCAGACCTGGGAGTCTGGCTGCTTCGCAACTGGGAAGGACTCCCCGTTAGGGTACTTTCATCAACCTCGCTCCGTCCATCTACAACCACACCATCAATTGGGACGACTTCCCCAGCTTTGACAGCTATTACTGTATTCACCTTGACATCCTGAGCTGCAACCACTTCCCCGGTCTCTGCTAGAACAGCCTTCTGTGGTGTCATGCTCATCAGCGATGACATCCCAGCAGTCGCCTGCATGTCAAGCAATCATTTAATTAGATCTTTCTGAGAGAACAAAAAAAAATGCAAATATTGCCTCTATAACACATATATTTTACAAATATATGAGCAATTATGCAACTACTATCTGCTTTTCTTACAACATATTGCTTTTGGTTGTTGGTTATAAGATTTCCTAATCTGCTTTACACATGTATGACTGTATGTGCATGTTTCAGTCCACTAGATATAAAGTTTATTTATCTTGACTTTGAGAGCTTTCAGGTGGGCATCAACACCATGCTCTCATCAGCATCTTAAAATGGTGGTACAATCAGCAATGTGGACCTGACCCAGGTCCAAGGCAGACCCCAAATGGCAGACCGATGTCTGTTCATCAGTCCATCAGTGGGGATAGTGCGCATCCAATCAGCGTATTGCATCAGTACGAACATGCGCTCACAAATGTGACTGGCTAAGAAGAATTAGATTCTTCTCTATGCTGTGGGTTCATGTGTGGCCTCAGAGATCCTGCATCTATTATTATTATTATTTCTTATATGCAAAACAAAATGCTGAAAAAGATGGGAAGACCTTGTGGCTCGCTCTGGTCTCAAGCCATTCAGCTGTAGTGAACAGGAAAACAATGAAGCCAGCCTCAGAGTAGTCCTTCAGAGCTATTGCCCCAGAAACTGCAAGTAAATCAAATAAGACATTAAACTCTACAATTTAAAATTCCATCCATCTACCAAAAAAACAGGCATTCATGCCATGGCAGAACCTAAAAACAGGTGTCATAACTACAACAACAAGGAACAGTTTCTATGTGATGGCAAGATAGCGTGGACCATCCTAGGTGAGAGGGTAGTGCCAACAACGAAATATGGTGGTGACTATACATACAGACCACAAGCTGTTGTCAGTGGTGATTCCTTTGATAGCGTGTTGTATGCATATATATATATTTGGGATAGAGCGATATCGATACCACAAACAAATTAAAGCTGATCCAGAAAGTTCGATTCAAACGATATGTGGCTTCGTCCTAAAGGAATACAATTCCCTGTTAAGTTCACATCACATCGCCACTCTGTTGTTCATGTGGCATATACATTAGCACCACATCACAATAACCCTTTAGTGCAGTGGAAAGTGGAGGTCCCTCCAGAACCTTTATGAAGAGAAGAAAAAAAAATAGGTTGGGCAAGTGAGACATAAACTTTTTTTTGGTGCCGGATCGGTTCCCACTATGGAGCCACCATATTGGTCCAGGAAAAACAACTTGCACTGGCCTCCTTTTTTTGTGCTCAACCCCATCACTCACATGGAGAGAGATGTTAAGTGCAGAATTATTAGCCCCAAAGTGCGGGTATCTGTCTGTCTGGGTTTGCATACATACATGAGCAACGGATGATTATGACATGCACGATGAAAACGATCGAGTTATTTACTAACTAGGCTGAGCACACCGTTATGTGATGCAACTAAAGAATTCAAGCAGAGAGGACAATACATCCCTCCCTGTCAATACTGTATGTGGTGAAGCAGAGGAAGGGAGGAGGTTGTTTACCTGCAATCAACATGAGTATGTTGACATCGAGTGTGAGCCTCCGTGCAGCAGCAAAGCTCCTCAGAACGATCGGCGGCAGGCCGGCAGCCGCCGCCACCAGCGCGAACCATTTCAGTGGAGACCAGAAGTGCTCGAAGAGCGACACGACCAGGAAAACCCCGCAGAAAAGAACGTACGGGCTGGGCCATTTGTTGGCTACCTTCTCCTCCGAGCCAGTGCCGTAAGCTCGAACAGATGCCTCCAGCCTCGCCTGGTTCAACGCCTTGACTGGAGAAAAACAAAGAAAGCAAAAGGTCAACCAATGTTCAGAGATGTTCATCGTATGAATGTTGTGATGACTGCAAGAAATGCAGGTGAAATTGGCAAACACTGTTGTCATCACAATAAATTAAAAGAGAGAGAGAGAGATAGAAAACCGGCAACTCCATATTTATTATAGAACAAACATGCAGTTGTTTGTTATTAGTGCATCTCAGAGATGGTGTTAAATTTTCTTTTATAATAAGCCTGATAAATGAATGTTAGGGACGACTGGGTAAATTTCAGAGTGGAATTTCCACACGAGCAGAGCGTGGTGCAGAGACTAGTTTCTTGGCGGTTTCAACTCGCTTGTCAAAAAAAAAAAAAAACTCTGGTCTCGCTTGAGAGTTGAAACCAAAAAGACCTGTCGTCTTGACATCAGGTGGGCGATCTGTTGGCTACGCATCGCATCGCATCGCATCCCCGTGACAGCAACCACCTATCTGTATGATCTCTTCAGACTCGGTTCTCAGGAGGAGGAGGTACAGTTAGTTACCTTAAAAAACCACACACTCGTGATGATGAAGAACTGGAAAACAAATCAAAATCATGCAGCAGTAGCGGTCATGTTATAATTGCTGACCCCTACGGTGACGCCGCCAAGCATTGCATCCTCCTTGCAAAAAAACACACACACAAGCCCTCCTACTAAAGATTATTATTACAGAAGTCTAGTGGTCCCCAGGATGGATGTATGAACCAAAGCGAGTACTTTTGCAAGCAAATAAGAGGAGGAGGAATCGCAGTGGATTTTCCACGGAAAAAGTGGAAAGGAATTAAGACGAGCTTTGCGTGTTGCTTTGCAAAGAAACGAACGAGCTTTGCGTGATCCTTCCCCTCCCTCTCCCTGCATTGCCAAACATATTCATTCCCCTGGCGCCCCGGGTGCTTAAGCATGAACAACGAGTCTGTCCGATCCTCTTTTTTTTGTGCGCGTGTAATTTTATTCTAGGAGAGTGAGGGGAAAAACAAGATTGCGTGTGGGGATTGCCGGCGGCGTCCATGATTGACCTAGTGACGTCGTGGTGGGCGGCGGCGGTGGACTCCGGTCGGGAACAACCGGACGGACTAGTACCAACTACTAGTCCAAGTCGGGTCGCGGTCCCGTCTGGTCTCCGGCCGGCGGCCATGTGGAGCAGGAAGGGCACGACGGATGGTCGTCGGGAAAAAAAAAAGAACGGGAAATCGAAAATAAATAAAAAGGGAAGCAGGAGGAAGCAGGGGCAGTGGCAGGGGCACGCGTACCGATTTGTGCTTGCGACGTGGCGGCGGCGTCGTGGAGGACGATTACGGTGCGTGAGGGTACGATGACCGTGACTGTGGAGACGCCGGGGAGTGGCCGCAGCAGCTTCTCGACGAGAGGTACCTCCGACGGGCAGCAGATCCCCAGCACGTCGAAGTAGCTCTTCTGCAGCGTCCCGGCCGCCGGCGCCGGCGCCGCGGTGGCGTCCGCCATGGGTGGCTACGCTGTCCCTCCGGTAGTCCGGCTTGCCTCTCTGTGTACAGTATGTGAAGAAGCCAACTGGTGTGAGTGAGCGGAGGCCAGGGAGCAATCTTGGCGTGTGCGGCCGGGGTTTGGTTTCTTTCTCTCGGTCCGCGTGCGTGCCTGCCGGATTGTATGTGTTTAAAGAAAACAAGAAAGCCTGCAAGGCGGCCGGCGGCTGCAGAGACTTTACTTACCCCGCCTACCCCGCAGTGCGCGGTGGATCCAGCAGCACCAGACGGCGGCGGCCGGCGGGCGGTGGTGGTCGGTGATGTCGAGGCGGGCGGTTGCTTTGGCCGTTGGCGCTGTGAGTGAGGAGCACCAACCCACCCCTGGCTCTGCTCTGGCTGGCAGAGAGAGGGAAAGGAGGGAGGAGTGGGGAAGGTGGAGGCTGCGCAGGGGCCTGTATTTATGGACGCGACGCGACGCGACGCTGGTCCGTTACTGGTGTGGACTGGTGGTGGGTGCCGACGCGCCAGGCACGGTGCAGAGGCGGCACGCACCTCCGCCTGGAAAAGCCGCAGGGTCGGGGGCAACCGCCACGAACGGCGGGCATGAGACGTGTGAGACCGACGCGACGGGACGCGGGAGGGAGACGGCACCGGCAACGGCGTGATTGGCCGGCGGCGCGGCCGGGGATGATGATCTATCTATCCGTTAACTTTTCTTCTGTATATCTATGTATAATAATCTTTATTATTATTAGAAACAAATTGTATTGTTAGAAACTGACGACGCGTAGTTTCGTGCGAGGTTGCCAAGCGGCGAAAAAAAGGCTGCAGCAGATGGTTCCAGACGACCGAGATGACGTCCTCGTCCGTCCAGCCATGTCGTCGTTGTTCGCCGTGGTCATCGACATCCACGGTGTGCTTTTGTTGCACGGTGTGCCGTGACGCTAGCTACTTGTCTTCTCTCTCTTCATTCTCTATCGCCGTGCATGCCCCGGGACACAAGGGTTGCGGTGCACGCTGGACGCGCGATGCGATGCGATGCATGCGCGCCAGCACACTTACTATACGTGCATTATACTCTCTCGCTTGCATGCATGCATGGTGATTGGTGATGCTGAGGGTACTGCATAGATATATAGATATATATACCTAGTAGATTATTATTCTGTTGTGCATCGATCGATAGATCGATCATGCATATGGCGGCCATGCTCGATTGGTCATCTACCGTTACGGGCCGGGGCTGCATTGGCCACCTTCCCGATATCCGGCCACGTCTGCCGCAGTGCCTCAAGGCTACATTTGTGAGCCATGCACGCAGGCACGTTGGCGTACGCTCCATCAGTCGCTTGCCCCGTGCTCTACGGGCGGTCCCATCCTCACCCACGGCCAACGTTTTCGGTTACATTTTAACATGTCATATCTCCACTTATATAAAGAAATCTACATCTATATGTCTTTTATGTAAGCCCCACGATGGCGTACGCTCCATCGGTCGCTTGCCCCGTGCTCCACTGTTGGTCCCATCCTCGCGCACAATGAGCATTTTCGGTTGCATTTTAACATGTCATATCTCCACTTATATAAAGGATTTTATATCTTTTATCTTTATGATAACTATAAACCCCACGATAGCGTACGCTCCTTCGGTCGCTTGCCTCATGCTCCATGGTCGGTTCCACCCCCACAAACGGCCAGAGTTTTCGGTTGCATTTTAACATGTCATATCTCCACTTATATAAAGGATTCTATATCTATATATCTTTTATGATAACTATAAACCCCACGATGCCGTACTCCATCGATTAAACTTGCCCCGTGCTCCACGGTCAGTCCCACCCCCCCCACCCAACGTTTTTCGGTTGCATTTTAACACGTCGTATATCCACTTATATATAGAAATCTATATCTAAAGTCTTTTATGATAACTATAAACCACACGATATGGCATACACTCCATCGGTCGCTTGCCCCGTGCTCCACGGTCGGTTCCACCCCCACAAACGGCTAGAGTTTTCAGTTGCATTTTAACATGTCATATCTCCACTTATATAAAGGATTCTATATCTATATATCTTTTATGATAACTATAAACCCCACTGTGGCATATGCTCCATCGGTCGCTTGCCCCGTGCTCCACGGTCGTCCCACCCCACCCACGGCCAACGTTTTTGATTTGCATTTTAACACGTCGTATATCCACTTATATATAGAAATCTATATCTAAAGTCTTTTATGATAACTATAAACCACAGGATATGGCGTCACGCTCCTTCGGTCGCTGCCTCGTGCTCCATGGTCGGTTCCACCCCACAAACGGCCAGAGTTTTCGGTTGCATTACAACATGTCATATCTCCACTTATTTAAACGAATCTATACCCAGCCCCGGCCCTGGGGGGGTGCGAACGGTGCGGTGGAACTGGGCCCTTGAGGTCAAGGGGCCCATCCCCAGATACGGTAGTATATACAGCTAGCCGCTCAAAAAAATAAAAAAAATAGTATACAGCCCAACAGCCAAGAAGCAAGCGTCCCGTGCAGGTATCGTACGTGCCTTTTGCAGTTCGGCGCACTCCGCGTAGCGTTGAGTCGACCCACCTTCCGCAGTCTCCTACGCGCCTGCCCTTGTGCTGCATCTTCTGCAGTTCCTGCCTTCCTGGTTCGTGTGCGACGAGTGATCGGCTATCCCGTGGGAGTGCTAGCGGCCGGCTGTCTGTGCCGTCACACAGCTAGTACTGACTTGCGTATGCTCGGTTTTTTTTTTTTTTTTTTTTTTTTTTTGTATACAGAGGTGCAAAACTGCTCTTGTCCCCAATCTTTATTTTTAGCTAATTTAGGTTTGGGATTTAGGAATCCATAGGATGTAGCAATTATGTTAACTTTGGTATGGCATAAATTAGTGTTGTACAAAGGGCCCATTGCTAATAGCTTCGCTCCGGGTCAATAATTTGACAGGGCTGGGCCTGTCTATACCTATATATTTTATAGATAGTTATAAACCCCACTCTCACGAAGGGCTCCACCGATCGCTTGCCCCATATTCTCCGACCAGCAAAGTGGCGGAGCCAGGAATATTTTCTAGGTGTGGCGGATTTGTAACGGTCGAACATGTATATTACTTCTTCCGTCTAAAATTACTACCGTTTCATACAAGAACAAAAGAACAACTACGGTTGTTTGTGAATGACATGAATTAAAAAATAGAGTACTTAGTGATGAGCAAAACAACGGAAACTAAAAAAATAAAGCATTGAAATACCTCGCTAAATCAACATTTGCCTGATCATCAACATGAATTTCCTCTACATTCTCTGCCTCTTTTCGGTCAAAAAACATTCTCTGCCTCTTGAAGACCGACTGGAACCTCAGTGCCTACATCCTCGTTGGCTTGAGGCAAGGGCGCTCTTGTTCTTGCTGTCCATCACCATCAGCACCATCTACAGGCTGTGGTGCGTTGGAGCTGCTAATGCTTGCTTTGGCAAAAACAGTCCTCAAATCTATAGAAAAAATCACACGACAAAAAAGGAACAAATAATAAATTCAAAATTCAACTATTGTCTATTGATTATTAATGTGTTTGAGTATCAATCTACCATGCTAATTTGTGAAATAAAAATACCTTGCATCACGTATCTACTTTTCCTTTTTGGTGCCATTATTGCACGCAGTCGATGCAGACAGTCGCGTCGTCGTCCGCGGTCTGCCGGGCACCGGCCGTCGGCTACCGTCCGGCGTCAAGCCGGCAACTACGTGTCAGCGTGTGTGCGAAGAGATGGAGAGGAGAGCCGCCGCCGCCGCGCCGAAGAGACGAGAGCCGCCGGCCGAAGAGACGGAGAGCCGCCGCGCCGAGCAGACGAAGAGGCGATATACGATAGGTACGTGATGATTCGGCAGGATCTTAGCTTCTCGCCTTCTGGTTCTGGGCTTCTGGCCACAAGGCCCATCAAGCAGTGGAGGACGGACGTCTAGCGGTCCAGGACTCCAGGCCACAAACGAAAGCAAGCAAGGGGCAAGGGCTGTTGCATGCTAGCTTGCATTTGCATACGCTGACACACATATACATATACATATATACTAATATACTAGTACATATATTCAATTTTTTTACAGAAGTTTAGGTAGGGCGGCCGCCACACCTTGCCACATAGCTGCGTCCGCCACTGCCGACCAGTCCCACTCTCGCCCACGCCCAACGTTTTCGATTGCATTTCAACTTTCTATATATCTTATATAATAATTATGAACCCCACTGATCTAGCGTAGGCTCCATCGGTCGCTTGCCCCGTGCTCCATGATCGGTCCCACCCCCACCCACGACCAGCATTTTCGGTTGCATTGTAACACGTCGTATATCCACTTATATATATAGGAATCCATATCTATATTATTTTATGATAACTATACACCCCAAAATATGGCATACGCTCCTTCGGTCACTTGCCTCGTGCTCCACGGTCGGTTCCACCCCCACAAACGGCCAACGTTTTCGGTTGCATCATGTCATATCTCCACTTATTTAAACGAATCTATATCTATATATTTTATACGATAATTATAAACCCTACTCTCACGAAGGGCTCCACCGATCGCTTTGCCCCATATTCTCCGGCCAGTCCCACTTTCACCCACGCCCAGCGTTTTCAATTGCATTTCAACTTTCTATATATCTTATATAATAATTATGAACCCCACTGATCTGACGTACGCTCCATCGGTCGCTTGTCCCATACTCTCCGTCAAGTCCACTCCCACCCACGGCTAGTGTTTCCGATTGCATTTCAGCCTGTCGTATCTCTATTTATATATATAAGAATCTATATATATATATGTCTTATAATAATCATAAATCCGTTATTCTATCTCCAAACAACCACCTCAACAATCCACTGTCACATCCATTTAATTGTTGTTCTTACTATAGCAAGCCATCTACTACCATTAATTTATAATATTGTTTATTTCTTTGTATAAGTAATTTAGTTCCTTTTCATTTTAATTCATTCGCAGTTCACACGACAACATGCGGGGTCACTACTACCACAAAAAACTTAACCGAGGCATTTTGCAAAGTAACCAAATGTACATACAAGACAAGAGATCGATTACTACTCCCTCTTTATCAATTAGAGATATTTTTAACTCTTCTAAAGATTTTAATTTTGTTATGTTTATCTAGATTAGTGTATATGTAAACTTGTAAATACATTGCAGCGGCGGGTCAGGATCTGTCCGTTGGGGTTGCTTGTCCGATCTGCACCACGATGGTGAACAGCGGGTCTGGAAACGGACACTCGGAAGCGGGCTTTGGAACGCGCATACGCAAACATGCATGTGTCCACACGACAATCACACTCACATGCATGCACCACGTTTCACGCGCGCCCATGCATAAGGCAGTTACCCCTTCGTACCTAAAAAGCTTGATGGGCTGGTGCGGTTTAATAGTGCATGCACTTGGTGTAATTAATCATGAGATTTACAAGTCAAACTAGTTTAATTTTGATATATTGCAACAAGATGAAAAGCTTGTTGCTTTGTCAATTGGATGACTAGCATGAAAAAAAAAAGAATAATTCAATGGTCACATCAAGATGAAAAGCTTGTTGCTTCGTCAATTTTGATTTCAGGCTTTACGCCATGTCTGGCTATCTATCATCTATCTATCTATCTATCTATCTGCAGCGTCCAAAAAGAAGATGTTGTGTGGATCATCATCTTTCGTGCCGCGCTGTGTATTACGATACGACCATGCATGTTAATTAGCCTTGCATTATTTATTTGTATATTTCCGGATAACCACCGGTGATTCCTTGGACACTCCATGTGTGCATGAAGGTCAGATGCATATAGTCAAGAGATAATGTTTGCTCACACAAATACTCGTTACACGAGACAATGTTTGCTCAAACAAAACAATATTCCTGGCACAGATACTCGTTACACGAGACAATGTTTGCTCAAACAAAACAGTATGAAGATGCACATGCCACACACACGGCCACACCAGCCACCACAGGAGATGTCTGCATCCCCGTAAGAAAGAGAGAGAGAGAGAGAGAGAGAGAGAGAGAGATGCAAAATCAAAATGCTGCTACATAGTTGCCCTAGGCCATATCGATCGATCGTTTTATTTCATCCGTCAGAAGAATTGGCAGGGGTTACGCACGTTGTCAACAATATGCGTATATGAGTGATGCTATATATTATTAGTCATGAGTGATGCGGCCGCCGTTAGATACAAATATTTTTTACCCCTCAACATCTATCTTAGCTGACCCATTGTCATTTCTGCTAGTGCCAAATTAAACAAGGCGTACAGGAACGTGTGAAGAAGGTCCTTGAACGTGGGGGAGAAACCCAACCCCGTGCTCTCACTTCTCTCCTCCTTCATGCCCTCAACGCCGCCTCCTCTCGCCCCCCTCCCTCCCGGCTCCGGCGAGCTCGCCTCGCCGTAGCGGGTAGGGAGGGAGCCTCCGGCCTCGTATTTAGTAGATCTAGATAGTAGTTTGCTGTTCCTATTAGTAGTTCGCCGTATGGCGTTCTCCCCGAAAGCTCGTCGTCACCGCCGCCGTCGTGGCCGTGGTTTTCCTCGGCTTCCTCGATGTCGTCGCCGTTTCCTTCATGGTGAGTCTAAATAAAGTAGATTCCCTCCCTCCCCGGCGGATCTCGTCCCCGTGTCTCCAACCTCGCCCCACCACCTCCTCCATCGAGATCTGCCTCTCGCTCCTCCGCTGTCCTCCACCCCTTCATCCGCCTCCGCCCTCGTATTTAGTAGATCTAGATAGTAGTTTGTTGCTCCTATTAGTAGTTGGCCGTATGGCGTTCTCCCCGAA
The DNA here is from genome assembly GCA_015847255.1 of Hyparrhenia diplandra. Classification (NCBI taxonomy): domain Eukaryota; kingdom Viridiplantae; phylum Streptophyta; class Magnoliopsida; order Poales; family Poaceae; genus Hyparrhenia; species Hyparrhenia diplandra. The sequence continues at coordinate 63,595 of JADLZK010010508.1, read as the reverse complement.
AGCTCGTCGTCACCGCCGCCGTCGTCGCCGTGGTTTTTCTCGGCTTCCTCAATGTCGTCGCCGGTTCCTTCGTGGTGAGTCTAAATAAAGTAGATTCCCCTCTCTCCCCGGGGATCTCGTCCCCGTGTGTCTCCCACCTCGCCCCACCACCTCCTCCATCGAGATCTGCCTCTCCCTCCTCGATGTCCTCCACCCCTTCATCCGTCCTGCGCCATCGCCCACCAAGCGGCGTCTCTTCAATCGGCATGTCACCGCAAGATCCTCCGACACCGCCTCGGCGGCGAGCTTCCCCGGCTCGAGGGGCGGCGACTTCCTACTCGCCGGCGTCGGATTCTCCTACATCCTTGGGTCGTCGGCGACGAGTCTTCTAGGCGGCGTCTTCAACCACTTCAAGCCTTAGTGCGGCGAGGCCCTTCCGCACCACTGCAACCACGCATTGACGACGCCCCTGCTGCAGCTCACCGACGAGTTGCTCTTCGGTGGTGCTCCAGGATCTAGATCTAGGGTCCTTTTTGTATTTGGCTCCTTTTCCAAGGGCCTACTTATAAGATCGCTGCTTTAATCTAATATATTTGGTTATTGTTAAAAAAGGGCGTACATTAATAGTGATGATCCATGTGGACCCACAATACGCTAGTAAGAGAGACCACAAGAAAATCAGTTAATCACAATTCACACGATGATTAATTCTTCTCTCGAGGGTCCGCAATGGTTAGCTCTAAGCTAGCTAGATGTGACGTGGTAAGAAAAAAACTAGGAGAGAGTATTCACTAGCTATAAGCAAATAACTAGACTATTTCACTTAGCCTAAGGAGAGGAACATGTGAATCTAATAATATAAAATAGGCTTTATTTTTGTCTCTTAGCCTAAGAAGAGGAGCATGTGACGTCCTAATTAAGTGAGTGAACAGTAAACTAACTGCATCAGGCATGTAGCGTAGCGTGGCAGGCGGTTAACTAAGATGATGGCGAATTGGCGATGGTTAACTAAGACGTTGATGGCCACCAGCGAAGAAATTAAAGACGAAGACATGCAGTACAACGTAGGAGTGGTAGTGATGTTAGGTCAGGTGAGGCATCGTGTCGACCACGTCAGCTGGGACATCATCGACTCGTCGTGCCTCGATCGAGTAGACGATGACACGTCCGGGGTCCGGTGGCCGGCCATGCACAGCCAGAGTGAATCCGCCGGACGGCAGCTCCCGATTCCCAAATAATGGTGTGCACGTGGAGAGCAACAGCTTGTTATTACTGTATACTGTGGCTCTCTCACATCACGTCCTGTCCGAACTTTAGTTTCTTTGAGACGTGAGAGTGTATCGCTACACCATCGGAAGCGGGGCCTTTGCCTGAGTGTGCGATTTTTTTTTTAATTTTGTCTTCCTCTTGTGCCTGCACACAGTTAGCCACCAAATTGAATAATGTCTAACCCCTTTATAACTTTTGATGTAATTCCTAATTTTATTACTAATCTTGACACTAACAGTCCCCCAGAGACAACTTGTTTAATCCACTTACACCACCTCTCATCAAATCCTCTTTTTTCAAGACACTTAAATAACAACTTCCAATTAACCTTATCGTAGGCTTTTTCAAAATCCAGTTTTAAAATGACTCCAATTTCCCCTTTCCTTTTTGTTTCATGTAGGATCTCATGCAAACAGGCTATGCCTGACACAATGTTCCTATTTTTCATAAATGCAGTTTGGGTATAGTGTATAATCTGGTCTATAACAGCCTCCAACCGCAAAGTCAGGGTTTTAGTAATCAACTTATAAATGCTTTTCAACAAGCAAATGGGTCTGAATTGCTGAATTTTCTGAGCATCCACTATTTTTGGTAGTAAAGTAATAATGTCATAATTCATTTTGCTTATGTCTACTTTATGATGATAAAAATCATCAAACAGTTGGATAATGTCACTTTTGACTATATTCCAGCATGCTTGATAAAATTCTATTAGGATTTTGTCTGGTCCAGGGGCCTTATTTGCCTCCATCTGGTTTAAAGCTTCTTTGATTTCTTTCTCTGTGAATGGGCAACAAAGAGTTGCATTATCATTATGTGAGACTTGTGGAATACTACTCCAAAAATTCTCATCAAGTGATACATCATACTCTTCTGATGGGCCAAATAGTTCACTGTAATATTTTGTAGCATGATCTAGTAAATTATCTATTCCTTCAATGGTACCATCAGAGTCTTCTAGACTATAAATTGTATTTTTCCTCTTTCTACCTGATGCGCATTTATGAAAAAAGGATGTATTACAATCTCCTTTAAGGAGCCAATTCTCATGACTTTTCTACTGTACCAGTAGGTTTCTTCTTGTTCCAAACTGTCAAGGTTATGTTTTAGCAGATATACTTTTCTATCAATTTGAGAGTGTGACAAGCCAACACTCTCTTCTAACTGTTCTAGTTCTATCAACTCTTCTTGATTTTTTCTTCTTTGTTTCCTCCATTCCCCTTGTTGATTAAATCCCCATCCTTTGAAGAATTGTTTACAAAGTTTCAGTTTCTGTTGAATCTTGTCAAGAGCTGACCTGGCTCTACATGGTTGTATCCAGATTTCCTCCACCTTAGTGAAGAACTCTGGATTTTTTAGCCAGTTCAAATCAAATGAAAACTGAATGCTACTCCCTCTGTCCCAGCAACTACGTCGTTCTAGCTCCGGGCACTGGGATCAAGGAAGCCTATACTCTGTGGTCCTGCCTACTAGTACTCTCTCCTCTGTCTCTCTGCTGTTGCTCTCTCTCTCCGTCGCCGAGTGAGAATGGGTGGGGGTGAGTGGATTGGCAGCTGCTACTTTGTAGGTGGTGTCAGGCATCTTGAGCTAGAACGACAAACACCGTGGGACAAGAGCAGGCTTCTAGGACGACAGACTCCGTGGGACGGAGGGAGTAACTCTGAATCGCATACTTTTATGGATAAACAAAAATTAAAGTTTCCATGCATAGCTAGTAAATGGATGGCCACTACTTGTCGTCGGCGTGCCGGCCATATGGATTTGGCCACCTCCCATGAAGGCCTCGAAATCTCGAATCCACCTTCGTCCGCCGCGTCGTCAAGCCGCCGCCAGACGGCTTCCATGCATGTCTACCTTAAACATACCCCGTGTAGTGTAATATAGAGTAATAATAAAGCATGCACTCGCGCTTCTAATTTAGAATAGATCGACCTAGCTAGCTCATGCATCCATTTCGTTTACAAGTGTGCTAATAAGATATGCTCGGGCAATGTTTGTCAGTTACTTGCGTGTCGAACATATGCGCTGACAAAAAAGAGTAGAGGAGCTATCCATTGGCCTTACGTTTAATTAGGATACTCCTTATTATCGATCATCCTTTTACCACACTAACGACAATTTAATACTAGCTCCTGTCATTTTATTCCAATCGAATCAATTCCATGCACTTCCCTAAAGCCAAAGCCAGAACGATAAATTAAACTAACCTTCAAATCAGTGACACATGGGTAGAGGTAAACTATAGATTAAGCTCTTGCTACAATCTAATAATGTCAAATGAATAAGAGTCATATCGGATATGCATCCTGTTCAAAAGAGTGATTGATTATGTGCTAGTATCAATGACGCATTTAGTTATTAATTAACACAAGTCACTGAACATAGCTTGAAATCAAGACGCGTTTACTCAACATGTGTAGCTAACATTCTATATCAGTGATCCATGCATGTCCTCAATGCGCGTCACTGGTATCTTCACATCAGTGACACTTTTTTTTTTATGTGTCACTGAGCTTTTTCACTTCAAAGACAATACAAATGTCGTGTTTTTTTGCGGCACTAATGACTCTTTAGACTTGCCACTAATCATCGATCTTTTCTGACATATATAGTGAATGTTGTGGATTGTTTTTTCTAATTATAAAGCTATTATTGAAAACATTACAAACTAGGGGGTTAAGCATGCATATGTAATATGTATGTATGTATAGATAGAGAAAGTACATTGTATTTTTTTTTAGGTAAACTGGAAGGGCAAGCTGCCCTTACAGTGCTTTATTGAATTTAAAAAGAGTTGGAAGCACTCTAGAATGTATTTTTACATCGGTGTTACCACTCTACAATGCGGCCAAGACGTATGCCATATATATATGACGGATGAACATACACGTAAAAGCAGGTTTATATATTTCCACACATGGAGAATTGGAGATGGAGATGCCAATAAAAGTTGTTGTTTTCTGACACCCATGCCACGCAACAGTGTAGTACTGCAGATCGCAACTGCAGGAGATCGACGTGCATGGTCTAGGACCGGACAACCACTCCGATCCTTGTCCTACCTATCTCGTTCAGTCGTCAAGAACCAATTCATCGTCAAGAACACTCTCACTAAGCTATATATATATGCTGGTGTCTCTAAATAAATCAGCTTCTATATACCATATATATTTTTTCTCAAATACGTAAAATCTTTGCGTATCTTTTGTATCAAGCAGAGAAACAGTGATTGTTACAACGGTGTGCCACGAGTGACGTATTAGGGGGCAAAGAGTTGCACAGTCAATTCAGCACTCCCTGGCAGAAGGAAAACAAAACGTTCTTACTCGCTAATCGAACTACCTAGTCGTCACCAACGATCAGGTACGTCGGCTAGCGTGGCGTCTCGGCCGCCTCGGCCTCTCTCTAGTGAAGAGTTGCCGCAGCGCCTCCTTGTAATAGGGGGTGGGGTCCTCACGCTAGTTGTCGTAAGTCCCTTTTTCCGTCTATATACTATACTAATTAGTACGTATTATCCTCTATATATATTTCCCCGGTTTTCCTCGAGGCCCGTGCCGTGCCGCCCGTGCTCGCTGTCATGCATGCTTTGCAAGGGTCCAGTGTGCACTAAAACCACGCACATATGCCGGTGCACACGCCGCGCCGTACCAGGTAGCTAGGGACAAATTTGACCACAACGTCGTCTATATACTCGTCTAGCTTGCCTTGTCACCAAACATTGAACATATATGTTTCGCAAAAAAAAAAAACATTGAACATATATATGTACTGTACTGTACTGTACATAATTAACTACGTTTTGAACCATGGTATAACATGCATATGTTACCCTTGATCCAGTAAACAAGTTATTACCGTACATGCTGGGTGCAAACAGCACTAATAAAATATTAAAAAGGGCAAGAATCTTGCTATTAATTATCACTTCTGCGGTTCAGCCTGAAAATAAATATAATGCAAATTCTAGGTTTGGCCTGAGGCTGCCCATCCTTTAACTTTGATCAAATTTGTTAAAGTAGCGTGGAAGACATTTTGTTTTTTTGAAACAATAGCGCGCGTGGACGAAGACATTGTTTCCATGTATTTATAACACTGCCCATACTAATGAGCAAGACGAATTTCAGTGGAACTTAACTAAACATGGTCATTTCTTAGATAAATCTCATTTTATCTCTCTATGATCCACTATAATGTCCCAAACATTAACAAACAAACTATGAAAACCAAGAGCACTTTAAAAATTAAAGTATTCTTTAAGTACTTATAGGTTGTAATACTAACAAAGGATAACTTTAGCTAAGCGCAATTGGCAATGTCGTAAGACATGTTGCTTTTTGCCATAAGGATAAGATGATTAATTAAACACGCTTGTTTTTCGAAATGTCGATTTGCAAAAACAGTTAATTTAGTCTATTACACCGGTGGCTTTACGACTTCCTCAACCCATAGTGTACCACATGTGGTTGGTAGTTGGTTACCGAGAATTAGAATAGACCTGCCAGGAGCGGACACAACTCGTTGATCAAAATGCATGATATGGTCAACATTTCTTTGCATGTTATCTACTTGATTATCCACTAGCTCCGTGTTTGGAATATTCAATTCTCCGGTAGCTACATTCACAGGATTTGGTCATAGCATCATGGCAGCAACTGGAGCATGTGCAGTGGTAAGGATGTTTTTACCCGGGCACGGGGGTGATGTTCTAGTCTTCGGAAAATAACTTTTTATAGGCCATATGCTCTAAATACAGAGGTCAAAACGAATATCCAGGTAGTTGTATCAACTCAATGTAATTATATTGAGTTTATAAAATGCTTCTTCAATAAAAAACACTCTTCCTCACACATCACCCTCATTCCATATAAAAAAACTCCTATGAGACACCACGTAGCAAAACCAGTGTCGATGCATCGAAGGATGGACAGAGAGATCGACTACAATTACCACAATCAGGACTCATATATATCCCACTGATATATGTGTCAGCAGGCACGTACCTTTAATTCATTTGTTAAATTTATATCTTATCTAACCCTAACCGAGAGTAACTAACTCAATCACAATCCGGATCAGACTTTGTGTGGTCAATGCAAAAAATTACACCATGATTGCTTAGCCGGTTGCTGCTGATCCATGAATAATGAATATAATCGTTCTTAAGGAGAAGAGAGCAGATCGAATTCAACTACCCGGCCGATTTGAGCTGGAGCATAAAGGTTGGCCGGTGGTGGAAGTCTGACAAGCATGGACAGAGATGTACGCGCAGACAAAGCTAAGCCACAGTGAGTGGGGTGTGTGTTGGAATGACATGGAATAGCTTAGCATGCAGCAGCATTGTCGTCGTCTGTCATAGGCCAGAGGCAGCTCAATCAGCAACCGACAAATCCCACTGTTAAATTGCTGGAGAAAGGCCATATGCATGTATGGCCCATATGTGATCATGCATATTATATGTGTATACGTTTAGGAACTCCACCACCTATATATGATCAGAAATTAAAGCTTCCATGATTCTTAATTATATATAGGCTACTACAGATTAAGGTCATGTTTGGTTCCTAGGGACTAATAAAAAAGTCCCTCCAAAAGAGCCTTTTTAAGGACTACTAGAGGAAAAGTCTCAAAAAATCCCTTCTATTTGGTTGAGTAGAGACTAAAAGAGACTTTTTTTAGTCCTAAGGACTAAAAAAGTCCCTAAACCAAACAGGGCCTAAGTTACCAAATCACAATGTGGTAACCACACACACTCTCTCCGTCCAGAAAAAGAATGCAATAAATACGGGTTGCATATGCCAGCAAAAAGTAGTTTATGTTTGACCAAATTTTTAATGAATATTATTCACATTTACGGCTCCAAAATAATTTATTATAAAAGTACACTTCAAAATTATTTCAATGATATTTATTTGATATCATAAATATTGATAATTTTGTATTTATAATTAATCAAACTTAATATACAAAACCACAATATTGTGCTAGAATTGCATTCTTTTAGGTAATATACTACTCTATTTTCTCAAGTTGATAGACACATCTGTTTGGTTCGAGGGACAAGGGTAGATAGGATATTACCATCTCTATGAATTTTGGAATATAGTATCTATATACTGCCCAGTTGGTTGGATGAATGGGACAAGCCATTTTTGTGTTTGGTTAGATGGATTGTATTAGAGTGGACGAGATGAGAATACCTGACCACAAACCGCTATCTCCAAATACAACTATATCCATTAAACCAAACGCATAGTGCATGTTTACATTCTCCTCATCTAGCTTGCAAATTCCAGCACTTAACTAGCGGCCCACTAAAAACGTGTTTGGAATATAATTAATTGAAGTGGACAGCGCAAGGTTGGATCCCCTGACTTCGCCTACCTCGATTCTTGCGTCGGCAAGGTTTTCTCTGCAGGTGAGCCCGGCCAAATCAGCTTGCTCGAGCTATGGCTAGCAAGCTAGCTGCCTACTGCCTTTCCTAGCTTACGTACGTCGGGCAAGTAATGATATGTCACTAGATCAGTAGTGACATATCTATAGACGGCCACTTCATTTGTAAAGCAAATTTGCAAGATCAAAAGCAGCTCGATAAGTTCTCCATTCAGACATTACATAGGAATACACACACGACAATTGATAAGTCGGTCGTTGTGGCTTTTGGTCTGGCTTTTTTTCTTGGAACGAAAGAATGATCGATAGATAGTGCTGCAAGCAGGGTACGGTGATGTCGTTTGTGCTTTATTTCATGCGCGATTTCAGCACTTTTTGGACAAGAACAGATCAACTGATCATTGAACTTTGACATGCATGTCACTGAGAAAGGTGTCTCTATATATTTTATGTGGGGATAATAACATTGTTAAAAGAAGGAAGAAAAGGACTGGACGGTGATTCCCTAGTTGTATATATATAATATATATATCAATCAAACACTACCACCGCACGCTAGCTTGTACGTGTTTGGTATGAACACGAGGACACGGATTTTCCACAAATTCTCTATGTGTTCCATTTCATATGGTTTCATATATACGTACACAGGGGCCATATCATGGATGAACTAGGTAGTAGGATATTCTGTTATCATGCATATATAGTTTCATATGGTCTTTCTTTTCGCCTCACAAATTTTGTTATTTAGATTATAGTCGTCAAGCTGTAAGCTTATAGTCCACCTCTCTTCTGTCTCTCCCTTTTTTTTTTATATATACTTCAGCATGAAGTTTATTACCCTGTAGCTAGCCTGTTTATATACTTGCAGTCTGTTATTAGTATATATTATACTTGTTCTAATAATGTCATGATCACTGTCAGTTTGAACGCAGTAGAAGCAACTGCTGCCAATGCAAATGGAAAACAAATTAAACGCATATAGTATTCAGAGCCGTGTTATATTGCACCATCTTCGGTTCATACTTGTTCTCACGTCGTCATCACTGTCAGTTTCAACGTAGTGGAAGCAACTGAAAATACAGATGAGAATGCAAATGGAAAACAGATTTTTTTAGATAACGGAATTACATTCCGGCCTCTGCGTAACGCACACAGCCAAAAGCCTCAAGCGTGACCACACACAGCCAAACTTATTACATAATCTAAGAACAAAAGAAACTTGAAACTTTAGTACATGAAGATATGTGTACTAAAGATCAACGGGCATCCATAGCGTCGAAGAATTGAGATCCATGGACACCCCACCTCAGCGCGCCGGACGAGAAGGCAAAGTGATGTCGCCTTCCCGCTTGATCCAAAAACCAGAATGTGGATCAGATCTGACGATAGATATGTCGCCGACTCTGTGTGATACCGGGTCGCCAGGGTGCATCGCAACGCTGAATGGTCGCTATTGGAGAAGCACCAGTCCCCGGTGGAAGAGAGGTAGTTGCTTACTATTAGAATGTGTGAGCAACGGCCGCCGCCGTCGTCGTCGGGCGAAGACGGGTAGTCGACACCGGATCTGCGATCCCATCCTCTCCTCCTCGATCTCCACCTCGGGTACCCCCACCTGCACGCGCGAGCGGCATGAGGTGCTGCCACCTGCATCGAATATGCTGGCGGCGTGAGGTCCTCGTCGTAGCACCTTCCGTAGCAGCAGTCAACGGCATGCCGAGGATGACGCCAGTGGACCGCTGTCTCGCCCGACGAGGCCCGGCCGGCGAGGATGCCGAGCAGCACCGCCGCGAAGACGGATCGGCCCGAGGGAGGCCGGATCCGCCCGTTGGCCGCCGGAGGGGCGCCGCCAGATCGCCATGAGGGCACCTGGCTCGGAGCCGCCGCCGCGCGCGACACCAGAATTGGGCGGCGCCCGCACCGCAGTGGGAGCGCGATCTGCGCCGCTGTGGCGTGGTAGACGGCGCAGGAGCTTGGCGGAGAGCGCGGAGGGCCCCGGGATGCAGCGGTGGTTGTTGACGAGGAGGAAGAGGAGGATGATGCACGAGGCAGCCCCGACGGCGGAGATGGATGCTACTGTACCACGCCTCAGGGTCCCCGCCGCTGCCGGCCCTCCGGCGGCGCGCGCGGCCGCCGCCCATCGAGGGCGTCGCGGGCGCGGGAAGACGCGAACCCTCACCTGGCAACTGCATATGCACGGTGGTGGCTACTGGCGGTCATATGTCGCCGTCCGGCCCGCCGGCTGGCCGGCCTCACCACCCGCCGCGCGGGATCCGCACAAAGGCGGACCAGTTGGAGACCTGGCCCTCCAAATGGAAAACAAATAAAGCGCATGCATATAGTATTCAGATTTTCAGAGCCGTTATTGCACCATCTTTGGTATATACATATATATAAACACAAAAGATGCGAACGTACTGGTGGCGTACGTGATGAGAAGAGAGCACGCACGTCACAAGAGACGACATCTGAAACTAATGATACAGTAACACTAGTATACAGAGTGTTTTTCATGGTGCCATGCCCAAACCTTCACGGGCGGTCGAGTAGGAGGAAGAGGCGGTGGAGAAAAAACGGTGGGCCCCACACAGTACCCGTTAGTGGAACAAGATGTTCAATGGCGTCTCTTAATTTGTCTGGCGGGCGAGCTAGAGATTCTCTGATCAACGAACTCTTTCAGTAGTTGAAATAATGCCCAATTCCTTGTACGTTGATTACTAGCTCGATCATGACAGGTTATCATCATATATATACTACGACTATAGCTCGACTATGACAGTTCAAATGGTTTCGTTTGTGTATAAACTAGAAGATGGCCCTTTTTTTTTTTGGACAGCAATAGATGATGAGGTTGAAGATAAGATATGCTCCACAGAAGACAAACTAGGTGACGTACGCGAGTTAGGCAAATTGTTTTCTCAGCAGCTACAAGCACTACTACTCAACAAGAAGAGAAGTAGTGTACGTACTCGTTGCGCGAAAGATTGGTCGACAAAGATCGATCAGAAACGTCGTCTGAAATAAGTGACACCGACTCTACGTACGTTGCGGGCTCTCGATCGATCGATCGATCTTACGTTGGACACGGCGGTGAACGAGAGAGATTCCGTTCAGCATCGTTTCAGCTTGCATGTGTTTGCTCCAAGTCAAGTCGATCTCCTTTCTTTCTGTCAAAAAAAGAAGGTCGATCGATCTCCTTTTGAAAATGAAGGCTTGATCGGATCACATCGTTGGCATCATGGACCATGGACACAGATCGATTGATCGAGGCTAGAAATTAAGCACAGGTACGGTAGTAGTGAAGACAACGAGGAGGATCGGAGGAAAAGGAGGGGTCGATCAGGCCGGGTGTCAGGCGGCGGTGAATTTTGGGTAAAGGAAAGGCCAAAGAAACAACGAAATCATCGCGCGCGTGCACGGTAAAGCTCGATCTGATCGCGGCCGGAGAACCTGATCGATCGATCAAGCAGAAAGAAAAGAAAACTTGCTTGCTGCTTCCAGTCCAGAATTATATATATAGATCCTCAGCATCCAGTCACGCATGTTCAGTTCAGCCGCGTAGTACTCCTTTGTTGTTGGTGGTGTAGTTTAGCCGTGGTGGTGGACAGATAGACCGTACCGTGCCATACACCAATGCGACGCACTGCTACAGTCTACATTACTCGCTAGTACGTACAGGTCTCTCTCAGTCTCGTGTCGTCCCGTCCCTATCTCTCCAGCTCCAGGGCAGCGATATGCTCATGCTCTCTGCCTGTCCGTGCCAAGAATACACGTGTGTGATCACCAGTGGATCCGCGGCCCAGGTTTGTCACTCTCTTTGTTCCTTTTTTTCTTTTCTTTCTCCACGTACGGCCCATAATCTTCTGCAGGAAGATCTTCATTAGCACTACTACAGAAATCTTATGGGAGACGGGCGTCTTTTGATATCTGTGGCAGGCAAAGGTGTTCGTTACGGTTAATCGTGGCTTAACTATGGCGATTGCATGTGCCTTACCTGTGCCCGCTACGGTTAATGGATTAACCGAGGTGGACACATTAGGATGCCCACCTTAGTAAGTCGTTAAAAAACAAAGCCCAACAATGAGCCTGTTTCTAAGCTCACCGGTGAACCGCGTCGCCACCGCCATCGGGAAAGAGGAGGGGGGCCGGATCCGCCGCTACCAAGGAGGGGTGGGGGGGGGGGGGGGGGGGGGCGTATCCGCCACGAGTGAGGAGGAGGGGGCTAGATCCTCTACAGTTGCGCAGAGGAGGCCTGATCCACCGCGGGTGCACATGATGAAGCTGGATCTGCAGCCAGCAACAAGGAGGGGCCTAAATCCGCCGCCCGGTCAGTGGGAGGAGGCCCGATCCACCACCGGTGCATAGGGGAAGCCGGATTTGCCGCCCGGTGCGGAGGAGGGGTGGTGGTGCCCTCACTGAGGGTCTGTGTCCCAAGTTTCCAAGGCTCTTGTATGTTAGAAATAGTGTGCATTAATTTAATCCCATAAAACTTATTTTACTTATATGAATGAAAATTTGATCATTCCTCTCTTCGTAATGTTGTGTTATGTCAACATATTTATTATGGTTAAGTTTTAGCTTAGTAGGCAATACCCATGAAACTCTCATAAAACCTCTACTAAGACTGAATGTTAGGCAGTTAGAGACAAACATTATTATAATTAAACTTGATTAAAACTATACAAACTTTAACCACGTGATTGTAATATGCATTAACTTTTTGTGTGCCTAGATTCAATCTATAACTTAGTTGATTAGGGACTACTATATATATTATCTGACCTGACGTCATCCCTACGGCCACGTACAATGGTGACGATCCACCTAGACCCACGAGAGAAAGCTACGCACCACAAGAAGAAAATCGCACGATATGATATCCGTCCATGATTCTTCTCAACTGCCAAGTGAGTGAACAGTAAACTAACTACATCAGGTAGCAGCATAGTGGGTTTAGCCGTGTTTTTGTCCAGCTAAAAATGATGATGGCAGTACTACTCCCTTCTTTCAAAAAATGTAATTATGAGATTTATGATAGTTAACTTGACTGAAGTTTGACCTTATTTATAGTAATAGTAATTAGTATTAACATTTATATCATAAAGAAAATTGATTATAAAAATATATTCCATCATTAACCTATTGATATTTATTTTTATATTATAAGTGTAATTTTTATGTTTTTGAAAGAATGTAATCTTTTATGGGCGTGTTTGGTTCGTTGTTGAGCTTAGCCTAGCTTGTATCCAGCAACCAGACCCTGGCAGGCCAGGCTGAACTCATGCAGGGTGCCATTGTTTGATGATTAGTTGATTAGTGCCTGGATGGGTGCATCACTTGTTTGGTTGCTAGTTCTTCTGCTTGTTTCCTGCATCCACCTCTCACAAACGAGCCACGAAGCGTCCGCGCTAGCGCCCGCACGAGCCAGGCTCCCAAGAAACAGAAGCCAAATTCGTTTCCGGGGAACCAGGCTGAGCGGCGCTGTTTCATGCGAGTAGCCAGGCTCGGGCGCTCAAGCAGGCAACCAATCGCAGCGCACCTGCATCCGACCAGCCAGGGATGCGGAGAGACAGGTAACCAAACGCGTCCAATATGAATTTGATTAAAGTTACAATCGCTTGACTTCTCAGAAAGTGGAAATTGCAAGTTTTTTTAGAACGTAGGAGAACTCCTTAGGTGTGGTAGTGTTAGGTCATGTGAGGCGTCGTGTCAACCTCGTCAGCTGGGACATCGTCGACAAAGCCCACAAGGATACTAGTACTAGTAGTCACTGGGTTCATAGACGAGACGTCCGGCGGCCGGCCATGCCGTGCGCAGCAGCCTGCAGAGTGAACCGGGCAGCTCCCGATTTCCAAATAATGCTGCGCACGTGGAGAGCAACAGTATTATTACTCCATCTACTGCCTCCCCTTTCACGCACTTCTCCCTCCGTCTCATTAAGTTTGGCACCCCACTCAATTCCGTCTTGATCTTATTCAACGCCGTTTTATTCAAATTTTTGCACAAATATAATTTATTTTGGTATAACTTATTTTATCAATGAAGATACTTGAATATTGATTAATTTATTTTATAATTTGCATAAATATTTTGAATAAGACGGATGGTCAAACACGAAGCTTCAAAACTCAAAAACGACGACGAACTCCACTGGGACGAGAGAGATTACACACTTTTCCCCTGTAGTACGCCTTTTTTTTTCCCCCTTTAGTACACTTTTTTTCCTGTAGTGCGCCTTTTTTTTTTCCCTTTAGTACTTCTCCCTGCTCACTTCACGTACGTCCTGTCCGAAATTTAGTGTGTGTGTTTTTTGCGAGTTGAATTTAGTTTCTTCGTGAGAAATCGTTTGAAAGATGAAAGGTCTATCACGCCTGCGAAGCATTCTGGACGGTGAGTGGGTGAGATCGGAAAGGTGATCAGATCAGGCCACCCAGGCGTGAGATTTTTTCGAGAGACACTGCACAAGCTCAAAGGGGAAAAAACTTTGACCACTCAAGGGTATTCTCCAGAGTCAATTTTTCAAGATAGAAGATTTTAATCATGCTGGATCAAGAAAGTACCCAAACTACTTGTCTTTGTGGATGAGAACCAATGCACATGAACATACACTACTAGATAACTGATTTTCCGTGGCGGACTTTTTTGATTTTTCCGTGGCGGTTTTTAGGTCCGCCACCAATGGAAGGTCACGAAAAATCCACGATTTCCCGCCACCGTTAATGAATAAAAAAAAAAAAAAAAAAAAAATCCATCCGGAAACCCTAACGGGCCCGCATTTCCGCCGGGACTAGTTAGGGTTTCGCGTCCAACAAAATTTTATATTAAAAAACATGCGCCGCGCTAAGATACCACCGGCGGATCCGCTTCGCCGTGGCCGGATAAATGACCGCCCGGCGGATCCGCTACGCCCCCACATATACAAATGATTTCGGCATTTTGCGGATCCGCGTGCCCCGGTCGCACCGCGACACGCTCAGCGTAAATTGTTGGTTGGAAAGTTTTTCGCGCCGGCTCAAGGCGCCGCCCGGTGCAAGAAAGCCCGCCGCCGGCCGGCGCCCGCTGGAGGAGTCCCCGCGGTGGAGGAAGAAATGGAAGGGAGGGACCGACGCGGTGGAGGAAGGGAGGAGGGACCGACGTTCATCGAGGAAGGGGAGATGTCGGGACTCGGGAGTGGAGTCTGGTGGAAGAGAATTGGAGATAATCTTTTAAGTCCCCGTATATATAGTTAGGATGTTATTGGGCTCTTGGGCGGAATGTTTGGGCCTCATTTATGGTGGCGGTTTTTAATAAAGACCGCCACGGTTAATGGATTTACCGTGGCGGTTATTAAAACCGCCACGGTTAATAAAAAATGACCGCCACGGTTAATCGGGGTATTTTCCATGGCGGTTTTCTCAAAACCCGCCACGGAAAATGAAATCAAACACCACGCAAAAATCAATTCGTAGTAGTGATATGAGTGTTTCACTTTCGTCGTGTTTGCCCGTCCGAACCGGGCGATTTGTGTCTCGTATTTGACAATCGAGCTCAATAGCATCTCGCCGTTGAGCGGATGATTTTATCAAAACTCTGATTTCCCTTAATGAAGCACGCCCACAATGGACGTTTTCAAAAAAAAAAAATGAGTGTTTCACTCACACCGCCCTCATCCGGCTACTCTTTCGGCCATCCCGCGTGCATACTTCCATTGCCCTCACCCTATCACCATGGGCAATCAAGACCATCGACAAAGCCGAGAGGTGCCTTCGCTCTAGGCACAACCGACTTCGGTTTGCGGGAGGGCGCTGCAAGGTCGCATGACTCACTTGTTTTTTTCTAAATAGCTTGGCGGCAGGCATCGCCCGACCCTAAGGTGGGCGAGGATGGCCCCTCATGGTGGGTGTGGAAAGATCGGCGGTTGGGAACGCACCGGGGGCGAAAGGACGTCGCATCGTTGGCATTCTTTAGGGCCGTAACCATTCTTAACTTGGGAGACGGCCGATCCACTTGCTTCTGGACGGAACACTGGCTTCAGGGCGAATGTATCAAGGCGATTGCGCCAGCAGTGTATGCGGCCGTTCCCAATAGGAAGAAACTTGCTACGATGGCCGATGCTTTGACAGGTGATGCTTGGGTAAGACATATCTCGGGGCCGGCCACCATGACAATCTTGGTGGAGGTGTGCAAGCTGTGCGAAATCGACTCAGCAAGTGAACCTACAAGATTCTCGCACACACCTTCTCTTAGAAATTCTCGAAGGACCAAAACTATTCGGTAGTGTCAGCCTACGGGGCCATGTTCCTTGGGTCCTCAGTGCCTTTGGGTGTGAAAGAGATTTGGAAGACTTCGGCGCCGCCCAAGGTTCGCTTCTTCTTTCTGGCTGGTCATGCATGGCAGATGCTGGACTGCTGAGAGACGGTTTCGCCATGGGTTGCAAGACTCTGATTGGTGCATCATGTGTGACCAAGCGCCAGAAACGATGGACCATATCATCCTTGGGTGTTGCCTCAGCAGGGAGGTGTGGCAAATTTGGTTGCACAAGCTGCACCTGCAGGACGTTATTGTACCTGCTGAGGTGCGGACCATGGACTGGTGGGTTTGTTGCAGAAAAAAAGGCTTCCCAAGCAGTTGAGGTGGGGATTCAACTCCTTATATATGTGTGTGTTTATTAAGGCGGTATGATAAGGTATGATGAGTCATTCTTTTAAATCGACTAGGTGACGTGACATCTAAATGAGTTTGAAAAACTTCGGTGCTACAGTGTGAAGGAAGTAGGAAAAAAAAAGAACAAGAAAAAAACTAAGAAAGCCCAAGCCTAGAGACCACCGAGCAGCCCACGTAACTTAACCTTCCCTGACCCTCCGCCTCTTCGCTCCCTCTAGCTCTCCGACGAGGCAACAACTGGTGGGCCGCCGCCGCCGAAGCAGGTGCTGCTGCTTCTATCAGGTGCCGCCTCTTTCTCTCTCTCTGCCCCCTACGTTGACATCTGCAGCCGGCACCTCTCCTCCGGTCCTCCCTGCCGCTTCCCCTCCCCCTTCTCCCATGCGGCCCCCTTGCAGATCGGAGCTGCCATGGCCATGGGGAGCCGATGGTGCGGAGATGGGAGTTTGGCCTTCCCCAAACCCTGCTGTTCCTCCTCTGCTCTTCCTCTTTCTTCTCCCTCGCCTCTTTTGCTTTTCTGGATTTTGGTCGTGGCGATGGGGACGCCCAGGATTTGGACGCCTAGGCGACGACTTGAAAACCTAACTCCATATATCAAACATATACTCATTTTTTTTTTCTCAAAATAATTGGGTATTCCTGCATCCAGCTGGATCCGCCCATGCTAAGTTGGACATGATCAGTATCCTATTTCTTAATAATAAGGCGGAAGATGACTAGATTCGTGATTCTAGCTAGGAGAGGTCTAGGCTAAACGAGCAGTAGCAAAGGATCCAAACACCTTTACATGCTAGCTGGCATTCACCAACCTGTGAATAAGTACAGGGTACTGTTTATATATATGTAAATAATTAGTAGTGAATTTGTTCTGTTAGTCAATGCTTCCTGTTAGTCAATGCTTCAAGAGGCATTTCTAGGGGTGTTTGGACGGGGACCACAGTTTCGCACGCTGTACCTGCTGCAAGCCACACCACCATAGCCTGCTATTTGCTTCATTCCCAAACATTTGGCTTGCCAAAGAATGTTAGCACCAGTATTCTTTTCTTTACCCAAGAATCTTTGCCAAATCAATGATGAGCAATTCGTCCACCAAACCTCATGCGTGACACGATGCACGAAAAGCATAGCAATGCCACACTTTCACTGCTCACGGTTCTAAGTAAAAATGATGTGTACTTGTGTGAAGGGCGGCAGACACAATCACATCTGCAGGAACCAATGAATCTCCATCGTTGACTGCACACTTGGTCAGTGGTGGACTGCACTTCAACCTTCTAAATCCACAACCTCTTCATGTCGTTCGAGTGAGCCACCACCTGTCCTTGGCCTCTGCAGCGAGTCAACGCCCCTAAAATTGCCGTCTCGTTCCCTCACCCATGTAGGATACCATCTGGTAGAGATGGAAACAGTCTGGGCCTCTAGGAACATGTTGGGAGCTCATGGGAGATAAGAATTGGAGTGGATACTTAAAAGGGGAGGCAGTGAGGCACTAGAAGTGACCAGCAATGACTAGGCCCTGTTTGTCTGGGATTCCTGGGAGCTTTTGAACCTTCCAAAAGTTAGAAAGGTCCCGAAAGCCAAAAGCAGAAGCTCACTATAGCGAGCTTTTGGGATTTTGGTTTATGGGAGCTGTTTGCATTTTTGGAAAGTCTAAAAGCTAGTAGTTTAAAAGTGGACAAAAGCTCAAACAAACAGAGCCTAAACTGCATAAACCAGCAAAGGTAAGGAATTGAAGCAAGATGAGAAAAAACGACGGTTGCAATTGGTAAAGGTAGGAAAGTGGATGTTAGGAAGGATGACAACCTTATTGAGGATAATAATGGGAATTAAAATAAACAATTAAAGGAGCAAAAACGACTCAAAATTTAATATAAATTGATTATGCAATTGTCTAACCATAATACCAATAATGCTTATTCAATGTATATGAAAAATACAAATTCCTGCTAATGTATATAAGATGGATATGGCATGCTCACCAATTGATAAAGGGAAGTGGTTGTATTCAAGCTTGGCTTTAAATCAAACATTTGCCACGTGTTTTTGCTGAACTTTTGTTAAGTTTTGCGGCTGCAATTCAAACAATAGCCTTAGTAAATTTGCCACAACTTAGGCTAGTCATGGCAACCAACCAAACACTCTTAACTTGCCACACGCCTAACTTTAGTTGTGAAACATCTGGGTTTCAGCCACAGTTAGTCAATTAGCACAAAGTAAACTACATAATAGAGATGGAAATGTGCAATTGCTTTGCCCTCAGGAAATATTTTTTTCTCATTTACTGAAATATATGGAAGTTCTGCATGCTGATCCATGATACCTGGTTGTGAACCCCCCCTCTGTGCAGAAAGATGATTAATCTTTTCAAAATAAAGGGTCAAAAGAAAGAAGAGGCGGCAAGTGCCGCTGGAAAGGCCCCTGTTAAGAAACAGTCTGCTGGGGAGCTCCGTCTTCATAAAGGTTTGTTGAATTATAGGCGAACTCTTTCTTGTATCAATCTGCTCTTTGTTTTCCATACACAACATTTATTTATATATAACCCAGAATAACTGAAAAGTTGCCCTTATCTGTTTCATAAAATAGCAAACTGTTTGCCACTGCTTGTTCCAGTATGTAAGGTCCCATATATACCAATAAAGCAAGGTACTAGTGTTTAATGAGCTTTACTAGGTGGGGTAGACATTTACAACTTCCTTTCCTCCTGCCCTAATTTGGGCTGATGATATTACATACATGTTCAAATTATAAAATTACCGGTTTATCCTAGACCCTCTCCTATTAACTTCTTTGATCTTCCTACTTCTCACACTCTCTCCTTTGCCACACTTACCTTGGTCCAAATATCACTGCCCAGCTAAATTGCCACATTCTGTCCTCAATGAGTTACCCTAAGTGGCTGGAGCAGCTACACCCCGAGATGGTTCATGAGTGGACACCCTCAGTGGGTGCATAAGGAGCCATTGCCCATTACCAATGGCAGAGACTTGTTTCATATCGTTTCTGTTTTTCAGCATTTTCTTGTGCAAGTTTTGTTATGTTTTTTCACATAATCCTTTTCTCATGTATTCCAGCCCCTGTTTTGAATCCCATTTTTATTTTGCCCCTGATTTTTCAAGCCAAAGGCAGAGTTTGCCGCTATTCCGTCAAGAGGACTTAATGACGTTGATTCAGCTATGAACTGACTAGTTTGCCCATGCCATTTTTCCCCGTGCTTTGAGTATTTTGTGTTTTTCCCCTGTTTTGGCCTCAAACATTTGGACAGCATTTTTATAGATTGAAAAGAATTTTGACAGAAAAAGTGGAAAAATTACATTATTTTAAATCTACAACTCCGATAAATTTTGAAAACACTTTGGCAGCCTTAGTCAAGCAGAAATCATAGCCATCACATAGTACCACATTTAGAAATCATAACCTTCACAAAACAAAAATACCATACTTGTATCGCATGTTTGACACAAAAGCTTGTGTCTTTTCCGTATTTATTTGCCTTGGTACCTCCAGATCAAGAATGAACAAATTTTGCATCAAATTATAAGGATTGGATCATGGATCACACATTTGGATTAATGTAGGGTTCTGGATTCAGAACTGACTGAATCAGGCAAGAATGGTTAAATAATCAGGCCCGTTCACTCTCTAGGCCTTGTTGTCAGTTGTGGTCATTGTGTGAGTGGTGCTCTTGCAGCAGCAACCCGGCCTCCTTGTCGGCATGTTTCTGCTCGCCTTGAGCGCCTGCAGGTTGACGTGGTTGTAGTATTCCACCATGAGGAAGGTGATCCTGCGAAGAGGTTGATGGTTAGATGGGAAGTTGACAACGTGGAGGACGCGGATGTGTGTGACGACAAAGGGAGGAGCAGAGGCCATGTGTACCTACAGCCTGCCATCTCTAGGGCTTGTCCCACATGGCCGCAAGGGTTCACAGAAGTGCATTTGTATGTGTTGGGGCGCCCGCGCGCGGACCGGGAGGGGGGTCGGTTAGGTTTTCAGCCTTTTTTTCAATGCCTTTTCTTTTCTCTAACTCATTTATTAATCCTATTCCATCTAAAAGTTGCTTCAATCAAAAAAGTGGCTGCAAAATCAGAGTTGAAAAAAAGAGAATCGAAAAACACCATCTAACCCCTAAATAGGGGACAAATCACCACCTGGCCTTTGTCCCATTATTATTTTTTTAATGTTCTGGTGCAAGTATCATGTTTGAAGGACTTACATCTAAAGCATGGCTTTTCAGTTGCATTCTTTATTTGTCCATGTGATGTGTTTCCATATTTGAAGGCGTTGTTTCTTTTCACTTGGTTGCACTTGTGGTCACTGTCTGATTTGTATCTGTATTCTGTATACAAATGGTAACTGTTTCTGTATGTGCACCAGACCAGTTCCTTGTATAATATTTCTGAATATGTCCTTATATATATATTTCTGAATTCTAATAGAACAAGCTGTGATCCTAATTTAAGCTATGTGGGCATAAGATGCAATAATCCATAAGTGAGATGCCAACTTCCAACTTATTGATGTACCTGACCTTTTATTTTGGTTCTCTGATGGTCTTGAATGTGATGAATTATTTATGTGGTTAATTCTTTCTGAACTTGCAGATATTAGTGAGCTCAACCTGCCGAAGACCACATCAATTTCTTTTCCCAATGGCAAGGATGATCTGATGAATTTTGAGATCATCATCCGACCTGATGAAGGTTATTACATGTAAGTGCCACTCTTGAGGGTTGTTGCTATGCTGCATAAAAGCATAACTGAGGGAGCCTTTTCCAAGTGCAATAGTATGTATGTTGTGGCTCTAGTGGAGAGGTTATCAATTTAGTATTACCCAAAAATAGTTTAGAAGTCATTGTTATGATCAGATACCAGCTTTGTGAAGTTACTGAGCCTTCCCCAATTTGATATAATACCTTTTCTAGGGGAGGCACTTTTGTTTTCACCTTTCAGGTATCCCCATCTTATCCTCATGATCCTCCGAAGGTCAAATGCAAGACCAAGGTATAAGACAGTATCCTTTACTTCTATGGTCTTTCTCATTATCCACTAACATTTCATCTAAAGCGATTAAATACTTTGTTGTTATAAACATGCATTCAGGTGTACCATCCAAATATTGATTTGGAAGGCAATGTTTGTCTGAACATTTTGCGCGAAGATTGGAAGCCTGTTCTCAACATTAACACTATTATTTATGGCCTGAATCTTCTTTTTACGGTATTTCAGCTATCTTGATTCCCCAATTATTGAAATAATACATTTAGAAACCGGAAGACAAAAGTTTAGTGTTTGCAATTGTGCATGCACTTTTGTCATCCTTTTACTACATTTTCTTGGACTATGCTGTTCAACAGTTGCTGTTTTAAAAGGTAACCATTATTGTGTTCGCAATGATGTTATCTCCAAAACAGACATACCTATCTGAGCAAAACCTTAGTTGTTCATTGGTTCTGTTACTAGTAAAACTGAATTTAATCCTTAATATAATCTTGAAAGATGAGTTGAAGTGTGCTTCTAACTATGTTAATGAATATGTTTGCTGTTTAGGTCTTGATTGGATAACGCAGTATTAAGAAACCATGAAATTTATAAACAGTTTTAGAACCCATAGACGTGCAAAACCTTGGTTTAGGGAAAAAATTCTAGTAGAGGGGAGTTTTTTAAACTCCAAATAGGCATTTAGCTATACTCTGGTTTTCAAAACTGGAAAATTTGTTGCATCCCATGTTTTATTATCATTGACCAGTCTACTGTTTTGTCCACGTGTGTGAGCAAAACTATTTGGAACTTGTATTATTCGCGACTGTTAGAATTGTAAGTTTGGTTCTGAACCCGTTTTCGAGGATAGTATGGTTTGGTTGGAAAAGCATCTCAATATAATCAACCTTATCTAATATTTATCCTTGTTTGCGGGTTATCTAATGTTTGCATTGTTGCTTGCAGCAACCAAACGACGAGGATCCTTTGAACCACGAAGCTGCAGTTGTCCTTCGTGACAATCCAAAGATGTTTGAGGCGAATGTGAAAAGAGCCATGGCTGGAGGCTACGTAGGCCAACACTATTTCCAAAGATGCGCTTAACTTGATGCGATGGCTTCACCAAAACGATTTCACTGACGCCTCAAGCCATCGGGCCCCTTGTATCAGCACTAGTGCGCCCAGCTTTGCTGGATTTGTGTGGTTTTAGTGCACGGAAAGTTCTTCTGGAAGCAAAATCCAAATCGCTCATGGTGTGATACTGTGTTGTATCAGTTTGCCCGTCTTTGTGATGTGTTTAAAACTCTGGTAAATTAAACTTGGTGATATGGTGGTCGCACATATATATGACAAGCAAATGCTTTTCATCTCAACTGTGTAACACTCGATAAATCCTAAATGAGGAATGGGAAGTGGATTATTTTTTAAAGAAGAAGATTGCATCTTTTACAGACGAACAAAGAAAAATGCATGCATCCCATATGGTCTTTAATTTGCATGCATGTATGTATGAAACCATTGGAAACTAAGAAAAATGCAGAAGACAGGTTATTAGCTGCAATCAGAGATTTGACTAATTTAAGTAGAGTTTAAATAGCAGTTGCTTTTACAGTTGTACTGTGTGTTGAAACGAACTGAGAGTGACGACGACGTTGGAAAACAAGCATGGATACATCGATCTATCCTGGCCCACCCGCCAATGCATCAAGAACTTTTTTTTTCTTCAAAAATAATGCATCAACAACTTAACCAATCCAACCGCAGGCCGCTTTGTATCGTCGTCACTGACGACTGCTAGTATTAGCGATCACAAAGGAAGCTGATGATGAGCCTAGCTAACTAATAACGAAACCATCATTAATTCAGGTTAAGGGTGTGAATGTGCGTCCGGCCTCATCTAGTAGCTAGGCGAATTTAGAGCCGTTACTAAACCATGCATATCTTTTATTTTGGGTAAACAAAAGACGCAAATAGGATGGCGTGAGTGAGAGGAGACCACACAAGATGCAATGGAATTATGAAATTTGCGCTTAATTTTTTTGTTTTACGGACGGAATTTTCGTGGACCAACGATATATGAAAGTACTGCTAGATAAGATATGCTGATGAGCACAAGACAAGGTGGCTTTAATTTTTTTTTTTTCAGCTGCAACAAGCACTCAACATACAACAGCGATCGTTGCTGGAAAAGATATATCGATCATACACAAGAAGAGAAGGGAGAAACGTCGTCCGAAACTGACACCGACTGTACGAACGTTGCGCAGAACCGGAGGCGTAGATTGAGCGCGTACGTTGGGCCGTGGACGTTAGCTAGCTAGAAAGATTCCTTCAGAGAGCTTAATTGATGTATTGCTCAAGTCTCTTCTCCTTTATATATATATATTTTGAAAAACGACACGATCGAGCTAGCTGTGAAAGTGAAGGCTCGATCAGATCATGGACATGGAGTAGTAGTGACGAGTGACAGCGAAGGAGGAGGGGTCGATCAGGGGAGAAATTATGAAATATAGGGCGGTGAAAATTGGGTAAAAGGTAAAGCCGTAAAGGAAAAGTTGCATGGTAAAGGTCGGACTGATGGATCATATCGAGCAGAAAGAATACCACCGTGCAGTCGCAGTGCATGAGTGTTGAGTGACTGACAGCGGCGCCGATGGATCGCCTTCAGCCTCCATCCATCTGTGGCAGCACGACGCCCATTCGCCATCACCTCCACCAGCATCATGAGAGCATTGCAACTCTACAAAGCAAGGGATAGCCCCGAGAAGGAGAAGCTAGCACGGCCCAACAATGCCTGCCTGTTACGTACAGACCACCAGTGGATCCGCGGCCCAGGTTTGTGTCTCTTTTTCTTGATTGATGTAGAATTAGGATTCGTTCACTTCAGCTTTTTGCTGGGTTATTTCCCTGCACGTCATTACCTATAAGCTGAATAAACAGTTGAGCTATTCAACTTGCTTTTCAAAAGGTGCAAACCTGGCTCCTAACAAATTTTTTTAACTAGTAAAAACTTAAAAAAAACACACGTTCCAGGAAACAAAACTAATAACAGATTGAAGCCAAAAAAAAAGCTTTTCAGTGTTCTCTGTGTTGGAGAAAATCACCTACACTACATGACAGCTTCAAAAACGAAACAAAACCATTTGAAACCAACTCCCCTCGTCATACCATAATTTAAACTACTAAGCTCAGACGCCAGTCCCACACCTTGCGTAGTGGTACTTCCAATACATTACCATTCACACCGTGCATCAACAGCTGACAAGCTCGACAGAATGAACAGGGATTACTCATCAGAACAACAAAGACCAAAACTGCACACGCATGGGACGATACATCTGGTTGCAGCAGAATAAGAGTCAAGGATGACACAAATAAATACCACCATTCGGTCATACATAGTTTTAAACAAAATACTAATAGAGAAAAATTAGACTCCAGCGCCAGCGGCGTCTTCCCTCTTCATACTAATGAACCCCACAGCAGAACATACCACAAGGCCTAGGCAGCTACAAAAATTCCCAAAACATGGCATAAAGAAAAATTGCAAATTGTCCATTACCAAGACTTTAACATAGAAACCCCACCGACCTTATCACTTCCTTCCCCACACGATATTTGGACAAAACCAAGCCTTATCAGGTCCCTCACCACCCTTTTTTTTGTTTAGTTCTTTTCTTCAAAATGATCACAGAAGGTCAGCAACGTTGGCAGGCAGCTCCTCAATCACCACATTGTAGAACCTCTGGATGTCAAACAGCATCCGCTCATCATCACGGGTCACAAAGTTGATGGCAACACCCTTCCTACCGAAACGACCACTACGACCAATGCGATGCAGGTAGTTCTCTGGCTGGGTGGGAAGATCATAGTTGATGACCAGGGACACCTGCTGAACATCAATACCACGAGCAAGCAGGTCGGTGGTGATGAGCACACGCGAGGAACCAGACCGGAACTCCCTCATGATGATGTCTCTGGTGTTCTGGTCCATGTCACCGTGAGTGGCAGAAACAGTGTGGTCCCTGCTCCTCATCTTGTCAGTGAGCCAGTCCACCTTGCGGCGGGTGTTGACAAAGATGACACTCTGGGTGATGGCCAGAGTCTCGTACAGGTCACACAGAGTGTCCAGCTTCCAGTCTTCCTTCTCAACATTCACATAGAACTGCTTGATACCCTCAAGGGTCAGCTCATCTCTCTTCACGAGGATTCTGACTGGCTTGTTCATGAACTTCCGGGTGATCTCAAGGGCCTCAGGAGGCATGGTAGCAGAGAAGACTCCAACCTGAATCTTGGCTGGGAGAAGCTGGAAGATGTCGTAAATCTGCATTTCAACAAAGAAAGTCAGCAGGCATCAATCAATCAGAGTATGATAAATAGAAAGAACATTATAGAATAGTTTTAGAATTATACAACTGGTTTGACACAAAATTTCCTGACTGAAGCATGTCTCAGTGGTTAAAGCTAAACACAAATAAACAAACAAATGAAATCAAATGTGGCTAAGTCAAATTAAACCTAATCTCTGCACTTTAATCTAGCAGAGAATACAGGTACCATGATCAAGTATAGAGAAAGTACTAGGAATAAAATAGAAGAGTTTACCTGATCCTTGAAACCACGAGAAAGCATTTCATCAGCCTCATCAAGAACAAACATCTTGATGTGATCAGGGCGGAGGGACTGCCTCCGCAGCATGTCAAAAACACGACCAGGTGTACCAACAACAACATGCACACCACTGGCAAGAATCCTCTGGTCCTCACGAACAGATGTTCCTCCCACACATGCATGGACTTTAACACCCAGGTAGTCACCAAGTGCGCGCATGACCTTCTCAATTTGCTGTGCAAGCTCACGGGTGGGAGCAAGGACCAAGGCCTGGCACTCAACCAGACCATAGTCGAGCTGCTGCAAGATCCCCGAACAGAAAGTTGCTGTCTTTCCTGTACCAGATTGTGCTTGCTGAATGACATCAAGACCCTTGCAGAAGGGAACAATTCCTCTCTGCTGAATTGCAGAAGGCTTCTCAAAACCTACACAGCAGACAATGGGTGGTAAGAGGAATATACCACGTAAAAGGCAAATAGGCTAAAACAAAACGGACTCCCAGCCTACCATAAGCATAAATGCCTCTCAGAAGATTCTCTTGGAGGCCCATGTCATCAAAACTCTCAAAAACTTCATCATATGAAGTGAAGAACTCCTCAGTCTGGCCAGTGCTCCTGTATTACATGAACATATAGAGGTAAAATTATTAGATACCACTTGGCTCTCAAGTTAAAGCTGGTAAAACCAAGAACAAGTAGATAAGTTTATGTTAGAAAAAGAATGTTTCATATTACTTACAGCAGCTCCTGCATTTTAGAATCATAGTGCTTCTCATCAAACTGAGAACCCTCAGGTGCCATTCCTGCCATGACTGTAGCAAACAAAACAAAATGTTAACACACAAGTTATAGTACATGTAAACAATATGACAAGCAAACAAAAAAAGGGTTTAATCATGAACCTAGATCGAAAGGATGCATACAAAATAATGAACAGAACAACATAGCTAATAACAGAACTTGCCTAAAGACTGCAGCAATAAAGGTGCTGTGTACCAAAGAAATTTGTTCAAGTACAAGACAAACAACATGCTAGAAGACAAATGATAACCAAGTACCCAGTAATTCACAACAGAATAAACAGGGGATCAGATGTACTCTACAAATGATTATCCAAGTTCTACAATTTATATAAAATTCACAACAGAATAAACAGGGGATCAGATGTACTCTATAAATGAGTATCCAAGTTCTACAATTTATATAAAATGCATGCTCAAATCATCCTTCACCAGGTCATTATGAATCTAAACAGAACCATACGGAGACAATTGATAATTTACACTTTCTTAACAGCAAGTCTAATAAAACTGCAAGTAACTACTCAATAAATTGAACAACAATTCTTTACAATCCATACTATCACGCATATCTGGTACATCGGAGACAGTCTTTTCCCTATCCTAACAAATTCCTTTTAACACAATATCACTCATGTCTACTACAAGTGACAGTCTTTTCCCTATTCTATAACACAATCATTAAGCATGCAGCATCCCACAGCTCAAACAGCTTGATTCCAATACTCTATCACAGCACACAACACTGCAGGACCAAATATAAAGCTACAAAACAAGCTACAAAGTGTTGCCTTGCACAGTTTTATGACAAAAAATAGAAAGTCTGCATATCATCACCAGAAACCATTATATCTACACACAAAATCAATCAATCAATCAAATCCTACATAAGAAATCATGTACAGAGCTGATAACCGCACGTCAGACAATCCAGAACCGTCAAAATTTGTGCAAACCCGGATAGCCCAAACCCGTGCCACAATCCAGAACCGTCAAAATCATAGTATCCTCACCGAATGAGCGCAGATCCACACGTATAGCGCAGCCAGATGGACCGAGACCCGCCGCCGCGGCAGATCGGACACCGAAAGCAAAACAAAAAGTAACAAGCAGAACAGCAAGAGATCTGGAGGAGGGAGGCAACCACCTGGAAGCGACGGAGAGGAGAGCGCGGATCGGGGCGGGGAGTCGGGCGCTGTGTGTGCTCTGTGCGCTGCGGTGAACCGAGATCGGAGTCTCGGATTCGGCGGCGGAGGTGAGGTGCAGCGCAGGAGAGAGAAAAACGAGGGTTTGCTGGCGGCGGCGAGAGGTGGCTTTTAAGGGGTCGGTGTGGACGAATCGCGGCTCCACACTCCACCCCGAAGGGGTAGGGTTTCTTTCAAGCAGCGTGGGTTAGTTGGGCCTCCAGCTGCTTCGCCTTTCCTGGGCCGTTCTCGTGGGCTGCTCGGCTGCTAGCGGCGGCCGCCCTCACCGAACGCCGAACGCTCGCTGCTGCCCAGACTGACGGCCGCGATTCCTTGACGAGTCGGCGTCGGGTGTTGGCGACGGCGAGCTCTCCACGCGGCGACCACGGCTCCAAAGCCCCAGCCGGCCGGCGGCTGCCCCTTGCCCCCTTCTATAGGCTGCAGCTCCGCCGGCGCCCCGCGCAACCGCGCCCGGCAGCCGGTCCGGTCGGCCCTTCTGCAGCAGCCAGCCAGGCAGTCCGCCCTAGGCTGAGGCCTCAGGCAGTGAGGCTCCCCGCCCCCGGCTCCAGAAATCACGGTGAGAAAACAGACTGAACACCTGAAGAGCATTACACAGTACCTCATTTTAATTTCGATTTCATTGTCTAGTCCGCTAGTTCTAACAGTAGCATTTTAATTAGCAATGTTTCATATTGGAGGCTAGAATGGAAAGGTATTTTAGCAAGAAAGACGTGTCCAAGATTAGTGCTGGAACGAAAAAGATCCGGGTTGAGCAAAAACGCCATGGTTTGAGCATAATGTGGCTTGACTGCTTGAGCCAGGTCGAAGATCATCATTTTGAAGTGCCACCTCCGGCTCTCTTCCGCAAGCTCTGGCCTGTTGCTGGTCCATTGCTGGTTGATGCTCTGCTCTTAGTAGTTTATACATCATGAGCACCAGGGCATGTAGGCAGGATGACTATACTGCTGACTAGGCTCGATTGTGCGATTTGGAAACATTGTTTGATCTGTATCAGTTCCACATCCACAGCCACACTCCACTAATTAGGATTCTGCATGCAAATTGAATGGACCAAATTCAGTTATAGACGGTCAAATGTGTCTAGTTTTTGGGCTGTAATACACTTTTTGTTCTTACACAGATTGACTAGCATCTGCCTACAAATCACTTCCCTTGGTATTTATTGAGCACTGCAAGTGGTTGAGGTAAACATGCTGAGGAGCATCTTGAGCCAGTCATGGAAGAGAGGAGCACATATGCTACGTGAAGGAAATTCAGCACCAGCTCTATTAACTTGCTGGAGTCAATTTCACAGCGGGCAGGTAACACAGAGCATTGTCTGGCAGCAATAAGTTTAAACCCTCGGGGTTCTGTCGTTGTAATGATTAAATGAGCAGATTTTTTAACTCAGCAACTTACACACCATGAAAAGTAAGTTAAGATGCTTAATGGATGATGTGAAAATGCAAATGCTGATGGGATTGTTTCTCTTTTCTATTTTTACAAGTATTTAGGATGAAACATCCTGGTTGGATTAGTGCTAAGTTTTCTTTTATCAGTTCTATCTGGTTTGTGAATTACTGCTTGCAATTGGATTTAGAACATGAATGATGAAAGTTTGACATATATTGTATGATTGTACCACTATCACTCTTGTCTCAAGTGAATGATGAAAGTTTGACATATATTGTATGATTGTACCACTATCACTCTTGTCTCAAGTGACAGATGTCTCTCCTAGGTCAAGTGATTGTACAATAGCTTGTCTCGTAATCCATTCTATTTCTAAAAAACTAAGCAAATCTATGATGGCTTGTTTGATGATAAGTAGACTCACATACATTAGCTTGGATTGTCTTCTTGTATTCAGTAAAGTTGGGATGGTCCATGTTACTCCCATAAAGTATAGCCAGAATTTGCTTAACCCCTAAAGCGTTTAATTAACCCTCTGTTTTCACCTTTTTGCTGCTAACAGTTCCCGGTGCACTCGATTAGGCGTTTTTGCCAAGTAGGAAGACCAGTGGTGGTTGACCTAGCCAATTAGTTTATTTTGTTCCAAGGAAAGATTACAGAGCTCATGGTTGACTAAACATAATGATACGATGTCCACCTTTTTCTTCATGCCAAGAATTTGAGGCCATTTGACAGCTGCACTAATGTAGCTGGCATTTCCTAAAGGCCTTTTTGTTCCAAGGAAAGATTAAAGAGCTCATGGTTGACTAAACATAATGAT
Source organism: Hyparrhenia diplandra (assembly GCA_015847255.1). Lineage (NCBI taxonomy): Eukaryota > Viridiplantae > Streptophyta > Magnoliopsida > Poales > Poaceae > Hyparrhenia > Hyparrhenia diplandra. Next base: position 33,516 of record JADLZK010010508.1, on the reverse strand, counting down.
ACGATGTCCACCTTTTTCTTCATGCCAAGAATTTGAGGCCATTTGACAGCTGCACTAATGTAGCTGGCATTTCCTAAAGGCCTTTTTAATGTGGCACCAACACAACAGAAGCAATCAAGCAACAGTAGGATGGGGATGATTGTTGCTGTGCCACCTGAAGATTTGCATGGACGTATGCCTTACAGCGCAGCTTCACGTTAAGGAACAGTAGACGTTGACCGAAGCACCACAAACTTAATTCGTGCTGGCATATCCTTGAGAATGTTGTCGATATTGTCCGCAACATTGAGGTTGAGGGACCGATCAACTTTGACATTTGCCTCAACGCCCGAGTATGCAGATTGGCTGGCTCCTTTCTTGGCATGGTTAACTGTGACATGGCAAACACTCTGGAGGGTTTGCCTTTATTCTGGCACGGTGAACTCTTGTGGTTCTTCAATTTCATGGTGAGATGAGGCCGTTACAGTAACATAACACAGATAACAAATCTTTTGCTATAAGTTATTTCTGGTAGGCAAGACCAAGCAGACTTTACATCCATGGTTGCAAAGCCGAGAATGGCTAGAAGAAAAAAGCTGAAAATGATCTGGTTTAACAAAGAGAGAGGATTGCGTTAGGGGGCTAAGCGGACATCGGACATACTTGGGAGTAAAATTAACTTATTCCTTAATAATAATGTCCTTGCAAAATCCAGATAAATATTTCCCTGTCTATGGTAGTGCCTAGAAGAAATCACATGCCTGAACTAGGTTTTAGTCTTGTGGGCATGGAGAGCTGTAAGATGTACTTAGATGAGCAAACGCGTTGAATGATTCATTAACCAAAGATGCAATGGCACTTAAGCTCAACATACTACTTAATGAGTCAGAATACCATGGCTCCTGCAATTTGCTTCTAGAATTTGTTTTAACTGAATGCAATGTAACCTGCTAGACTACATACATACATTTCAGATTTGTCAGTTGCTGACAGGTATTGGATTATGTGTTTCCTTCCCAGGTCTTGAGTTCTTCCAGGAGCTTCTTTGGCGTGGAGGATTTTGTGGATGAAGACAACAGTAGGCCATACACATACAAGAAGGAGAAGAGATCTAAGAACCCTCACAAGCACATTTCTTTCAAGCAGCGCACCATTGCCTACATGGAGCCCTTCACGCTCGACGTCTTCATTTCCAAGCGCTTTGTCTCGGCATCCCTTACACACCGATCGACTTGCAGGCAGGTGGCGGTTGCCGGGACCAACTCAAAGGACATCAAAGCGGTGCTCAAGTCGAGGTCCGACATACCGGCCTGCTTGGCTGTGGGCCGTTTCCTGGCGGAGAGGGCGAAGGAGGCCGACGTGTTTACCTGCACGTACACACCAAGGGAACGGGACAAGTTTGAGGGAAAGATTAGGGCAGTTGTTCAGTCGCTGATCGATAACGGGATCAATGTGAAACTATATCTTGACTGAGTTAGTGTTGGTATGAATAGTTGTGTTGAAACTTGCAAATGAGTTTTCTGTTGCTAGGTATGTAAGTTGGAATTGTTTTTGAGTTTTCTGTTGCTAGGTATGTAAGTTGGAATTGTTTTTGTGTCATTAAGTCGATCCAAAAACTTGCTCAAATGAAATGGAATGACATTTGAGGGAGGTGAGAAATGAACTACAATGACATTTGACTGTAATTAGTTGTTTCTTGTTAGCTGCATAAACACATTATTGGATATCTACTTGCATCCTTGTGACCTCGTCTGTTAGCGTGACCATAAATATACTTGGAGCTTTAGTGCCAAATAAGCCATCGTTTTTATTTTTCTTGCACTGTGTATTGTGATTGTGATCGCCTAGAAGCTGAGGCACTTGTGCATCTACGACTACCGAGACGTCATCAGAGTTTTTATTTTATTTTATTTAAGTGGCACTTTTTTTACATCAGCCCCACCACCCCCAACACACACACCCCAAGCCTCAGAGTCCGTGATGATGTATTTTTACAACTGATGTAAAGTTTTGTACTCGCATATGGGCGTGGCGGCCATTTTGGCTCTCTGTGGCTCTAAAGAAAATGTTATTTTCCAGAAACCTGCATTTCTGATTAGATTTCAGAGAAGAGAGAGATTTTTGTGTATTTGCTAACTTTGAGTCAGCCATACAAAGTTTCAAATAACTCTGCTCATAATGTACATACATTTGAAATTTATGCGTAAGGAAATTGGTATTTCGTGTAGGTGTACATGTGGTCCTATAGCTTGAGACAAAATGCTATGTTGTTGTTGTTGTTCCTATAGCTACATGTGGTGTATTGTGGCATTTGGTACACTCTCCGTGCTGATTCAGAAGTTATTTGATCGCCGTGCTTGACCCAATGCTGGCCTTACCGCGGTAAAAGAGTTCTCTGCATCCAAATATTTGCTTGGCATGCGTGTTTGTTTTTGTTGTTTAGATCTCACTGTTATTATTCACGCAGACCTGTAATTTTACTAGCTTGTGCTTTGACCTGTAATTTTACTAGCTTGTGCTTTGACCTGTAATTTTACTAGCTTGTGCTTTGTACTGGGTCACCTCATTTGTTCATTGATGTTTTGTTCTTGTGTGCTGATTTACTGGTTCTGTAATGTTGAAGATTTTGGATCTGAGTTATATCACTTTGCTGCCTTTCTATTCTGGTCTTGATAATTGCTGAAACAGCATCCAGGTCCAATGCATGCCATTTCTTCAAAGAACAGTAATTTTGTTGATAAAAAGGAGTACCAGATTGAAGGTTGGTCTTTAAAACATCTGGTTAAGAAAGTGTCTTTGTAATACTCTTCTTCTAGAATTGAAAAGGTCAAGATTTAGCTTTGATCCTTACCATATGCTGCACTTGACGTCGAGCGTCGTCATTAAAAAAAATGTAATATAAGACGACTGTCGTGACTCATACGATCTGAAAGATTCAAACAGCAATGGTTCACTCATCACCACTCACCAAAATTCCTTTCCACGGCCATCGAAAACGGCAAAAGTGATTTTTTTTTTTTCAAAAAGAAAAAAAGGTAATAGCTAAGAGGGTTGCAAAGACTCTTCTCGACACAGGCACATAGCCATTGGGTGCAGAAGGCTCACCAGTTGCTCTCCCTTTTGTCATGAAATAGTAATCAAGATTTGCGAATGCTACAGCACTAGGGCATTCCACAGTTTATGTGCCAAAGAAAATGGATGCAATGTGTAGTATAACACTAATTAAGTACTGCCACACTTACTTGATTCAGTGAAAAGTTCTCTAAAATTCAATATTGTAACATAAAAATCAGGCCCCGTATAATAATCAGTTTTGTTACACTGAAGAGGAGAGGATGTTCGGCTATGAAGGATAGTACTATACATGTACAGATATACATAAAGAATGATGAGTGATTGGTGAAGCACTTTGCTCCTTATTATGCTTGGGATGGAGAACAACAGTTTCAGCTACTCAAGATAATCAAGAATGATTTGTTTCATGCACTCAAGCTATGTTTTCCTGGCTCCGTGTAGTTCACCTCTAGCTGCTCAACCTTCTCAAACTTAAATCCACGGATCCTGATCTCTTCCTTCTCTGAGGTGTCCTTGTAGTCGACATGCTGGATAGTCCAGCCATTATTTTGTACATGACCAGTAAGTTTAACCTGCAAACAGACATGAATGCATGGTATGAACCGCTGGAGTATGAGCAAAATATTTCATTGCTATAAGAAACTACTGAGGTTTCTGTAATATATGCCAAGAGCCCAAGACTCTGGGTGAACAGTGTTCAATGTTATGTATTACCTCTGCGTGTTCAATGTTATGTATTACCTCTGCTTCATCGATAGCATTGACAATAAGAGTGCCGTCCAACGAGAGGCCTTCAAGGAAGATGTTCTGACCATTGATGACCAAAGCTGATCTCTGAGAAACTGAATTGTTGTCATGCACTTTCTCCTTGACACTCTTGAAGGTGAGACCCCACCGTGGGCTCCAGGTTATGCGTGGCCAAACCTCTACCTCTTGCCCGTTGAAGGTATCAACAACAGGGTCAGCTATCTGTGCACCAGCCTGGAAAGAGGAAGGGAAAGGAGTATGTTGAGCTGGAGCACAAACAATTTGAGAACTAGCCCATGGCCATTGGTCAGCGTGCCTCTCCCGAAGGAATATGCTAGTGGAATCACCATTCTCAAAATAAGGCTGTTTGCCCTGTAAATTGCCATCTCTCCGAGGTCGCACTATGATAAGGATTGCCCTTTGGAACCTGCAAGAAGGCATATCAAATCTTATCTTAACAGGAGCGTGACCAAGGCTGATGCATAATCTCTGTAACATAACCTTTGCATGCGCAAACAAATTTAGACAGTATCATTAGAGGTCAATGGAGGAACTATAGTCAAATCGAACCATTACTGGAAAAGGCCCAACCTAAGTACCTACTCCTTCCATTCCAAATTATAAGACAAGTTTGGCTTTTTTAGATACATTATATCTCTTATGTATCTAGACATAATGTATATCTAAAATTCTAAATGCATAGCAAAAACTAAGTTTCTAGAAAAGCCAGAACATCCATCAACTAAGATTGTGTCCCCTTAGCAAAAGTGCTTCACAATCAATGGTAAAATCTAATGAAGTAAAATAAGAAAATCGTCTTGGAGTGAGTTGTAACTTGGAACCATACTTTAGCTGCGTCTTCAGGATTGTTCTTCACAGGAGCATAAGCAAGCCATGTATCCATCACCTAGCATTTAAGGAAATCAAGCTATCAAGGCATGGTAAGAATACAATAACTAGGGGATGAATCAAGAAAATAGATTTACAGCAAAAATCTAAATATAATAGTTAATAACTTGAATGTCTTATGAATAAGAAATAACACATAAATCAACATCATGTATGGTATTCTCGATCTAACACTGTTCTTCTTAAAGAAGCAAGAGCAACATTATAAAGGCAGAGCAGCACTTAGAATTCCTAACAGATTTGCCTTTTTAAGGAAGTATATCATGTGAGGATAAGTGGATAACTACTCTTTAATACAAGTTCTCATTTCCTGATAGTGCCCATTGTTATAAATTGGAGTGTAGACACTGCAAAGAAACTATAGAATTCCAAATGCTGTCTTATACTACCTAATAAACAAGATAACACATTGGTAAAACACTGGTAAAATAGCAAGATTGGGAGACCCACACGCTATATTGAAAAGAAGAAAACTGAAAGCGGGAAAACAGGGCACTCTTTCAGGGTACTGATCCAAATGGTACAACTGATGAAGTTGGTTAACTGATGCATGCTTAAACTAAATGGATGGTCAACTGCCTCCTACCGTGAATCCAACTTTTGCGGAGGGGGGCAACGTCTTTGGATAGTCTTGCATCATGCACTCCAGACGAGTGGAGGATTTAAATGCTGTCTTGGTTGAATCAGTATACCTAAATTGACAAAAATGATCAGAGGCTGGAATTAAACAAAGGACCAAAATTCATATAAGTTGTACACAAAACAAATATAAACACTAATAAAAGTACTTAATAGCAAGTGGTTAAAAAAATTACTTGGGATTTACAAATTCAGAAATGGCACCGTGTGTTTTCTTGAGCTCCTCAATGTATGGTCCAAGCTCCAGTATCAACTACAAAAGCTTAGTGCTTTTCTTAGTACAACAAAAATGCAGCTTGAATGTAACATCATATAAGTTCCGCCCCCTGTTTCGCTAGGCGCTAGGCGGATTCTAGGCGGTGACCCGGAGCCTAGAGCTTAGTCGGGATTAGGCGAGCCTAGGCGGTGATAAAAAGAGCTAATATGTGCTTTTTATACTTAACAAAAGAGCTAATATGTGGTTTTTATACTTAATAAAAAAAAAAAAAAGAGACAAGTGCTCAATGTTGGGGAGAAAGAGGAGAAACAGGCCCATTTAACAGCCCAACAGCCCAAGTAACCCCCACCAACACCTTATCCTCTCCTCTGTTATCCTCTCTCTCTGCTCCCCGAGTCTCGACTCCTTCCCCGACGCGCCGCCTCCTTCGCTCCCTTCTGCGACGCTGCCACATCCTTCCCGATGCGCCGCCGCCTCTCCCCCATCTACTGCCGCTGCACCTCCTCCCGCTGACCTCCACGCAGCCCGCCTCTCCTCGTCCCCTGCTCGCGCGCCGCCCCCGCAGCCCCCCGGTGATCCAGCCGCCTAGGGTTCCGCCTACCCCCCCCCGGCGGGGACCCATCGCCGAGAGCTTAAGCGGCGCCTAGGCGCAGCCTAGGCGCCGCCTAGCGGAAACAGGGGTTCCGCCTAGAAAAAACCAATGGACAAAATTGTTATGGACGTGGTTGGGCTGAGGGGAATCGATGAGGAAGAGGGGCTGGGCGATTGCTACAGTACCCGCGGCGCTACAGTACCCGCGGGTACTGTTCACGAGATGGCGGCGGCTAGGGTTGCGGGGGATAGAACGCCGGCCGCGGGGGCTCGCCCACGGCCGGCAAGAGGGAAGGGGTTTCCTTCTTAATCTCTTGCTTGATTATAGATCAATACATCTCCTCTCATTATATAGAGAGGTTTGACTTGGCCCCTAAGTAAGCCACTAATCAACCCTAATGGGCTAAGGCCCAATAGGCTCTTGACTCCTCTAACAAAAATGAACATGATTTATAACGCATATAATGTGAAACTGAAGGTAACAACATCCACAAAACTCATATTGGTGTTAGCATTACACCTCCAGATCATATGAGCACAGCAATCATTAATAGATGGTTTACCCTCGTCCGAAGGGCAAAATCAATAATACATGTTAGCGAACCAAGAGTCCCGGATATCTTGAAATGTAGTAAATTATTCCTTTGAAACATATAGTTTTTACCTGGTTTATATTTCCAGGATATGGCGAATAGCCTGTCTCACAATTTGCATCTCCATCAGGATGTCCAGTTGCACGAAGGAGTGGATCAAGCTGATTGTACTCTACATTGATGACCATTGTTCTACCTGTGCACAAAATGGAGTTATGACAAATTTGACAAAACAGCATCACAATCAGTTGTTAAAAGAAGTAAAATGCATTATTTTGTTCAATTAGACGGACTAGCCTATTAGAATACCAGTATGGAACAGTCGAGAAATGATTATCTGAAATCCTTTTGGATATAAGGATAGTTTTCTTGGTTTTCATAATACATACTAACAAAAGATTGAAGTCATGAAAAACTCATAGCAATTAGCAAATGGGATAAATGATAGTCGGTTCCTTAGCTTCCTTAGCTTTCCTACCATCAACATGAGTAAGTTTGGTAATTCCTCCAATTGCTTCCTTAGCTTTCCTAGGAACCGCGAGAGAATTTACATTGTAACCCTTGATGGCACTGACACCTAATGCCGATGGTATTGCCTACAATCAAGAATATCAAGTCGGTTCTCTGTAACCAAAGGTCCGGGTTTAAGGAAGCAGTTTGCTACAAATATATAAGGGTCCTTGAAAAGATACCATAAGGTGGCACAATTTACAACTAGGGAGGTACCCATTTTGGTACCCTAGATACCAGATTTCATGTTATAATTTTGCTACCTCCCGTACATTTTCAAGGATAGTAAAAACTCTTATCTTTTGATAGTAAAATTATAACACTGTAGAGAAGCCGGTGTACAGACATTGAAAAGCAATCCATTTGTATCCTGGAAAAAGAGAACCCAATTCCGCCCTTCACTCTTCCTGACAAAAGAATACACGGTATAGTTTCATTAAATTTATGGCAGCTAATTTTCTTCAAATGGAAGAAACCGCCCCAAGTGGTGAATTTTTAATCAATGAACATACCATTGCTCAAGCAAACCACTTGAATAAAGAAGAGAATGAACATCTCCATGCCCCATGTGGCTTTGTCTGCAAAGTCACAAAACTGGTAGTAAGAAAGGTGGGCAGACTCAGTGTGTGTGGAAACGATATGGTGCTATATTCAAATCCAATGTTACTGATCCTCAAATGGAAATTTCCAACCTGAATTTTGTACTTGTCGCTTGGGTCTAATGCAAGCCTTGCATCATTGTCAGCTAGACATGCTACTTTTTCCTGAAAATGGAAGAAAATGTACAGTCAACACCAAAGGTAACTGCTATGTGCTTTGTATATATATATATATAAACATTTTTCTGTCCTAAATAGTAACTAGCACATGAAAAGAACAAAGAAACAGAAGGAACCTGCTTTAGTAATTTCACTTGAGATGGTTCCATTCCAAAGTAAGAGTTTGACTCCAAAAAGCTTGACAGTTAGTGCATTTGTATCATCAGAAGTCATAATGACAAATGGAATCTTTGTTTGGCACCCATCTGCATGGTGGATGAATATCATCAATCGAATAAAGCAACACCTGAACAATCTCAAAGGTTCAGCATGTATTATGTGTAAAGAATGAAACTAGCAACTAAATCAAGCAATTATCAGATAGCAAAGGCACACAGGGTAAAATAAAATGAAATCAAGACCTGATTATAAAGATCGAAATTCATTTGTAAGAACAAAAACAATGATAGGTTCCACAGAGAAAGTATTTTTAAGTTACTAATCCACTACAGATACGTAGAGTACATACCATCAACCATTTTGCAGCTAGCCTCTTGTAAAGCCAGGATAGACTCTATATAATGTTGAAGGAAACATTTTCCAGTAGTTGTTTCCGGGAAGTGCTACCTGACCAAAGAAAGTAACAAAAACACCTGTGAGAAATTACAGAAATATGGTTGGATTATCTCTAAACTTCCAATTTCAAGGTCACAAGCTAATGATGTTCAGATACTCTTAATCCTGGTTTAGAGTCGTACAGTTAGTGCTTTAAACTAGGGAATAATTTACTTTAGCGCCTGTAAATCATTAAGCTTTCTTACAACAAAGTCCTAAATTTACTTTATTTTCTGTGCAGGATGATGTGCAATATCAGCATTCAGCAAGAGAAAAACTTTAACCTAAAAACAACAAAAAGACAACCAAATAATACTAGCAAAATCAGAGTTACGAGACACCATACCAGTACAGCAACATCTAGTTCGAGTTCCAATTAAAGTGTGCCTAGCTACTGTGCTATCTCATGGCACAAGCTTAGATACTAGTTTGTTATTAGCAGCTCAGCACATACCTTGATTCCTTTGTAACCAAGCCTTTCACCAAGCCCTCCAGCTACAAGAACAAATGCAGCATTGCGGGCTTCTTTTATCCCAGCTGCTTCCAGTGAAACAAAATTGTCATCACCAAAGTTCAAAACCTCCCCTGAAGGAACCTGTAAGTAAGGTACGTCAAAGTTTATAGCTGTGTCATCAGAAAAGTGGAAAAGTAAAGAAAGTAGAGAATTACCCAAACTAACACAAAGAACATCCATTTTAAAGCATCAATGTATCTCAAGAACTTTTTTTTTCAGGTTGTGGTGTATTAAACTATCCATAGAACAATTCCCACGAAAATGATAGATATTTAGGCCAAACTAAACAATTGATAAAGAAGACTTACAGAAGGGGTGAAACCATCATATGGGTTTTTGCCTGCCTTTGAATCTGCAAGAAGTTTTTTGGCATTCTGGATGTAAGATACCAGACCTCCAGGATAGCTTGAATTAAGTCGGCGAACCTAAGATAATGATAAATTGATGAAATTAGAATATAACAGGATGAAAACTTTATACATTTGTGCTTATACGACTTCCTTGCATAGATTATAATGCTACTCCAGTCACAAACAAGAAGATGTCTTGGACATCGGCACAGTCTTCAAAACATAATTTTACTAATACTTTTTGTTACAAAATATTTGTAAAATAAAAAAAAAAAAAAAAAAGAAAATATATACTTTTATGAAACTACATTGCACTATATGTTCTGAGTTTGAGTACACACCTGCTCAAAGAAGCCTCTTTTCTTGTCATCATCAACACCTGGTTCAGGCCAGTGCTCAAACAGGTGAATCTGGCCCTCATTCAACAGCATTTTTGCTAGCTCAATCTAGAATCACCAGCAATAAGAGCATTGTAGCAGAAGAAAACAAAAACAGGTGTTTTAATCCATCAACTGAATAAACTTAACATGGTACATCACACCACAGAGACTAGTACATTTAGATACATTTTGCTCTGAAATAATGGTGAGCAATCATTCAGCCAAACCCAGGGCCAATAGGTACTTTCGTGATTCTTGATGGGGGGCCAAGTTAGATGTACATCAGCTGAGGACCACCTTGCTGAACATGTGAAAAAGTGCAGTAGAACTTAAACTGTTGGCCCTAAGGACCACATTGTTTATTCTACTAACAAAAACACTATTCACAACTGATAACAGAGGAATGTACCAATGTATCCATCCATACTCGTAATGACATTTTTACATAGGAAATGAATGCTCGAGCACAAGTATATGATCTACGGTATCCAAATGATTAACAGCACCCTACTCCCTAGTCCCACTGTGGGCCTGTGGAAGAAGCAGAGGGTGGTTAAACTTAAACACACTAGTACGGCACCAGCAATATTTTAGGATCCAGCAGTCACCATCATTAAAATCACAGAATTAAACCCCATTTCTTCTAAATGTACCGGTGTATGCGGGTCCACATCGCCCCCACCGGCCGGGCACCGTCACCACGTGAGGGGATTTCAAAGAAGGGAATGGCAGCGAGTCGAGGTAGTTGGCCGTACTGTCCAGCAGTCAATCATCAGGCGCTACACCTAAACTCCTCCAATCTATCTAATCAGCAATTAACCACCTAGTACGCGGCATGCGAGCATAACTACCAAGTCAAGTCAAATCAAATCAAACGGCAGAGCCTCCGCACACCCGGCGGCGGAGCATCATCGCATCACGGTCACCAGGGGCCGACGAAGCGAGAGGATTTGGAATCCGCGCGCGGCGAGTGGAATGAGGCGTGAGATCGGCGAGGTTCGAGCGCCGCATCTACTAACTAGCATGGGCAAATCCACAGGCAACAACAGAACTGCCAGTACGACGGCCGGCGCTACCTCTTCTTCTTCATCAGTACATAAGTATAACAGACTCAGACTAGCGGGCGGCGGTCATCACTGACCTCGTCGGGCGCGAGCAGCTGCAGGTTCCGCTGCAGCGGCGGGCACGCCGCCGCCCACTCGCCGTCGCTGGGGCCGGAACCGGAGATCCCCGAAGCCATCGCGGGCGAGGAAGGAACTGGAGCGCGGAGGAGACGACCCGAGTCGCGTCCGTGAGTGTCAGTTGCGTGCGTGACTGCGTCGCCGTCCTTCCGCGGAGGAGATGGGCACGCCGCTTCACGGGCCGGACAGTGGCAAAACCGTCTCTCTCTCTCCTCTGCGGGCCTGCGGCTTCCTTCCAAGGTTTCGTTTCGAAGGGTCGCGGCTGCCAACGAGAGACGCGGGTAGGATTGGTCATTGCTGTGGGGCCGTCCTGTGGGTCCGTCGGCAGTGGGGACACTGAAAAACAGTTTATATTAATTAAAAAAATTAGTAGAGATTATTAAATTAATGATTTTTAGGGGATCCCGATTAACATTAACAAAGTCAACTTAGCACTAGTAGCGTTATTTTAGTGGGCGGGCAGGACAACATCAGCGCCTATGCCATCGAGGACAACCAGCTGTGGCTGCGTCACCTGCAGACTTTAGTTCTGCATTTGAGAGGCTACTATTTCCCTATATGTTCTCTCAGATCTATGTACCAAAAAGTTTTTTTTTTTGCAACAAGATGGATTTTGTTCATTGCATTTAAAACTCTTAGAAATATATTCAAAAAGATGGATTTTGTTCATTGCATTTAAAACTCTTCGAAATATATTCTGAAAAATAGAAGCAAGCAATTGCACATAATGTTCTGCTTTCTGCAGCATCTAGCGATCTTGCCTATATATGTTCTCTCAGATCTATGTTAACAGAAGAAAACAAGTTCACGAAATGTTCTGCTTTCTGCAGCATCTAGTGACCTTGCCCTATTTCTGTTCTCAAGAAATGCTCTGCTTTCTTGCGGGCAAAAGATGGCTGAACACTAAAAAGGTACCAATGTGACAATGTAGAAGTAAAACCAGGCAACAAGGAATTAATAATGTGAATGCCAATCTGGAGAGTGAAGACTAGCATAATGGATCCATAACCCAAAGTAAACAGCCATTCAAGCAAATCCAACAGTGCAGATCAAAGACACCCAACATATGCTGACAATAACATTGAATATTACTGCATTAAAGCAGACAAGTTTCTTGCTAGTAGACAGTCACATAGGTACTGATAGTTACCATACTTACACTCAACAGATTACTGACGATGACACTTAATACTACTACATATAAAGCAGATACGTTTCTTGCCAACTAGACATAGCAGATACATATAACAAACCTGAAACATAAAGCCAAATTACTAGCACATAATGTCTTATCCTTCCTTCACAACACTTCTCAACAAAAGTCCATCTTATGGCAAGGGAGACACCAGGTTGATGATCACCTAGTAAAGAATCGGGAACAGGTTGTACCCAACATCGTCTTGCACGTTTGCCAGCAGCTCACTCTTTCCATCCCTTCCATGCTATCGGATTCAGTACCAATTCTCAAGACACTGTCTCTTGCAACTGCTAATCTTGACTCTGAAGTAACGAATTTCATCCCTTCCATGCTATTAGGTTCAGTACCTAAACTCAAGACACGCTCTCTTGCAGCTGCTAATCCTGACTCTAAAGTAGCGATTCTGTTTAGAAGAGAGTCCCTCTCATCATCAAGTAAGAAAGAATCTATCTCTGCGAAATTCGAGTTGCCATCATCAATCAAGTTTTCTTTGAATTGTCGTAATGCGGTGAAAAGGACCGGGGAAGCTTCTTCTGTGCCCATGGGACCATCAATTTCAGAAATGTTTCCTATAACTCTGGCTTCCGAATCCTCCTGTGACATAAACAGCACTTATATAAGTACTGTAAAATTTTGCATACAAAAATCGTGGCAACCGGCAGTGCAATAGATTCTAATGATACAAATCATTTTTATTTAGCTTTAATGTAAGAAATGAAACTGAAATTTGATACCCTCGAATACAGCTCTGCCATCTCATTTCGATTAGCATCAGAGTAGGAGGACAAAGAATTCCAGTCTCAAACATCTTCAATATAGAATTTCAAATCCTTTTGGGATCATATAAACTGCACAGACCCTCATGCTATTGCATACAGTCAGCAATTGAGCTCCCCTACTATGAATTAAAGTTTATTCATGCTACTTCATCTAAACCTGAAAGCTGATAGCAGCGTTCCACAACAATATGATAACCCAATACTCTCATGTGATGCAAACTGCCTACAATTGAGGGACGAGGCATATTTCATATTACTTTTGGTAAGTTATAATTTATTAATGTTACAAGTTCAAGTGGACTAAGAATTTCAGCCTCAAATATCGTCAATACAGCATTTCAAACTCTTTTGGTATCATATAACATACACAAACCCTCATGCTATTCTATACATCCAACAATTGAGCTCCCATGCTACAAAAGTTTATTCATGTTACTTCATCTAAACCTGAAAGCCGATAGCACAATTCCACAACAATTTATTAGCCCAACACTGTCATGTGATGCAAACTGCCGACAATTGAGGGAAGAAATATAATTTACCACGTATCAAAGTTCAAGCACATAGGCTTAGGCTCACCTTGCCATGTATCAAAGAAGAGGGCCAGCTAACCATGATGTAGGGATCAAATGGGCAGGGTATACACTTGCTTTCCCTATGGAGCAAATTCACCTCATCTGTTTCTAGGCAGAAGGACAGAAAGCACTGAGGAGAGGTAGGTTCCCCATAGTGGTCAATAATTAAAGATAGGTACACAAAGCCATTGATAACCGCCATAGGCCGCATCCTAACATCAGCCTCTTCTGAAAGCTCGGTGACCTTACTGACATTTGCACGCAATGAGAACGTCTTGTGCAGCATCAATCTCTCGACACCATCATTGTCGGCTGCCCAGAGCCAAACAGAAAGCATGCATTGCAGTACACTAACCACACAGAACTCCCCATCCTTGGTCTGACCAAGCTGAAACTTTGAGAATGACAGTTTCAAGGGCAGCGGCAGATCCATCAAAAAATACTGAAATGTCGTAGTGTTGAGCGCGAGGATGCATCCCCCTGCCATGTTTACCCAACAGACGAAGCCATTGACAACCGTGGCAGTGGTGTATCTGTAGCTGCCAACCAGCAGCGTCCCGGACTCCATCTCCGGCAAGACGACCTGCCACTCCATGGTGTGCGACGAGAAGACGGCCACGCGCGCCCACTCCCAGGCGCGGTTCCGGAGGACGCAAATCACGCGGGACGGCCGCTTATCCTCGCCGTCGGGGGAGATCGTGTGGAACTCAAGCATGGCGTTATTGCCGTGGCGGAAGTTCTTGGGGAAGATGACCAGAGCCTGCGAGTGCGGGCTGTACGAGGCGGCTTGGCCGGTGGTCCGGTTGTAGAAGAGGGCGTACATGTCGTTGTAGGGGATGTCGCTGGGGTCGCTCCGCCATTCGGAGGCGTCGGAGTCTTGGAGTAGACCGTCGAAGGCGGTGGCGAAGTCGCGGCACCCGCCTGACGCTGAAGGTACGACGGCGCGCATGTAGGGCGTCAGGAAGACGGCGAGAAGCGGCGGTGCGTGGAGCTCGCGGAACCGGCGCCGGAAGGCGGGGGAGGAGCGGACAGCGCGGAGAAATGCGCGACAGGTGAAAGCCGCGCGGGCGAGGCTCGTGACGGAGGGGAGGCGCAGAAAGATTTCGAGGAGAAGATCATCGCTGAGCGCAGTTATGGTTGTGGGAGCTAGTGGCGGCGGCGGCGGCGGTGACGATGATGGCGGCGGCGGGGAGGCGGCCATGACTGCGAGCCTATCAGTGGGGAATGGAACGGAACATACTGTCTATACTTGTGCAAAGACAAAAGAAAGCCCAAAGTGATGACAGGCCGAGGCATATAATATGGGCTTATGGCCCATTTAGTACAGAGGGTTGTACATCTTTCTTCTTTTCTCAGTTTTTTTACATAATATAAGTAACTCTTTTTTCTTGTGTGTGTGTGTGTGATCATGAATACTTTACACCGAAATTGATTTTACTTATGCTAAAATATGTTTAATTATTTTCTTCTCAAGAACACATGATTGTTCAAATTTACAAATGGCCTAACCGTGATAAAAATGCTTTTGTTTAGGTAGTGTTTTTGGGGCGACAGGATACAGCAGTCCTACTCGATCGGAGAACATTTATTTTATTTTATTAAGTACGCGCAGCTTTTTTTTCGGATGAACTTCCAAAGGATCTGGTCTACGATTTATGACTGCATGCGATCCTCTATGAGAGATCAGTGGTGTGTGGGTCTCATTTCACTGCCGACGTTAACGAAACATTATTACTCAAACAAACCACGCGGCCGGCAACGGCCTTCTTGTAAGATATAAAACTACTCTCATCTTAATTTAGTGATACACATGCTCTTGTGTATTCGACAGAAAAAAAAAAACATTACTCAAGATGGGTTGATTGGAGGAATTGATCATATTTTTTCTAAAAAGCAGTCGGTCAAATATCATCGCAAGGCATTGTGAAAGTAAAAAATCTCCTTGAATGGCATTACATTGTGAAAGTAAAAAAAAACATCTGCTCAGGCGGCGTCAGGTTGAGCACCATGTCAGGCCCCTTCTCCCCAGTGGCCGAGTACTCATCACGCACAAGAAGGCCCAGCTTCTCGAGGACGAGCCGGATGACGCCGCGCGTGACGCTGCCCAGCGTGTGACACTGGCTCGTCGTTCGAGATTAGATATTAAGGAGCCCCCAGCCGTGTTGGCCGCCACTGTCCTCGCCGCAAGAGGGCTCACAGGGGTCATATGCCCCCACCCCCTAACAACAAATTTTATGAAACTACACTGCACTATATGGTCTAAGTTTGAATACACACCTGCTCAAAAAAGCTTTTTTTTCTTGATCAACACCTGGTTCATCATCAACACCTGGTTCAGCCCAGTGTCCAAACAGATGAATCTGGCCCTCATTTAACGACATTTTTTTTTTGCTAGCTCGATCAACCTACAATCATAAGCAATAAGAGCATTATAGCAGGAGAAAAACAAATACAGGTGTTTTAATCCATAAATTGAATAAACTTAACATGGTACATCGCACCACAAAGACTAGTACATTGGATACACTTTGTTCTGAAATAATGGTAAGCAATCATTCACCAAAACCTAACAGACCATAGGTACTTTCGTGATTCGTGATGGGGCCAAGTTTGATGAACATCAGTTGAGACCATCGTGCTGAACATGTGAAAAGTGCATTAGAACTTAAACTGTTCACCCTAAGTACCACATTGTTTAGTAGAGATTATTATTAACTAGCAAAACATGTCCGTGCGTTACAACGGGAGAAAAAAAAAGTTTAGTAAAGAGAAAGACGGGAAGTTACATATGTATTATGTTGACCCTTTTCACAAAATTTGAAAGTTATAGTTTATTTTTTGATGACCATGCATCGGTCATAATAATCAAATTAAAATATAATTTTGATAGTTTTTTCCTGTATAAGACACATATCTATTTATGTTTTTCCTTTTATAAAATTTAAAAATATATGATTTATTTTATGATGACCATGCGTAGTATCTCATAATTAATCAAATTAAAATACAATTCTGATACTTTTTCTTCTTCATAATAAGGCACAAAAAATTATATCATAATCTTTGTAGTATTTATTTGTTGGTAGAGTTAAATATAGTCTTGCGAATTTCTTACCCATAAAAATATGTAGTCCTAATCTCTAATTATAGTTGGTAAAGGGTTATTTGGTGTCCTATGAATGGTTGGTCTACAGGTTAATTAATGATTATGAATTATGATGACATCTCAATCGATTTCCACATCCCAACCTATGTCAAATATTAGGCTGGTATATGCTTACGCTTCAAGATACAGTTATTTAGATTATATTGGATAACAAACTTCTAAACATTTGAATTAAATGTTTTTATTATGAAGTTGCATCATGGGTTGAACTTGAAGATATAGTTATTTAGATAAGATTAGATACCGCATCTACCGGCTCACCGACCGGGTGGTACTGCCTTTGTGCTAGGCGGTCGACGCCTCCCGTTCTTCCTCGCCTTCGAGCTCCTCGGTCCTGTGCGTGGACGGCAGGAGCGGCAGCTGAGCTGCGGCGTGGCGTTGCACATGGCCATGGCGGCATAGGCCCCTCGCGGCGAAGACTGGAGGCCCCGCCGCGTTTTTATTCCGCGTTTTTATCGTAGAAGAGGAAAACCAACAGGACTACGGGAGAGGAGCTAACGCACGGGAGGACAGAAAACAAGATTGATTCCTATAGAAAACCAACGGGACTACGGCCTATGGGAGAGGAGGCGCACGGAGGGCAGAAAATAGGATTGGATTCCTATTTGGATACGTAAGGGGAGAGGTGGCGGGCAGAAAAAAAAAAGTGAACGGAGTTTTTAGGAGGTGAAAGAAAACGATGGTGAAAAAAAAAGTGGCAGAAATTTTTGTGCTTTATTAGTAGGTATAGATTAATGATTTTTTAGGGGATATATTAATGAATGAATGATGGCAGCCGCAATATCCTTGACTTCTTTTAGGCCACAATCGCGACGTGCTGCGAGCCCGGCCCGTATCATGGGCCGCGTCGAAATTAAGCCCAAAAGATAAAACAAGTTCCACCCTTTTCTTTTTTAATAATAATGAAAAACACACACACAAAAATACCGACAACAAGAGAATTTTAGTTTGGAGCCCAAAAACAATCGTTACCCCATAATATAGTACAGCAAGGAGCTAAAGTGTGCATATGTATATATATTAAAATTTGCCGAAGCAAACAGTTCCTCAGAGTTTTACATGCCACGTCAAAATCAAAATGGCACGCGGTGTATATATCGTATACTAAATATATATATATACTGTGCCACGAAAATTTCTGTACCCCGCCTTCCTTCTATAATCACTATATCTTGTTTTTTACACAAGTTACCAAACCAGACTGGTAATAAGTTGCGTCGTCGTCGTCATCTCAGCTGCTCAGGCGGCGTCAGGTTGAGCACCATGTCAGGCCCCTTCTCCCCGGTGGCCGAGTACTCATCGGGCACAGGCAGGCCCAGCTCCTCGAGGACGAGCCTGATGACGCCGCGCGTGACGCTCCCGAGCGACATCTTGTTCACCATCACGGCAATGGCGAAGTTGTTCTCCACGTCACAGAACCCGGTCGAGCCGCCCATCCCGGAGTGCCCGAAGCTCCTCAGCTTGCCATTGCTCGTGTAGTACCTCCTGAACCCGAGCCCGAACTTGCCGTCCTGGTGCGCCATGCCCTCGTACTCGCTGACGCCCATGAACGCGTCAAGGATCTTGTCGCTGCTGAACATCCTGCTGCTGCCACCGCTGCTTCCCAACGCTGCCACCTCACTGTCGGCATCGCTGGTGCGTATCTGGCTGTAGCCGTTCTTGTCGGTGCTGCTTACATCCTGGAGGTTTCCAGTGGAGCCGCAGCTGCCGCTCTTCTTCTTTCCGGTGCCGTTCTTCTTCTTCTTGAGTGGCGCGGTCGGAAGCTTGGGGGGTGTGCACATGGCTGCCGAGGGGCGGCTCGGAGCTGGAAGAGTGTGGCGGAGGAACAGAACCACCGGTCGCTAGCGCCGCGTAGTATCGAGCCAGAGCGCGAGCGGAGCAGTGGCCGTTGGCAGCAGGGATGATGGCACGCCGGACATTTAGCGTGTTGAAAAGAGCTGGTACACCAGACGCCATCTGCGCGATATTGTTCAGCAGAGCTGCTGGCACATCTGGTCCTGCCTTGATTCCTGATAGCTTCTGAAGCTCCTCGGTGTCAACTGTCAGCGCTGCCAGCCGAGATTCAACACCTGACAAAGCAACCAACGTCAGACAAAGGGTATTTAGAACAAGATAGTATTCATATCAGTGAGAGTAGATATTCCATACAGAAGCTTGAAACAAGATAAAGATTTACTACCTTTTATATAAACTGACAAAATAAGCACCAAACATACAGAAAGGGTTACTGGCTGAAATTTACTATTGCGACATGAAATGCTAAAACTGTGGTCTCTCCCACACTGATACCAAACTTCATTAATATTTTTTTTTTTTTTTTTTTGAATCATTAACCCAATGCAGTACTCTACAGATATGTAGTCTCTCCACACTGATAGCTTGGCTAACAAATATTTGCCTCCATTAAACACAACCCATTCCTTCCTAGTTAGGAAAATCTTATATTCGAGATATAAAATTATATTTTTCCTTTTATCTGAAGACAACCAGAAATAGATCTCGAGAGAAAATAAGATACAGATTAAGTGTACAGTATTAAAAAAAAGAATCTAAACTTTGTAAGCAAGCTAAGCCCTGAATCATAAAAGATCTGCAACATACCTGGTGGAATGCCAACATATAGCTCCCCCTCAATGTTAAGAGGACGAACAATAGCCTCTTCTAGAACCTCTTGAAACTTCTTCCCAGATGCATGCTATTATTGCCAAATACCAGAGTTAGGATTCATGAAATTGAGTTACAGCATTACATTAACTTACAAACCCCCATATTTTTTTTTTTGAATTTTGAAACCCCCATAATTAAGCTATGGGACCCAAAAAGATAACTTCATACACTTCAAAAAAAAAAAAAAAAAGATAACTTCATGGGGTTTTACGCCTAAATTTAGATAACCATTAATCTTACAAATTAGTATGACTGCACTGGGGTTTTACGTCTAAATTTAGCTAACCATTAATCTTACAAATTAGTAATGACCTACACAACGATCTATTAACATAATTAACAAAAAATTCAACTCTCATTATTTCGTTTAAAAAACTCTCATTACAAAAAAAAGCTCGATTTACATGATGGCAGGAAGAAACATACCTCTATGACTCCCCCACAGCCAACCAAAGGAGAGGTAATGGTAAATTTGTGCGGAACCAGGTTCGGTCTCAGGTGTACACTTTGTAATCTGGTTTAGTGTCTCCTCCCAGTCACATACCAACAAAGGATCATTCTTCACCACATCACCCAGTGCATTGTGCAAACCGGATGTGTGATTTAGAAGATGATGGACCTTTATTAGGATTTAGGAAGTAGCCAATGTGAAGTCTATTAGGCAAGAAATATCATGACGCATCAAATAACAGATGTGGCGAAGTTTTTTATGGTACCTTTATTAACTCCTTTCCATTAGTTCCAAAATTTGGCCATATGTTGGCAACTGTTTCCTCATACTTCAGCTTCCTGAAAGATTGGATCATGATGTCACACAATAGCTGTGTAACTTCAACTTGTTGAAAAACAAAGAAATGATAAAATCTTCAGAGGCAAACAAGCTTCCGTTCCAGTCTTGGAATGATGTTTTGTACATAATGTAAAGTTACACCTTCAACGATTTAAGCCAATTCCTTACTCAGCCTCTCTCTGGCTAATCAGCTTGCTGTAAAGTTTCCAGTTTTACCCTTGATGGGTTTGTTGTGCAGCCTTGTTGACTCTTTTATAACTTAATGATATATATTCTACCACAGTAGGGGTTTCCCTACTGTATTCCCCTCAAGAGAAGAAAAACTTCAACTTGTAAAAATATGTCAAAAATTCACAGTTGATGCTCTTAACATCTATTTTGGCAACTCTACATTACACTCACAACAACAGACAAGTACAGGCTAGAAATGTTGTTTGACCATTTTTCTTAAACTAGTCCCAGACTCCCAGGTGGACCATTAAGTGAGCAATTTTCTATCTAAGCATATAAAGAAGGAATATCCTTGTTTCGTAGGCAAACCAGTTAGATATTATAAAGGAGTGGAATACCACAATGTTGCAGCTCAAGTAACGCCCAAAAAAAAAAAATTCCATGATGATGCTATATGTAAAGATGAGAAACAATTTATATGCACACCTAATTCTGTAATATAGTCTAAACAAATATCATGCAAACAGATTTCAACTGGCAAGGTTAAAGAAACTAGGCACTGGATTAATGCTCACCCGTTGTCCACAAGCCAATGTACCATCCCAGCAGTGATACCCTTAGTCACTGAGAAAACAGGAAAGAGAGAATCAGGTTGAACAGGTCGCGGATCATACTTCCCCAGCATACCAGCAGCAGTATCTATTATGACCTTTCCATCTTTATATGCGCAGACCTAGGGAAGACACAAATGTAAGTGCTACGCACACAGATACTAATTAAATTTTGTACAAAATTTCTGCTAGTGTAGTTGAATCATATATTCATAGGAGAGTCCTACTTGTATCCCTAAAATTTTTGTCGCTTCCCAACTCAAGAAGATAATTTCTCAGTTTAGACTCCACACCAGAGTTAGCAGGTGAGTCAAAAATCCACTGACTGTTAGGTATTTGTCCACGTGTCAAACTCCTGACCAAAGTGATGAAGATATAAAAATCAGCAATGAAAGAAATGAGTGAGTTGATGTTTTTACTATAAAGATGGTCCAACCATTGGCATGACAATGTCAAGTAAATAGCATCTCACCCTAACAAAGTTGATTCAGCAAATGGCCTCATGATGTCCAGATAAACTATCCTAACATTTAGTGAAGCTGAAAGACCTGCAGTTTTTTAAAACAAAAATATCATTAAGATACTGGATACCTTATAGGAACGAGTAAGCCCAAACCAAACACAAACTGTACCTCTGAGGAGATTCAAGACCCTCGTAAATATTACGGCATCCCCAGGGAAAGCATCAATCTAAAGGCATGAAAATGTTCATGTGAGACCTCGTTTATTTATTGGCTCGGCTGTGGAAACTGGAAAGTAGCAAGTGGGCACTCACAGGATTAAAAGCGTTGAACCTCCTTGTTGTTCAATTTCATCTTTTCTTGAAGAGCTTTTTATTTTTTCTCTCTTTGGTCATTTAGTGCCTTTACGTTCTCCTAATAAGCATGAATAGCCACACAAAAATTGTTACTCCAAATATCCAAAATTACTAAAATGGAGGCAAGATGATGAACAATGGATCCAGTAGACTTCAGCTTACCTTAGCTTCACTTGCTGTGGTTGACTGGCGAAAAGAATATTGTGGCAATATCCATAGCCTGCTGAGGCATGTCAACCCGCAGTTTAAGCCCCATCTCTGAAAATGCTGACAGCAGTGCCACATGATCTCCCTACAGATCAACATGTTACATCTCAGATGTGTAAATTACAGGCAATTAACGAAAGTATGATAAGCTGGAAACTACATGGCAAGCTATTTTGTAAATTTGGGTATGAAATGTCAAAATTTCCAAAAACAAGTCAAGTAACTCCAGGTCCAGGGAGAGACATCCCTTTGACTTCGTCTTATGAGAGGGAGTCGAACTCTTCAGGGAGGTATATGACCTTCGAGCACTTAGGTTTAAGCCTGGGTGTCCTCCCCTGTAAGCTGGAAGCTCTACCAGGCAAGCTATTGCTCAGTTCTCAACTTATCGCTTTTTTAGCTTAGGGATATGTTGCTATTGTAGCTTGGGGACATATCTCCCAAAGGCTGCTTGATTTCACTTATTGGGGATACGGGCATCTTAACTACCAGTCTTATCACATCATAAATGAGTAATACAAAAGACAGACAATAATGTTAAAAGAAAAAGACAAGAAAGTAAACAAGGGAAATGTGCATTATTTAGAAAAGTAGGGAATAGTTCTATATTATATTATACTAGTAAGATACTATCTACAGTAAAGAAAAAGAAGGGAATGTGCATTATTTAGAAGATCACGGTTCACAAACCTCTGCGCATGACAAAAACATTTTTGCTAGTGCCTCGCGTCATAGATTTAGATATGCGCTTAGTGAGCCCAAAGTCAAGGAGAATCGGTTTATGCGGAGGTTCCTTGCTCACAAGAAAATTTCCTACAGAAGAGAAAAAAATGCATGTGACTATGAATTAATGTGCAACCAATGCAGAGCGGAAAGGTGAAAGAAACCTTCCTAAAATGATTATAATCTAAATACCAGGGTGAGGGTCGCCAAGTTAAAGAAGCCATCAATGTATATTTGATGTGCGTATGCACGGTTATCTCTTCAACCAGTTTTTGCTTGTCAACACCATATGCTTCCAATGAATCATTATCATTTAAGCGAATCCCATCCATATATTCCAAAATTAGAACTTTTTCAGTTGACTGACACACAAAAGAATAGTCTGTCAGATGACGGTAGCTTGATTTTTCGAAAACTAATATGATAAACAGTATAGAAACTGACAGATAGACCTGAATAACTTCTGAATGAGTACATCAACGGCACTGGAAACAGTACCACTCCCAGAGTCAGTTTTGCGACTAAGATTCCTGGAGACGGCCCTAGTATTCTCTAAAATTGAAGAATTTATATCATACATTATCAAGATAACCTCTTCATGAGCCACTAGGCTTTGACTCTGATTTTAAAGAGAGGGACAGAACATGGAAAATCGCGTGCAGAGAAGCATATGGCTATATTAGTAAGAACCTGAGCAAGGAAAATACCTGCTTCATGGTTAAAGTCAAGTTCCTTTGGAGCCTCCTTGCACCATTCATCAATCATTGGACTAAAATCATACTGAGGCTCTGCCCACGCTATCCATTCAACCAATGATTTTGCATTCTTCAGATCCTGAACACCAATACAAAAAATGTAACAGACTCTAACTGTACTAGACAGCATACTTGCAGGTTAGAGATAAACCTCTAATATGACCTCCTTGACACCATCATGCTGAATTTTTTGACAACTACTTCTCTGCCATCTGCCAGAGTTGCACGATGAACTTGTGCTATCTGTTACCAAATGTTCATGGGAAGGCTCAAATGAAATGAGCACACTATGATTTATATCAGATAACTAGAGTTCACTTTGATAATACAGTACGTACTGATGCAGTTGCGAGAGGGTCCATAACAAAATCAGCAAATAAATCACTCATTGGTTCTCTAAGTTCTTTCTCTATTGTTCCACGAACCTGCACAGCAGGAGACAAGAACTAGGATAAGTAATTGCTTAAGTAACCTGCACGACAATACTATATCAGGACCAGACAAGAACTATCGATCTTTGATTCTTCCATTCATTCAAGGACAAGCATGTGTACCTCTTCAAAAGGGCGTGGAGGAAGAGAATCCTGCAACTTCTTGAGGACGTTTATGTAGGGTTCAGGAAGTACATCTGCTCTTGTGGATAAATATTGGCCCATTTTAACCCATAAACCTTCTAACTCTATCATCAGGTTGAGGACACGGGGCGAGCATTTCTCTCATGTGTTTCTTCCATATAGCACTCTTTTTAACAGTGCTAACCCATTGAACTCTCTTCTGAACAGCCTGCTTGTCAATCAAGAGGATGTTAATCTGTTTGGAGAGAGTGGAAGAGGCTGTCTATGGACAAACATCAGTAAGAATAGGAATAGAACCACACCTTATAGTCGAAGTAGATAAACAGTGCCATA
Organism: Hyparrhenia diplandra; assembly: GCA_015847255.1. Classification (NCBI taxonomy): domain Eukaryota; kingdom Viridiplantae; phylum Streptophyta; class Magnoliopsida; order Poales; family Poaceae; genus Hyparrhenia; species Hyparrhenia diplandra. Next base: position 9,094 of record JADLZK010010508.1, on the reverse strand, counting down.
GAGAACACTTTGAGGCGCCTGGTAATGGTGTTTTCCCCATCCCATTATAGATTGTTAAGTCAGGACAAGCAGTGGCAAAAAATTCTGGCACACTCTAGGCTCCTAGTAAACCAGTTAGTCTTCTGCAGTGTCACAAGTTCAATAAAGAAGACCCAAATTAGTAACTTCTTAGGCCTTTCAGCTTCAATAAGGAAAACATAAGATTCATCAGAACTACTGATTCATTCTCAGGACAGTTGAGAGAAACGATTTGAGATGAAAATCAAATTTATATGACAGGTTCCATTTCTGTTAAATCAACTAAAGACAGAGTAAATAAACAAACAGCAATAGCAAAAGATTCCCCTATAATTACTGCTGCTCACTGTCAGGGCAATTATTCGGAGATAATGACTTGACATGATAATAATCAGATTAACTTGACAGCTCCCATTTATGTGAGATATATACCAAGGATGGAGTACAGAAGAAAACTACAAAACCATAACTGAAATGGATTCGAGCATTCCAAGCCGCAAATTAAGTGACATGTCAATGAGATGAGCAAGTAGTTTCCACGACAATACACACCCAGAAAAGCAGCAGAAAAATGTGAGCATTACACATGGACACATGACAACTTGAAAACTTCAAGCTTTGTCCTCACTCCCCACAGTGTTTCTTTCACACGTGTTGCAACCAACTTTTCTCCTTGGCAAGTCCGCCAAGACTTTTCCCACCCACCATATAATTCAGGAAACCATCACAACAGCTCGGAAAAATCCCTGGCCTGTCAAATTTGACGTGCGGGGACTGGTAAAGCTCGCTCAAGGACAGGACAAGAGAAAGACAACGAGAACGGCGTCCGCATCATCAAGCACACTGCTTCCACAACCAACACCCTAACAAGAGAAGTAGAAGAAGCACGTCCCCCAAATTCCAAGCCGCGGAATAACATGTGAACAACATGATTCGAGCAGGAGCAATCCTACTTGTCGAGCTGAGCAAGACTACAAGCCCCGGAATCTGCAAGACTACAAGCCCCGGAATCTTTAGCATGATTCCAACATCATGGGGACGCTATGTTAACTGCTTTTACTTACTTGATCATCAAAGGACCCATGCAGGAACAATCAAATCAATCTCCACTAGCGCTTTGCTTGATCATCAGAGAAAGACTCACTAGTGTGCGAGAAAGAAAAAGGAGATTCATGAATAAATACCATCCGTCAGCATAAAGACGCATTTTTTTTCTCTCAGTCTGATCGCACGAGTCATTCATTATCCTCACCAACCCCAACCCCAAGCCCAAGCCCTTGGGCAGGCAGGCACCCGTAATCTCAACACAAAATCGAGGCAAGAATAAAGCAGATGTATGTAACGCCCAAAGCCCAAAGGGGAGGGGAGATTCCATACACATACACCGGAACCGGCTGCGGATTGAAGCCGCACGTACAGAGCGAGCGGCAAACAAAACCCACTCAGGCAATCGCAAGCGCAACACACGGCCTGCCGGGGGGATTTCCGAGAACACCGCGACGAACCCCAAGAAACCGCGGAGAAGAGAAGAGAACAGGGAGGGAAGGGAAGAGAGTATTACCTCCAATCGCTGAGCTCCGCGAGGAGGGACGAGGGGGGAGGAGGAATTTGGCGGGTTCGGTCCGGCGCCTGTGCCGAGCGAGTCGAAACTGAACCGGCCACACGGATTCGCGAAACAGAGAAAAAGAAAAGAAAAAGAAACAGGGAGCCTCCGTTGTGCTGTGAGGTGCGGGGAGAAAAGGACGGAAATTTCTGGTGAGGAGGGCGGAGGAGGAGCTTTGCGGCCGGAAGCAGATAAAGTGTGTGAGAGAAGTGTGTGAGAGAGCTGCGTATTTTATTCTGGAGGAGCCTAGCCTAGCCCGTGATGACGAAGCTGCTCTGCTGCTGCTTTGCATCGACGGTTCGTCGCTATTGTGGATGGATTCCGTTCGACCACGACAAGTCAGTTGTGGGTTGGAATCCCGTTCGTCAAGGTCTCCGCATCTGCATCTCCGGTTTCAATTCTTCCTTCCTCCTCACTCACCTTCCTCCTCGTGCGAACGTGCGGTGCAGGAGGAGCAGCTGCAGCAGCGACAATGACATGGAGCAAGCCTCGCAGCGTGCCTACTTTTCATTGATGAGAACGCGGACGCGTTAGTCAGTCAACGGGGAAAAAATGTTGGCCGTGTGGTACGTTTTTGACCTTTTTCATGGCGTGGATGAGATGGGCACTGACGATTGCAACTTGTACTAGTCTTCTAGACAGAATCAGTGTGTGAATCATAGAGACGGCGACGTACGCCGCTAGCTGCTTCGGTTTTAACGAAACACAAAATGGGGTGGGATCTAGAGCTGTTTACGTACATACTAATTCAACTTCTTTTAAGTTTATATATATAACTTTGATGCATAGTAGAAGTATCTGTGTATTGTATTCATTTTTGGGTCGGTTTGATTGTGGACTCCAATCCCAACCCCCACTCACCAACTTCTCCATGCCTCCGATCGTTCGGCGTTGCCAAATGGCAATGGCCACGACCACCCACCAGCCCCACCATGACGATCTAAGCATGGATGAAGATGACTGCACCAATTATGTCCTAGTGTACTCGTATATAATGGGGGGAATAAAATGTAAGGCTCCGTTTGGATCCTTTGATTTTAGAGAAATTAGAATCTACTTAAGAAATTAGGTTATATGACTTGGAATTTGAGATTTTCACAGCTTTCCAAAATTCATATATAATCCCTGTCTCAAATTCGGAGTGTAAGAGATGGGATACGGATTTTATGGACTGCTTCATCTTTACTTAACGGATTCTATCGATCCTTCTTCCACACCTATAGTGCAATTGATCCATCCAACTCTAAATTTTGACTCTCTTGTAGTTGATTCACCATCAATAGATCGATCATCCAATGTTTTATTTCAACTTATGTTTATGATCAACAACAACTACATAGTTTATGACAGAAAATTCGATATTTAGTAGGATTGGAAACTGTTTATGATATTGTGGCACCGTTACGACTATCCTTATTTCAAGAATATTATCGTCTCATTTTATATAAGATAGTTCTGTCACACAAATTAGTGATAAAAGAGCTCCCTATAGGTGGATATCCGGAGACTCCCTTAATTATCTATAATATACGTACACGCTTTATGACCTGTTTGGATCCATAAAGTTAGAGTTAGTTTGAGCTAGTTGGGGCTCAACTAACCCTAAAGCATCCAAACATGATGGTTAGATTAGGGCTAGTTGCATCTAACGCACCCTAAAAACCTATCCCTCCAAGAGGTGCTAATTAGAGCTAGTTCAAAGTTGGACCCACTAAAAAGTGTCTTTTCTCTCTACCTCCACCCACACCTATCTAACCCTTCCATCCAAAACAGCTATTTGACTAGAGTTAGTTTAGGTAGAGTTAGAGTTAGTTCTAACTCTAACTAAGTCACGGTATCCAAACAGGGCATATGTTTATCATTTTTTCCATATCCATAAGCTAGAAAAAAAATATATATCCAAACAAAACCTTAACCTACGAAGTCAACTTGGTAGTTACTCTCTCTCTCTCTCTCTCTTCAGACATATAATATATTTAAGTGCATAATAAAAACATAACTACGTATTAAAAAACCTCTAACATAACAACTTAGAATGAAAGATATACTAACTTATATGATGTAGTCTTTGCATTTCTATGTCGTGAGTCCCAAGTTCTCTAGAATCTGACGTCTTCTTTGGACCATGCGTGCAGTCGATATCCGCAGCAAATGCACCAAGGTTTGTCAAATGCAATTGGCTATATGGTATCTTGTTGTCGAAAGTTCAAAGTCCATAACTTGGAGCTTGATCGGTTAATTCCTTTCTTGTTCGAAAAGATAGGACGAGATTGAAGATGTGAGGAGGAGTGACAAAGGGTAACCGACGACACCGACAGATGTCATCTTGTTCGTTTGGCCCGTTCGATCATGTGGACTGGCCAGGGTGTGTTGGGCCGTAAGTGATAGGCCGTTCACGGGCCATGGTGCTAAGACGGGCCGTACACGATGCCAAACGTTTACTGGACTGGATGCTGGGCTCGCGGTGCTCCTCTCTCTCTTTTTGAGAAGAGTGTCGTCGTGGACATCGCACGGCAGGAGGGCCCCACCGCGATCTCCCTACGAGTACCGCAGGCCACTGGCAGCACAGTTTCAACTTCGAAGCTAGCTCTAGCTCACCCTCTACCTCACGCGCGGTTGCTTCAGGCACTGACAGACTGAACCATGGGCCGGATGAGCCTTTTTCTGAACTTTCTGGTCAGATTGGGCTGTTCCTGTTCGCGTCCCTTGCTATGCTGTTATGCAGAGTGAGTTTGAGCTGTTTCCTCTTTTAAAAAGGAAGAGTTTGTGATGTTTCGTTTTGAGCGTGTATTATGCTTATTTGGTTCCCTTGCTAGATCTTGCAGCATGCATTTCTAAGGCGATGGTTCAGGAACATACTGAACTCTGTAGCATTTCGGTTGAGTAAAAATCTGCTCTGGTCGCTCAAACTTCGGATCTCCATCTACGTCCACTTTGTATAAAGATCATTATCATCAGGTCCCTGATTTATTGGTGGCGCAGCTAAAGATCAAAACTCCCGCCATAGACGTGCACAACGAGCTGGCGTGTGCCTCATGACGGCAAGCCGGTCAACATGGCCATGGAAAATTTTCAAAAAGAACCCTATCTCTTTTCTCTTTCTCACTTTTTGGCTCCTTCTCTCGAGCAAATAGAGCAGAGGCCGTAGGGAGCACCTGGGCAGTGCCAAGATTCGGCGGGGCGACCGGGCGCCGGCTGCCCAGTCCGTGTGCCCAGGGGCACCACCTAGGTGAACACCCTTCCCTGGCCGCATGAACAGGAAGTGCGTCATGGCGCACGGGGGACCACGGTGTTGAGTCGGACTCTCTCTGACAAGGTTTGTGTGCTCACTCCCGGCGAACTCACTCACGAACACATGAACACTCAACAACACAAGAAACAAATTGGATGTACATCTGGAGCTAAAGTAGCCAGAAAATGGAAAGGAGCGGTCGAGCTACTCTCGCCGTCCTGCATGCCATGATCTGTTGCATGCGCCATCCCGCACACTAATCACGCCCGGGGCCACGATAAAGGGATGCGCTCGAGAGGGTTACTCGGTGGTGCACGCACAGGGCGCTTGTGAGGCGCGCGTCGCGAGCCACTCCAGGAGCCTGCAGAAGTCGTCGTCACCGATGCCCTTGCGCCTCAGGCGTCTCGCCGCCGTGGATGCGCAGCCTGGCGATCACCTCGGCAAGCGAGTGAACACGGTGTGAAGTCCACCGGTTGCGGTGAAGCACACCCTGCATGCCACCTCCTGCTCCAACGCGTGCTCGACGACCGATCGCATATGTGCTCCAGGAGTGGAAGTGGGAGGAGAGGGAAGGGGCACGCCAGCGCCACCGGCGCTGGATCCAGCGCGCCAAACCTGCCCGCTCGCTGCGCCCCACATGTGCAGACGAGCGGCGATGGCAAGACAAGCGGCAAGTTCCAGCATCTTCTGTTCTAGTTGGCTCAGTCATGAGATAGGGTTCTTTTTGAAAAGTTTTCATGGCCATGGTGTCCGGCTGCCATCGTGGCACGCGGGCCACGTCAGCTATCTGGCGCTTGGTGTGGCAAGTGTTGGACTTTTTGCGCGTGTTAGCGATAGATCGAGGGACGCAGATAGTGACGCCTTACTATGGTTCGAGTGGGATGTGGATGGGAGGTTCCCGAAAGTTTCGAGCGACGCTGGGTGCATTTTACTCCATTTGGTTTGTAGCACAAGTACCAATTGAATAGATCTGAAGCTAACCGGTTTTTGAACTTGATGAGAAAACCACTTGATGTGACGACATTGTATGCCAAAATGCGATGATGTTCTCGTCGAGCTGATTGTGCACACCCGACCCTAGAAAAATGGCTAAGATCCACTCTACACGTTGAATGGACCCTACCTCGCTATTAACTCTCTTACGCTCGTCCCCGCCGCGCGTAAAAGGTTTTAAACCGGAGTTAATAGCTTTCCTACAGCCGGGTATTTAAGTTGGTTCGGCTCGCTCCAGCCACACGATGTGGTACTAAAATCGCGCAATTTGCTAGCATGCTCCCGTCACGTGCGCCAGTACTTACTACGATACACGATCTCTAGCCGCCCGGCCCATCATCAAGGCACATCTCTTGGCCCATTTCTCCAAACCCTGGCCGTCTCACATCCACCACCCCTTAAAATTCGACGCGTCCTCGTCGAACCAGCTACTCACTACGGGGCGACAATAATGTTCAGGATCAATCTTGCCTCACGCCGGACGCATACTACCGCCTCCTCGCCGATTTCATGTCATGCTCCCTCACGCGCTGCGCGCATGCAGCCTTTTCCCAGCCGATCCATACGCCCGTGCAAACCGAGTTGCGCTCGAATACCATTTGTAACACCCCGGCTGAGCAAGTCCACTCTACACGCTCGTCAATGGACCACACCCGTGCTATTAACCTCTTTACTGCCGTCCTCGCCGCCAAAGGCGTGTTTTTAAACGGAGTTAATAGCTTCCTAAGCCGGGTATTTAAGATGGTTCGCTCGCCCATCTCTACTGATGGGTAGCTAAAAATGTCTGATCACAGTGTCCTACAGCGTACGCAGTAATCGCGACGCTACAGTAAACCATTTGTGGCCCTCGCCCATCATCAAGGACCATCTCTTTGGCCCATTCCTCCAAATGGGCTGCCCTCACACTGATCATCATCGGTTAACAAGTTTGTTTTGAGCAACCATCGGTTAACAGTTGGTACCTTGTTCTTCAACGAACTGATCATCCCAGTAGCTCCACTAGCATGGTTTTTGCCATGTCTTTGTGTTATATATAAATCAATCATGGCTGCGTCATCTTTCTTTTTCTGAAAACCATCATGGCTGCATATCACAACTGATTGATAACAGTTTGCTCTTAGCCCCTATAGCCTTGTACCCATGGGCAAAATCAAGATCATTTGGTTGATATGAAAGCTTTCATATTATTTTACATGGTGACCAATTGTGAAGGTTTTTACCACTGCAGGACTCAAGGTCTGATTCAAGTTAGTGAGGATTCCACACAACCAGTATTTAGCTCTCACACAAGGTGCGACAATTATAGATTCGTCTACATCTTTGTGCATTCCAAGGCCAAGAATCATGGGAAGGCACTCCTAAGCATGATGTCTGGTGTTTGATTCAGAGATTATGCGTTTGCATGCCACCGGCATTCTAAATTGTCTCAAGTGAGCAATGAGCCAAGTGATTAATTATGAAACAGTTAGTTACTGCTCCTTTTGATGCTTTTGTGCTCAGATCTGCTGCCTTCAGGTTCATGTTATTCTTCAGTGGCCTTGGGTAGGCGCGACAACTGGGAGCACAGCTGATCTGCCCAGGAACCCCTTGTCCTGTGCAAGCCCAACGTTGAAGCCAAGCCAAGGAGAAACCGCCAATGTCAACCACCCAAAGGCTGCAAGTTTCAGAGTTCTGATAGCCAGAGCCGATCATAGTAATCTGGAAAATGGATTCATTATTTCTGCTTGACCATGTTCTGGCGAAACCTTTTAACCCTGAAAGTCATGAGCCACGGCGACGCATCCATTTTCTTGCTAGATGCTGACCAATTGGTCATGAACATCGTGTTGAGTTAGCCAGTGAGGGGCGTTCGTTCAACCCGTCAATAAGGCTATTCTCAGTATAGAAATAGATAAGAAGAGCTCCAATTAGGGGCACTAGGCAGACGTCAGTAAGGAAGGTAATCGATTGATGCAGACCCACCGGAACTTAAAAACTTCAGCTCTTCTACTAAATCCGTCCAAATTGTAGTTCGTTTTGACTTTTTCGCAACCTTAACTTTTGACCACTCGTATTATTCAAAATTTTAGCTACAAAAATATCACTTTTGTAGTGGTTTGTTTTATTAACAAATGGTCTTTAAGAATGATCTAAATTTAACTATTTTTATGCAAATAAATAAGACGAGCGTCGCCAAAACTTAGGGTCAATGAATAAGACTAGTATTTCCTTCCATTTTCTTGAGCGACATTGGAAAATGTTGGTATAACTGTATGAGTGCTAAAATTTTCTCGTAGACGTTGGTAAAAATCAACTGTCCCTGTGGTGCATTTTTCGCAGTATACGACCACTTGCTGCATATTCAGAAGTGGCCGAGAACTCGAGATAGTACGTGCTGGTGGTGGTGTGAAATGCAGGAGACACACAAGCATCATCTAGGAGGTGCTGCCAGAGATGCGGACAACAAGAGACGTGCTCATCGGCTGGTCGCCATCTGAGAACTCACTATGTAAAAATCCGGGATTCCTCCCGTGCATCATCAGCCACTCTTTTCCTGAGATGGATCTAGGAGCTTGCAACTACTTTTTGACAGACGAAGCCAAGGCCAGTGATCTCACGGTTGGATCTCGGCATGGCCAGGCCAGCAATTTTTCGGACAACAATAGTGTTCTATTTTGTTTTTGGATTGAGTGCTCTAGCAGTGATCACAGCCTAGGCATCTAAAATCAGATGCCCGACAGGCGTAAAAGCAAACATGTCCTTAGCAGCTTAGGGCAAGCTTGGCACGGTGCGGCTGATAAAGCTAGCTGGACATTGTTTCGTTTTGTGAGAGAAAAACTTACAATCCGTATATGCATACATTGTCAATTCCTTTGATTACAAGTTACTACTACATAGTATGACAAAGAAAATGGAGTTGACTTGTACTTAAGAAACTTGCTTGCTTGCACCTCAAGGTTTTTCCATGAAGCGCTTCCTCGTGAGTCGCGGTATATACATACACAAAGAAGACAGGGGATTCCTTTGGATGGTAACAAAAGGCAGATTAGTAGCATAACTGAAAGTTCAATCTCGGTGGTAGGGAGGTCCTTACGTTAAATCTGCAATGAAAACTAACAAATTTGACATTTCCTTGGACATCCATATATAACCACATGAAGGGATTTTTATATATACTAATGGATTAATTTGGGTCACTAACAATTGTTGAAAGAGAATCATTATTTTGTGTGCCTGTTCAAACACATGGACCATTAACTAGTACTCTT